>JAJJWW010012994.1:0-730391 GCA_023531295.1 Papaver armeniacum
ATCCTACATGCGAGCCTGATTGAACATAAGAAGAGTAACTTGAACGGTACCAAAGACCAATGTTCAAGTGTCAATCAATGTAAATCAACAACCAAAGGTTTGATATTCTAATTGATTGATCTTAACGCACAACCTGTGATATTTCAATTATATAACAAAATATAATGCGGAAAAGAAATAACACAGACACTAGAATTTTGTTAACAAGGAAACCGCAAATGCGTAAAAACCCCGGGACCTAGTCCAGATTGAACACCACATCAGTATTAAGCCGCCATGAGACACTAGTCTACTACCAATTAACTTTGATCGACCGTTGTTGAACCCTAATCAATCTCACACCGATTCATGGTACAGGTTGCGTTCCTTTACGTCTCTTGATCCCAACAGGATACTACGCACTTGATTCCCTTAGTTGATCTCACCCACAACCAAGAGTTGCTACGACCCAAAGTCGAAGACTTGATATACAAATCTGTCTCACACAGAAAAGTCTATAGGATTGAATAAATTTGTCTCCCACGGAAATACCCAAGAGTTTTTGTTCCGTCTTTTGATAAATCAAGGTGAACAGGAACCAATCGATAACCCAGACTTATATTCCCGAATAACTGCCTAGAATTATCAATCACCTCACAATAAGCTTAATCGACTAGCGAAAGAAGATATTGTGGAATCACAAACGATGAGACGAAGTGTTTGTGATTACTTTTTTATCTTGCCTATCGGAGATATAAAATCTCGAGTCAATTATTCCAATTGTACTCAAAACGATAGAACATCAAGATCAGATCACGCAACTACAAAGATAGTAGTTGGATCTGTCTTCATAATCCCAATGAAGTCTTTAAGTCGTTAACCTACAGGGTCTCGAGAAGAAACCTAAGGTTAAAGGAGAATCGACTCTAGTTATGCAACTAGTAACACACAGGAGGTGTGGGGATTAGGTTTCCCAGTTGCTAGAGTTCTCCTTTATATAGATTTCAAATCAGGGTTTGCAATCTAAGTTACCTTGGTAACAAAGCATTCAATACTCACCGTTAGATGAAAAACCCGATTCTCCCAAGCTAATATCTTTCAAACGTTAGATCGAACTTAGCTTGTTACACACAAATGAAATGTACCCTCATTTAGGTTTATGTAACCATACCTAAACGTGTACACCATGTCGGTCCACAAATAGTTAACCAAGGTTAGCCATATGATTACTCTCATATCGACCTTATTCATCTTAACCATAACCAGTTCAAATGACTCAAATGAAACTAGTTAAAGAGTTGTTCAATTCAATGTTCTGAAAACCGGCCCGGGAATTGAACCGGTGAAGTTACTGGGTCAAGGGTTAATGGTCTAACCAGTGAATCAACCCGGATTAACTGGGTCAAAATTAAAATATAGGATAAGGCACCATAAGTTAGAGTAAGTTGCTGGTCAAATCATTTCATAGCTTTTTCTTATAAACGCACGCGTCATGGCATAGGGCATCCACTAAGTTGATAGTTTGACATGTGATTGCCTCCCTTCCCTTTCTGGTTTTGATTTATGAGAAAAATGAGACAAGTTGAAAAACAGGATTAGTTCTTCTCCACATTACAATTTCAGTCTTTTCAAAGTTGTTTACTGATTTATGTTAATGTTTTGGGTATTCTGTCGATTTGAAATGGAGATTGAAAATGTTTTCATGTTGTTAGTTAATCCCTACATGCATTTATTCGTTAAATCACATTGAAATATGGTGTAAAAGATACATATACATTCTGTTCTTGGTCATATGATCTGATTATACAGGGGAAAAAATAAATGTATTTGATTTGATATTAGTTGTTTGGTTTGATTTTGAAAGGGGGATTCCATGTTTTTTATTTTAAGAGATGTTGAGGAGAAGTTCATTCCGGAATGATCATTATTCATTCTTCATCATCAGAATCAAATTATGAAGCTGATCAATTGGAACAAAAACCCAAAAAAATGATTGTATGCAACCTTGGTTTGTTTGCTTAATCTCGTATGGGTTGTGTTTTTTTCTTTTTTTTTTGTTCATGTCTGTTTGTAAGATTATCTTTATATGTACAAATGTTATAGATTCAGAAAGATTATCGACCCATTGACACGTACTGGATCCGCTAAATCACGGGTCAACAAGGCCGGGTCACCCGTTTCTCATAAAAGAAGCCGGTTTTGAATGAATTTACTGGGTTGCTATTGGAACGACCCAGAAAACAGACTGGGTTACCGTTTTACTGGGCTGACCGGCCGAGCCGGGCCGGTTTTCAGAACATTGGTTCAATTGCTATATTCTCATGGATTATACAAGAACACAATTGAAGCAAAATCGGTTTGATTCACTCGAATCAATACATGAACATTATAGCCACGGTTTAGGTAACCGGATGGGTTTGGTTTGGTTTTCAAACTCAGCAAAAATTCACGAACTTGAACTTCCGCTAGTATCTCCTACAACCTTTTTGTATACACACAAGTATGCATACTTTAGGCTCCCGGTTTTGGACTTATACACTAATGTGCGAACACACTATGCTTATATCCAAAGATGGTTACAAGATTCTAAACTCTTTATTTCAATCATTGAAACATTCTTCTATAATGATAATAGCCGTTTTCACACACTATTAGCATCAAAGCAATTTTCAAGATATTGAAATAATCATTATCGAAACATTCCAAGCCTACATCAAATGATTATATCACACAAACCATGTAAGATGTTACTCGGCAATTTTCTCATGATATAAGATGAACTTGGTCGAAGCGAAATCTTACCAACACATATTTCGAGAAATATGTAAGCGAGATATACTCAGCTCGAAATCTCAAATCTCAAATGTGTATAGAGAAAACTATATCTTAACACGACTTATGTCTCAATATAGGAGATAGTAGAAATAGACTTTCCAAGTGATGGATGAGTTCAAGTCTCCACATACCTTTTGTCGAAGAAGTTCCACAAGCTCCCCTTAGTAGTTCTTTGTTTTCAAATGATGAACTCTGTGAAATCTAAGCTCAACTACACTATCTATTTCCTAGTCCGAGATATCTATAAATAGGCTAGAAATCAAGACTTATAGTTTTGATCACTAACATTGACAAACATGCTTGAGATAGCAACACATGCGAGTTTGACCGAGCAGTGCTCTAACAATCTCCCCCTTTGTCAATTTTAGTGACAAAACTATCAATACATATGGATTACAAAATAGATAGAAATTGTAGCTTCTCATCCAAATGCTTGATCTCCTTGGCATCTTCAACGCGACTCGAAATCTTCGTCACCTCCAAGTACTCCATGATCCTAAAGGTTGTAAGTTCAGCATCATAGTTGTTGAAGATCCGTAGCGATAACAATGAGAAAACAAAATGCTCTCAATCATTGTTATACATTGTCAAAGTATTATTACACAGCATCAAAGTTCAATTGTATCACAACTTTGACGACAATACTATGGTGATACGTATCACTCCCCCTTAGTCAATACTTCATCTCAACATGAAAACCACTCCCCCTTACATAATGATCCGTAAACCATATGTATTTGTAGTATCACACTACACATTAATTCTCCCCCTTTTTGTCAATATAAATTGGCAAAGGTACGAAAACTAGTGGGATCCTCATGAAATTTTCACAGAGATACTTCATGACCAAAAGAGAATACCATATCAACTTATTTAGATGCCATCATAAAGCCGAAGCTAAATGCATTCATCAAGGAGTTTATAAAGATACAAGATAACCCCTATAATATTCCACAGCCGCACTCCCCACAAAGATTTGGTAATTAAGCACAAGTTCAAAAAGAACTCTCCCCTATAAAATGTCATTCCCGAAAGAAAAACAAAGGCGACCTTGCTTTTAACAAAAAAGAAGGATTTTCTTTTGGATAAAAACAAATCACATGAAAACATGAATTTGTATCCAAAATATTCAATTGAATTAACCACAAGAGAACCCGTGATTAATGCAATCGAAAAATACAACCAAATTAATCACAAGAAAACCCACGATTAATTTAATTGAATAAACAACCAAATTAACCACAACGTGATCAATTCAATTGGTCATGCTCGACATAAGCGAACTTACGTAGTAACAACTAAAATAACCACAAGAGAATGATCAATTTAGTTGGTCATGCTCAAACATAAGAAATCTTATGGAGCAACACAGTATGTGCACAAAAATGTGGATCGGAGATCGACCAATACTGCGGAATAAACAAGGATTCATTCTATTTTCCATCACTATTTGCACAATTAATGACATATAATAGACTTAATCCCTGTAAACAAAAGCTTTATCCATTCTTCCATCAAAACAATGACATAAAAGGCTTCAACTTTTGTAATGTCAAAAGTTCATTCTATCTTGTATCAATACTTTCATACCGACATAATAGAGATAACTTTTGAGCAAGTATAGGATAGTCACAGGTTCACGGACGTAAACAACATATCCCATAACAATTTGCAATATATAAAATCATAAAGATTAAAATTACAAAAATCATCTTCCAAAAACTTTAGAATTTAAATAAATAAATCTAAAAAACATTGAAGATGAAAATCGTTGGACATAGCTATGTGTACTCATAATAATGGCTATTCCAAACCCTAGTTATTCTTCTAAAAACACAAGAAGTAGATTCTCTAAAAAGAAGATTTACTAGACAAAATCAAAGTTCTTTAAGAACCTCATACCTTACAATGAATCCATCATAGAAGGTATCACTGATTTCCTTTACTCTCTTGACCGTAGAAACTCCATGTTCGTGAGTTAGAACACAAACTTTTTGATCAACAATCCGAGCAAGTTTTCTAGCTTTGACACAGTCCATGATGAGCTTTTTTTGATTCCATATCAGAATATTTTGATTTTCAAGGATTTTGGCCTGACCATCCAAGAGTTGGTTTATTTGCAGTTGGAGGTTTTCAAATTCTACCTTTGAATCATTCTGAAAATGAGTTAAATCCTTGATGGAATCATCAATCCAGGAGTTGTGGTCCTTTCTTGCAAGCATCTTCTTTAGAACCAGCTCTTGAATTGACTCACGTCCTTGAGTGTCTTCCTCCATATCAAGATGCAAAATCTCTTGAGATTTTGCAGAGTTCTCCATATAATTTTTTGTTAGGGATGGATTAATACAATATAAGATGTATATGTATTAAGAGAAGACACTTCTCATTAAGGAAACCCTATGAACTCACAGGATAAGGACACAGACGTTCACGGACCGTTCACAAGAGAAGTATGGAATTTAGGCAAAACCCAGTGAGAGAAGAAAACGCAAAGATTGTAAATATTGCTCAATAATTCTTAAAATTAGAGAAAGAATCAGGCTTGTATACCCAAAGTGACTGACAATAACGCAAAAATGTACAACCAATCTTGAGACTCCCATAGTTATCATCCTTGTACCTCTCAAGATAGATTCAAGGATGAGGTTACCTAGAGTTAGGTAAATGAGTGAGAAGTGATCTCACTACCAATCATGGGAGAAGGGTTGTACAAGTTGTTTCAACGTTTACCTGTATATTCCCTTTTTTCCATTGATTATAACGTATTCCAGAGGAATTTGTCATAAACCCTTTTAAAAGTCCACCTGAAGGATTTTTCTGAGGACTGAGTCTATGACCTCTAGAAATTGGTTCCAGAAACGGGAATTTAAAGGATTTCCATTTTCTTGATCTAGACTTACCAGACTTGTTCTTATAAACACAAGGAAGTTCTTCATTAATGGCACAAGAGCTTACACTGTAACGAGGAACATGCAACATGTGATGATTTCTTGAAGAGAGATCATTTTTATAAGATTTCTGGTTTTCTGTCGGTAAGAGATTCACTGTAGATGTCTTCAGACGATTTGCTCCATTGACAGTGGAAAGAAGCAAATTATGAAGAGTAGAAATTTGTTTCCTCCTGGCAAAGCAATGAAGAGCATAATGATTCTTTTTCCCACAGAAGGAACATCATCGTGGATTTGAAACATGATATCCTTGACTCAACCCTTCTGACTGCATATGCAAATTTTGCAAGTGCTTCACGGTAGGTAATTCCTTGGAGGAATTTTTCTTTACGCTAGGTAAAACCTTGTGAGTATCAGGAGAAGGTGTAGAAGATGACTTAATCATCAAGATAAAGTTTTCCCTTTTCAAGGTGTTACATTGTTCTCGGTCAAGTAGAAGAGATGCAACAAGTTTCTCTTTTTCAACACGATAGCTGTCAATTTCTGATGAATGAGCCTTGATTAAACGCTTTTCTCTGATTGAGTCTTCTCTAATGGTATCTTCAAGAGAACTAATCTTTTCACGTTGTAGAGTAGTTTCTTGAACCAATAGTTCGATGTTGTTAGAGAGATACAATGAAGATATAGAGTTCACGTTCCCTTTCAAGAGATTTCTCAAATTCATCAATAAGCTGATCATTCTTTTCTTCAAGAATCTAAATTTTAGAGGCTTGAAGGTCAGCACAATCTTTGAAAGATTCGGTGAGTTCCATTTCAGATTCTGGCACAAGCTCATAAAACTTGTTTTTCCCTCGGGATTCGGAAGAACCTACTAAGGAGCTATCCTTTGAGGCAAATCCAAGTTTTTTGTTGTAACCAGAATTTGTGGAAGACATATCAATATGCGTTATCTTGTGAGATACTTCTTAGGTCCTCAGAACATAGATTGCTACAAACACAGACTTATAAGGTCTTTAATGTGTTTACCTGCTCTGATAATTGAAAATGCGGGGGTCTAACAACCACACCCAACAATTCGTTTGGCAATCTGAGAGGACTTACTCCAATACACTTTCTAGAGAATCAACTAGACAGTCAGACTCAATCTTGAATAAAGTGTGTCAAAGAGTTTTAATATCTTTAACTCTTAATTCAATCAGCAATCAGCAAATAGAAATCTGCAAGCCTGATTGAATATAAGAGGAGTAACTTGAATGGTACCAAAGACCGATGTTCAAGTGTCAATCAATGTAAATCAACAACCAAAGGTTTGATATTCTAATTGATTGATATTAACGCACAACCTGTGATATTTCAATTATATACATAATGCGGAAAAGAAATAACATAGACACCAGAATTTTGTTAACGAGGAAACCGCAAATGCAGAAAAACCCCGAGACCTAGTCCAGATTGAACACCACACTGTATTAATCCTCCTACTACAAATTAACTTCGGACTGGACTGTAGTTGAACCCTAATCAATCTCGCACTGATTCAAGGTACAGTTGCGCTCCTTGCGTCTCTGATCCCAGCAGGATACTACGCACTTGATTCCCTTAGTTGATCTCACCCACAACCAAGAGTTGCTACGACCCAAAGTCGAAGACTTGATAGACAAATCTGTCTCACACAGAAAAGTCTATAGGATTGAATAAATTTGTCTCCCACAGAAATACCCAAGAGTTTTTGTTCCGTCTTTTGATAAATCAAGGTGAACATGAACCAATCGATAACTTGGACTTATATTTCCGAAGATCAGCCTAGAATTATCAATCACCTCACAGTAATCTTAATCAACTAGCGAAAGAAGATATTGTGGAATCACAAACGGTGAGACAAAGTGTTTGTGATTACTTTTCTATCTTGCCTATAGGAGATATAAAATCTCGAGTTAATTATTCCAATTGTACTCAACATGATAGAAACAACAGGATTAGATCACGCAACTACAAATATAATAGTTGGGTCTGGCTTCACAATCCCAATGAAGTCTTTAAGTCGTTAACCTACAGGGTCTCGAGAAGAAATCTAAGGTTAATGGATAATCGACTCTAGTTATGCAACTAGTAACACACAGGAGGTGTGGGGATTAGGTTTCCCAGTTGCTAGAGTTTTCCTTTATATAGTTTTCAAATCAGGGTTTGCGATCTAAGTTACCTTGGTAACAAAGCATTCAATACTCACCGTTAGATGAAAAACCCGATTCTCCCAAGCTAATATCTTTCAACCGTTGGATCGAACTTAGCTTGTTACACACAAATGAAATGTACCCTCATTTAGGTTTATGTAACCGTACCTAAACATGTACACCATGTTGGTCCACAAATAGTTAACCAAGGTTAGCCATATGATTACTCTCATATCGACCTTATTCATCTTAACCATAACCAGTTCAAATGACTCAAATGAAACTAGTTAAAGAGTTGTTCAATTGCTATATTCTCATGGATTATACAAGAACACGATTGAAGCAAAATCGGTTTGATTCATTCGAATTAATACATGAACATTATAGCCACGGTTTGAAAAGATTGCATTCCTTATTGATAAATGTTTAGGTTCACGTATAACCGATTTTAAAAAAGTAACACACTTAAGTATGCATACGGGGTATGCGTACTTAAGTAACCGAATTTGAGTTTGTTTTATTTTTCAAACTCAACAGAAATTCACAGACATGAACTTTCCGCAATTACGCGTACGGGTACGCACACTTTAGGTAACCGGGTGAGTTTGGTTTTGGTTTTCAAACTCAGCAGAAATTCACGGACGTGAACTTCCGCCAGTATACGCATACTTACCTAGTCTCCTACAGCCGTTTGTATACACACAAGTATGCATACTTTAGGCTCCCGGTTTTGGACTTATACACTAATGTGCGAACACACTATGCTTATATCCAAAGATGGTTACAAGATTCTAAACTATTTATTTCAATCATTGAAACATTCTTCTATAATGATAATAATCGTTTTCACACACTATTAGCATCAAAGCAATTTTCAAGATATTGAAATAATCATTATCGAAACATTCCAAGCCTACATCAAATGATTGTATCACACAAACCATGTAATATGTTACTCGGCAATTTTCTCATGATACAAGATGAACTTGGTCGAAGTGAAAGCTTACAAACACATATTTCGAGAAATATGTAAGCGAGATATACTCAGCTCGAAATCTCAAATGTGTATAGAGAAAACTATATCTTAACACTACTTATGTCTCAATATAGGAGATAGTAGAAATAGACTTTATAAGTGATAGATGAGTTCAAGTCTCCACATACCTTTTGTCGAAGAAGTTCCACAAGCTTCCCTTAGTAGTTCTTCGTCTTCAAGTGATGAACTCTGTGAAATCTAAGCTCAACTACACTATCTATGTCCTAGTCCGAGACATCTATAAATAGGCTAGAAATCAAGACTTATAGTTTTGATCACTAACATTGACAAACATGTTTGAGATAGCAACGCATGCGAGTTTGACCGAGCAGTGCTCTAACATATACAGTTTAAGTTGTAAATATATATGATATAGTAAGTGTTTTATTTACAGAATCTCGTCTTACTTTTGTTGATTGTTTGCAGGACATTGCTGCCGAAGCAGTAAAGAAGAGGTGTCGTGCTACTAAGAAGCCTTACTCTAGGTCAATTGTTGGTGCTACTTTGGAGGTTGTCCAGAAGAGAAGAACGAGAAGGCTGAAGTCAGAGATGCAGCTCGTGATGCCGCTCTTCGGTATGGTTTCATGCATGTTGTACTTTCTGTTATTAATCATCATAGTCTCTGTAGATGTTCATTAATGGAGTTTCTTCTTACTGATTTTGTATTACATGATATCTTCAGTGAAATCAAGGAGAGAATCAAGAAGACTAAGGATGAGAAGAAAGCTAAGAAAGCTGAAGTGATGTCCAAGACAAAGACTCAGATCAAGGTGCCCAAAGGTTCCCAAGGGTGCCCAACCCAAGGGACCCAAGATTGGTGGTGGTGGTCGAAAGTGTTAAGCTCTACATTGTTCTGCTTGAAGATATTAAGAGTTTTGTGTTATCGTTTTTGTCAGACAAACCTTCATTTTGTTTCTCCTTTTTCTTTCTGTCACTTAATTTTGATTACAGATAATCCAAGTAGTTTATAATTATATCTATCATGGTTTTTTTTTTTTTTTTACGTAACAATTCTAGATAAACTGATAATCCAAGTAACTTGTCATTATGCATCATAGATAAGTTTCTTCTTTGTGTGGTTACTTTGCCATTTGATTGTTGCTTTATTTCGTAGGAGGGTAATTAGTACTCATGTTGGAATATTTCCTGGCCTTAACGTTCTCATATTGCTACCTAAACTTCAAGGTAGAGATGACGCGATTTGCTATCATCCTTCCCATTCATGTTTATCTTATGCATACATATGTTCTCCTAGATTCCCCAAGAATCCTTGTCCCATAATCTGCATGGAAGAGCTATGCTGGTGGTATTGGGTCGAATTTGCCTATACTTTGGTTCTCGGTGCCCCCCCTCCTAATGCCGAAGTGGTGATACGATTTATACATTTCTTGATATGTATGATCTCTATACCTTGGTAACTATTATTATAAAGGCGGAATTCAGAATTATAATAGACAAAAACTTAGAAAACAGAACACAAAGTACTGTAAAAACTCCATATATTAATAGTCTTGGGACTTCACAAAATTATTAATATGTGGTGTTTATTAATATAGGGAGGCATACCAATCTTTTTTTTTTTTTTTAATACAAACTATGTAAATGATAATGGATATGGATGTTTTCCTTAATCATCCAAATGAGAAACAAGTCGTTCGAAAGAGACATTCACCACATCAACATAAAGGAACACAATTATGCTAGGTCGTGGCCCATGGGCGCGGAAGATCATATACTACTCTCATTCCGTGTTGTTGTGTATTTCCAGGATTGACTTCGCTGTCAGGTGCCAGACAAACATCAAATGGCATTAGGCAGCATCTATGCAATCATAACAGAATACATAAGCTCCCAAGCCATATTATGAATATTTTCTCCCTAAACTATGAGGAACATGAATTATATGATGATTATACTATTGCCCCATACAACTTGGATCATTACACTGGAGGAGACTTTGGCATAATCATCAAAATATGCACCCTCCAATACCCTGACACTCTAATCTATTATACTGCTCTAACTTCTACAGATTTTGCAGGTAACCCCATTGGAACAAGGGGACACCCAGGCCGATCTGGAATTGGGGGAGCAACAGGAGGAGCAGACTTAGCACTCAAATGGGCAAAAGAAATGCAACATACCAATGTGGAAATACAAGTTGAATCCATGGAAATCCTGATCCGCTTCAAGTTACTATATCATAATGTTGTTAAAGGGAGATTTCATATGAACTTTCATGAAGTTATGAACTACGAAGAAGAAGACAATACTACCAGAATCAAGCCAGTTAATTTTGTTTTAATTAGCCTTAAAGTCATTCATAGATCCGAGAATCTAGAAACTTTTATTATGACACTTTCTTGTAAGAACAATGTGAGTAGGACTGTTAACAGCAGTCCTACAAATCTTTTTTATGTGCATTAGGTCCTTCTTGGCCTAAGTTTTTATATATAAAAAAATAAAAAGCCAACGTAGTATGACTTGAAACTTGCATTCTTGAATCTTGACAGTGCACATCAGATAATAATAGTCGTTCTACACAATTGTTGAACCTGTAAATTAGTAAGTGTCAACAATTTTTTTTTCCAACCATACTAACGTGGTAAGGTGTTGCTTATCCACGTTATAAGTGAAACACATCACTCATTTACGTCCGTTAAATCGTCAGCTACTTTTTTTTAATACTATAAAATTCATTTGATGATCATATTCATCTCTCTTTTTCATTTCTTTGTCTCTCTCTAAAAAGCAACCTTTTTGTTCATTTCCATCGTCATTTTCTTTGGATTTAATCAGATCAAAAGTGATTGATATTGATGGCTGTCGTAAATGCAATCAAATTAATAATTTTATTTCCACAAAATTAACTGGTAATATAATGGAAGTAAGGATCGTTCCCACGAAGAGCAATGAGTTTTAGTTTTCAAAGTGTCACAGGGGGGGGGGAGTTGTTTTAGATTGTGAGCAAGGTAAATAATCAAAGCAAATAAAATTGTATTGTAATCAATAGAGAGAGATATGATTGAGGAATCCTTCTTCGTTAATAAACCGTCAATGAGTTATTATATTTTCCTACTCGTCATTAATCAGAGATTATCACCAACCCTGGAATAACAGCTAGCTCAGTGTTGTTCCCTAAATTCCTTTTATCACTGAGTACGGAAGCTCTCCAATAACAGATTCTATTCGCCTAACCACCTAGTAGTAGCTCACTCAAGGTGTAATTTAGTCGAATGCTTTATCTTTTGTGAATTAGGTTGATCCTAGTAGTTAGACTCTTAGCTCAAGGTCCACTTTCTAGTGTTGGTTATACACACAATCGCTCCACATAATTCCTCTGTAAGGTCTCGTGTTCTCTACTTGTGTAAAGGTTATTCGACGATTACTTACCTCCTAACTCAATACTAGCAATAGATCAAATCAACAAATCAATCCAGTTGGCCACCTAGACAATCTATCAATCAATCATAAATATTCAAATAGTATAAACAATCGATAATCATATGAAGAACTTCAAAGTAGATTAATATAATAACTCAAATCTTGTTTACAACTTAGAATTCATCCTCAATCAATAGGTGTTTAGCTACTCATGGATGTAGAAACACCCATGATATACATATAAGAAAAGGTTAGAGAAATCGTTACGATTGAGAATCGCTCCGAAACCCTAGCTTTGATATTTCTCCTCTACAAGACTTACAATTTCGTGACCTAATGATATATCATATTTTACATAACCTAATACCTTTTTATAGGTTTTACATTGCTTGGCCTTCACGTATTTAGTTAGGTTTAGGAACTCGACCCGAAATAACGAAATAACGAATCCAAACGTGCCATTAGGTCTTCCAAGGTGTGACTACACGTTTCCCATTTGCTAAGTTCGCGAACTCAGTCCGCAAACTTCAAATTCCAGCAGAAATTTTCGGAATTAAGTCTGCGAACCCGGTATGCGAACCTAGTTCGCGGACTTCACTGTCTTCGGTATTCAATAAAAACTGTTTTGGCCACAACTTCTTCATCCGAACTCGGAATGACCTCATTATTTTTGAATTATTTTTATCTTTCAATTATCTTCAATATGGTGATGATAAATCCTTAATTTGAATGAGTTAAGATCGGTCTTTGGCCCTTCTCTTGATTTTGAGCGTTTTGCTCATTTTCGTCGCTTTTCTTCCACTTCTCTTGGACTTGGGCGCTTGGATACTTGGAATACTTCTATTCCTAGCTATTTTCAGCACTTTATAGCTCCTTTGTGGATGATTCACCTATTATAGGCAAACAAGAGAAAACAAGAGTAATAATACGAAAATATGCAAGAATAATAGCTAAAACAAGTATGGAATGGACACTAAAATCATATAAATTATGCACTTATCAGATATATCCAATGAAGGGGTTGTTTCATGTTCTTTTATGATTCTATAGAGAATAAAATTTGACTGTTAAATTAGATGGAAATGGATATCACTGGATGTGTATCATCATCAGATCTATTGAAGAAGAAGATATTCACAATCAACATAGTAATCAATATTTTCACCAAGACCCACTCTTAATAATCTGATTTCTCCAACAAAAAGTGTTTAATTTCAATTCTACCTCTCAGGTAGGTTCCCTTTCAGGTTTTGATAGTTAGTATTTGATCAATTAAGTTACGAATTTAGATGAAGCTTAAATTTTGTTAGCTTTAGAGTTTAAAGTAACTGTAGGTCGTCTTTCTGAGCTCTGTTTTTTTACAGGATTTTTACGGTGAATTAGTGATGATTTGGAGTCGGTAAAGTAGGTGACTCGACCGGATTTCGTGGCTATAGTTCGGGTTTGAATCGATCCGGATCCGACCCGTATACCGTCATCTTTTCCACATGTTTTTCTGCTACTGCAATCGTTTAGAGTCTGAATCATTTGTCCGATCTAATGAATTTTCTTTAGTAAGTTTGACCTGGAAATCTGTTTGTATGAATGTATATGAAAGAATTTTTTGATCAATTTGTTTGATTATGTCGATTTGATTGTAGATTTCATGGAATTGTAAAAAAAAATAATATTTTTTTGCACAAAGTTTGTGACGGACATCTTTGGTTTTTTTTCATCACACAGGGACTCCTCCCTTTGGTCGTCGTCCAATTAGAAGTTCTGGAAGTTAAACAATGGTGATTGATTAGATGTATGTTAGGATTACAGGGAAAACAACCTGAAATAGAGGAAATTTAGCTTTAGTAATTCTCCATTGAGTCGACTCCATGACTCGGTTACCATAACTCGGTCATTATAGTAATTTTCAGTAATGATTTTTTTTTTTTTTTACTTAATTGATATTTTAATAATTTTTTAACATAAATTATTATCTAACCAAGTCAATGCTAGTCAATGTCCAGTCCAGGTACCAAGTACTAACGTTGGACAAATGTTAGACCAAAGCCTAGTGTTGGACAAAACCCAAGTACCAAGGTCTAATTATCCCATTTTTAAAAAGGAATGGAGATTAATGAAAAATATATTAAATATATATGTTTCTTCATACAATATATGGAAATATTGTTTAAGATTTTGGATTGGATTAATTAAACATAAAAATAATTTTATAATTATAAAAAATAAGGGTATATTTGATATAGTTTAATAAGAGAATATGACTATAAACAAAAGCTGGTAATTATTCTAAAACAGACAAAAATAAAATAGAGGGCTAATAAAAAAGACGAAGGGAGTAAATATGTATATGAGTTACTTCAATGAATCTCATGTTTTGTGTAGTTAATTTTGATGGAGAGTTAGTGGGTACTATTTTAATGGTTTAGTCTTTGTAGAGGCTAACGGAAAATATTGAAGTTAGTGGGTAAGTGGGTGGAGATGGTGGACTCTACTCATGTAATGGTTTGAATAGGTTGGATAAACCATGAATTAATCCTTGTTTTACCCAAACAGATACTGATCATTTGGGTTGGTTATTCATTATTTAGAAAAGAAAAATCTGATTAGAATTGGTGATCAATATTACTAACTAAGTTGAAGCTTAATATATTTTTCTTTCTTGCAGCTTTAAAAATTACATATGAAGTAGTTTTTAAATTAAAAATTCCATATGAAGTAGTTTTTGAATTACTAGACAATACAGACGTATTTGTCTCTTTCATCTCCACTTATATGGAGGTGATCATGAATATATTAATCTGATCATTCACCATGATACTGGAGGGTTTGAATATTTGGTCATTGATGTAATTCTTTGGTTTTGCTTAACACGTGCTTAGGATCACGTTGATGAGTTTCGTGTTCTTACTTTGGTTGTCACAAGTAAATTTTACAGCTACTCTACTGTAAGATCAATTTCATGCGATTGTGATGCCACGACATCTCTAATACTATGGATAAAGGCTATCAGAGTACGTGCAAACTTTGTAGTTAATATATATGATCTTATATATAAACCAATACGAGGAGACATACGATTGTACTACACACCATACACTCATATATAAAATCTCATGATAAGAACTGGAGACATAAAAGACCCAACAGGTTATCACGCCATAAATTGTGGCTTAAATAAACGTTTGCCAGGTGTTGTTAATTGATACATTGATATCGATTAAATCCGGTTATATTGTTACATATTTGAGATGAAAATTGATTTCAATTTCAAAAATTAAACTGAAGAACTAGCTAGAGAGGGGTGTAAAACCTAAAGTCATACAAAATTATAATACGAGATGAAAGAGGAAATCAAGACACAAGGACCCCTAACGCGAATGAATGAATTTGTGGTTTTTTAACCAATCAAATCACCCATGAAATTAGTAACAATGGAGAAGACGTGGATATGATCATTGCAATCTGAACAAGGATTGTTAAAATGAAAGGTAATTAACTTTAAGAAATTAAGATAAAATACATCTATTACTCTTTGATATACTTTGATATTTGTAATATTTATGAAAGGTAATTAAGAAATATTATAATATTTATAATAATTTTTTGGTCGTTATCGAACCATCTATTACTCTTTGATATACTTTTTACTAAATTCTCCCATTATAAACTTTTAATTCAATATAATAAACGACAAAAAAATTATTTAGATAACAGTCATGCATTTGTGAATTTCTCGATCCGAACTTTTTTGAAATTCAAGCAGGAAATTATGTGTAGTGGCATGGCCAGCTGACTCGCAAATACTACATCTCCATCATATTTAAATTTTAAAATTTGGATAGTCTCATTTAAACAACCAACGCATTCTTCAATTTGTTTAATGGAATCAAAGTAACTTAATTTGTTAAGCGTTGATTAAGGTATGACCAACTAATTGTCATTGACAACCAAAAATGTATTTCATGTTGCCTAACATGGACTTTCATTGCACGTTGATTATCATTGAGCTTGATTGTCAGTTTACTTAAGCATAATCAAATATTTTACTTAGGCATCTGTACCGATCATTTACATAAGAGTGAAGAAACTAGACTTCAGAATCATACAAAGCGTTATATTAAATTACCACAAACTATGGAAAAATACAGAAACCAAAGATAAATAGTCGACATGTATTTCATGAAATACTTTTTATTCCTTTAATGTAAATGTATTTTAGGCGTTTCATGAGACAATATTGTATTTCATAAAACACACCGCATCATTAATGGTCTTATAGTATGCGTTTCGTGATTGAGGAGCATCATAAATTCATAATAGTATCTTCAGTAATTTAACAATAACACGTGAAGATCATTAAGGGTCTAAGTAATTTTGTCATCTTTTAACCAATGATAGTTTGTTATAAATTGGAATATTGTTTAGTTTCCAAATTGAGCAGGCTAATATATCAATTGTGCAGTCTCTTAGACGCATTAGTGTCACGTTGTTGTAGTCCTTGCACTCCACTACATGTCGTTTGTGTAGTCTCGCCTTAGATTGACCATGTTAGGCTCACAGTCACATGTTAAGTAAATCACATATGTTTTACTACAAAAACTACCATAATGTACTTTCAAAGTAAAGCACCAACAATTTTATTTTTCATGGAATTAATCCAATATGAGCACCTCTATTCAAATAAAGTATGTACACTTAAGACTAAGAGCTTATCCAACGATTGATGTGCTTGTTTCATATGTGTCAACATTGTCTTGACATTCTCTTGGTAAAAATTCCATTATATAGATATAAATTCCTAAATATTAAGAACTAAAAAAACTCATCTCCAACCCATATCAGTCTTAATATCTTGTCTCTTAAGTGTCATTTAATAATTGGTTAACAATCTTTCTATTTTCGTTTTCTAACTTATTTCACCAATGTAAATTGACTAGGATGGGAAGACATACTCGAGGTGAATTGTAGATGAAAAAAATATAGCATCTACCCAATACTGACAGCTGGATAGGTTTTACGAGCTAAAGTGCTGAGAGAGAACCTAGGTCGAGGTCGGGCAGACGAGTCTTTAGTACTGCAAGACTTAGAGGACATCTTACTCTCATAACCACGACTTGAAGACAAAGACTAAACCACGTTCATGATATGAGTTCTTAAGCCCACGACGAAGATATAAACCGAAGACACAACTAGAAGTCATGACTAAGAGCCCACGACCTGGAGTAAGAGTCACCTGACAAGGAGAAATACCCAAGACGAGGAGATCATTCGAGAA
Organism: Papaver armeniacum; assembly: GCA_023531295.1. Taxonomy (NCBI): domain Eukaryota; kingdom Viridiplantae; phylum Streptophyta; class Magnoliopsida; order Ranunculales; family Papaveraceae; genus Papaver; species Papaver armeniacum. Next base: position 17,566 of record JAJJWW010012994.1, read on the forward strand.
GGAAGTAACGTTTGAGTGCATAATGACGTCATCTCTAGCTAAATTAAGGCGGTTTCCAATTAGACATACTTCCATCGTGATAGATACGTACGCTAGTATAAATAGCCAGAAAGGCAATGCTTATAAATCAAGTACAATGTACCCAACCTTCACTGATCAATAAGAAATACTTTCAGTGATTCTGTTTCTTGATACTTTTTGGATTGACAATCTGACTTACAGAGAAGATAATCATAATCCCCAACCAGTTTGAATCAAGATAATCACCTGTAAGAGTACCGTAATTGATCATAATTGGTATTCAACTATACGAATCATCAGATCATAACTCTGTGTAGGTACGTATACGAAGTCTCTACTCCCAAGACACGAAATATGCATCTAAATGAATGTCTCAAACTAGACATGCACCTTGAGGATATCTTTCCAAAATTAAACCACATCATCTACACATTCATTCAAGAAGTTAGGATTGGAGAAGGATTTTAAAGAAAATTAATGTGTATCCTATGTGAATTTAGACATTTATCTACACATATTCCATTGGAGAAGCTGTAAAAAAAGAAGTTGACCCGGTGATAATGTCAGATTCACGAGTCAACATACATCTCCCCTCCTTTAAAATACTAAGTCATATGAGCTCCCACGTCGCATGGTGAGTTTGACACCCCCTCAAATCAAATTAGATAAAAGCTTGCCAAAGAGCAATTCTGGAGAGGACACTTGGCGGGACTCTATTGGTCAAAATATTAAACTTGGATAACACTCTGTTTTCACCCTGTATTTAATGGGCCGTTTATAACACCATTAGCAAAAACGTGGGTACACAACACTTACGTGTGGTTTTTCAGCTAACTAATTACTTACACTTGGTTTACACCAAAAGCTTAACTGGACGTTAGTTAAGTAGACAATACTTACGTTCTCAGTTTTCTTACGGGAAAAAAAAATCTTATTGATTTCGCACAAATACTGAAATTATTTTCTTTGACCCTAATCGTCTGCCCCACCTCTTCCTCTCTGTGTTCTCTTTCTCTTGAGTTTTTCTTCTGCAACAGAAACCTATCATTCTTATCTGCCTCTGAATGAAAAACTAAAAGAGCTAGAGAAGAAAATTATTCATCACCTCCGAATCAACTCGATCAATCCACAATCAGTGCCCACACTAACCCAACCTTTCAAATGGATGATTTTGTTATAGATGGTCTTGTTCAAGTTGGGGATCGAATGCATGAACAATTCATGGGGGAGTGATTCTTCACTAAATTGAGGTATTTGATAGCTCGCTGCAAAGTTCTGAAAGGTTGATTACGCAAAATCAACTTGGAGATGCTGCTATTTCTTCAAAGGTATTTTCCTATTCTTTGGTTTTAAACCCTAAATCCAATATGATTCCAAACCCTAATCGTAATTTAAATTTTGTTCAAAATAGGGTCTGTTGTTCGCATTAAGATAATAAAGATATGTTATTTTCAAACACGCATCTAACTCTTTTGCAGCTGATAATGGTTTCCTCTTTACTTTTCCTCGAATATTTAGGTTAACAACATCAAAGTTCAGTATGCCAGAACTGCAAAATAACCCGACCTTTCATGCGTTCGCTCTTGGATCATATACAGGAATGGGAAAAAGTAGATGCACGAGATATTATTGGTCAAAGATGCACAATTAATTAACTTATCAAAGCACCCCGTACAGAATTTGTAAGCATGTCCATTTTGACTCATCCAAATTCAAGAATTCTCATCTCCATTTTGAAGAGTATTCAAAGAGGAATAGAATGCAAAAAGAATGAGGTCATTCCGAGTTTGGACGAAGAAGATACGGCCAAAACAAGTTTACCGAATATCGACGTCTACATGCAAGTATGCATACGGGTATGCAAATGAATTTCCCTGGATTTTCAGTATGCAAAGTGGTATGCAAACGAATTTCCCTGGATCTTCAGTATGCAAACTGGTATGCAAACGAATTTCCCTGGATTTTATTACAAAAATTCATTTGTAAACTGCTATGCAAACTGGTATGCGTACATGAAGTGTACCATGAAGGCCAAAACATCCCGAACAACTATTTTCAAACCGGATTGTTTAAGAACCTTAAACACAAATCAAGTTATGTAGACATGAATGATACACAAGGTACATAGATCATCATAAAACTTGCTCAAGTTTAGAGACGTACCTTTTTAGAAGAATCCGATCGAATTCTACAACGTTACCAAACATTCAAAATCATACCCAGCATAAGATGTGTGCCCCAATTATACATAACATGGCATTTCTTGGTGAGGATGCACTTTCAACACAATCAAGTTGTATTGAGGTGAATAATGTCTTGCTCACCATGGCACCAAGAAAGAGTTTCTTTCCAACTACTTTTGCATTCAACAAAGTTGAGAAACATCCAAGAATCTGTTTTTACAAGTTTTACAAAAGACTTTAGAGAGATACCCAAAAATTTGAGTACATGCTGTCTCATTTTAAAACTTAACAAAAACAGTGTCTGCAGATAATGTTTAGTACTGCGTAGGGAAACTCTTTTTATAAAAATAGACGTCCTAACTCTTTCATAAAAGAAGACAATACTATTATCTTGACTGGGTGTATCAGGAATTGACCAAAGAGATGAATCATGCTTTGAGATGATGCAGTCAGAAGACTGAGATTTAAACTCCTCTTGTAACTCGTTTAGTTTGTCACAACCAAATGGATTACCCATAGGAAGAGCATTGCTCTTACTAATTAGTAAATCAAGATCAACCTCAACATGAATATTATTCATCTAACTTGATTTAGATTATCAAGAGATTCTTGCTCTTTCTGGAGGTATAACTCAACATTAAGAGATAAGCTCTCAATCTTCTTTTCAATACCTGAAAACACTTCAAGGGATTTTAAACCTGGTGGAGGTTTAGATAGAAATTCTTCTACAGATTTTATTAAATCAGTCATGGAAGAGAATTCTGAAATCCCTAGATCCGGTGGTGCGTTTATTGAGATAGCACTACTGTCCATAGAGTCAGATCACTATAAACACAAACTTGTAAGGTCTTAAACGTGTTTGCCTTCTCTGATACCAATTGAAAAAGCGGGGGTCTAACAACCACACCCAATATTTCGCTTAGCAATCTGTATGCATAAACTCCAATATAATTCCAAGAGAATCAACTAGACAGTCAGACTCAATCAACGAAAATATATCCAAGAGTTGTATCTCTGTTTCACAATGTAATCAGCAAATCAAACATATAGAAATCCGCGAGCATGATTATTATGTGAAACAACTTGAACGGTACCAAAGACCAATGTTCAAGTGTTAATCAATATAATCGACAACCAAAGGTTGGATTCTCAATTTATTCAACTTACGCACAACCTGTGATATTTCAATTATATAAACAAATATAATGCGAAAAAGAAATAACACAGACACCAGAAGTTTTGTTGACGAGGAAACCGCAAATGCAGAAAAACCCCGGGACCTAGTCCAGATTTGAACACCACAGTGTATTAAGCCACTATAGACACTAGCCTACTCAAAGTTAACTTCGGACTGGAATGTAGTAGAGCTCTAACTCATCTCACACTGATCAAGGTACAGTTGCGCTCATTCCATCTCTGAATCCCAGCAGGACTTTACGCACTTGATTCCCTTAGATGATCTCACCCACAACTAAGAGTTTCTACGACCCAAAGTCGAAGACTTGATAAACCAATTTGTCTCACACAGAAAAGTCTATTGAATAGATAAATCTGTCTCCCACGGATAAACCTATAAGTTTGTGTTCCGTCTTTTGATAAATCAAGGTGAATAAGAACCAATTGATATACCAGACTTATATTCCCGAAGAACAGCCTAGAAATATCAATCACCTCACAATAATCTTAATTGTATGGTAGCGAAACAAGATATTATGGAATCATAGACGATGAGACGGAGATGTTTGTGACTACTTTTTATCTTGCCTATTGGAGATTAAATCTCAAGCCAATCTTAGAGAAGATAGTACTCAATCACGATAGAAAACAGCAAGATTAAATCACGCAACTACAGATAAAATAGTTGGATCTGGCTTCACAATCCCAATGAAGTCTTTAAGTCGTTAACCTACTGGGTTTTAAAAAAACCTAAGGTTAAATGAGAATCGACTCTAGTCGCAACTAGTATCACACAAGAGGTGTAGGGATTAGGTTTCCCAGTTGCTAGAGTTCTCTTTTATATAGTCTTCAAATCAGGGTTTGCAATCAATGTTACCTTAGTAACAAAGCATTCAATATTCACCGTTAGATGAAAACCTGATTAGACTCAAGCTAATATCTTTCAACCGTTAGATCGAACTTAGCTTGTTACACATAAATGAAAAGTGACTTCATTTAGATATGAGTAACCGTACCTAAACGTGTGCACCTTTATTGGCTCAATAATAGTTAACCGAAGTTAGCCATATGAACACTTTCATATCAACCTTATTCATCTTAACCATAACTAGTTCAAATGACTAAAATGAAACTAATTCTAGAGTTGTTCAATTGTTTATATTCTCGATTTTAGAACATTATCCACTCAAGTATGCAAACAGGTACGCACACCATAGTGGTCGGACTGAGTTTTGATTCACCAGTACGCGAACTGGTACGCACACCACAACCTCAGTAAAGTCCCAGAACTTGGACCTCACCCCAGTATGCGTACTGAGTTCCTGGATCTTGACAAACCAAGTACGCATACGGGTATGCATTCCATGGTTCCCGGACTTGGATTACACATATGCAAGTACGCATACTATGCTTATATCCAATTGTTCTAAACTCTCATTTCAAGCATTGAAACATTCTCGGAAGACGGGAATAGCTGTCTCACACAAACTATTAGCTTCAAATTAATTTTCAAGTGATCGAATGATCAATATAAAATATTCCGAGTCTACATCAAATGACTGTCTCACACAAATCATGTAAGATGTTACCATGCAATTTTCACATGATCATCTTTTGACTTTCGTCAATAATATAAGATGAACTTGGTTAAAGCGAAAGCTTACCAACACATATTTCGAGAAATATGTAAGCGAGTTAAACTCAGCCCGAAATATCAAATGTGTATAATTGAAGCATATATAACTATACGACTTTTGTCTCAAATAGGAGATAGAGTAGATAGACTTTTGAGATAGATGAGTTCAAGTCTCCACATACCTTTTGTTGATGAAGTTCTACAAGCTCCCTTTAGTAGTTATTCGTCTTCAATCGATGAACGCCGTGAAGTCTAATGCTCAACTACACTTTTTATCCTAATCCGAGACTTAGCTATAAGTAGACTAGAAATCAAGACCTATAGTTTTGGCAACTAAACTTGACAACAAGATTGAGATAGCAACGCTTGCGAGTTCGACCGAGCAGTGCGCTAACAATTAGTATTCTTCGATGCCATTGTGAACTTTATGTTATTTTTTAGCTTTAAGTCTACAAGGTTACTATTAAATTATCATTTATCAGTATCAAGTTCTAAATGTTGATAAAAATGATGTATTGTATGTCCTAGGAAAGTTTGGCTTATGTATTAATTGGGCAGGTTTGATCAAATTATCATTTCTAAAATTTAGAGTATGTTAAAAAATTTGTGCTTGGAATATTAAATTTAGATATCTTATTATAAAGAAGTGATGAATTTGGATTGTGATAAAGTGTTGTTTAATTATGAAGTGTGTATGTATCTTCGCTAGGTCATCCACGTTGCTTATATGTACATATAAAGTATCTCAAACGACGTGAAATGTATATCCGGAGGGTGGGTACTAGGTACATCATTATTATTTTTTAAAATGGGATTTCTTTAATTCTTATTGAATAGGTTCTTTTGTGGATGTATCATCATTTTTTTATTTCTGAAAGCATTCGCAAACTGCAAGTAAGATATGGTTTATTTCTTCTTTGTCGCAATTCTTTTGTAGGAGATATGACACCGCCTTTCAAGCGCTCTGCAGACAGGGTAGAGGTCAAGGTTGCAACTAATCAGTTCAGGTATGTCACATAACTGTCATTCATTATACCCTCAAATTGTGACTGTAAACTATTAGTCATATATAGATGATTAGACAAAAGAAGAAAATGTTCACAAAGATTAATAGTTTAACGATAATATTATCAAGCCTAAACAAACAAGTTTTCATGCTCTTGCACTTTGTTGTACCCACCTGGAGACAAGAATATGAATCTAATAGATTCGGCCCACAACTCCCTCGAAATGGTGGATATCTCATAAAGGTTTTAGCACACTACACTCTCTCTCTCATGGATCAGTTAACTGGAAGCACACGTCCAAGCCTCCAATTAAGATGCTATTTAGGTTGAAAACTGCAATCAAGTGATAATAATTGGGAAGGAACTGAACTTCTCCTTAGTCGGTATGCCTAGAAATGACTTCGTGGGAGGAAATGAAAATCTTGGAATCTGGACGTGCTTATTTGGAGGTGATCCATATTTACAACTGAGCAAATAAGTAGCTAATTTATACTATTCACAGTTCATAAATCCTTTATTTAAAATTATCCCTTCTCTATTTGCATTAACTGATTAGCCATGTTTCAGCCTTTCTGTAGCAGCTGATATGGTTTAATATACTGAAGCTCTTGAAAGACTTGAGATATCATTTTCAAGGGAAGAAGATGAATGATATAATTTCCTAAACCGCGCAAACTGCGATTTCTAATTTCAACCTTTACATGGGAGTTATCATGGTCAATCTAGAATTGTTGGGTATAACTGCAGGTTTACCTGTGTACTAAAATAATAAAGGAAATGTTCTTGCCGAACTAGAGCAGCTAATAATATGGTATTTGGTCTTTCAATGAGATGCAAACAAACCTATTGTCATTCTGATAGTTGGTATGTATTTTCGTCAATGTCTTTTTAATTTTTTAGCTTTGCAGTAGATATGGGAACTTGCGGTGTGGTTGTTTGGCGATTGATTCATACGGTCCCGTTGGAGACCATGATGCAGGCATTCCAAAGATAGTTGGAATGAGATTCAAGTATTGAGAAGACTCTTAGTGGTCCTGTTGGAGACAATAATTCACACGATCCTGTTGGAGATAATGATGCAGGCGTACCAAAGATATTTGGAATGAGATTCGGGATATGAGAGAGCTCCAGGTAGCAACACCATTGTCGTTAGATTTTTTTTATTATAGTAGAACGAGATGAAAATTTTCATTGAGAGAAACAAGATTACTTCTTTTCGTGTCTGTTTTATGTTTTCAATTATCTAACAAATGAGCATTTTTAGGATTTGCTCAATTCATTTTTGTGTTCACCAAGAAATTAAGATAATTTTTCATAATTTTGTAAAATTAGGTCATCAAAAGTTCTGGCTGCAAGTAGAGCTGACATTGTAGAAAGTCATCTTAAAGGTGAACATTGCACATAATTTGAAACAGTTTATTGGTAAGAATTAAAGTTATCTGTGTTGGGTGACTGGGAGTTTTTTAAGCACAACAATTTATTTTTGGATGTCTGAAAATTTAAAGGAAGTTGTTCTTTGGTGTAAATATTGTTGTTGTTTTAATTTGACTCTATTTTTGAAGTATTGTTACTATTGCTATACATCTTCAGGTGAAATTTTTTAACAAAAGACAAGAATTTGTGATTGATTGCCTGCTCATGGCTTTGTTGGACGATGTATTAATCCTATATAACCGAATTCGCCTGAAGTTATGGAAAATGGACTTACTATGGTATTGAATGGAGCGAGAAATCATGGTTTGTCAAATGGGGTAAAGTTGTGACAAGACAAGATTAGAAAACCATAAGCATGAACATAAATTTACGATGGGGAAAATTGTGACAAAACAAAATTACGAAACCAGAAGGCATGAGCAGAAATCTTACACGTTATAATGCAAAGAACAAAAAATCCTAAACATGCATCAGGACGGGGTGAGGCGACACCGGCTACACCAAATTAAAAATCCTAAACGATGGGACGAGGCGAAGCCGAGCTACACCAAATAAAAAATCTTATGCATGTATCGGGACAGGGCGAGACGAAGCCGAGCTACACCAAATTAAAATCCTAAGCATGCATCGGGACGGGGCGAGGCAAAGCCGAGCCACACCGAATAGAAAATCCTAAGCGACTGGGCGAGGCAAAGCCGAGCCATACCAAATCAAAAATGTATCACGACGGGCGAGGTAAAGCCCCACGACACCAAATCAAAAATGCAGGACGGGGCGGGACGAAGCCACATCATACCAAATCAAAAGTATGCCCGATGCGTAGCACATGCATAATAGAAAATCCTAAGCGATGGGGCGAGGTGAAGCCGAGCCACACCAAATAAAAAATCCTAAACATGTATCGGGACGGGGCGAGGCGAAGCCGAGCTACACCAAATCAAAATCCAAAACATGCATCGGGACGGGGCGAGGCAAAGCAGTTTTCAGGTCCGCACGGTGCATAGCACGGGCACAAAATCGAGTACATTTTTATACTACCTAGAAATAAAACATGAGTTACTGTACAATATTTTCACGTTTCACGATGGAAAAACCTTGCTCAAGAAAACTTGACCGGTGCGATCGACAGCGGGACGACTCCGCTAAAAGGCACCTAGTTTCATTTTCTTTTGGTGAGGGTCTGAAAAGAGAAAAAGGAAATAAGGGTTTCCTTCCTCATTTTTCTATTATTTTCTGTCCGATTCCGCACAGATCTCCTTTTCCCTCTCCCTATAAGTTCAGAGCTCCTCTGATCCGGTTTACAGAAGTTTTAGGGTTTGAGTTCATCGGTTGATAAAAATGGTGAGAGGATTACTTAGTAAACTCGTTTGTCGACCTCTTTCAGTGGGGGGTAAATCTCAACAACAACAGATTCGTCGTCTCAATATCCATGAATATCAGGTCAGATTTCTTTTTCTTTCTTTAATTTTTTTCTTCCTCGCTTCTTCTAGATTCTTCTTTATCTCTTTGATTGAAAACTGATTTAGGTTTGAATGTGTAAAATAGGGAGCAGAGCTGATGAGTAAACACGGGATTAATGTACCAAAGGGAGTCGCTGTTTCTTCTGTCGAAGAATTTCGTAAAGCCATCAGTGATGTTTTCCCCAAGGAAAACGAGGTATGATCCTTGGTTCATTATTATCCATAATAAAATTAGCGAGTGTTTTCATAAATTGTAGGTTTTGAGTTCGGTTTTGATTGATGGTGTAGTTGGTTGTTAAAAGTCAAATTCTAGCTGGTGGTCGAGGTTTGGGAACATTTAAGAGTGGTCTTAAAGGTGGAGTTCACATTGTGAAGACAAATGAGGCTGAGGATATAGCTGGTATTTACTTTCGTGATTATATAATATGAGGAACTGTTCCAATGTTATTACCATTTGTTTCCGTTTGGCGTTGAACTTCGAATCATTTTGTTTTCGGGTATTTGTTAACTTGGGGGATTTGGTTGGTTTTGTAGGGAAAATGCTTGGACAAGTTCTCGTTACTAAGCAAACTGGTGCACAAGGAAAAACCGTGAGCAAGGTTAGTAGTTGGATCAGTTTTTGACTTTATGTTTATTAAAGATGCTAGTATCTTGTGAACTATCTTTATTAAAGATTAGTAGTTGGATCAGTTTTTGACTTTATGCAAGTAACCGTGAGCAAGGTTAGTAGTTGGATCAGTTTTTGACTTTATGCAAGTATCTTTATTAAAGATTGTAGAGACTTACGGATTTATAGTGTCGTGATATTGTCTTGAAGCTTGTAAGTAATCTATGGAATGTGAAGGGTATATGATAAGCCAGGGCATAGTTTAGTTGGTGTCCTTTCTGTTATTTCTCAAAGTAATATTCATCTGCGAGATGGATATATCCTTATGTTTTTGGTACATTACATGTCCTCGTTTAGTTCAATCCGACTAAAGCTGTGAAAAAAGCTGTTGTTCAGCATTCTTCAAGTTCTAAGACTTTGATATCGTAATTTAGTGTGTGCAATGCTTTTGTGGAACAGAAGGGGTTAATTGAGTGGACATATTTTTACCTTATGTATGTTTGCTTCTGATTTACGTAGTCCTGATGTATGTTTCCTTCCCTATCATAATCTAGTATCAGTTTTGTTTTGGGGGTAATCTTAGGGGATTTTTGATTCGCTTGTTTGTATTATGTGTGCAGGTTTATTTGTGTGAAAAGATGTCTCTAGTCAACGAGATGTACTTCGCCATCACTCTTGACAGGACAACTGCTGGTCCAGTACGTTTTTAACCAAACAAATACCTTTGTTGTCTCTCATTAATTGTTACAGTTTTTTTTTTTTTTATTTCAACCAAACCAATCAAGTTACATCTCTTCTGATTCTCTTACCATGTATCGTGTTTTAGCTTATTATTGCCTGTAGTAAGGGAGGGACCAGCATTGAAGACCTTGCTGAGAAATTCCCTGATATGATAATCAAGGTAAATGTCACTAACTCAATTATTTGGGTCAGAGGTTATCGTCAATGCCACTCTATCCTTCCTCTCCCTTTAACTCTGTTATCTTTATCTGGTTCCGAATTTACCAGGTGCCTATTGATGTCTTCAAAGGAATAACTGATGAAGATGCTGCTAAAGTTGTTGATGGCTTGGCCCCCAAGGTTGCAGATAAGGCGGCTTCAATGGAACAAGTGAAGAAGCTATATGAGCTTTTTTGCAAAAGTGACTGCACCATGCTGGAGGTGAGTTCATATACGCACATCTTTTTCAGTGGCATTTTTCCATCATCTTTTTGGATTTTGTGATTAACATTTATTTGAAAAATCACTTTGCAGATCAATCCCATTGCTGAGACTTCTGATAACAAGTTGGTAGCAGCTGATGCTAAGCTGAACTTCGATGATAATGCTGCTTTCCGCCAGAAAGAAATCTTTGCTCTTCGTGATACAACCCAAGAGGACCCTCGAGAGGTGTGACTATATTATTCTGGTTTTCTTGCCTTACACTCATTTCTCTTTATGCAAAAGTTGTGCAAAAGGCATATTTATAGATTAATATCTCATGCCATTTGATTTAAGGATTGTTTAGTACTTTGTCATGTATGAATATAATTAACGAGAGTAACAGGAGTAACCTACTTTGGTCAATTTATGACATTCATTTTGTTGGATTATTCAGGTGGCTGCTGCCAAAGCCGATTTGAACTACATTGGCTTAGATGGGGAAATTGGGTGCATGGTCAATGGTGCAGGATTGGCAATGTCTACCATGGACATAATTAAGTTGCATGGTGGAACTCCTGCTAATTTCTTAGATGTCGGCGGCAGTGCCTCAGAACACCAGGTACTTTGCTCTTCTGTAGCTCATTTGTTCCTAAAGCTAGTTCTCTGCGATTCAATCATATCAGTTAACTACAGTTATTTACGCTTTTTCTACCAAACTGATCTCTCCACCCACCAATATACTCTCTGAATTTTATTGTTACGATAATACTTTAGACTGAGCAGCTGTACACATAGCAGGCTTGTAATCATAAGACAAGCGCTTGGTATGGAAACTAGATCCTGGGAAGTTAAAATCTTCGAATGCTTCCGAAGTTGTTTGTTATGCTTCGACACTATGAACAATGAGATTTAACATCGGCGAGATGTACGTCATTCATGTCTCATACTACCTTCTAAATTTTGGACTAGGTTGTGGAAGCATTTAAAATATTGACATCTGATGACAAGGTGAAAGCAATCTTGGTCAACATTTTTGGAGGAATCATGAAGTGTGATGTTATAGCAAGTGGTATTGTCAATGCTGCCAAAGAGGTAATGACATGGTTCGGTACTTTAATATTATTCAAAAGCTTGCTTTTGAAACAACAGTGTTTGGAGCCTGGTATTGAGAACTGCAAAATTGTTGGGTTTTTCTCGGTAAAAATAATTGTCTCAAAGATGCTAAACATGTCGTTATGGTTTTATCTAGGTTTCATTGAAAGTTCCAGTTATTGTTCGTCTTGAAGGAACTAACGTCGATCAAGGGAAGAGAATTTTGAAGGTAAAAACATAAAATTCTCATTTCAGTTCACAGTTTCTAGCTTCTTTAGTTTCTTTTTCTTTGCACTGGTTTCCTAATAAAAGGAAAAATTGCTCCATAACAAATGATTAAGTTTTGTGATTATTTCTTTGGTCACTACATCAACTATAAAATGTGTAGGAGAGTGGGATGACTCTTATTACCGCAGAAGATCTGGATGATGCGGCTGAGAAGGCAGTTAAAGCAGCAGCCAGTTAAGTGGGTCTCGTCTACTGCAGTGTTGTTATTTCAGCTTTGGTTCTTTTCTAGGCTATGTGTTTATATTGCTTTTTGTTGAACACATACATATTGTAGTCCTTTTGGTAATGGAGGGATCCATTTGAATTTTCCTAATGATTTTACAACCCAGACAGCTCCTTGAATAAAGCTGCATATATTACTGTTAATGATTGATAGAAAGAATTGATCTTGTCCTCGAGCTATGTCTTCCGCTGCCTTAATTTCTGCAGTTATTTTTCTCTTCTTTTGCAGTATCTTAATATCATCTGCCACTAGCCCCACTACTCTATATTCTTGCAGTCAAAGAAAAAGTTTGTTGGTTCTTAGTCTTATTAACCTACAATTCATCAGAAGATAAAATCCCCCAAATGAAGCACCAACAGAAGATCATTACCTTTACCTTGATTATTAAAATTGCACATAACTCAAATAAATTCTTGGAGAATTATAACTAAAAATGATCCATAATAACTAAGAATAAGTTACATCTACATAACTAAATTCTTGGAGAATTATAACTAAAAATGATCCATAATAAGATCTAGGCTGACTCCCATGTTACATCTCTGTTCATTGTTTCAACAATATTCTTGGATAAACAGTAAGCAGTTGATTGGATGGTAATCATGGGATTAACCCCAGTTGCATTAGGAAGTACACTTCCATCACATACAAATAATCCTTCAGCTTCCCAACTCTCTCCATTTTCATCTACGGCACCTTTAGCTTCAGTAGCACCCATTCTACAACTTCCCATCTGATGAGCAGAACAGTGCAAACTCCAGTGTTCGCCTACTGACAAGGGCCCGCCTACTGCGGTAACAGTGTCCAAAAACTCTTCCAATTCTTCCTCCTTAATCCCTTGACACTTAATACTCTGCCCATCTTCTCGATGTGTACCAACTTCGACGGCTCCTGCGGCAACTAAAATTCTCAAAGCTTGTCTCAGACCAGCCTTGAGGTTCTCTTTATCCAGTGAACTTAGTTTGTACGTGATCCTTCCTTTCGCCTTCACCTCTCCTGACCCATTATCCCTAACCAGTGAAAATAAATGAGCAGTCCTCGAATATTTCACCATTTTATCCTTCATATCCCGTCCAGATACCCAAGGAAACATTACACTGAGACCAGCAGGACCTTGTATAGGAGTTTCTATCACTGCCCTAACTTCGGAATTCTCTGACATTACCTTATGCAGTGATGTGATAATTCCTCCCTCGTGTTTTTTGCCTTCGATCTCTGCCATTGATTCTGGGAAGTAACCCCAAGCAAACAAAACAGGATGTAATCTTAAGTTCCTCCCAATATTAGGGTTCTTCAATCCACTTCTGATCATTAGAGGAGGTGTTAAGAGAGACCCACATGCTGAAATTGTAACCTTCGAATGAATTAGCAGTTTCTTTGTGATGCGCTTGTTCAAAGATGCTGCCATAACTCCCAAGCATTTGTTGTTTCTAGACCTTCCAGAATTGTTTTTTTCTAATATGAACTTATCTGCTTCACACCCAGTTAAGATCACTGCACCATTATTAACTGCATCAACTAGCCAAGTGGAATCTGTCCCTTTTTTATCTCCTGTTTCACAACCATAGCAACAAGATCCACAATAATGATTCTCAGATGAATTACGTGGAACATTATCAACTTTTAGACCTAATTTCTCACACCCTTTACGAAGAACTTGATTCTGAAATCCTTCCTTTAAGGAATTCTCGGTGACACCAATTCTTTTACAAACTATGTCCATGGCAGATTGATAATCAGAACTTCCAAAAAGAGGAATCCTGTGATCCAAAAACCACTCTGTTAATACAGAAGTAGGTGTTTTGATGCTAGCAGACCAGTTTACAGCTGATCCACCACCAACTGTGGATCCTGCCATTATTATCATTTTCCCATCATGAGTTAGTAAGAAAGCACCATGCTCATATAATTCATTGAAGGAAGGACCCTCTAGACATGAATACTCTTCTGGCGTGAAATAGTTTCCTTTCTCTAGCACGATCACTTTCTGACCCGAACTTGCTAAAACTGCAGCTGCAACTCCGCCACCACTACCAGAACCAACAATAACAGCATCACAATCAATCCTGTAAGCATCTTGATTCATGTCTTCAGTGACCTTGAGGCCTTTTTGCGACAAAGATTTGACGAGAGTAAAGTCAGTTTCATGCAGAGTTTCTATAATTCCTCTCTGAAGAGGCCTCTCCATTCTATGCTTGGATGACATTTTTTCAGTGTTTAGCCGATATCCAATTGCTTCCCATGCTGGATTTTCAGAGTTCTCATCAATCTGTAATGAAAAAAAGAAAGAAAATTTAGTTGGAATTTCTAAAATTTACTCTAGTATACATGCCTGTCTTGGAAGTCAATATGTTTAAAGCCTTACTCGAGTGAAGAAAATGTAGAAGCAAAATGATTTGATCATGGCAAATGCAGCTCTGGTTAAAATGAGGTACTTTGACCTTGACCAATTCTGCAAAATCCTGTCTCTTTTCTCCAATGAAATATCTTTGAACTTCTTGACGAATGGAAACTCTTTGCTAAAACATAGAGACCCGCAAAGCAGTAGAGTTCCGAGTCTTGTTGAAAGCATCAGTAGGACTAACCTCACCATGATAAAACCGTGCGTCAAACCCCTCTTCGTCATCAGTTCTGCAACCTGTTCACGGTTTACACAGATTATAACTCGGCAGAAATGAAATATTGAGAGCCTTTGGACAGAAATACCAATAATGACATGAAAAAGCCACAAGAGCTACACCAACTAGAAGTATATCAAATCTCATAATTTACTTAATAGATCAGTAACAGACAGTGAAAGTTGCAATCAAAGTTGAAATACCAATACTCTCACCTCGTCTGGAATTGGTTTCTGAGATCCCGAAGATAGGTAAAATGACTTGAGAACACTTTCGCTTGGTGGCTTATCCATATTTTTCATTTGAACTGGATCCAATGTTATAGAAGGTATGAGAGTTTCACAAATGGAAGTTAATGATTGCATCTCAAAAGAACATAACCCATGATTGTATATACCATTTTCTCTCTTTTCTCTACTCAACAATGGATGAAACTCTCTTCTATAGTTCTTTTGTTCCTCCATTTCTCCTTGCAAAATTGTTGGCAGAGAATTCTGTAAGTTTAACTCTGTGAGTGACTGAATCAATTATATTGAGTTGGTTATTCAGATCCTTACTGAGATTTTTCTTTTCATTTAAGTTCTAACTGCATTTTGATAGTACTAAAGTGACAGTAAGCAATCAAAGCTGTGGAGGTTGATGGGTAACTAATCAACCACCAATTTATTCATTCAAAGGTATTTTTTTTGCTCTTGTGCATAAAAACATCACATTTATTCTTTTCGACTTTCGAGGAGAGACCGACATAGGGATAATCTATAGTACATGCGAAACTTGATGTTCTAAAGTTTGAACACCATTACAAAGTTTGATTGATATCATTTAGGCTGTTCTCTTGAATACTCTGTGAGCACGGTTGTGACAACTTAATACTTATTAAGTACTGGTCCGTCCGTCATGATGCATGTCTCACATATGTTTTGAGATTAAACACACCTAATCAACGTTTGAAAAAGGCCACGATCCTGTAATGCGTTTTTACGGGTGTGAGCAGGTTTCGGTCAACATACGCGTTAAGAAAAACTCGCTTAGTACCCCAAAATGAAGAAAGATACCGGTCCAGGAGAAGGCGAAGCTGCTACTGAAGAGGGGGGCATAGCCACCATTTGGCTAATGACTAGGTGCCCCATGAGGAGGAGAAAGGGCATCAGATATCCATAACTACTATAGAGTATACGTGTACGGTCAAAAAAGATAGCCTACGTCATCCCAGTGTCAACTTTTACTACAAAAGGAAGCTGATTACCAGAGATAGACAAAGCATATTTTCTGGTAGTACTGTGTACTGGGATCAGAGTATGTACCAATTATATTTACGGGCCTTACATTTTGGCGACTACACTGGGAATGATCCCCATTACCAGTACATGGGGAGCTACCAAAAAATGGTGCATCCGCACCTGAGAATATCGGAAATGAATAACTCCACATCCAAAATTCATAGTTTGCTTGACTATTCCCTCCATTTCAAAATAAGATTTTTGTTAAAGGGAGAGCAAACATGATCCGATGAGTGCAAAAATCGTAGTGAACTCGCTATTTGGGCCTATTTTAGTATAGTCTTTCCGACTCGGACCACATTACCCTTGTGAACACGGAAATCAAGTATAATCCGCGTGATCACAAACAATCTTAACATGAATTGAATATATGCATTAAAGTGCGAGTAAGGTATAATATGCCTAGGTAGATGATGATTCATGGATTCCAAACCCCGCGAGTTTGTCATGATCTCGTCATCATCCCCAAAGTGATAGATATGAGACATAAACACATAAATGAAACTATACAAGTGCTAAAGGTAAAGGAGACGATGATTTACGTGGTTCAGCACTAAGGCCTACGTCCACGGATCCGGAGATATTCACTATAAAGTAAACGGTTACAAAAGTAAAGGAGGCGATGATTTACGTGGTTTATGGAGAGATTCTCCATAAACACATACTTACTTCTCACTATTCTCTCTCCTATTCCTTAGTTCTACTCTCGACCCCCCTTTCTGTGGAAGGGATGTTCATATATATAGCTAAATCAAGTGGGTCCACTGACAAAGAGCTGTTGAGACCTTATCTTCTTGTGCTCTGTGCATGGTCCGCGGACTTCTCTGTCACTCCGCGGCTTCTATAATACCCACGCTCGTTACGCTGACCTATCCTCGCTTTCTTCGTGGGTCGTCTGACACGTGCCCTCTGAGCAGCATTAAATACGAGTGGTTGGGGCTATCCAGTCCGTGCCAGGCGGTGTCGGTCCTCCCTTGTCACGTCTGTGTCAGTTGGACCATCCCCAACCGTTGATTACATCTTACCTCGTGATGGGGTAGAGTAACTCATTGGTGTTGCGTGGGATTATCTACTTTGGATGCTCCCTCATCTTCGACCGTTGGTCTTGACAGATGACACGTTGTCTATACGCCATGGATGCCCCTACGTGTCATCCCTCTTTAGGACATGGCCTCCACGTGGGCTCTGCTAGTACACGTGGCGATGGAGATAAATAAGTGTACTTACAACCCTTCCTAAATACAACCATCCTATCAAGCCAAAGTGTCTAGGAATACTTGAAAGTATTTCTTAATTATCATAAGACATTTCTTAGTCAAGAACAGTATACTAGGTTGATTTATTTTGTTTTTTATTTAGTTACTACCTAAAGCTTTCATAAATAGCCGGATTGAAAGAATAGATAAACCCAAATCTTGAAAACCCTTAGTTTTAGGTTCCAAAGCTTTTCTACATCAGAATTAATCAATGATATGCTTTATCTAGTTTAAGCATTCAATTATGAAATTTATGATAATGGATGATTCTGTAATGTAGAATAGGTTAACTTTGATTACCTACGGATATAATTATAATCACTAATATCACTGTTTCTTTTCGTGGGTTTCTTTTTTGATTCGATGACGTTGATGGCTTAAGATTGGTAGATCTGAACTAATAATGTGTGCGAGTTAGATGTGGCTACTTAGAAGGGTATTGTAGTCCGAGTCGGAAAGACTATACTGAATAGGTCCAAAGAGAGAGTTGACTACGATTTTCGTCCTTGGATCCTTTTTTTGTCCCCCTTTAACAAAAATCCAAAATAATAGGCTTATTTATGTGCAAATTTGCACATAAACAAGCATATTATTTTGAAACGGAGGGAGTACCTTATAAGCAAATTACCCCTGATAGCTACAATAGAATATCAACAGAACCACGACGAAAGCACCTTTAATACAAACATCGTAGAAAATACTAGGCACTAGAATTTCGATGGATCTGGAACTTATGGGAGACCCGGAAGATTGAGCGGCTTGGGAAGCCTATGCAAAAATATTTTCCGTATTCTTTTGTGAAGAAAAGTTCAATGAACACTAACGTCATTTGGCCTACACCCACATGTTGAACATCCTTACAACATACAACCTACACGGCTATGTGGAAGCTTATTTTCCAAAACAAACGAACAACTCACCTTTGCCGCGGAGGATAGAATGATTGAAGAAGAACACTTACACCCTCTGCTCATTACACCAGCAGTAAGAAAGAATATCTTCAAGAGGGTTTTGATTGATACCGAGGCATCGCTAAATTTGATTTCAGAACAAATAATTACAAAGGTTGGAGAAACTCCTATAGAAATTAGGAGACTTGACACAAGAGTAAGAGATTCCTGTGGAAAAAGTCAAAAAACAATAGGGACGATAAACCTCGAAGTCATGGTCGGACCCATCAAGTCTATCGAGCTCTTCCACGTGAGTGAAGTAGATTTGGCACATCACTTTCTCCTAAGACAACCATGGCTACAAAAATACAGAGTTGTATCATCGACGGATCACCATGTGTTAATTTTCTTCATAAAGGAAAATAATAGCGCATCTCAGCCACAAGAGTCCCATTTACTAGGGAAGAATAGTCATTCCCGGAGGCCGCATTCTACAAAGAAATAGGTGAGAAAACAGAGACATGTCAAATTTCCAAATGCAAAACAAAGGAGATGAGGGGAGTAAGCTGGCAAACATCGGTGGTAAATTCCAACGCGTGCCAGATGGGCGAAGAATCTACCCCTTCAATGGTACGACGGAAGCTCAGGCAATAGAGAAAGATTATGCCAAAAACGCAATTGAGGGGCTAAGGATTGAAGAACTAACATGTATGAGAAATACCAACATCCATCTCCCCGCAACAACAAGCGGAGCCAACACAATCATTGAACATCAGAACCACGAAAAACCCGAAAGTGCTTGAGATAAGAGAAGAAAATAAGCAACCGAAAGACATGCTATTTGAATTTTAAGATGTTTTTCTTAGATATATGAGGACATGTCCGGCTTACATCTGAATCTTGTATGCCACGAACTTAAGACCGCACCAACAAGCAAGCCTGTGAAACAACCCCGACGAAAATTCTCCCACGTGATTAAAAAAAAAAAATCAAGGAAGATACATAAAGTCAATCTATCATCCCTTATGGCTAGCTAATATCGTCCTGTAGAAAAGAAAAATGGTAATATCAGATGTTACATAAAGTCAACAAAGCATGTCCCAAGGATGATATCCCACTCCCCAATATAGACATATTAGTTGATGTGATACACGGGCACAAGATTTTCTCCCTCATGGATGGATACAGTGGTTACAACCAGATCTAGATGACAAAGACCGTGTTAGCCACCTTGGTTGGAAATTTTTTACGTGGTAATGTCGTTCGGATTGAAGAATATGGGAGCAACATACTAGATAGCGATGACTCGAATTTTCCACGACCTGAACCATGATACGGTGGAGGTTTATGTAGATGACATCATAGTCAAAGCAAAACCTAGAAAAGATCATATCCCCAATCTTCGTTGAGTGTTTACAAGGTGTCGAGCATATGGCCTAAAAATGAATCCGGCAAAATACGAGTTTGGAGTAACCTCGGGCAAGTTCCTTTGATTTGAAGTTACGGAAAGTGGAGTATAAATTTATGAGAAGAAAGCAGAAGCCATCTTGAAGATATTGGAAAATAAATATAAAGATGACCTACAAGCGCTCATTGAGAGAATCACATGCGTCAGATGCTTCATCTTGATTCTGGGAACAAGCATGGAGAGCCTACTCCCCTTGCTGAAGAAAGGAACACCATTCACATGGGGGTTGAACAACAAGATGTACTTCAAAGGATCAAGATATGTTTAGTTCATCCGCATGTGCTACGACCACCAGTACAGGGGGAGTCGTTATATCTATATGTGGCAAATAGAGACAAGGCAATCATAGATATTAACGCAAGACATGGGAATTAAAAATTTAGTGCCCATATATTACATCAGGATAACATTAAAAGAAGCGGAATGAGATACTCCCCAACAGAAAATGCATGTCTCACATTGGTGTTTGCTGCGCAAAAGTTAAAGACACTATACGTTAGTACACTGCATGTTTGCAGTGGCCGCTAACCCTATAAAATACTTTACCACAACATCAGTCTAATCCCGGGCGAATGACTAAGTGGTCCATGAAGTTAATCGGATTCTCCTTCAAACCCGTTGAACCCACGGGAGTGAGAGGACAAGCAATAAAGATTTGTTAGAGCAATGCTCGGTTGAACCCACAAGTTTTGCTATCTCAAGCTTATTGTCAATGTTAGTTGAACAAAACTATATCTTATTGTCAATGTTAGTTGAACAAACTATATCTTGATTTCTAGTCTACTAAGTCAAGTCTCGGACTAGGTTAGAATTTGGTAGTTGAGTATCGGACATCACCATCGAAGACTGAAGATCGACGAAGACATTTGGAGAACTTCATCAACAAGGTATGTGAAGACTGAACCATTTTATATACTCACATGCATCACCATTCTATCTATATGAGACTATATCGTATGACTTTTAGTAGGTTTATCACAAAGAAGAAATTTCGAGTCAAGCTTGTCTTGTTAACCATCTCGAAAGCATTGGATGTTCAAAAGTCCTTAACAATATTAGTTCGCACTATTTATTATTCAAGAATTAATTTATAGATCAATTTGAAAATAACCCCAGCGATGATTTTATCATTTGAGAATGTTTCAGATATCAAAAGAGAGAAATTATGAACTTCTGATATTTCGACTCAGAGTAGGTTGGCGAACCAGTTCGCAAACCATAGATATATGAGTTTCTGAAATACAGGAAGGTTGGTGAACCTGTTCCCAAACCTTAAGTTCATAAGGGGAATGTTCACGAACCCGGTTCACGAGCAGTGGTGATATGAATTTTTTATGTTAGTGGAAAAAGGCTAACAGTTGGCGAACCCGGTTCACGAACTGTGTCCATCTGAGTTCACGATCCGAGTAGGGTTGGTGAACCCGGTTCACGAACTGTTGCACCCTCACTCGTGAACTGCCTATACGGTTCACAAACCGTTTCACCAACGGTCCCAGTAAAAGTTTAACAGATGGTGAAAGACTTATTTTTTAAATGTGTAGCGTCGCTATGACTCTCATAAATACCTATAAACATCATTGATCACTAACACACTTGTGTATTTAAGTGTTCAGATGAACATTAAACTTATAATTCATAAGGCGTATTTTCCATAAGAGTCATTATACACGGCTCACGTACTCGAACCACTATATATATTCTTCTATGTGATTTCAAGATTAATTTTCACATGCTTACTTGAAACCCTAATTAGAGTTTCATCTAAACAGAGAAAGTGTTTGCTTGAATCTCAAGTTATCTTAGCTTGAATTCTAAGCAACCCTTTTGGTCTTAAAAATCTATAAATAGAGATGTTCTTTCAATTGGTAAATTCAATCCCGGATACTTTTGTGTTCTAGTTGATAGCTAGAGTCGTCCTCTATTGACCTAGGTTTCCTCTGAGAAACATAATTAGATATACGACTAAAAGACTTCACTTTGGGGATTCGTGAAGCCAGGTCCGACTATCTTTATCTTGATAGTTCATGTATCCTGATCTTGATTTTCTGTTATCGAGGTTTTCGTAATCACTTTTAGGAAAGATAATTAGTAATCGCAAATTTCTATTCGTCTCAGACTGAAGGAAATATTTTTTCCAGCTTTAGTTTGTTGTTCATGATCTAAAATCTTTAACTTTCCAATGAGGGTGATCTGGAAAGTGTAGTACGATCATTTCCTTCAGAGATGACATATTTCTTAGACTCGTATTGAGCTGGCAAGGATCTCAGAATTTCCATCACAATATCCCTTTCAGGAATGGTCCTTCCTAATGCATGACAAGCATTCACTATTTCAGATAACTTATTATTAAATTCCTCAAATGAATCTTCGTCAGTCATACGAAGGTTTTCCCAGTCAGAAATTAGGTTTTGAAGCCTTGCTTATTTCTCCGCAGTATTCTCTTTAAATACGGTTTCTAAGATATCCCAAGCTTGCTTCGATGTAGTGCAAGTAGACACGTGATGTTGAAGATCTTGGCATATGGCATGGATCATAGTATTCAGCCCAACAGAGTTGTGTGTTTAGTATCACTGATTTCGGCATCACTATATGTAGTTATATCTTTCGGAATAGCATCTGCCCTTTGTCCAGACATTGGAAGACTATATCCAGTTACAACAAGAATCCATGTTTTGAAATCACGAGCTTGTAAGAAGGATCACATAGTTATTTTCCACCATAAGTAATTTATGCCATCGAAGGCTTGTAGTATACTAATCGAGATTACACTGTTGTACATAATTCAGATCGCCACAAACACAGACTTGTTAGGTCTAAAGGTGTTTGCTTGCTCTGATATCAATTGAAAATGAGAGGGTACCAAGTATACCACCGACTTTTTTCGTTCGGCAACATGTATGGACAAAACCTAATACAAACGCAAATACACTAACTTAATGATCATTGATAATATGTATATAGATTTTATATCTCTAACTCTTCTCAATCAGAAAGTAAAGACTATAGAGTCCGTGAACCTAATTGTTAATAATAGTAATCGGACGATCTCAAAAATCAATATCCAAGACCAATCTAGTCGTATCCAAATAATTCAATCGGAATTCTGCCAAGTAATAAACTTGTTATCTATCTTTCAAAATACGAATTCTACAGTTATACAGATGTATCTACTAAGATTGAATATGTACTACTTGTGCGGATCCAATTATAAAGATAACAATATAATGCGGAAGAAAAAAAAAAGCAGAAGTTTTGTTAACGAGGAAACCGCACTAGCAGAAAAACCCCGGGACCTCGTCCAAATTTGAACACCGAACTGTATTAAGACGCTACAGACACTAGCCTACTATCAAACTTCGGATTGGAATGTAGTTGAGACCGAATCTACCCTACAAGCGACTCAGTTACAGTCGCGCTCCTTACGTCTCTTGAACCTCGCAAGTCTTTACGCAATTAATTCCCTTAGCCGACGTCCTTTACATCCTAAGAGTTGTTTCAACCTAAATGAAGACGTTTGATACCAATCTGCCTCTGACTGATAAGTGTATTTGATTTCCCTTTAGATCAAAGATCAAGGCTTGAAAATCTGTTTACAATAGACAAAGCTAGTAAATGTCACAAATCTGGAACACTTACACTCACTTAAATGAGAAGCCTGGATTCTTTAAAGCACTTAAAAACACTGAAATACTTGATAAAAGTGAAAGTGTTGGCAACTATGAGAAAAATCTTGTTAACGAATTATGAGATGAAGATCTTGAAAATTCCGTATCTCTTATTACAACACAGTTTAGAGATCTTCTCAAGAACATAAATAAACGATTCTCCAAAGAACGTTCGTCATCATCAAACAAGCCGCATGATCGTACTCCTCCTAAAAAGATAGAATACGATAGTGATGATGAGGATATGCTTTAGTGCTTCAAGTGTAGAGGTTTTGGTTACTTTGCTAATGAATGTCCAAACCGTAGAAAATACACTGGAAACAACGGTCTTGCTGCAACTCTTGATGAAAACTCCGATCATTATGATTTAACATAAGAAGATGTATCAAGCATAATACTCTTGGCAGAAGTTGCTAACTTTGATAAGTGTATCAATACTCACATCAATCTTGATAAGCTTTTTGAAGATCATTCATTTATTACGTTTGAGGATATAATGGATTTTCCGCTTTCTAATGAAAATTCCATTACTGATATTTCAGGATCATCTCAAGTATGTTTAGCTGCTGAAACATGAGATATTCCCGAACCTCTCCTATCAACCGAACATTTCCTTACTGTACTGCTGAAGGCCACGAACTCAAACAGTGTTTCAAGTACAAACAAAAAATAAGGTATGTTAACAAACAACAACTGAGGGCTAGTCGTTTGATAAATGTGCTCCAACTCTTCCAAAAGTCAAACCCTTCTAAGGTAAGTAACTTTGTTTCTCTTTCTTCTCCTCAAAGTGTGAATGATTCTAAGGTTAAGGATAAACCTAAAGGAAAGAAAAGATCTTGATCTAAACGATTAGTGAAAATGAAGATTGACAAACCTGTGCAGGAATCAAGTGGTTAGCTCACTAATGCTCAGCCCAGCACAAATTAATTGTGTTAAAAATGTGTTTTCTTGTCTCATAGGCCCTTAAAAAAGGCAAGAACTATGCACCTCAAGGGTTTAGGGTCCAACTTTTTAGTTTGTATCTTGAATATTATTACTTGAATTTTTATCCTTTCATCATAATCTCTCGTTTGAAATACTTTGTAAATTTAGCCATCAATTTGATAAATAACAATATTTTATGTTGAGCATTGCTCCATTGAACTTTGTCCAGTTGAATTATTCTGGTTATTGACTGAATTACATAACTGAAATATCAAAATTTATTCTCACTGCATGACTAGCATGATTTTTCCAAATATTTCCTACCGATACTCATTCCTTCATCTCATACTATTTTTCAAGTAATGATATTGTAAAGGCTTAACCCGTGTACAAACTTTAAGGAAGCGTAAATGTTAGAGTATTGCTCGGTTGAACCCACCAAACATTGGTATGTCAAGGTTGGTTGTCATATTTTAGTATCAAAACTCATAAGTCGGTTGATTAGATTACTAGAGTCGACTTCGTTAGTTTATACTAGGAAGTCTAAAAATATTGAGACATACAAGTATTACTATGAAGACCTGAAGATTCTGAAGACGTATCGACAGCGACGATAACATCATGCTTCCACTTGAGGTTAGTAATACATGACTTGACTTGTTTCTATTTTTATATCGTTTGCTTTTAAGTTGTTTCCAATTAAAAACATAACATGTGAAGTTATATGTGAAACTCTAGTATAATAGACTTGATCATCATATTGTGATCAAAGTGTCAAGGAACAATATATCAATAAGTAATAAGCACTTTATATCGCTATATTGATTTACGAAGTATAATGCTTATCTTTTGAACTTCGTAATTGCGACATCGCCATAATCTTTGTAACTTGTTACTAGATTATGTTATGAGCATAGGTTTGATTTCATACCTAGAAAACTATGTTTAATTACATAAGTTTAAGGAAGTAGATGTATGAACTTGTTTCATAGTCAAAAGGAAATCAAAAGAATTATAGTCTCAATTTTCATTGAAGATCTTAAGTATGGACCGATCCTAATCTATATAGAATCAAGGTAGAACCCATACTAGCTTATGCTTGGAGTCAGGGTAGAACCGATCTTAACTTGCTTTAGGTATCATGGTAGAACCGATCCCAATAGGCAAAACCGATTTCTATAAGTCACGTACACTTTAGGGTTTGTGTGATTTGGAAATTAGGTTTGCAAAATAGGAAAGTTCAAGATGTCGACATAGTGAGTAATTTGAACATATGCTGGAATCTTATTTCTTAATTGTTCAAAGATATTCATTGATATTCAAGGTGAGATCCCAAATCGAAAATAGTAGAAAATCATTTTGAGATTTTTGAAGTTAATATGTTTTGTTTTACTAGCAATCAAAACATATCGCTGGAAATATATATTAGTTAATTGCTAGCTAATATTGAGTTATCCATTGAGATTTTGGTTATACAGTTGGATATTGGTTAGAATTCATAAAACTGAATTTAGGTGCTTTATTGCATATCTTTTGAATATCTTCGGTTATGGAAATTCCTTGATATCCAAACTACCCTGGTCTATAAATAGTGAAGTTTGTTCTTCTTATACACTTATCTTGGGCCAAACAAACTTTATCTTTGTTGTTTCTGGTGTAGCCGACTAATAGTATTCATGTAATACTATCCTGGAGCGGAGAGTAACCTAATTAGGCGAAATCTCTTATGTACGCTAGTTTAACTACTTTTTTAGGGTCAAGAAGCGTCTACTAGTACCGCTGGTGGGAAACAAGAATCGTATTGTTATTTTAGTTTTCAATTATTAATTTGATTGACTAACGATAGTTATCTCTTGATTTGCA
The DNA here is from genome assembly GCA_023531295.1 of Papaver armeniacum. Classification (NCBI taxonomy): domain Eukaryota; kingdom Viridiplantae; phylum Streptophyta; class Magnoliopsida; order Ranunculales; family Papaveraceae; genus Papaver; species Papaver armeniacum. Next base: position 43,800 of record JAJJWW010012994.1, read on the forward strand.
CCTAGTTTGATTATTCTTGAGGGCCTTCTCTTCTGACATAAGGTCACTCAAACTAGATTAAGAGTATAACATTGACTTATTATCATCCATTGTTAACAGACTCCGTTCTGTGCGTCATTGATCAAAAGACAAACCATTTGGTGGTATTCTTCAGTATCTGAATCTGGTAGTTCTGTTTTACTTGATCTGGTCAACTTGTTTAATCTACATCTTGGAAGATCAAAAACTCGACAAAGAAATTTAAGATAGTGGACTTTATCTTAGGATTCACGTGCGTTGGTGATAAGCACGTAAGTGCAACATTTTTATACCCACATTTATACTAGCTAGGTCTCGATATTTAGCTAATAATATTGTTTTAAGTCATTTACATGAATTCAAGTCAAATCCGTTCACCCAGAAGATAAATGGCGTAGAAGCTAAATTGGCGCTTGCGTCTTGCGGTGCCAAAGGACTCAGAGCTGAATTACAGCTTATGAACCGGCAAGCTAACAACTCATCACCTTGCCATTTTATGGCCAGAGCTATCAATTCACTAAACAAAGAATTGTCTTTGTTTGTTCAAACGAGTCAGGCCCAAGTGGGGTTAAAAGATGAGTGACGTGGCTGCACCATCTCCACATCTCATTTCATCTCAGAAGAGAATTTCATTTCTCTAAGCAGGAGGTGCTCATTTTTAATTAACAGAGAAAGGAAATCTGAAAGCATCATCACGAACGGAGCATTTCAAGCAGTTGCCGTTCGAATTTCTGTTCGGTTCATGTGAGAGGAAGTAGATGGCTGAATGTTAGTGACGGCGATGGATTTGAACTGAATTTCAGGGAGAATGGAAGAGATTTGGGGTTTTTTAAAGCAACTGAATTTGGGGATTTGGTATGGAACTGGATTAATTAGCAGCTCGCAGTTCTCAACCAAGAATCAGCAACATCGACTGATTGTAGTGGTGGTTACATCGATGATTTCGTCTGCAGCAACGTTACACACCAACGTTTGGGGGTTTTGGTTTTCGATAAAGAGAAGGAACTGGTGGTGTTCGGTGATTCAAATTAGGGTTTCTGCCGTCGATTCGTGGTAGTGTATAAGAAGATTAAGCAACAAATTTTGGGGATCTCTGGAATTGGTACGTACGGGATGAAATGGGGGTTCTCAGATTTGAAGAATTCAAATTGGTGTTGACTGCCATATTTGGTGAGATGGTTTACAAAGAGTTTGGGAATATTTTCGAATACCAAATCAATGTTGCTGCTATTGGTTCATGGCTGTAATTGATGGGGTTAATGGTGGCTTTTAAATTCAAGACAGACGTGAAGCTGGGGAGACCAGTAATGGTGCTCTGGGGGTTTATTTTGGCAGCAACAAGACAAGGAGTTGGATGTTCTTGATGGCTGATTCAATGGAAGACAGTGGTGATGTTCTAGTTCCTCGAATGGGAAACAAAAATGGTGAATTTTGGCGGGTGTTTACACTAACAAATGGTGAGAATATTGTGACATCGAAGGCTTGATTAGAGATGGTGCTGTGCTCGAATTTGAGAAATAAAAGACGGGGTTAACTGCGAGAGACCAAGGAAGAAAAAGTGCAGGTTGGGATTCTGTCTAATTGAATTGTGTTCAAATTGCTCGAGCTGGTTGCATTTGGTGACCGAGATTAAGAGGTCAGGAAATGGAAAGTGATGCCGTGACTTGTGGTTAAACTTTGGACGTAGCTGAATTGGTGAGTCTAAGTCCATTTGGCCCAATCGATTGTGCATTTGGTCTGTTGGTAATATAAATTATCATTTGGTCCCAAAAATTATCATTTGGCCCTCTGTTGATGTCATGGATGATGTAAATGTCACCTTGTAGTGACAAAAATTACCCTTTTGGATAAGGACAATATATAAAGTCAATTGGTGAAAGAGAAAAATTATTTCTCGATTTACTTTCTCTCTCCACCGGTTCTATCTTTCTTCTTCTCCGCCTCCGCCATTTTTTCTAGGGTTTTTTTTCTCTACTCGCAATTGTTTACGAGAGATGAAGATGAAGACGATGATGTTCAATCATCGTCTTGTTTTGATTGCGAGAGATGAAATCATCTTAAAATGTCGTTGATCTTTGCTTAAGATGTAAACGTGTTTTTCTTGATTTCATTCTAACTGCTTTGCATCTGTTTTTGATAAAGACGACGATGAAACAGATCCGTTTTTGATAAAGACGACGATGATTGAACTCGTGTTGTTTCGAATCGGCTTTGAAGAAGATCTTGATTTTTTTGAGAATCTTGAATCGATTTATGTTCTAACGTTTTTGGAGGCGATGAAGACGACGAACAACAACGATGTTCTTGTTGTTGAACGATGTTCTTTGTTGAAGATGAAGATGTTGCTCCTGGTGTTGAAGACGATGTTGTTCTTTCTTTGTTGAAGGCGTCGAAGAAGATGAAGATGATGTTCTTTGATGTTTTATATGGACTTCATTCCGAGAAATGAAGTCTATTTTTATATGGACTTCATTCCCGGAATGAAGTACATTTTTTCTTAGGTTTTATATGGACTTCATTCGGGGAATGAAGTCAATTTTTCTTAGGTTTTATATGGACTTCATTCACGGAATGAAGTCATTTTTCTTAGGTTTTTATATGGACTTCATTCCATGAATGAAGTACATTTTTCTTAGGTTTTATATGGACTTCATTCCGGAATGAAGTGCGGTTTATATATGTTTTATATGGACTTCATTCCAGGGAATGAAGTCATTTTCTTAGGTTTTATATGGACTTCATTCCGGAATGAAGTCTGTTTTTCTTAGGTTTTATATGGACTTCATTCGGGAATGAAGTACATTTTTCTTAGGTTTTATATGGACTTCATTCTTGGAATGAAGTCCAGGTTTTGTATATGTTTTATATGGACTTCATTTATGGAATGAAGTCCGGTTTGTATAGGTTTTTATATGGACTTCATTTTAGGAATGAAGTCGGTTTGTATAGGTTTTGATATGAAGGAAAAAAAAGGTTTTATATGGACTTCATTTCGGAATGAAATCCGGTTTGTATATGTTGTTATATGAAATTTCATTTACGGAATGAAGTGATACAAAAAATGAGTAAAAATTAACATGGAAGGGTACTTTTGTCCATTACGTATTTTTAAATAATTATGGACCAAACAGTAAAAGGCGTTTGACCAAAGGACTAAACAGACATGGGCCCACCTATAAAAGGACCAAACGATATTTTTCCCATTGGTGAATAGGTGCAGTGGCTTGGATTTGACAAGATCCTGAATTAGTAATGGACCAGATGGATTGGGCCTTTTGCAATACTTTCACAGTCCAGGTACAAGACTTCGCAGCAGCTCCCATAAATCTGCAAAAGAGACAGAGAATTGACGGACGCCGTCAACAGGGAACAAACAAGGGTTTGTTGTTTATTATTTTCTTTTTGCTATGATTTGCTAAACTATTGTTAGGGTGAAAGGATGAACTTGTAGGCTAGATTATTTATGTTTTGAACAAGAGTTTCTTTAAATCGAAAGCTTAATTAATTATTTGAGTATCTCATCTTGGTTGATTGTTCTTAATCTTTTCATGTTTTATGAACATTCTTGGATAGGAAAGCGTAGACTATCCCATCTAGACCTCTTGGATATTAGATTTATGAACATTCTTCTACTTTGTATGCCATGTATACATAGTGATTAGGGTTTCTACTTTTAGGTCGAGATCAAACAATCCTTAGTCGATTATCGTCAATAGTTTTTAACGACACATCTTCCATGCACTAGTAGCTAGGTATTGCCGCTATGCATGAGTAAAAGCGAGACTCTTGCGAAAGAACATAAGTAAAACCTATCCTATGACGGATCCTCGGATCCTTAACCTCTTTTCCTCTTGCTTGACACTTTAATAGCTTAGTTTGCATTTTGTTTTCTTAGTGCAATATCTGAAATCATCCTCTTGAATTGATCTTGATTAGAAAATTAGTTGTATTAGTTAGAAGTAGTTTAGAACACTCCTCGTGGGAACGAACCACATTTCTACTGTGTACAATTTCGACACCGTGCACTTGCTGTAAAACAAAGTCGGTTTCCCGGCTCATCAAGTTTTTTGGCTCCTCTGCCGGGTAGTGGCTGCTAACTACTCTAGTTGATATTTTTAAATTTCTGTTTGTAGCTTAGATTTGTTTCTGTTTTGGTTTGTATTTATTTTTTATAGTTTCTGTTTTTAGACTTCCTTTTAGATTCTTTTTACCTCTTTAGTTTGTTTGATTTTCAGGTACTTTAGGAGCTTAGCCGTAAACCCTTCTGTGAAATGAAGGTTCTAGTCTAGGAGCGCTTGCGAGTAAGTTTCCTGCACCACTTGTGTGTGCTGAATTTTGCTGCTGTAGTGTACAAAGTGAGTAAATTTTTGAGCATAATATTATCTGCTTGTCTGCTTGCTTATTGTGCATTGCATTTGTTTGTCAAGCTAGGTTTTGAATTTTGGAATTCCTGCCTAGTTTGTGCTAGAGAATCCCACTACTGATTGGGATCAATAGAGCATTGAGATATGTCTGGAACTGATAATGATGAGGTAGACCCTCCTGTTAAGACCTTAAGAGAATATATGTACCCGACTAGGGTGAGCCAACCCTCATGCATTGTTTTGCCGACCACTAAAGCTCATTTTGAGATTAGAATTAATACCATCCAGGCTCTGCCAAACTTCTATGGCAGAGAAAATGAGAACCCTTATTACCACATTAGGGACTTTGAGGAACTATGTGGTACTGTGAAAATTAAAGACTTGGCCGATGAGTATTTGAGATTGAGATTATTCCCATTCTCTTTGAAAGATAAAGCAAAATCGTGGCTTGATGCATTACCGTCTTCTTCCATCCACACTTGGGATGCGATGACGAAGTTATTTTTGCATAAATTTTTCCCTAGGCATAAAACCACGGTTTTACGTCAAAGTCTTAATAGTTTATCGCAGCAAGAAGGAGAGTATCTCTATGATTACTTAGAGAGGTTCCATGATATCTTGTTGTAATGTCCGCACCATGGATTTGATACCGTGAGACTCACTATGATTCTCTATGAAGGATTAGATCACAAAACTATGGCCATGGTAGAAGCAATATGCGGGGGTAATTTTCAGGACAAGAGTGATGATGGGGGGTATAAATTTTTGCATGAGGTAGCTGAAAAAACTCAGGAATGGGACGTTAAGGAACCCATTAGGAAATCTGTACCTAATAAGAGTGGTGTGCACACAGTTGATATCAAGTTTGACTCTGATGCCAAAATGGCTGCTATTTCAAGGCGAATCGAGTCGTTAGAACAAAGTCAGTTTAGATCTAGACCGTTTTTAGACCACCCCTTTGATGATAATGTCAGAGAGCAAGCCAATGCTCTCTATCAGGACAATCGCCAGAGATTTGACCCTTACTCGAACGCATATAACCCAGGGTGGTCGAGACACCCTAACTTTTCATGGTCTAAGGGTCAATATCAAGACCAGCCAAGTAGCAACATGTCGTCAGGTTCCACACAAACAAATCCTAGTTTGGTAGAAAGTCTAAAGTTGTTGACACAAAATACTTTACGACTTAGTCAATACATGAGGCAATTTGCTCAATTCCAACAAAGTGCCTCTCAATTCCAACAAACTACTCAAAAATCAATAACGAACTTGGAACATCAATTAGGACAGCTGTCTAGCCAGCTGAGTGCGAGGGACAAGGGAACCTTCCCTAATCAGCCTCGCGCAAATGCAAAAGGTACATTTGAGGTGAACCAATATGGAGTTACACCTTCGAATCATGTCCAGGCCATTACCACTTTGAGAAGTGGTAAAGTTTTAGGTAATCGGGATCCAATTCTTGAGGAAATTGAGCAAATCAGGAACCCGCCATCGACTGCCCATGCCACTCCTTCTAACAATAATGAAATCAGTTTGAACGAGAAGGATGAGCCTGAGGTTTCGTACATTCCTCGTGCTCCTTTTACTCAAAGATTGTTACCTAAAACTAAAGAAACTCAAAACAATGAGATTTTATAAGTGTTCAAGCAAGTTAAAGTTAACATTCCATTGCTTGATGCCATTAGACAGATTTCATCTTATGCTAAAGTTTTGAAAGATCTTTGCACTGTGAAACGCAGATTGAATGTGAAGAAAAAAGCTTTTCTCACTGAACAGGTCAGTTCCATTATCACACATAACACACCACAGAAGTATAAAGATCCTGGTTTTCCCACCATATCCTGTGTTATTGGCGACCAGACCATTAAGCATGCATTGTTAGATTTAGGTGCAAGTTTGAATCTTCTTATGTATTGTGTGTATAAGCATCTTGGGTTAGGTGAGCTTAAACCCACTAATGTTACTCTTCAGCTTGCGGATAGGTCTGTAAAAGTACCTAGGGGGATAATCGAAGATGTGTTGATACAGTTCGAGAAGTTTTATTTTCCTGTTGACTTTATTGTATTAGACACACAACCTGTCTCTAATCCTAGTGGACAGATCCCAGTCATACTAGGCAGGCCTTTCTTAGCCACTTCGAATGCTATTATAAATTGCCGGAATGGGATTATGGAGCTGTGTTTTGGAAATATGAAAATGGAAATAAATGTCTTTAATCCTTCTATTCCTGTTTTGGTTTCCGATGCTTGTGAACCTGTTTGCATGGTTGAATGTGTGAATGAAGATTATGGTGATTGTTATTTAGAGGATTTCAGAGCAGAATTTGAGAACATTGCAGGGAGTAAAAATTTGACTGAAACTGAACTGTTAGATGTTTCCTTATCTCATTTTGCTGATTCTAATGATCTGTTTATGCATGATATCGTTGCTGCATTAAGTATCTCTTCCATTGATGAGTCTAATAGTTTTCTAGAAGCATATATGATTGTGGAACTAATTGATACAGGGCAGTCAACTTGGACTGCTGATTTTGATCCACTCTCCACCTGTTTAGCCCATTTTGAAGACTCCGATGACCATATGCTAATTGACATTGTCAATGCATTTGATCCTTCGATGGGTAATATAGGTAACTTAACAACGGAAGTTATTTTCGTGGACCTAGACCCAGATTTAGGGGTTGTTGTTCTTGATGAACTATGCTTAGATCATTTTGCTGAATGTGATGTTCCGATGCCTGTTGTAAGTTTTAGTGCATTGGTTCCTCCTATTTCTAGTGAAGATAGTTTGTCCACTGAAAATATTTCAGTTGATCTTGAACCAAATTTGAAGTCTGTGCTTCGAATACATACTATTGAACAATCTGTTTTTGTTGGTGTGAATGGTATACTGATCCCGACAAAGTATGACTTGATTATTAAGGACTGTTTTGCACAAGGAATGAATTTTCACACCTGTTTGGCTAATTATAGTCTTCGCAGGTTCTTATTTGCAGTTAACCTGATATGTTGGGTTGATTCCCAACTTTTCAGACTTCATTTATATGCTTGGCAGGTTGTTGTTGTGTATCATCTTTGGTTTGTTTGAGATTACTTGCTGCGCGCAAGCAGGGGATAAATATCATTCGCTTCGTGGGAGTCAACCCATCAGTTTTGTTCCCTTTACTCTATCTTCTATTTTCGTTTGCCTATTCCGTATCGCATTTTAGAATTTCCCACATTAACTCTACGTTGGATGACTCAATTACATTGAGGACAATGTATAGTTTAAGTGTGGGGGTGTGGTTAAGTATATATAGATTTGTGGTAGGCTGTAGTTGCAGGAAATCCCACACTACACCCCTCACTAGAATTTACTCAACTAATCCATTTGAAGATGAATAACTATAGATTTTATTGATTATTTTCTTGAAATGTTTTACAAAAGAAGATAGAACAGAGCTAAGAAATTACAATCACTCTCAATTTTCTCTCTCCTAATGACTTGCTTAACAATTCAAAAAGAACCCTTTTTACAACAGACTGACTCAACCCTTTATATAGGGTAGTACACAGTGGATGACAACTAAGCTGTCCTTTATTTTCGGGAACAACTCGCGAAGTGTCGCAAGTGTACATATACAAATTCTCGCGACACTCCTAAATCTCGCAAAGTCTTCACATTCTTCTCATGTTCGGTTTGTCGTCATTCATTGCGTCATTTATTTTACTTCTACGTGACTCCCTCGCGATATCGTTATTTATTAATCTCGCGAAGTATTGATGTCGCGATATTCTGATCCTACATCTTGCCTCTTCTCATGTCTTTTCTGCGAAGGAGAAAATGTCATGAGAACCAATATTTTAAAATGCCGCAATTGCTCATCTTTATCTCGCAATTGTTCACTTTTATCCGTTTTATTCATGTACGGAATTTATTACAGGTGTTTCTTCTTCCACTCTTTTCCTGACACGTCTCTTTCAACCGTTTATTCTTGACCATTCACGTCCCATCTCTCATTAAATGCATTTGTTTTCTTGAGGATTCTCCTCTCTATATATAGTTTTCTTACCCTTCTCTTCTTCTCTTTTATTTTCCCTCTGCAATTTTTCTTCAACTTTCTTCCTCCGCAATTTGCGCTTCTGCTACTGTAAACCTTCCCTTTTTTCTTTCTCTCAATCTTCAATTCTCTATTCATTCCCATACTCTAATAATGGCTTCACTTGGTCGTACATATAAACCCCTTTTTGAGGAAACTCAAAAGAAATTTCAAGAGAAAGGTTTCATTTTATCGACCATTCCTGATCAAGAGTCTTCATCTATACTTTCTGCAAAATTATTTTCTGATCATCAATGTAATGATCAGAAGATCATAGTCTCGCTAGGTCAAATCCTCGTGAGCCTTCCCATTCCTCTATACAATCCCGAGATGCCATTATTCTATGAAATTCTTGCTCATGAGCGAGCTATTTATCAATTGAGCGGCGATCGCATCCGTCTAATGGTTGAATTCGCCAACCGTAAGTACTGGTAAAGGATCTTTATATCCCGATGATGTCAAAGATCCTAGATTCGAAAATTTACAAATAGTCGCCGAGAAGTATATCGTAGAAAACTTCTTTGCGAATTATGCAAGTAATAAATATGAGAAATGATAAATCTCATTTGGGGTGCTCGATTGAAGAGAAAAGATAACATTGATGCCGATAAGTTTGCTCATGCAAGACATTGATCGGCACTCGGGCAAAAATAATGTTCCTCGGCACTCCAAAGATGACAAGTGGTGGGTTGTTCCTTTATTTCTGAGTGGACCCTATATCGCAGGTTCACATGTACTCCCTGCGAATCTCGCAGACTATCATCCTTGGGAATTTAAATGGCCCGAGAAGGCAAAAGAGGTATACTTCCTATTTGATTTGCTTTTGCGATATTTCTTTCCTTTTATATTTACTAGATTTACAAAATCTTGATTACCAAGTTGAAAAAGAGTTATAGTAGACGTCCAAAGCCGAGTACTCGGCGATACTCCGATCGATCACGGATGAAGTAAGAAATACTTTCTTTTGTTATTTTTAACAATATTGTTGCCTCTGTTTCTTATCTTCATTCGTGTGCGAAGGTTATTGAAGAAATAGACATTCCTGAAGCTGCGAAGGTTAAGGGCAAGGATAAAATCACTCTTCGCAAGGATAAATCTTCTGCTCCATTTTCTAAAAAACGGAAAACCCATCCCTCTTCTCATTCTAGTTCTCAAACCCGGCGAGAGCTCGATGAGGATGAAAATGAGGTTGGTACTTCCTCTGCGAAGGAGAATCACTCGACTACTTCTGCTATGGCGCAATTGTCTAGTGTTTTCTCCGATTCCATGCAAGGATTGGAAGATGATCATTTATCTGCTACTTGCGAAGCTCTCGCTAAAATTTGCGATGCCCCCTTGCTAGTGGACAATGATTCTTTTCGCGGAGTTTCCCGAACATTGACTTCCGATTTCTTAAATGCTCTCAATGCTTTGGTATGTTCATATTCCTTTGCTTTCTCAGAACTTCGATTATAAGCTTTAACTTAACAATTTCTTTACTTTCCTTTATAGTCCGGGAGAGCTTCCTTTGTTGTTGCCTCGGATCTCGAGAAAAGACGCGACAACCTTGAAAAGCAAAATCTCCAACTCAAAGAGAAGATCCAAGAACTAGAAAGCGAAGTTGCGACGTCTCGCAAGAAAGATGAAAAAATTCAACGGTTGGAAGTTGAATCCACTTCTCGAAGAATAAAATATCTACTCTTCAAAGTGCAAATCAACAACTTTATGGTATAAAATTTTTACTCTTCAAGTCGTCTTTATTTTGTCATCTCGCTTTTCTTTGCTCGATTTATTATTTTTGAGACATATATAATCTCTCTGAAGAAGCCATTCTTCTCCATTCATTTCCCGAGCCTATGGATAATGATGTTCTTCTCACTCATCTCAACGAATCTTTAAGTAGTTCGTCAAACAAAGTTGATTCCTTTCCATTAAATGAACTTCAAGCCAAATATCGTCTCTTAGAGATTGAGCATAGATCTAGTTTAGGTTTAGCCAACCGATTTAAACAAATGTATCTTGATTCACATAAGAAATCCAAAACTTTAAGGAAGAAAATTAGTGGCCTTATAGATGACAAAGACCGCATTGCTAATAAAGGTGCACAAGCATTAGCAAAATTTCAAAAATCTCTTCTCGAAGTACAAATTGAACGAGATGAATCTCTTCGTCAGAATGCCATACTTAATGAGCGAGAAGATCAAATTCGTTCGCTTCTCATTATAAATAATGATGATGAATTCGCTTGGGCCGCGAAGGTTCTAGATAATGCCGGGAATAACTTAGGTGTTGATGTTAGCCTTCATGCCGAGCATACTTCCTTGGTTAAAGATATGATATCTGACAGAGAAGGTTGTTTATTAGTCCTTTTTACTTTATTACTCCTTTCTTCTACAATATTGGTATTAACTTATTGTCACTTGTTTTGCAGAAGCCGAGAGGAGATTTCAGACAAGGATTGAAGAACTTGAATCTGAAAAAGAGCAGCTCGCAAATGGCCTTTCTCTTCGCGACATCAAATATTCCAAGTTGAAGAAACAAGCGCAAGCTACGATGGCGAATTTTAATAACGATGATGTTCGTTTTCGCAATCAAACTATTGAAACAGTTTGCAATGATCACCGCATTCCTCTTAGTTCATATCCTTGTCTTCGCGATGATATTCCTGAAGATATGCCTTTCTCGGATGTCTCTGATAGTGAAGCTAGCGAAGAAGAAGAATCTGGCGAAAAGAATGATGGAATTGAAGAATCGACAAAGAAGAAGAATCCTCAAAGAAATAACTTCTTTTTCTTCTTTCGTTTCTTTTAATATCTGTATATATACCCTTTTAATCTTCTATTTCTATAACCCCTCATTGTAAATTTCTTGGATTGCTAAATATGAATTCAATCTTTGTTTTCTTTACTTGCGCATATTAATCAAGCAATTCTTCTTTGTAATTCAACCGACCAAACATTATGAATACATAAATCTATCATGTGGAAATGAATAACAAGATTTTATCCTATTCATTCCCATACTTGCCTCTCGTTATTTATTTTCAAATGAGAGATTTGATCAATTATCTCTGAGTAATGAAATCTCTGAATTTTGACCTTATTGTTGGTAACTTTATGAAGAAATATATTCGTTTTCGCAAGCTTATTTGCTTCCTCAATTTTTTGTATAGCTATATCTTTATTTATGTTGAAGTTCATCATTGAGACGAGATCGCAGGACGTCTTCACAAATGAAGAAATCTATTGATCTTGCCTTATCATTTCTTGTGTGGTCTTATTTTGCCTTCATAATTAAAGGTCTTATTTCGCCACCCCTCGTTGCGACAAAATCGCAGGACGTCTTTACATTTTCATGTAATGACCCATTGACCTTGTCTTATCATTTCTTAAGTATTTTTGCCTCTGCAGGATATTTTATTTGTGACAATATGAGGCTTAAATACTCTTGCGAATGTAAAATCCCATGACATTTAGTCTTCGCGACGAAATCGCAGGACGTTTTTACATTTTCATGCAAAAACCCATTGATCTCGTCTTATCCTTGCGTTAGTATTATTGCCTCTACAGGATCATCGCACAAATATGACAAGCCTAAATTTCCTTGCGAAAATAAAGCCTCATGACATTTGCGTCTTTTGACACTTATCAGCTCCCTAATGGAGGGTGCCGCCCTTATCTTCTCCCTGGTTGCCCCTTCAAGGAGGCGTACATCGGCCATACAAGACTAGCTCCTCCCATCCGGTCTTAACAACAACCAGTTGTTTTCGCAGCCTCTTATCCCTTATACCTATATGGTTTATGGTTACGAGAGGCGCACCCTAAGTGGAGTTTTCTTCGGGCCGAAAAGATATACCAAGACTTGCCAAGAATGGCCGAGACACATCAAATGCCCCAGGCACTCTTGGCTCAACCGTGTACCCGGCGCCTTGAGCATACACTCGAATCCTTGGAAGAGACCCTCGGGCGTCCAACCGGGTATAACCTTATATATATAGTTGGAAATCCAAGGTATCTCTCCGGATAGGCTTTCATGGGCCCCAAATCTCCATGACTCAGTTCCGGGAGCGGTGTAACCTTTTCACCGAGCCATGTCAAGAGATACCCCCTTATATGACGCACTTTAGGTCTTACATTTGCCTCTTGCGAAATATCATTCGCGAACTAGGGTGTACGCCATAAAGGTTCGTCCCATTCACTCACTCTTTCATTTTTGTTAATTCATTCAATCACTCATTTTGTTTGCGAAGCTATCGCACAATCTTACATTGTTTAATCATTTTTGTTTTTCAATTCTTCAATCAAATTGTCATACATTCTTGATGGCGAGATCCTCGCATATTTCTTCTTCCTCTTACCCTTAACATGCTTTTGTTATTGCTTTTTGATGAGTATTCATTTCTTACACTTTTTGCTCTGTTTGCTCTCTGCCTCTGCACCATTCAAATCTCTTAATGATTCCTTTCCATCATAATTTTCAACTGTTTTCATGCACTTGTTTCGCAATGTATCTTCTCCTCTTACATCAATGGCATCCACCATCAATCTTTCTCTTCTTTGTTCATCTTTTGCATGTTGCTTCCAACCCTTTCTTTTTGCAGCTCTCTCTTCGCAACTCTTCACGTCGATCTCATAGCATTTTTGTCCTTCCGTCCAATCTCCCTTTATAATTCCGACACCGCTAGGATGAGGAAATTTTATGCATTGATGATAAGTCGACGCTACGCCCAGAATTTCGTGCAACCATGGCCTTCCGATCAATGCATTATAAGGGGACTCCACATCAACTACACAGAACAAAATCCCCGTTGATAATCCTTGCAAGGGTATTCTCATATGAACTTCTCCTTTAGGCTTATTCGCTGTGCCATTGAAACCATATATCTTATACGTCGAAGGTATCAATTCTTCATCCTTCCCCCCATAGTCTTGTAAGTATGGTAGAAAAGAATATTCTTGAGCTCCCGTATCAATTAAGATTCTATTGATCGCCCAGCAATTCTCTACTTCGTCGTCTTCGCCATCTACAGGTTTTGGATTAATTTCCAATTGTACAACCAATGGGTTGTCATGCGTCTCTCTGCCTTCAGGAATCTCTTCTGCGGTGAAAGAAATAATCTGCATTTGCCATTCTTTTAACTGCGATGTCTTCGCAATGTTCATCACTTCTTTATTATTAACATCCCTCGCGAAAACCCTACTGAGAACATTATCATGAAAATCTTCAATTGTTCTGTAAGAGTGTACAATAGAGTTGCAAAACAAATTTTTAGCTTTCGATCCAACTTCTATTACGAATGTTTCTTTCCCCTTTGCTGAATTTGTTCTGTGCATTTCTGGAGGTGGTGGTAATGGCCGAACCTTCTCTTCACTTTTTAGAAAATGACTCAGCTTTCCTTGGTCAATCATTCTGAGGATGATTCTTTTTATATTTCTGTAGTCATTTGTTAAGTGTCCATGAAAGCGGTGGTAAGAACAGAACTCGTGACTTCTATCACTTGGTGGTGGCTCATTCCCCATGTTCCATGGCGCAGGTATGTTTTCCATCAAGAGTATAGCTTCCCATATTTTTTCAACACTAGTATTTAATGGTGGCATTTTGATTTCTTCCCATACTACTCGTGACGTCGCTGCCCTCCATGATAATTTCGCCTTTGACTTCCATAAGTTTCTTGCGGATGATCAAGTCTTTGAATTTTGTTATTGCCGCCACGGTTTTGTAGTTCCTTTCTCTCTCAAATTCTTCTTGATCACGGCTTCCCATGGCTACTATCTTTGGCTGTCCATCATCTATTATCCTTTCTTGTTGACCTTGCGAAGTGCTCGCCACCGTGTTTATCAGTTTGGGTAATAAACTTGCATTCGCAGCGTTTGAATTTGTATTCGCAGCGGGTATGATTCCATCTCGTTTTGTCTTTCCTCTAAAGCAATATATTCCTCTGAAGTTCTCGCAACTCGGTCATTGTAATTGTATTCTTAACTCTAAAGATTTGAATATATAACAAATTGGTTGCGAACATAGCGTTTATGAATGATAAAATGAGATATCTTTCATCCACTCGTCCAGCCCATCTCGCTACACATCGTCTTCCATCTCACGGTTAAGTGTCTTAAACTTTCGCCAACTCTTTGTTTCAGCCCAAATACATCTTCAATTCTGGTCGCGAGGAGTTGTTACTTATATATGCCCCTAAGAATATAGCTTGTAAATGGTTGAATGACGTGATTGTGTTTCTTGGTAAACCCTCAAACCATTTCGGTGCTTCTCTGTTAAACTTGATGCAAAATATTTGCATAATATGGCATCATGATTTTCCCATTGCAACATACATCTTACATACGCTTTGATATGTTGTATTGCACAAGTTGTTCTATCAAAAATTTGGTTAATGCGGGTAAATTGCACTTTGGAGGTATTCCTCCCAACTGCACCTCTAGTGTAAAGGGGGTTTTCGCAGCTTCTTCGATGGCCTCATCCAATTGTCTTCTTCCTCCTCCTCTTCTATTGTTCAACATTCCTCTCATCTCTCGCCAATTCTCTTAAGATTTGTTCATTTACATCGGGGTTCGAATTTATTGGTCTTTTTAGCTCGCCTCTCTCCTTCTGCGTTCATGTCTATCTTGATTTTCTTGTTCAAAGCATTTTCTTCTCTTCTTTCTCTGCGACTTTCTCCTCCATCTCGTTCACGAATTTGCACACCATTGTATCTATCATTTTCTCTTCTTGGTTGTCTATCAGCTCTCATTTGTATTCTTTCATATTCTTCATTGATATTTCCATTGTTGCGATTTTGCTCGCGCCTTCTTTCTCGATTGTCATGATTGTTCTGCCGAATTGCTTCCTCCAATTCCCGTTCTTCCATTTCTACTCTTAACCTTTCCCTTTCGCAAGCTAGACGCGCTTGTTCAATATAATGCTTTTCGATGTCATCTTCAATCTCCTTTTGTTTCCTCTGTGTTTCTCTCCCATGCAATATTCTTCTTCCTTCTTCCTGATTTTCTTCATCAATTAAACCATTCTGCTGCCTATTTCCTTGATTTCCGTTATTTTGGACATTCTGTAAAATCTTAGGACGTGGAATACACACTATTTCCCTTCTTTCGCAACATCCTTCACCGAGATTTGGCCCTCTTTCTAGATTTTCTTCATTAACATTTTCTACAGGTAATATTCTCCTCATATCATCTCTAACCGATCCTGATCTTGATCTGGTATTACTTCTCGACCTCCTATTCTGTAACCTCATATTTTCCATTCTTAACTCATGGTTTTGCCTTGTTAAATTTGCGCGTTCTTCCGCTTCTAATCGCCTTTCTTCATGTATTGTTTGCCTCAACGTTTCTAATGCTGCGATTTCTTCATTTCTCCCATCTCTTCTTGATTTCTTTCCTCTTGTCCATTATTTATCAATTGTTGCACTTCCTCTCTTTCTTCCTCAGAATTTGATCTCCATGTATGCACACTCACCCTATCATAATCTATTACTCTATTCAGTGCTGGTTGAATTGGTGGTTGAATTGGTGGTTGAATTTGGACTTCTTCTCTATCTCTTGCGTTTATTCTTGATGGTTCACCTACTTTATTTCTCCTTTCTCCAGCTAATCTCCCGCTTCTCCTTACAACTGTTGGTTGTTCTGATGCATTCCTTCTTCTAGCCATTTCTCAATTTTAGTAAATTGTTGAAAATTATTCGAAATTTGTTTCTTGTTACTCCTGATTCTTTCAATTCACAAGGTTGATCTTCTACTCAGTCCCTGTTTCTAGCGCATATGTAGTTGCAAGAAATCCCACACTACACCCCTCACTAGAATTTACTCAACTAATCCATTTGAAGATGAATAACTATAGATTTTATTGATTATTTTCTTGAAATGTTTTACAAAAGAAGATTGAACAGAGCTAAGAAATTACAATCACTCTCAATTTTCTCTCTCCTAATGACTTGCTTAACAATTCAAAAAGAACCCTTTTTACAACAGACTGACTCAACCCTTTATATAGGGTAGTACACAGTGGATGACATGACTAAGTTTGTCCTTTATTTTCGGGAACAACTCGCGAAGTGTCGCAAGTGTACATATACAAATTCTCGCGACACTCCTAAATCTCGCAAAGTCTTCACATTCTTCTCATGTTCTGGCTGTCGTCATTCATTGCGTCATTTATTTTACTTCTCTGTGACTCCCTCGCGATATCGTTATTTATTAATCTCGCGAAGTATTGATGTCGCGATATTCTGATCCTACATAGGCATTCACTTTCGTTATGAATTTTCTAAAAAAACAAAAAAAAACAACAAATTTCTCTTTATTTTTTATGACTTGACCAGCTGTGGATAGGGATGGCCATTTGCCCCACCCAAACCCATCCCCGTGGGTACCCGCCCCGTTTGGGTTGGGTTTTACCCGAACAAATGGGGATGGGGTTGGGTATGGGTAATACCCGAAACCTAAGCTACGGGAATGGGGTGGGGACGGGATTCAAGGTCCCCGCCCCATACCCGCCCCGTACCTTTCATAACTTAGGGGTTTAGACTTTTATGAAACAATGTGTATAATTTTTATACTTTCACCACTTAGTCGAGCTTTCATTCATTTATCATATTCTTGATCGTTCTTGTACATTTATCATTTTCGTTCTTTTATTGTCATCAGACACATTCTCTAAAAGTTAAAATAGAGAAAATGAAGCAGATAATGAAATGGTTAACGTGGACGAAGATAGAATGAGAAAGGAAAAAACAGAAAAACTAATAAGTCATTAACATATTCTTTTGTTTACTTTAAGATAAATTATTGAATTTAAGATTTCAGAATGCATTGTTCTTACGTTATTATTTTTGTTTGAATCATATTTAAGTTTTGATTATAATCAAATTCATGTATTAACTCAGTGTTACGGGTAACCCATGGGAAACCCGCCCCATATGGGTATTCCCTATACCCGCCCCGCCCCAATTCATATGGGTAACGGGGCGGGGATGGGTATTTTTTTTAAGAACGGGGCAGTGACTGGGATTGGTATTTCCGCCCCATACCCGCCCCATGACCATCCCTAAGCGAACTTACGTAGTAACAACTAAAATAACCACAAGAGAATGATCAATTTAGTTGGTCATGCTCAAACATAAGTAATCTTATGGAGCAACACAGTATGTGCACAAAAATGTGGATCGGAGATCGACCAATACTGCGGAATAAACAAGGATTCATTCTATTTTCCATCACTATTTGCACAAATTAATGATATATAATAGACTTAATCCCTGTAAACAAAAGCTTTATCCATTCTTCCATCAAAACAATGACATAAAAGGCTTCAACTTTTGTAATGTCAAAAGTTCATTCTATCTTGTATCAATACTTTCATACCGACATAATAGAGATAACTTTTGAGCAAGTATAGGATAGTCATAGGTTCACGGACGTAAACAACATATCCCATAACAATTTGCAATATATAAAATCATAAAGATTAAAATTGCAAAAATCATCTTCCAAAAACTTTAGAATTTAAATAAATAAATCTAAAAAACATTGAAGATGAAAATCGTTGGACATAGCTATGTGTACTCATAATAATGGCTATTCCAAACCCTAGTTATTCTTCTAAAAACACAAGAAATAGATTCTCTAAAAAGAAGATTTACTAGACAAAATCAAAGTTCTTTGAGAACCTCATACCTTACAATGAATCCATCATAGAAGGTATCACTGATTTCCTTTACTCTCTTGACCGTAGAAACTCCATGTTCGTGAGTTAGAACACAAACTTTTTGATCAACAATCCGAGCAAGTTTTCTAGCTTTGACACAGTCCATGATGAGCTTTTTTTGATTCCATATCAGAATATTTTGATTTTCAAGGATTTTGGCCTGACCATCCTAGAGTTGGTTTATTTGCAGTTGGAGATTTGCAAATTCTACCTTTGAATCATTCTGAAAATGAGTTAAATCCTTGATGGAATCATCAATCCAGGAGTTGTGGTCCTTTCTTGCAAGCATCTTCTTTAGAACCAGCTCTTGAATTGACTCACGTCCTTGAGTGTCTTCCTCCATATCAAGATGCACAATCTCTTGAGATTTTGCAGAGTTCTCCATATAATTTTTTGTTAGGGATGGATTAATACAATATAAGATGTATATGTATTAAGAGAAGACACTTCTCATTAAGGAAACCCTATGAACTCACAGGAGAAGGACACAGACGTTCACGGACCGTTCACAAGAGAAGTATGGAATTTAGGCAAAACCCAGTGAGAGAAGAAAACGCAAAGATTGTCAATATTGCTCAATAATTCTTAAAATTAGAGAAAGAATCAGGCTTGTATACCCAAAGTGACTGACAATAACGCAAAAATGTACAACCAATCTTGAGACTCCCATAGTTATCATCCTTGTACCTCTCAAGATAGATTCAAGGATGAGGTTACCTAGAGTTAGGTAAATGAGTGAGAAGTGATCTCACTACCAATCATGGGAGAAGGGTTGTACAAGTTGTTTCAACGTTTACCTGTATATTCCCTTTTTTCCATTGATTATAACGTATTCCAGAGGAATTTGTCATAAACCCTTTTAAAAGTCCATCTGAAGGATTTTTCTGAGGACTGAGTCTATGACCTCTAGAAATTGGTTCCAGAAAAGGGAATTTAAAGGATTTCCATTTTCTTGATCTAGACTTACCAGACTTGTTCTTATAAACACAAGGAAGTTCTTCATTAATGGCACAAGAGCTTACACTGTAACGAGGAACATGCAACATGTGATGATTTATTGAAGAGAGATCATTTTTATAAGATTTCTGGTTTTCTGTCGGTAAGAGATTCACTGTAGATGTCTTCAGACGATTTGCTCCATTGACAGTGGAAAGAAGCAAATTATGAAGAGTAGAAATTTGTTTCCTCCTGGCAAAGCAATGAAGAGCATAGTGATTCTTTTTCCCACAGAAGGAACATCATCGTGGATTTGAAACATGATATCCTTGACTCAACCCTTCTGACTGCATCTGCAAATTTTGCAAGTGCTTCACTGTAGGTAATTCCTTGGAGGAATTTTTCTTTACGCTAGGTAAAACCTTGTGAGTATCAGGAGAAGGTGTAGAAGATGACTTAATCATCAAGATAAAGTTTTCCCTTTTCAAGGTGTTACATTGTTCTCGGTCAAGTAGAAGAGATGCAACAAGTTTCTCTTTTTCAACACGATAGCTGTCAATTTCTGATGAATGAGCCTTGATTAAACGCTTTTCTCTGATTGAGTCTTGTCTAATGGTATCTTCAAGAGAACTAATCTTTTACGTTGTAGAGTAGTTTCTTGAACCAATAGTTCGATGTTGTTAGAGAGATACAATGAAGATATAGAGTTCACGTTCCCTTTCAAGAGATTTCTCAAATTCATCAATAAGCTGATCATTCTTTTCTTCAAGAATCTAAATTTTAGAGGCTTGAAGGTCAGCACAATCTTTGAAAGATCCGGTGAGTTCCATTTCAGATTCTGGCACAAGCTCACAAAACTTGTTTTTCCCTCGGGATTCGGAAGAATCTACTAAGGAGCTATCCTTTGAGGCAAATCCAAGTTTTTTGTTGTAAACAGAATTTGTGGAAGACATATCAATACGCGTTATCTTGTGAGATACTTCTTAGGTCCTCAGAACATAGATTGCTACAAACACAGACTTATAAGGTCTTTAATGTGTTTGCCTGCTCTGATAATTGAAAATGCGGGGGTCTAACAACCACACCCAACAATTCATTTGGCAATCTAAGAGGACTTACTCCAATACACTTTCTAGAGAATCAACTAGACAGTCAGACTCAATCTTGAATAAAGTGTGTCAAAGAGTTTTAATATCTTTAACTCTTAATTCAATCAGCAATCAGCAAATAGAAATCTGCAAGCCTGATTGAATATAAGAGGAGTAACTTGAACGGTACCAAAGACCGATGTTCAAGTGTCAATCAATGTAAATCAACAACCAAAGGTTTGATATTATAATTGATTGATCTTAACGCACAACCTGTGATATTTCAATTATATACATAATGTGGAAAAGAAATAACACAGACACCAGAATTTTGTTAACGAGGAAACCGCAAATGCAGAAAAACCCCGAGACCTATCAATTCACTAAACAAAGAATTGTCTACATCATCGTTTTCTTCATCAGAACTCTCACTAGATTGAGGACTTGAGCGAGAAGAAGAATGGGTCTTTTGTTTTTTAGAAGACGGACCAGCAGATTTTTTCTTGCAAAGAGGGCCTTTACCCTTTCTTTTGTTCCTCATGACTTTTGAAGCTTCTTCCTCTCCGCAATTTTAGCACCAACCTACATACACGAATTAAGACAAGAAACAGAGAGGCAACAATATTGTGGATAACAAGAGAAAATATTTCTTACTTCATCCGTGATTGAGCGAAGTATCGACAAAGTACTTGGCTTTGGATTTCTTTCATAACTTTTTCTCAATTTAGTGATCTGAAAATTGAGCAAGTTTAGTAGATATAAAAGGAAGGAAACATCGCAAAGTGAATGAAAAATAGGAAATATACCTCTTTTGCTTTCCCGGGCCAATTAAATACCCAAGGCTGATAATTGGCGAGATACGCAGGAAGAATATTTGAACCTGAAATGTAAGGTCCATTCAAAAGTAGTGGAAATACACACCACTTGTCGTCTTTGGAGTAGCGAGGAACATTGTTCTTGCCTGAGTGCCAGTCAATATCCTGCATAAGTAGCTTGTCACTGGGAATATTCTCTTTTCTTTTCAACCGAGCACCCCAGCGAGACCTATCGTTCTTCATATTTATCACTTCATAATTTTCAAAGAAGTTTTCTACTAAATACTTTTCAGTAACTATTTCTAAGTCCGCGAATTTAGGACTTTGACCGTGGCGGGGTAAAGAGATCCCTTGCTAGCGCCACGATTGGCGAATTCAAGCATTAAGCGGATACAATCTCCACTTAATTGGTAGACAGCTCGCGAGAACTTCTCATGAGCAAGAATTTCATAGAACAAGGGCAATTCAGGATTGTAGAGAGGAATGGGAAGACCTGCGAGGATTTGACCTAGCGAGATTATGATCTGATGATCATCACAATGATGATCGAGAAAATAGTTTTCTTTGAAAAAGGACAGATGATGCTTCTTGATGGGGAATGGTGGATAAGGTGAAACCTTTCTCTTTTAAATTCTCTTGAGTCTCACCCAAAAGGACTTCATATCTATGACTAGGTGGAGCCATTCTTAAAATATGAGAATGAATGTAGAGTTAAAGATCAAGAGAAAGAGGAAAAGAAAAATTTACAGTAGCAGAGACGTAAATTGCGGAGGAGGAGAATGGAAGAAAAATTGCAGAGAGAAAGTAAAAAAGAAGAAGAGGAAGGAGAGAAAACTATATATAGAGAGGATTTCTCGAGAAGATAAACGCATTTAATGCGAGAAGAGACGTGAATGGTCAAGAATAAACGGTTGAAAGAGACGTGTCAAGAAAAGAGTGGAAGAAGAAACATGTGTAATAAATTATGTATAAAAGTACGGGATCATAACAGATAAAGACGAACCGTTGCGGCATTTCAATCTCTTCTTCGTAGAGAATTCATTACTTAATGAGCCTTGTTTCTGAACTAAGTCAGCATTTTATTTAGAAAGATTATCTATTTGATCAACAAAATATGTATGAAGATTATCTAATTAGTTATATTGTTCCATCCAAGCATCTCTATCCATTCGAGCTTCTTCAACAGTAGATTCCAACTGATATATCTCCATTTTTCGCTTCTGGTTTAAAGCTTGAAGGGCGAACAAGGGCTTGAGAGAGAAAAAAAAAAAGATACAGAGGCAAGATTGTACCTTTCAATTCTTCGTTCTTCTTGCGAAGATTATCACGATCCAACGAAACATTTTGAAGTTTTTGATTCTCAAGTTGGAGAATATTACACTTTGCAGTCATAGCTTGGAGATCATTCTTCAAAATGTTAACTTCTTGCTCCAAAGATGTTTGCGAAATTCTATCGGAGCCAAGGTATTTGCTCAAAACCTCGCAGACATTAGATTTGATAGGATCGACATAAGTCTTCTTGGCATCGTTCACAATATCTGATAGAACTTTGAAGGCCACGTCTATTCCTTCAAAATTTTCCTTAGTAAGAGGGATTTGCTCAGATAAGGAAGTAACGACGATAGAAGAAGGAAGAGATGAGTCATTTTTTGTTAAAGGAATATCATGAGAAGAGGAAGTCTCATGAAGATCAATGACTGGGGAAACGGTAGAGGCATTGACAATAGGAGAAGAAATTGGCTCATTCGCAACGGGACTGTTATGAGGGATTTGATCTATGAAAAATTCAGGCATAGGAGAAAGATCATCAACAATATTTTCGCAGGTAGAAACAAGAGGTTTATCTTGCGAAGATTTACATGAGGAGGAGTTGTAAGTTTGAATGTAGGAAAGGAAACAGCGGGTGCAACGGGTTTAGAAATGGCGAGGTTTCTTGGGGGACCTATCAACATTTTTGTCATCTGCGAATTACAAGTTAAATAAGAAACAGAGAGGCAACAATATTGTTATTAAAAGAGTAAATGTTTCTTAAATACCTTGCTATCATGAGACTTTCTTTTAGTGACAGTGGTTTTCGGTTGCGAGCCCATGGAGATAGTAGGGTTCACAATGGTGAACTTGGTGTTAGATTTGTTCTTGCTAAAACAAAAACAGCAGAGGAATCATTAAAAAAAAGAACAGTATCAAAACAGAACAACTTCAATAAGAGAGATCAATCACAAAGTGATCAAATTCAGCAAAATTAACAAACCTTGATGGCTCCATAGAAACAGTAGCAGAAAAAGAAAGATGAGAACAGTAGCAGAAGAATAATAGCGAGAAAAATGATGAAGAAGACGATGAAGAAAAACGGTAAAAAGTTGCAGACGATGAAGAAGACGAAGTAAAAGAAAAGAAATACTTTCATAAGGAATTCCCCTTTAAATAGACAAGAAAAGAGTAACCGGATAACATTAAATGTGCCGGTAAAAAGGGAAAATTTTAGATACGTGTAAACAGTCATCCCTAAATCCACGGAATCTTGTCGGCAAAAATTGATGAAAAACAAACGATTGCGGCATTTCAAAATACTGGTTCTCATGACATTCTCTTCTTCGCAGAGAAGACATGAGAAGAGGCAAGATGTAGGATCAGAATATCGCGACATCAATATCTCGCGAGATCAATAAACGACAGCGTTGCGAAGGCGTCGCAGATGAGTAATATAAATGACACAAGCCAGAACACGAGAAAGGTGTGAAGATCTAGCGAGATCTAGGAGAACTGCGAGATTATGTATTTGTACACTTGCGATATTTCGCAAGTCATTCCCGAAAATAAAGGATAGTCTAGCTGTCATCCACTATGTACTACCCTATATAAAGAGTTGAACAAGTCTGTTGAGAGGGGATCTTTTTTCCGAGTGTTAGGCAAGTCATTAAGAGAGAGAAAGTTTGTAGTGATTGTAATTTCTTTAGCTCTTTTTCATTTTATCTTGTAAACATTCAAGGAATTACTCAATAAAAATCATAATTGTTCATCTTCAATGGCTTAGTTGTGTGGATTCACTACAAGAGTGATTAGCGAAATGATAAGACAAGATCAATGGGTCGTTACATGAAAGTGTAAAGACGTCCTGCGATTTTGTCCCAATGAGGGGTGGCGAAATCAACTTATTCTTCTAGGTAAAGAACAAGAACGATCTCTTTGTTCGCTGAGAAATCAACTCGAAGAAGTTACTGCCGAGAAGGATAAACTTATCCAGGGTAGAATAATCTTAAGTGTAAAGGCAAACCAATAGAAGGGACATACTGATGGATAATCACACTTGAGTTGATTATGGTATAATCTTTCTGACGAAGCCATCCTTCTCCATTCATTTCCTGAGCCTATGGATAATGATGCTCTTCTCGCTCATCTCAACGAATCTTTAAGTAGTTCATCAAACAAAATTAACTCTCTTTCATTAAATGAACTTCAAACCAAATTTCATATCTTAGAAATTGAGCATAGATCTAGTTTAGGTTTAGCCAACCGATTTAAACGTTTATATCTTAGCTCCCACGAAAAAAATAACATTCTAAGGAAGAAAATTAGTAGCCTTATAGATGACAAGGATCGCATTGCTAATCAAGGTGCACAGGCATTAGCGAAATTCCAAAAAAGACTTCTTGAAGTTCAAATTGAACGAGATGAATCTTTTCGCCAAATGCCTTACTTAATGAGCGAGAAAATCAAATTCGTTCACTTCTTGTCATAAATAGTGACGATGAATTCACTTGGGCTGCGAAAGTTCTAGATAATGCCAGAAATAACTTAGGTGTTAACGTCAGCCTTCATGCTAAGCATACTGCCTTGGTTAAAGATATGATTTCTGACAGAGAAGGTTGTTAACTGTTCTTCTTTACTTTACCATTTCTTTTTTGTGAAACTGCTATTAAATTCTCGACTCGTTGTCATTTGTTCGCGAGAATGAGAAGAGGTTTCAAACTAGAATTAAAGAACTTGAATCTGAGAAAGCACAACTTGCAAAGGACCTCTCTCTTCGCAACGACAAGTATTCCAAGTTGAAGAAGCAACTACAAACTATTGTAGCGAATTTTAATAATGATGCGGTTCGTTTTCGCAATCAAACTATTAAGACAGTTTGCGATGACCACTAATGGACTGTCATGCATCTCGCCACCCTCAGGTACTTCTTCTGTGGTAAAAGAAATAATATGCGTTTGTCATTCTTTTAGTGGCGATGTCTTCGCGATGTTCATTACTTCTCTATTGTCAGCATCTCTTGCGAAAACCCTACTAAGAACACTATCATGAAAATCTTCAATTGTCCTGTACGAATGTACGATAGAGTTCTTGAGAACAAGTTTTTGGCCTTCGCTCCAACTTCTACTACAAACGTTTTTTTCCCTTTTGTTGTATTTACTCGTGAATTTAGGAGGTGTTGGTAATGGTTGAGTCTTCTCTTCACATTTTAAGAAATGATTTAGCTTCCCTTGGTCTATCATTCGAGGATGATTCTTTTTATATTCCTACAATCATTCGTTAGGTGTCCATGAAAGTGGTGATAGGAACAAAATTCATGACTTCTGTCACCTGGAGGCGGTTCATTCCCCATGTTCCATGGTGCAGGTATGTTTTCCATCAGGATTATAGCTTCCCATATTTTCTCCACGCTAGCATTTAGTGGAGGCATCTTGATTTCTTCCCATACTACCCTATGATCTCGCTGCCCTCTATGATAATTGTGTCTCTGACCTCCATAGGTTTCTTGCGGTTGATCAAGCCTTTGAATTTTATTATTTCTGCCACGGTTGTAGAAATTTCATTCTCTTTCAAATTCTTCCTGATCGCGACTTCCCATGGCTACCAACTTTTGTTGACCATCATCCGGTATCATCATTCCTTGTTGACCTTGCGAGGTACTCGCCACAGTGTTTATCAATTTGGGTAACAAACTTGCATTCGCAGCTCCTGAACTTGTATTCGCGACAGGTTATGATTCCATTTCATTTGCTTTTCCTCTAGAGCAATATACTCCTCCTGAAGCTCTCGCAACTCAGTCATTGTGATTGTATTCTTGACTCTAAAAATTTGAATATATAACAGATTTGTCGCGAACATAGCATTAATGAATGATAAGATGAGATATATGTCCTCCACGCGACCAGCCATTTCGCTGCACATTGTCTTCCATCTCACAGTTAGATGCTTCAAACTTTCACCAACCCTTTGTTTTAACCCAAATACATCTTCAATACCAGGTCGCGAGGAATTATTACTTATATATGCCCCTAAAAATATAGCATGCAAGTGATTGAAAGATGTTATTGTATTCTTCGGTAGTCCTTCAAACCATTTCAAAGCTTCTCTGTCAAACTTGATGCAAAATATTTGCACAATATAGCATCATGATTCTCCCATTGTAACATACATCTCATATAAGCTTTGATATCTTTGTATCGCACAAGTTGTTCCATCAAAATCTTTGGTTAATGTAGGTAAGTTGCACTTCGGTGGTATTCCTACTAATTGTATCTCTTGTGTGAACGGAGTTTTCGCAGCTTCTTCTATGGCTTCATCCAACTGTCTCTTTCCTCCTCCCCTTTTACTGTTCATCATTCCTCTCATTTCTGGCAATTCTCTCAAAATTTGTTCATTTACATCAGAATTTGAATCCATTGGTCTTTTTAGTTCCGCTTCTCTTCTCCTACGTTCATTTTTATTTTGACTTTCTTGTTCATCATTCTCTTCTCGTCTTTCTCTGCGATCTTCTCCTTCATTTCTTTTACGAATTCGCACACCGTTATATCTATCAATTTCTCTTCTTTGTTGCCTATCGGTTCTCCTCTGTACTCTTTCATATTCTTCATTGATATTACCATTGTTGCGATTTTGTTCTCGCCTTCTTTCTCGATTATCATGATTATTCTGCCGAATTGCCTTTTCTAACTCCTGTTCTTCCATTTCTTCTCTCAATCTTTCTCTCTTGCAGGCTAGACGT
Organism: Papaver armeniacum; assembly: GCA_023531295.1. Taxonomy (NCBI): domain Eukaryota; kingdom Viridiplantae; phylum Streptophyta; class Magnoliopsida; order Ranunculales; family Papaveraceae; genus Papaver; species Papaver armeniacum. The sequence continues at coordinate 70,778 of JAJJWW010012994.1, forward strand.
GCTTGTTCAACATAGTGTCTTTCAATTTCATCTTCAATCTCTTTTTGCTTCCTCCGTGCTTCTCTCCCATGCAATATCCTTCTTCCTTCTTCCTGATTTTCTTCATCAATTTGGATTATTCTCGCCCTTCGATTTGCCTATTTTTTTGATTTCCATCATTCTGCCTAATTTGAAGAGTCTCGGGACGTGGGATATAACGATCTTCCATCATTTCTCTTCTCTCACAATGTTCTATGCCTGGATTTTGCGCTTCTTCTTGGTTTTCTTCATCAGCATTTTCTGTAGGTAAAATTCTCCTTCTTTCCTCTCTAACTGATCTTGAGCTTGACCTTGTAGTGCTTCTCGGCCTTCTATTTTGCAATCTCATGTTTTCCATCCTCAATTCATGATTTTGTCTTGTTAAATTTGCACGTTCCTCTGCCTCTAATCGTCTTTCTTCATGTATTTTTTGTCTCAACGCCTCTAATGCTGCAATCTCTTCATTTCCATGAATTATTTCTCCAATCCCTTCTCGGTCTCTCTCCTCTTGTCCATTGTTTACCAATTGTTATTCTTCTCCCCTTTCGTCCTCAGAATCTGATCTCCAAGTATGCACGCTTACTCTATCATAATCCACAGTTCTATTCGCTACTGGTTGAATTGGTGATTGAATTTGATTTTCTTCATTATTCCTTATATTCATTCTTGAGGATTCTCCCATTTTATTTCTCCCTTCTCCGGCAAGTCTCCTACTCCTTCTAACAGTTGTTGGTTGCTCGGATGCATTTCTTCTTCTAGCCATTTCTTAATTTTGGTAAATTGTTGAAAATTATATGAAATTCCTTCCCTACTACTCCAAATTCTTTCAAATCACGATGTCAATCCTTCCTTTCTCCCTGTTTCTAGCGCCAATATGTAGTTGCAGGAAATCCTACACTACACCCCTCACAAGAATCCACACAACTAAGCCATTGAAGATGAACAATTATGATGTTTATTGATTAATTCCTTGAATGTTTACAAGATAAAATGGAAAAGAGCTAAAGAAATTACAATCACTACAAACTTTCTCTCTCTTAATGACTTGCCTAACACTCGGAAAAGAATCCCCACAACAGTCCTGCTTGACTCCTTATATAGGGTATTACACAATGGATGACAGCTAAGCTGTCCTTTATTTTCGGGAATGACTTGCGAAATATCGCAGGCGTTCAAATATATTATCTCGCAAGTTTCCTAAATCTCGCTAAGTCTTCACATATTTCTCGTGTTTTGGATGCCGTCATTCATTGCGTCATTTATATTACTCATTTGCGACACTTTCGCAATGTCGTCGTTTATTGATCTCGCGAGGTATTGTTGTTGCGATATTCTGATCCTACAGGCATATCGTTGTTTAAACACCAAACACCAGTACCAACAATGATATTTGGAAATGCACAAGAAAACTCGGAAAATGAACAAAGACAAACTTATACAATTGGTTTATAATTCCGGGTAAAAGATCTTGCAATTCTGAAAATATACAAAAAATAACCGAGTAAGTTTTCCAAACAACAATGGACGTGCAAAACACAACAATGATGGTCATGGTACTGCTAAACCACAGAGAAGCACCAGGATAACTTGTATATCTAGTAATCACTTGATTAAGCGTAGAAATTGATGTCCGAAGTATATGATCCACAAAATGAACAAATACTATTGGTGCATTAAACATTAACATAAAGAAGAATACTTTCTCGTGCTAGAAAGCTAAACAATGATAATGGAAGAGCTTACTCTTTGTTTGAGGAGAACCACTAACAACCCATGTGTTGGCAGCGATTGAAGCTTGAACTGAAAGAGACAATTCAAATTCCCTAAATAGGGAAAGCATACCTAGCCAAGGTGGACTAACTTGCACATCAAGAGAATATCTCAGGAAGAAATCTTCATATACGTACCCAGTTCAAGCTGCCACCAGTAAAAAAACAGACTAATTAAAGCCAAAAACGCAATCACACCGAAAGTCTTATACTACTAAATTAGAAAAGAAAAGATAAAATAGACCAGATGTTCCAAGAGGGCACAAAGTAATTTAGGGGTTGATGGATTTCTTTGCTCTGAGCGACTCAAGAGCCTTTTTTCGCAACTCAATCTCATGTTGCTTTGGATCAATATATTCTTCAGTGTCAGACTCCCTCCTCAAAGCAACATCATCATGGTTTTTCTTAGTATTCGCTGTTAGGAATTCTTATTCTTCAACCTAAGATCCTAAAACCGGTTGCACATTATTATCAGTGAAAACATTAGCTTTACATACTCACTCATATATGTCAGATGGATTACCACAAAATAATACTAACTACTGATTATAATCAAATTGAAACCGCGAACAAAAAATAATACCTTCAATCAATCTTAAAACACCAGCAAAGTTTTGCATACCACCGCTATAGAGTATACCTGCTACAGAAATAAGCTTATGACTCTCATGGTCAGTATTGAATAGGTCTGGCGATTATGACGCTGGCAGTGATTACAGTTATGCTAGATTAGGATGAGAAAATTCACTAATTTCAAAGTAAATATAAAAATTTATCTAGTTTTGAGGATTTCTATACCCTAACATCAATTTCAAAGTACAATCAAAATACCCAATATGCATAATAGAAACAAAACAACAAACCCTATTGTTAGCGACTTACTATTAAAAGCAAACCATCATTCTGATCAGCAGCGAGATGAAATTGGGAAGAAAACCATCAGAACAACACACTCGAGGCATTCTCCATAAGCAACCCATTGCAACACTGCAGAACACCATTCTACTTTCTTCTCAGGCCAAATCACCATCAATCTCATTCCCTTGCATACAATCAACATAGAAACCCATGTAAGCAATCCATTTGTAGTACCCATCAACTCCATCTCACCATTTTCTTGTAAACCTAATACATTCATCTAGTCTTCTTCTGAAGTTTCTCAGCTAACAATACCACCAGTACTATCAATAATTCACACACTTTGTGACTCCATTCTTTCTCTGTTGCAAAAACTCATCCATCTCCAATTTCTTGTTCAAACCTTCTCCAACACCAGCACCAAGAACCCGCAATCTCAATGCATCTAAATCACCAAACCCTAGATGTCAATTCTTCTGGACAGCTCGTCACCAATATCTCAAAACCTAATTCAGACAAAACCCAATCAACAAACCCTAGATGTCAATTCTTCTGGCATGCCAATGATTCAGATTTGCAGACTGAAACCCCAATTTCTACTTTCTCTATCTCTCTTTGTACAGGACAAGCAGATATTAATAAAAGAAAATGAGGAGATAAAACATAAAAGAAGAGAAGAGAAAGAGGTTTGATCGAGAGATCGATGGAAGAAACTGAGAAGGTTAATATGTTTCAATTTTTGCCTCTCTGATCTTTGATTTTGGACAGAAGAAATGAAATTTATTCGAAAGATAGAACTTAGGGTTAGATAGAAATTTTATGATCGAGGCGCATCTCGAGAAGAAAATGAAGGGTATAGATATTAGGTTAGGAATAAACGGTGTAGATGAAACACAATAGCCACGCATGTGAATGGCACACGCACATCCTAAAGGTGTTACCACCCTAGTGTGACCAAGCGTGTGACTGGCACGCCTATAAAAATTTTCGTAACGGCTTAGCCCTGTTACGAATTTTAAAAAAAATAGTAACGGCCCGTGCCTGTTACGAAATTTTTGTAAATTTTTGTAACCATTTGTAATAAGCCGTTATGATTCCGGAAATTTGTAACGTCCCATAAGCCGTTAACGACATCTTCCGTGCACTATGATGAGTGCCGGGAATATGGTGCAAGAATAAATATTTGTATACTACATAGGAAAGCGTAGACTATCCCATCTAGACCTCTTGGATATTAGATTTATGAACATTCTTTTTACTTTGTATGCCATGTATACATAGTGATTAGGGTTTCTACTTTTAGGTCGAGATCAAACAATCCTTAGTCGATTATCGTCAATAGTTTTTAACGACACATCTTCCGTGCACTAGTAGCTAGGTATTGCCGCTATGCATGAGTAAAAGCGAGACTCTTGCGAAAGAACATAAGTAAAACCTATCCTATGATAAATTCCCGGATCCTTAACCTCTTTTCCTCTTGCTTGACACTTTAATAGCTTAGTTTGCATTTTGTTTTCTTAGTGCAATATCACTGTGATGAAATCATCCTCTTGAATTGATCTTGATTAGAAAATTAGTTATATTAGTTAGTAAGGTCATCAACAATCAAGACCGAAGACCGAAGATTATATGAGAGAGTGATATTAATTGCCGATCGGGTGAGAAGTGAGTGAGTACTCCCACCCCTTGCTAATGGTTGATTTCTTAGAGATCATCGGAAAAAGATTCTTTTTGTCCACACTTCGTATTTTATTTCGTAAGGTTATCCTTCTTACCTACAACGTGTGCAGATTTCTCTCTTTTCGCACACATGAGAGACTAAAAAGCGATCTTTTGAGTGCAATTATCATAAAACCCTAATGGTGAGGCAGGTTGAGACTTATGATCACAATCGAATCCGAATTCTTTCATTTGTAACTTAAGGATGAAATGCTCTTCGATAGTTCTAACTTTGTTACTAGTATGAAACTCTATGTCCTCATAGCTTCTTGGAGGCTTGAGACTCTTTTACACTCCGGTTGGAAAAGGTTTTGTGGGTACACTGTAAACCCTCACGAGACTACAACTCGTCCACTATGGACACCTAGGGGTTTAAAGGCTTAGTGCATACGCTAAATGCATTGATTGTGGGTATAGTTAGGATTTCTTAATTTCTGCTTCACTTGAGGACAAGTAAAATTGTGTTTGGGGGTATTTGATGAGTGCCAAATAGTGCATATTTATACACCTTTTTATTGCATTTTACTCATCTTTTGCGCTGTAAATCGATATTATCCCGATTCTCGTGTTTTCTTTGTTTTCAAGAATAAATATTTGTATTAATTAATTTTGTGTTTTTTAGGTAATAAATAAACCTGAGAAACCTAGCTTGCAACCCAACAAGTAGCAACTCATCTCAAGACATGGGCTTGAGCTTAACGATGACCCGACATTCGAGTCCGCCTCATCCAGCCGTTAGATTCGACACCCTAGATCCGATTCCAAGTGCCATCAAAGTCCCACTCAACACTAGATCACGCCAAAACCGCATACCACCCTTAGCCGGATTCCATTCCCGAGATCCAACGCCGCTAAGCCCTTCTCATCAATCCCCTTCACAAAGAAAATCTCCATACCCTATACCCACTGAGCAAACCTATTCTCTCACCCAAGTGATAAATTCCGGCCAACCTAGATACAAATGCCGATTCCCTTGACCTAAATTAGACAACTAGTTTCAAGACTTTCGAGGCATTACATGGAGAGATAGGTGGTGGAATCTTATCAATCACAGACAACAAGAATCTCAACATAGTTAAACTCACAATAGAGTTAGGTGGATTTTTCGGCATATCCTTTTAGTTTATACCTTAGTTTAGGCATTTTCGGCAAAACCCCCCCGTTGTTTTGTCACTACACATTTTCACTTGAAACTGCATGAGAAAACCATTAGATCACCTTAGAGCACCACAAGTCTCTCGTGGTTCGAACTTGCCGCGCCTCATCCGTGCACTCACCGTAGGCCATAAATTTACTTACACTTTCGAGGCCTTAGTAGATAGGTATTGATGCATGAGTAAAAAGACTCTTGCGAAAGAACATAAGTAAACCTATCCTATGATAAAGATCCTTAAGTTTAGAACACTTGATTAGAAAATTAGTTGTATTAGTTAGAAGTAGTGTAGAACACCTCGTGGGAACGAACCACATTTGCTACTGTGTACAATTTCGACACTGTGCACTTGCTGTAAAACAAAGTCGGTTTCCCGACTCATCAGTTGGCCAGATTGGTTGTAAGCGCGGGGATACTGAAGAAACTAGATAACTAGGGGTAGTTTAATTGGTTTCAACTATAAGAAGTAGTTGGTAGTGTCTCTGTATAGCGGCTTAATTCTGAGAGTTTTCAAAACTAAACTAGGTCCCAGGGTTTTTCTGCATTTGAGGTTTCCTCGTTAACAAAATCTTGATATGTCATTTACTTTACTTCTGCATTGTAATTGTTTAGTTACAATAAAGTAAATGCGTTGTACGCTAATCCAAAGCACTTGATATTGATTTTAGTATATCGGTCTTGTACCATAACTATTATCAAGTGATTAACTTGTTGTTGTATTGTATCGACTTTGTCCATAGACGATCACACAAGGTGTATGAATTATAGGTTGATATCGAAGATATTATGGTGTACTATTGGTACCCACGTAATTTCAATTGGTATCAGAGCGGGCAAACACGAAAAGATCTAACAATTTGTGTTTGGTGTTGTCCAACCTATAAGACATGAACTCGAGTTCACATGAGTCGGTTTCTGTTAATGTACCTCCAAGATTTGATGGTATTAACTATCTGCGGTGAAAATCTGCTATGAGATTTTTTCTTCAGTCACACGACTTTAATACCTGGTTATTAGTCGTAGAAGGGTATAAACGTCCGACGATGGAAAATTCGGAAACTAAATTAAACGCTTATTTTCTATGCAAATTAAGAAAAGGCTACAGCCAAGCAGAATTCAGATGGTTTGAATGCCATAATTTATGTAGTGGGTCGAGATCTTCAACATCATGTCTCCACGTGTGAAACTTCCAAGGAAGCATGTGATACTCTTGAGACTGTATTTGAGCGTAACATATTAGAAAAGGAAGCTAGACTTCAATCTTTCACTTATGAGTAGGAAAACCTTCGAATGGACGATAACGATTCTTTTGAGGAGTTCAATGTAAAACTCTCTGAGATTGTCAATACCTCTTTCTCTCTTAGAAATGCTATTTCTAAAAAAGATATAATGTGCAAGATTCTCAGATCGTTACCATCCAGATACAAGTCTAAGAAACATGCTATCATGCAAGCAAATGATATTTCTATTTGTATGAGAGTCAGTTTTTGTTGTTTCCAAAAATCTCGGTCAATCTTAATCTATATGCAGTTTCCAGAACTAAAGAAATGACTATAGCTGATATTTTTGGTAAAGATAAAGAACATCGGAATTTGGCATTGCCAAGAAGATTAAATCCTGCTGCAAGAATTGAACTTTTCGATCTTTGAAGGAATTTAAGTTTGATTGTTATTAATATGAAGTTGCAGATGAAATTGAATGATCTACTCCACTTATGATGCGCTTGCCAATACTAATATTGATCATGGTCAGCTACCTATTTTTAAGTACATTTGGGGTCAGAAATTTACACCAAAAATTTGCTTCTTCTTATGGACATTGGCATACAACAACTTACCTACAAGAGATATGCCAAGAAGAAGAGGAATTGAAGTCCCATAGAGCTGTCTTTTGTAACCAACAAGAATCTGTAACACATCTTTTTCTTCACTATGATTTTGCACGGAAAATTTGGTCTCACTTCAAAGAGAAGCTGAAATGGGATTACACTGTGCCAGATGATCTTTTATCTATGTTGCTGTCTTGAAGTACTACTCTGCCTTCAAACGGGCAATTGCAGATTTGGCATATGATCTCAGTTGCTATTATTTGGTGTATTTGGCTTGAAAGAAATGCAAGAGCTTTTCATAACAAGGAGGCATAAGATAAAATATATCTTGTTTACATGGTGTCTTGTCTTTAAAGAACTTGAATCTCCTAGCTTCAAAGATGTAATGACTAGTTGGCCTAGAGTGTATTTAATTTTCTTTAAATTTCTGAAGTAGTATGTCGTTTCTTTAAAAAAAAAAAATCTCTTTATCTTATTCCTTTTATATTCTCACCTTTTGATTAATATATTTTTTTTACCGATAAAGAAAATATATTAAAACATGCTCTACATAACGAGATTTTTGGACACCACTAAAACCGACAAACACATTAAATGGACCAGTTGCTAGTCTTGGTGGCGGGGATGAGCCCACCAAAAATCTGTGAGGGTCCATTTTTTTTGTGTCCAAAAATTTGGTATGTCCAAAATTGTTGTATATAATTTGAAGGGTAATTTTCTCTTAGTTTCTTCAGATCACTCTTTACACATTTCTCGATTTTCACCTTCAAATACGAGTCAGATTCAAACATTTGGTGAGCATAATAATGTCATGGATTACAAAATGGGAAACGATGAATCTTTTGTGGTGAATAAATAGTGGTTCAGTACCTCGACGTGACATGAGCGTGAAAGAGGTTCAAGTCCCGTATGAACGCCATGTATAAATAGTTTCAAATTCAAATTCAAATTCAAATTCAAATTCATTCTCAATTCTCAGATCCCCTAATGGCCAGATCCCCCACCAGTATTGCCATTTCTCATTGCCCGAGAGCCACCCTATTCCTACCTTACCTAACCACGTGAGCACATGATGGGACACAACGCTGAAAAGTAAGAGAATCCCATTTCAAATTCAAAATTTCCTACTCATAGATTTTCCCTCCCTCGTCTTCTTTATAATTATAATAATAATTCCCCAAAACCAAACTAGTCTATTTCTCTCTCTTCAGTCAAATCTCCATCAAACCCTCCTGTCTCTCTCTAGATTCTAGGAGAATAGAGAGATTCTCATTTCTGAAACACAGTAATGGCTTCTTCGACGTCACTCCGCCGAACCAATTCGAATCGAACTAACAACATGGCCGTAGCAGGCGTAACCACAGCAACAACTGCATCTTCCAAAACCCTAATCTCAATTTCAGACAATAACAAAAAACCAACTGGAACTGGTAAAGAAAACCCTAGATCAATTTCTAGAACTAGAAATTCAGTAATTCCTCAAAAACCTAGACAACTTCCGATTCCCGCGATTGAAAAACCGACCAAGGAGTTCAATGATTCGAAAGTTCGGAAATCAACTTCATCAGTACCGAGAGGTAGGAGTTCCAGTCCAAATGATTTTACTTGGATTTTATCTGATTTTCGTAATAATAAAGACAACAGAGATCGAATGCCAAGGGTTTCTGTTTCTGATAATCATCGATCTACTAACAAAACCCTAGAAAATGTGGGTCGAAATGATATTGTCGGGTATGGTAAAGGTAAAGACTTTTCTAGTTCTTCTAGGGTTCTGGATAAATCTCAACCTAAGAAAGCTAATTTTTGTTCAAATTTGAAAGATAATGAGAAGAGTAGGAGGCCAAAAGATGGTGTGAGTGAGAGTCTGAGTTCAAATGTCAAGCCAGTTGAAAAGATTTTTGATGTGTTTAAGAGGTTATCGAGTTCGAAAGGAGGGGAAGTAAATTTAAGCTCGGGTTTGATAAAAATCGGTGTAAAGGTTGGGAATTCTTCTGCAACGGAGGGTTGTAAGGAGAAATGTAATGTTGTTGCGAATACTGAAGACAAATTGGAAGAATCTAGAATTGGTATTTCTAGGGTTTTTGTGAGGTCTGGGAGCACTGGTTCTGTTGGTGTAAATTTGAAGCCGCAAGGTTCAAAAGGTTGGAATAGTTCCAAATTTGTAGATAGCGTGAAAGAAAAGGGGAATGCGGAAGAAGAGAAAGGTGTTAAACTAAGTGGCAAGTACCAAAGCAAACTTCATGAGAAGCTTGCTTTTTTAGAAGGAAAGGTTAAGAGAATTGCATCGGATATCAAACGGACAAAGGATATGTTAGATATGAACAACCCTGATGGATCAAAGGTGATAATTTCAGATATCCAAGACAAGATTTCAGGGATCGAGAAAGCTATGGTTCATGTGATAGCTGATGACAGTTCCAGTTTAATTGTGTCCAAGGCTGTTGAAAGTGATGGTTTGAACTCTAAATGTTTGGAGCATAGTGAGATTGAGCAAGTGGGACAGCTGAAAAATTCAGTCAAGCGCTTGAATAATGAGGACATAGAAGCAAGGCTGTTTCCTCACCATAAACTACTTAAAGGCCAGACATCATGGAGCACATCATCAGCAAGTGGTCAAAGTGATCGACCACATCTTCCTGAAGTTACAGGTGACTCAAAGCTGGAAAATGTGCCATTGAGCCCGATTGATGATAATCCTATTGCATTGGAGTTCTTGGCTTCCTTGCATAAAGGAAAACCTAAAGAAATTACTCAAAATGATTACGTTGTAGAGTATTATGAAGTTCATGAAATGGATGGTGCTGAAACTTCAGTGTCACAAGATAAATCGAAAGCTGTTGGTAGTCGAAATCGTGATGGAGATGCCACTCTCATTGCTGATGAAGTGATCGAGGACATAGAAAATCAGGAAAACAAACCAACAATGGCCCTTGTAGAAGAGATCGAAGATATGCGTGTGGATCAGCTGCATGAAATAGGTCGCAAGGCCTCAACGGGTGGATGGTTTGTCTCAGAGGGCGAATCAGTTCTTCTTGCTCACGAAGATGGTTCGTGCTCCTTTTATGATATCACCAACTCTGAGGTATATATTCTTATTATCAGTCTTTTACGTATCACTTCTTCTTTACGATTATCTTTTCACCTCGGCGTATTGCTCTTCCTTTCTTCTTTCTGGCCAACCCTTCACATTGTTCTGCAGAGTTATACATTGTCTTTGGTCCGCGTTATTCATTTGCTTTAGGGGATAAATTGTCTGCAACTTATAGCTTGTATGTCTCCTTAAGCATTTATTGTGTTTTAGAGCATCCAAAGTGGGAGCTCTAAAACACTAAAACTAGGGAGTGTGCCCCTTCTTATGTAAACTCGGGTTACTGTTAGGGAATCAAGGAATAGACTGAGAGGGAAAGCAGCCTGTAGATTTGTTTGTGGTGGGTCATGGTATACTATGACTGTCCATAGGATAGCCGAGCCAGAACAAAGAAAGTAAAAAGGAACAATTTTCAAGTAAGACCTAATTCCAGTGATGGAATCATTTTGATTCTTACTTCAGGCATATGATCCCCTGTCTCAGTTAAAAGGGGTCATGAAAAGGACATGTTTGAATACACACAACCAATGTTGTAGCAATGAACTACAACTGTAGTATTTTGTTACTCATTAATTGTGGGTTCCACAAGCTGAAATCAGAGGGATTAGGTGGGTTTCTGCTTGTTTAGGTCGTGATACTAATTAACTGTCGTGCAATCAATGCACAAGATGGAGTTCTTAAGGTCCTGAAAGCTATTCAACAATTGTGTATTGGAATCACAGGCCATAGGCGAGTCGTTGGCTTCCCAATTCTGTTTTATATCATAGTTCATTCCCAGGGCAGCAACTTAGAGGTGTGGTAATACCTTGGTCGTAATTCATCTACAACCACCTGATATTTTTGAGGGATTCCACTGTAGTTGTTCCTACTCTAGTTACTTTTGACATGAATATGGTGGGAAGGATTGGTTCAGTTGAGGGAAGGCGGCATAATTTAGATGTCAATATGCAACACATTTTATATTACTATGTAAATTAAGCATTTGTATCCTCATTTCAGGAGAAGGCTGAATACAACCCCCCAGCCGGACTCTCGCCCAACTTGTGGGGAGATTGTTGGTTAATCCGTGCTGCTGGTGCAGATGGTTGCTCAGGAAGATATGTTGTTGCAGCTTCATCTGGAAATGCTTTGGAATCAGGTTTTTGCTCTTGGGAATTTTACACTAGAGATGTTCGAGCTTTTCATCTTGAGGATGCAACAGTAAAATCTTCGAGAACAGTACTTGGTCCTCTACCCAGTATTGGTTTATATAGAAGAAGTGCATCATCTACAATAATGGTCCCCGAAAACCGACAATGGTGGTATAGACCCTGCGGCCCTCTTCTTGTTTCAACTGCAAGCGGTCAGAAAGCTGTTAAACTCTATGATATACGTGATGGTGATGAAGTAATGAAATGGGAATTACAGAAACCAGTAGCAGTTATGGATTACTCAAGTCCTTTACAGTGGAGAGATAGAGGAAAGGTGGTCTTAGCTGAAGCCGAATCTGTTAGTCTTTGGGACGTGAATTCACTCACTCCTCAGGCATTACTTTCTGTTTCTTCTAATGGACGTCAGATTTCTGCTCTTCATGTACATAACACTGATGCTGAGTTGGGTGGAGGAGTACGCCGCAGGTAGATTTTCTGTTCGTACACTTTTATTTTTAACTCTGCTTTTGACCATTTGGTTGTTCTTGAGACTTAGGAGTTAGGATATATTTTTAGCTGATTTACAAGTAATTAATTATGGCGGGCACAAATAAAATCTGGTTTTAGCGTATTGACATTTATTTTTGACCCTTTATGCTGTGTTTTTGATAATACAATGACTAGGACTAAATTTATCATTAAGAGACCAATATGGGAATATTAAACAGTTCATTCTGAGTGTGTCGTATTGGAAATGCAGGGTTAGTTCTGTAGAAGGAAATGACGGTGTATTTTGCACGCAAGAGTCCATTTGCATCTTAGACTTCCGTCTCCCTTCAGGTGTGGGTCTCAAGGTATCCAAACATGGATTGAATGTACAATCAATCTCCTCTCGTGGGGATTCTATTTTTCTTGGATGCACTGATGGGCAATTATCAACAGTAAGTGGAAAAGCCCATTCACGCATTCAGCAATACTCTCTGAGGAAGGGAACGCTTCTCAGCACTTACGCATTACCAGAATCAAACGCTCACTTCCATTACACTGCAATATCTCAAGTATGGGGTAATACAAATGTCGTAATGGGTGTCTGTGGACTTGGTCTTTTTGTGTTTGATACATTGCAGCAAGAAGAAGGAGAATCTTCTTCATTGGCGGTTGATTATATGAAGACTCAACAGATTAGAGATGTAATTGGCCCAAATGACTTGTACTCTCCTTCTTTTGATTATTCATCATCTAGGGTTCTTGTCATATCAAGAGATCGACCGGCATTTTGGAGGTACTTATTGTAGTTTTTGCGATTTAAGTATTCAAATAGATTTATAACTGCTACTTTCTTTAAATCATTCCTACTGCTGTATTGAAGTATCCAGTAGAAGTCATTACCTAAATGTCTTTCTTAGGTTTTTCCTGATATATATTTGGATGTGTTTATTCATTTGTTTGGTCCTCTGTATTCTTTGTGTAATTTTATCTGTTGGTTTTGGCTTGCCTTTTCTTGTCCAAGGTAAAAAAGAGGGTGAAAATCATAATAATAGATCTCTTGGATGTATCAAAACCTGGATGATATTTTTTGTGTTCAGGGCTCACCAGAATTAATGTTGAAAAGATTGTATTAGGTTGAGTGCGAGATAGCCCCACTCATAATAGAAATAACATAGGCAGCACTTTTATCAATCAGAGTATAATTCCATAAAAGGAGAATCACAGTGGAGATTGAAATTCATACCAGCAGTGGGAGCCCTCAGGATCATAACAACAATTCCAAGATTCCTTTTTTCCCCATACAAACCAACGCTTACTGTTTACAACCCCATTGGTTTCACTGAAACCGTTTCAGTGTTACAACTGAAACATCCCATTGTCTAGGCTTTCAAAAGAACCAGGCTTCTCATCTTCACGAAAACTATCTCAGCTTCCGATCCTCAGAGCTAAATCTAGTTGACTCATCTCCTCAGCAGTTAATACATCCCCGTATTCCCCACCATCGTCACCACCACTTATCATTGATTTCGCGCTCAGTATCACATTAAGCATTCCATAAACCTTCTCTTTCCAACTTCCAACGATCTCTGTCCTCTCCTGCCAGCACCAATATAAATGTGGAATAAGCTCGGCCTGTGTTACATCAATTCCAGGCATGTGCATATTAGTCTGACACGTCAAAGCTACCTCATGGGGAGCCTTTGTCGGCTGATCCCCAGCTCCCTCTCGAGCAGTTGTAATTTCTATCTGCTCGCGAGCGAGCACAGTGAAAGAACCAGAAGGTACAATCAGTCATCATCAGCTGATCCAAAACCCTTATGTTATGGTCTAACACCAAACACAATGAATATCAGACCAAAAACGTAAGAGAACCAGGATAAAACCCTTTGAGTTGGGGGTTAGCCACCTCTATGAAGAAGATTAAGAGAGAAAGAGTTGAGAATAGGGTTTGTTTAATTGATTGATAATCAAAATAATTGTTGGCCAGGCTATTTATAGCTTCAAAGCCGTGCAAAACAAGTAAAGAACTAGAGTTTTAATAACTCTAGATAACTATCTAAATAAGGAATTAAACAAGCTAACTAAAGTAGTTCTAAATAAGGAAACTGTGGAGTTGGTATCACAACATCCCACCCTCCTGGAAAAACAGTCTTGCCCTCAAGTCTGAAAGTTTGGAAATCTGGCAATGAACTCGTCAGCATCCTCCCAAGTGGCTTCATCTTCAGGATGATTCTTCCAATGCACTAACCATTGAGTACCAGCATGATGACCTTTCTTGTATATTCTGTGCTGTAAAACTGCAGCTGGTTCCCATTTGTCATAGTCAATGATATCTGGTAAAACAGCAACTACATTATCAGTCATGCCTAATTTCCTTTTTAATTGACAAACGTGGAAAACAGGATGAATGCGGCTTGTTGCAGGAAGCTCTAGCTTATAAGCCACACTTCCAATTTTCTCCAAAACTCGAAAAGGACAATAAAATCTAGGAGAGAGCTTCAAGAAAGATGTGCTACAACAGTAGTTTGTCGGTATGGTTGCAGGCGTAAATAAACCCAATCATGAATCTGAAAAGATCTTTCAGTGCGGTGAGAGTCTGCAGATTTCTTCATACGAGTTTGAGCCTCAAGAAAGTGTGATTTCAAGAGTTTAAGAGTGTGATCTCTTGCTTGGAGATTTAGATCAACATCATGCACCGGTGTAGAGCCTGGTAAATATGATAAAATTGTTGGTGGAGATCGACTATATAAAGCTTCATAAGGAGTCATTTGAATAGCGGTATGAAAGCTTGTGTTATACCACCATTCAGCCCACGATAACCATTTAAACCAATCTTTTGGTTTCATACCAGCAAAACAACGTAGATAGCATTCCAAAGTTCTATTAGTAACTTTAGTTTGACCATCTGATTGTGGATGATAAGCTGAACTGTGACATAATTGTGTACCTTGTAAAGAAAATAAACTGTCCAAAAATTACTCATGAATATCGCATCTCGATCATTGACAATACTCCTTGGCATTCCATGAAGACGAACTATTTCTCTTATAAATACTTCTGCAATTGTGCTGGCAGAATATGGATGAGATAAAGCAATAAAATGAGCGTACTTAGAGAGGCGATCAACCACAACCAAAACTGAACTTTTTCTCTCAGATAATGGAAACCCATCAATGAAATCCATCGAAATATCTAGCCAAACATCAGCAGGTATCGGTAAAGGGTTTAATAACCCTGGAGGAGACACTGATTCTGATTTATTGCGTTGGCAGATGTCACAATGATCAATGAACTCCTTAAGCAAATTTTTCATGCCTTTCCAATAAATTTTTTGTTGAAGTCTCTTGAGAGTTCTTAGATAACCTGAATGACCCCCCATTGGAGTTGAATGAAATTCCGCAAGCAATTTGGAACACCATTAAGAAGAAGAAACAACCACAATGCGCTGCTTATATAATAAAATGACATATGTATAAGTGTAGTTACGTTTAAATTCAGGATTTGCATCCAAACTGGCAATAAGTGACGCATATTCTTCATCTTGATGACACTTAGCTATAATATCATGCACACCAGAAAAGATAGGTGTAGAGAGTAAAGCTAGTTGAGGACCTGACAGACGAAAAAGAGCATCTGCAGCAATATTCTCTTTGCCTTTGCGAAAAATAATTTGATAGTCATACCCCAACAACTTAGACAACCATTTTTGTTGTTCCATGGATGATAGTTTTTGATCCAAGAAATATTTCAAGCTTCTATGGTCTGTGTATATCTTGAAGTGTCGTCCCATTAAATATGGTCGCCATTTCTGAACAGCAGACACAATTGCTAGCATTTCTTTATCATAAATGGAAAGATTCAGGTTCTTACCAGATAATGGCTTGCTGTAATAAGCAATAGGTCTCTGGTATTGCATTAACACAGCGCCAAAACCCTCACCAGAAACATCGCACTCGAGATAAAATTCATTGCTGAAATCTGGTAATATTAATACAGGAGTTGTAGTGAGAGCATGTTGCAGTTGTTTGAATGAGGATGTTGCAGCATCGGTCCAAATAAAAGCATATTTCTTCAATAGCTGAGTTATGGGGTGACTAATCATGCCAAAATTCTTAACAAATTTGCGATAATAGCCAGCAAGACCCAAAAATGCTCTAAGCTCTTTAATTGTACTAGGTATAGTCCAAGAAAGAACACTCTGAATTTTATCATCTTCAACTGAGACACCTTCAGATGAAATAACATGGCCTAAATAACCCACTGAAGGTTGAGCAAATGTACACTTGGATTCCTTCACAAACAACTTATGAGAACGTAAAATCTCAAAAACTGTCTTCAGATGTTCAACATGCTCAGAGAAACTCTTGCTATAGATCAATATATCATCAAAAAAAAACAAGCACAAACCTACGCAAATATGGTCTGATTATGTGATTCATCAAGCTTTGGAATGTGGTTGGCGCATTCGAAAGACCAAATGGCATAACAAGAAACTCGTAATGCCCATCATGTGTACGAAAAGCAGTCTTGTGAATATCAGGGCCAAAGAGTCTGATTTGATAATAACCAGAACGTAAATCTAACTTTGTGAATATACAAGCACCATGCAGTTCATCAAGGAGTTCGTCGACCATAGGAATTGGAAAACGATCCTTTATGGTGATCGTATTCAATGCACGATAATCCACACACATACACCAAGTTCCATCTTTCTTTCTAACCATCAGAATTGGAGAAGAGAAAGGACTTGAACTCTGGCGTATAAATCCTGCTTGTTGTAACTCTGAAATTATCTTCTCAATTTCATTCTTTTGAAAATATGGGTAACGGTAAGGACGAACATTGACAGGTGAAGGTAACAAGGGAATATGATGATCATGTTGTCTTGAGGGAGGCAGTGAAACCGGAGTCTCAAAAATATCTGAATAAGTAGATATTAATTGTTGGATTTCAGGTGTTAAGACTGAAGTAGTAGTAGCTGTAGCATCATTTAATGCACATAATTGGAACAAAATTCCATACTATACTCTTTATCCAATAAGCGCTGCATGGAAGAACTATCCAGCATCATTACTGTTGGAGAATCATTGCCCACCAAAATAATGTCAGAATCATTAATGCGGAATTGCATGGTCAAAGCTGTGAAATCCCAAGAAATTGCACCTAATGTCCGTAACCATTGAATGCCCAACACAGCATCACAACCACTAATAGGTAAAAGATGAAAATCAGATGTAAACTCATAATCTTGGAATTTAAGTGGAATATTAGAGCAAAAACCTTGAGTAGATATCTGACCACCATCACCAATTGTTACACTAATGCAGCATCTTTAGAGCAAAT
This sequence comes from Papaver armeniacum, assembly GCA_023531295.1. NCBI lineage: Eukaryota > Viridiplantae > Streptophyta > Magnoliopsida > Ranunculales > Papaveraceae > Papaver > Papaver armeniacum. The sequence continues at coordinate 88,173 of JAJJWW010012994.1, forward strand.
TGGATAACCACAATGTTTAGCTATTCTGGGATGAAGAAAATTATGAGTTGAACCCGAATCTAGAAGGACTGTTAATGCTTGTCCCTTAGTGCATTGTCCTAGGTGAAGGAGAACCCATTAGTGAATGAAGTGAAATTGTTGGCGCAATTTCTGCAACAACTGTTTCTTGGACTGTGACAATTTTTTCATTGACTTGCTCAATACAAGTTTCATCAGTATCTGGTGATCCATCTAATATTAACAACCTTGGCTTCAAGCACAAATGACCAGGTGTAAATAATTGATCACAATTAAAGCAATGTCCTTTTTCGCGTTTTTCCTTTTGTTCTTCCCATGAAAGTCTCTTAGCTCCAGGTGGTAAGTTAAATTTTCTAAACGGAGTAGCAGCAGCAGTTGGTGTAGACCTTAGTTGTGGAGGACGATAAGGTTTAGGGGTAGCATTGGTGGCTAATAAAGCATCTTCTTGATTTATTGCCTTTGTGAAAGCCGCAGTTAAGGTTTGAGGTTCAAGTAGTTTAACCATAGAGCCAATTTCCGGTTTAAGTGAATGAACAGAACAATTGATCAAATGATCTTCAGGCAAATCTGTGACAAAATTCAACAATCGTTCAAACTCAGGAATGTGCTCACGAACTGTACCTTTCTGCTTGATTGTGCTGATTGCCATGCGAGCATCTACAAATTTCGTAGAGGAAAAACGAGCACGAACAAGTGAACAAAACTCCAACCATGTAGTCACAGTAATTTTTGTTCTTTTCCATCGATACCAATCATTGGCATCACCCTTAAGATGAGCAGAAGCAATGGCAAGTTTCATATTATCAGCAGCAACGTGCAAAGTAAAATACTGGTCTGCATTAAAAATCCAACCATCAGGATCATCACCATCAAAAGTTGGGAGTTTCAGACTGATTGAGCCAGCGCGGATATTAGTTTCATTACCACCAGGAGGAGGTGGAGGTGGTGGAGGTGCAGCACCATTACGCTAGTGAACCTGAGGAATAAATTCCCTAAATACCGCTCGTAAAGTAGTTCCCAAGGTTGCAGTTAAGGCTGTTGTGATCTCAGTTGGTTGACAGCTCTGTTGCATGTTCAGATAAATCCACTTTTCTATCAGCACGATCTTCTTCACGCAACTGTTTGTCCTCATCTTTCTTTCTGTCGCGTGCTTCTTTATCGTGAACATGATTGTTGTTAATGGTTGTAATAAGAGTATCAAGTTTGGTTGTAACTCCATTGATGCTTTGTTGTAGGAGAGACAAATCTTCTATGTATGTCATTGCGTAAAGAATTTTTTTTTTGTGTAGAATTTAGGGTTTGAGCAAAACCTGCTCTGATCCAGGTGTTATGGTCCAACACCAAACACAATGAATATCAGACCAAAACGTAAGAGAACCAGGATAAAACCCTTTGAGTTGGGGGTTAGCCACCTCTATGAAGAAGATTAAGAGAGAAAGAGTTGAGAATAGGGTTTGTTTAATTGATTGATAATCAAAATAATTGTTGGCCAGGCTATTTATAGCTTCAAAGCCGTGCAGAACAAGTAAAGAACTAGAGTTTTAATAACTTTAGATAACTATCTAAATAAGGAATTAAACAAGCTAACTAAAGTATTTCTAATAAGGAAACTGTGGAGTTGGTATCAAAACACCTTCGCAAGAAAGAGGAAAGTTGGTTAGACCGGTGGATGTGAAACCAATCAAAACCGGCAAGACTCATGTCTGTCTGAGTAGATATCAGAAAGGCAATGACTATGCTCTCGGTATGAAAAGTTATCTTCATGTAGAATTAATGAACCCGATTTGGAGAAGATACAACAGTTATGCGCCAGAGAAAACAACACCAACTTTCCCAGGCAATGGTTTGCAATTCCATTCTCTCATGCAAATGGCTCCTTGGAGAGTTTCCAGTCGGCACCGGAGCTCCACGACCAGGGACAACAAGACGATTTCTAGAAGCTGAAATAGCATCTGATTGAATTTCGGTTGCGATAGATCTAATGGTGATCTCTAGTCTCTACCCAGCCTTGGGACGACGAGGTAGAGAAGGAATGATACGTCTTAGGGAGGCACAGTCATGGAATGCCACTGCAAAGTGAATTTATATGTTCATACATCACAGGTTTCTGTCTTACGGTTGTCTCTAGTTTCATATTCGCTGAATCTCAACATTTTACAGTATAATTAAAGTTTTCCAATCACCCAAAGAGCTTTAGATAATTCTTGCAACACAAAACTGATTGTCAATCTACTTGTATCTTTTTTAAAGCAACCATTATCCATATTCGATCTTGATAATAAAGGAATAATGATGGACAAACCTTACAAATTACAATCCATCTCATACAACCAAAAATCTAAGAACTTAAAGTATATAAATTATCTTCACCAAGATTCTCATTCGCATTTTAGCTTTTGAAAATTGAAACTAACTACTTTCTATTATACTCGAAACTCAAAGGCACTTGAAACCACATGAGATAAAACTAATATGAACAATTGTATAAGCTCTCTTAACCCTTGTAGAGTACTAGAGGCAGGTATTTATATTGAGTGTATTAGGTATTTGTGTACATTGGACTCTTTACATAGAACCGACAATACATATGGACTATACATATGGACTTATATTCTACACCCCCCCCTCAAGCTATACGCGGTGGTAGACAACGTGAAAGCTTGCCATAAAGAAAATTAAACCGTCTCAGAGAGAGACCCTTAGTGAATAAATCAACAAGCTGATGTTCAGTCGCAATATAGAAAAGTTGTAGACAACATGATGAAATACGTTCTCTGACAAAGTGATAATGAATTTGGATATGCTTCGAACGTGAGTGCTGAATAGGATTTATAGCAAGGTAAGTGGCACTGATATTATCGCAGTATAAGATGAGCGGATGTTGCAAAGAAGAACCAAGATCATGCAGCAAATACTGAATCATGTGAGCTCAGCAGAGGTGGAAGATAATGCACGATATTCAGCCTCAATACTACTAGTAGAAACAGTAGGTTGTTTCTTAGAACCCCATGAAATAAGATTCTTACCTAAGAATATACAATGACCTGAAGTAGAACGAGAGGAATCAGGATCACCGCCCCAATTAGCATCAGAGAAAGCCGTAAGTTGCATAGGGTTGTTACGCCAAAAATAAATTCCATGACCAAGTGTACCCTTAAGATAGCGAAGAATCCTTTTAACAGCCATAAAATGAGATTAAGTTTGCCGATGCATATATTGACTAACCTGATTAACTGCATAGGTAATGTCCGGTCATGTCATATTTAGATATTGTAATCCACCAACCAAACTATGATATAGTGTAATATCATAAAATAACGCAGCATCATCAGATGAAAGTTTAGAACGTGGAGCAACCGGAGTAGAAACAGATTTTGAATCTGTAAGATCAACTCATTTTAAAAGATCCTATGTGTATCGATTTTGAGTTAAGACAAGACCATCTTTAGTTCTCGTAGCTTCCAAACCAAGAAAATAATGTAAGTCTCCCAAATCAGTCATAGAAAACTCAGTCTAAAGCTTAGGCAAAAGAGATTGAAGTCCTTCAGTATCACTACCAGTAAGAATAATATCATCAACGTAGAGTAATAGAATCAAGATACCTTCACTGGATTGTTTGATGAACATTGAGCGATCAGAATGAGAAGACTTGAATCCTATTGCAAGGAGGAATGCATCAAATCGATTAAACCATGCACGAGGAGCCTGTTTTAATACATATAAGCTTGTGCAGTAAGCAAACATGATTGGGATAACGAGGGTTTACAAAACCCTGAGGTTGTTCCATATAAACTTCCTGATCAAGAGAGCCATGCAAAAATGCATTTTTAACGTCGAGTTGCTTAATAGGCCATGAACGAGAGACTGCAAGACTGTGAACTAAGCGAATAGTAACCGACTTCACAACAGGACTAAACGTCTCATCATAATCGATACCATATTTTTGAGAATAACCTTTAGCAACCAAACGTGTTTTGCGTTTGTCTAGAGAACCATCATATTTTTGCTTCACATGATAAACCCATTTAGAACCAATGATATTCATACCAGGTCGACGAGGAACAAGAGACCAAGTTCGATTGCGCAGAAGAGCATTAAATTCTTCAAGCATAGTAGCCCACCATTCTTTGAATTTAGATGCAGCAGTAAAGCACGACCAGTTTCAGTAATGTGACGAATCATTACTGAAACTGGAGTAGGAAGTCGATTTATCAAATAGACAGCTGTAGCATAAAACTCAGCCCAAAAACATTCAGGAAAACCACTTTGAAGCATTAAAGCACGACCAGTTTCAGTAATGTGATGAATCTTTCTTTCAGATGTGCCATTTTGTTGAGGCGTGCTAGGACAAGAAGATCGACTAAGAATACCGTGTTTAAATAAAAAGGATTTTAAAGGATTAACATATTCAGTACCACCATCAGTTTGTAGGACTTGGATGGTTGTAGAGAACTGCTTTTCAATAATAGCTTTGAAGTTAAGAAAATAACGAAATACTTGTGTTTTATCAGATAGGAAATAAACCCAAGAGAAGCGAGAGCATTCATAAACAAATAAAAGAAAATAACGAAATCCACAATTAGAGAGAAAAGGTGCAGGACCCCATAAGTCTGAATGAATAACAACTCCAATTTTATTTGAATAAGTAGTTCTAGATGAAAAAAGAAGACGATGGTGTTTAGCACCCACACAACTAGAGCAAACAGACTTAGAAGAAGAGAAACTAGAATCAAAAGATAAACTAGGCCTAAAAAACTGAAAAGTAGTATTATTGGGATGGCCTAAATGCATATGCTATATAGTTGGAGTTGCTCGAATGCCAATAGTGGTAGTAGAAAAAGCTGGGATGGAAGATGACTGAGGATGAACACTAGGAAGAATAGAGTACATTCCATCTTCATTCTTTCCCTTGTACAGAAGAGTTCCCGTTAGTCGATCCTGAATAGAAAAACCATCACGATCAAAAGAGAAAACACAGTCAGAATCTCTTGTAAGTTGACTAACAGACACTAGATTTTTAGCAAGAGATGGAACATGAAGTGTGTTTTCCAAAAGCAGTTGTGAGGAAGATGAGTTGAGAGTAACATCACCAATCCCTGTTATAGGTAACAGTTTACCGTTCCCAGCTAGAACTTTATCATTACCATTATAATCAAAACGGTTTGCCATCTGAGAGGAATCTGATGTTATGTGCGCAGATGCAGCAGTATCGGAAAACCACTGGTTCTCATATGGCATTGGTTGAATTTGCATTGCTAAAAAGGCTCGTGGTAGATCAAAGTTTGGAGCTTGAGTAAGACGATGGCAAGCCTAAGCTGTGTGACCTTTCACACCACACCGCTGACAGACAATAATTGTATTTTGAGGTGGATGACCAAGAACAGATCCCATGTTGTTGGCACGACCACGAGCATAAGAGTTTGACTGATATCCATTAGTGCTCCTAGCACGACCACCATTGTTCCATCCATTGGGATTCACATTATTGGTCCAACCATTGTTTCGACCACCAGAATTATTGTAGCTGAAAAGGCGAGGGTACCCAAATATACCTCAAGATAATACTTTTCCTACCTATAAGTCCTTTCTCCGAAAGTGATTGTCTATGGACTGAGTCGAGACAATACAACTAATCAGTTCACACTTCGTGTGATCGTCTATGGATACGAGATCGAGACAATACAACAACGAAGTATGTTTACTTGATACAAAGGTTCGGACTTAACCAAACATAATAGGATTGCTTATCAAGTAAATAGGAATTAACGTTTGTGTGATTTACTTTAATTATAATAAAACAATTATAATGCGGAAAATAAAAGTAAATGACAGAGAAAGATTTTGTTAACGAGGAAACCGCAAATGAAGAAAAACCCCGGGACCTTGTCCAGAATTGAATACTCTCAGTTAAGCCGCTACACAAAATTACACCTAACTTCGTATAGTTGAGACCAAGTAACTAACCCTATAGTTCACTTAGTTCCGTCTGTATTCCCACGCCTCTGACTTGTGAATAAGTCACATACTTGGAACAATTCCATTGGTTCGTATTCCAAACAGTAAAGGAACAACAAATCTGTTTGGTATCAACTCTATTCAACCAAGTGATATGAGTTGGACAAAGGCTCTTATGTTTATCTTAACATAAACTCCTTCGTCGGGTCCTTAGATCTATCTTATGTTTAATCACCCAAAGGTAATCGTTTAAGATTAAGTCAATCAATACCTTTAATCACAAGGAAACGTATTGATGCCGATCTACTCAATTAATCAATCCAATATACCACAAGGATAAACCGATTATTAATTGGATCCTCTTTTACCGAAACAAGTATTGTGCACACCAAAGATTATAAAACCCAAGTCAGATCTTCAATATCTTCTTTGTCTTCCAATTTTCTTAAATCTTCAATAAAAACCTGCACACAATCACTTGAATCTCTTGTGATCAATCACGCACGTGAATGCAGTCTGTTAACAATGGATTATCACAAGATCGTCTTTAGAACTAACAACAGTCTAAAGATCCCTGTCGAAACTCTAAACTAGTTTGAGTGAATCTTATATCAGAAGAGGAGATTCTCAAGAATAAACAAACTAGGTGCAATCAGATTTCAACCATCGTTAGTCAATCAAATCAATCGAAAACAAAGATAAACAACAATTATCTAGTTTCCCACCAACGGGTCGCGCTAGAGCTTCTCAATCCCAAAGAAGACTTTAAACTAGGGCTGTCAATGGGTCCGGGTCCTCCCGGGTAGTACATGGTCCAGAGCCGGACCCGGCATATCAACATCGGTTCCGGGTCCTAGCGGTTCCGGGTCTGGTTCCATAATGTGTTGGCCCAGAACCGGACCCAGTAAAAGACACGGGTAATCAGCAGGTCCGGGTACCCATCGGTTAAAAAACAGACTTATATGACTTCCCAATTTTATGACTCCTGAGTCCTGAAAAAGGATTATTCAACACCTCAACAGAAAAGAAAAGTGACCATCTTTAAACATACATATAGAAATAGAGTAAAATTGAGCTTAGAATCCTTAGATATAAGTAAGAATCTGCCATTATATATAATAAATACAAAAGTTGGCAGACATTTTTTAGCCGATAACTACAAGTAACACCAGCTCTAATATAGTCTGTCGTATTATAACCACAAAAGTTGACAGACATATCATTCTATCAAGTGTAGAAGCCCCAAAAGATTAATGCGTTTCCTTCACAAATACATATACAAAAAAGAAGGATGTAGTTCGCACTTCACATGTTCTTTGGTTATACCAAAAAGAAGTTCCCACCAGTTCAATAAAGATTTCACCATCATATTCCCAATTGTTCCTGCAAGAGAAACAAAAACAGTTAATCATATTCCCAATTGTTCCTGCAAGAGAAACAAAAACAGTTAATCATATTCCCAATTGTTCCCAATTCAGAAACCACTTCAAAATTATAATCACTAAATCACATTCTCTACCAAGTTTAAGGAAATACATTACGTAAAGACAAGCCTATTACAGAAGAACCCAAACAGCAACACACCTGTCTTCTATATCGGTTAGCCAATGTGCAATGAAAACTACACCAAGTAACTCTGGGCTCTAGCTAACATAATTATATGGATTTAAAGTTTAAATGCAACCGAAATGAACCAAGTAACTCTAGGCACTAGCCAAAAATCTATCAAAATGCAATCAAATTTATGCATTCCAAGGTTAGCTGGTTATTTTACCTTAAATAGATTGAAAGTTTCGTAATCCATGATAGGAACTTCACAAAAAACAAAATATATACTCCTCTTCTTGTTCATCAGTTAGACAATGTGCAATGTTGCATCAACATCGTCTGACTGAAGCTCATCCATTGCCTCCAAAAGAGTCTGAAGTGAAGTATCACCTAACCCAAATCCCTCATCTAACACAGTAAAATAGTTAGTTGACACACATGAAACACAGTAAACGTATTACTAATTCAACATTGATATATTATGGTAAACGTGAAAGTTCGAATATGTTACTTACTCTCCAGCGCACTTCTTATCCAATCTTGTGTGCATATCAAAGCCTCTGCAAGGAAAACCAACATACATCTGTATCAGGTGTCATAAAGTATAAACGATAATAAATTTAACAAGCATATATAAGAAAAAGATAAATGTTCCAAGCATATACATCAAGCAGAAACAAAATGATATTCAATCTAACAGAAAAAATCAAAAGAGACTAGACTAGAGAGTAGTGATAGATCATAGATTACAAATTCAAATCAAGTCTGTTTTTTTTTTTCTTTCTATTTTATTGAACTTTAGAGTTAGAGAGGGAAACAACTCCCTTTACTTCCTCATTTGTTCTATCTACATCTCGGATAAGTAAGTATTGCCGCAAGAACATTCGTACCGCAACTTATTAAGATGTTTAGATGAACCAGATTTACAAATTAAAACAAATAAATAAAAAGAAGACATAATGAAATGCTTACCAAGAGCCCCTAAAATCACCAATCAACAACACTAGTACTACTAATGCCCACCAGTTATAATTTCCTGAAAACAAGTGATTGAATTATGAGAGTCTTTTCTTAAAATGGAAAAATAACATTTCAAGTTTTCAACACACAAAATCATCCATACATGAATAGGTAACATACATCAACAACATCTCCATTAAAATTGAGAAATTGAAAGATACCCACTAACTAACCTCATCACCAGCCATAATTAAACATTTAGGTTTTTGTTTTCTTAACATTTCTAGTCCCACTGTTAAGAAAAATTGTCAATTTAAAATTGTCATTTAGGTTTTCTTAACCTCATTACCCATTGCACTACAAGAAAACATGGCTTTGGTGACGATAGTTTTTGCGGCGAAGAATATTTCACCGCTGAAGCTTAGTTATTGTGACCAAACTAATTTTTATCACTGTTGTTTGGTTTTCAGCAACGGGACTCGGGTTTCGGCACTCATAAGTTTTTAGTGACCTTATTTAGAGACGAAATAATGTCTAGTCACTAATGAATTTTTTGTGTTTATATATGTTTGTCACCATTTAATGCTATTGTGATGATGCTTAAAAATTGACATAAAATCTTTTTGGTGATAATCTATAAATTTTGTTACAAAAGAAAAGTTTATATTGGAAAAATTAATTCGTCACTAACTAATTTTATAGTGACGAAACTAAATGTTTGACGCTATATTTATTTTTAGTGAGCATCAACTTGTTTGGTTGCAAATGTTTATATAGTAACAACTCTTAATCGTCACAGGAAAGAACATTCGCAACGAACTAGATTTTGTCGCTTTAGTCATTTTCAGTGACACTATAACTTTACCGCAGTTCATGATTTCAGTGGTTTCTGAAATGTTGTCGCAAAGAATCCAACAAGATGATAATTGAAACTCAATTCTCCATTCATTCATTCTGACCCCACATTTTGCTGATGTGGATTGATGTGGTGAGAGTATTGAGAAATAAAGCATTCTCATTCATTCTCACCCAGCGACAATTAAGGAAAAAAATATGTGTATACCACGTCCAAAACTACCCCTTTACTCCACTTCTGCATTTTTTTTTGTTTCATCGGCTAACTGCTCCCCACAAACAAACCCATATTCTCTCACTTCTATTCTTCATTCATGACCACTGTTCAGATCTATCTTAATGTTTTCCTCCCGGATTTTTGTTCTTCAGTATGGTTTAGGGATTTCAATCTCGTCGAAGATCTCCAAATCAATATATCCAAAGTCCCAAGAGGTGATTCTCTATCTTTACCTATGAAGCAAACTTATTAAATAATCTTTGATTTATGACTTAAACTTCGTTTATTGAACTTTAGTGCTTCTGATTAAAAGCTTGGGTTTTTTATTTTTGAAGTTTTAGTTTAGTTTTTAATTCTGTTTGAGATTTATTATTTCTCTCCTTGGATTTACTATTCTGTTTGAGGATATAATTCCATTTCAATTAAGCTTTGGCATTCACGTTTCCACTTTTAAATTGCTAAATATGTCAATGTTAATGGTGTTATGTTAAATTATTGGTTTGATACAGGTAATGACCCTGACCATTTTGATACATCGACTATGAATGATGTTGTATGATACATCGACTATGAATGATGTTGTAATCTCAGATCCTGAAGGTGGTTCTAATAATCGGGGCCTCTTCACTATTATCGGTAATTGAATTGAAAATCTTCTCCTTCAGTATTTTTCAGAAATTTCTTCGATTATCCAGTATAATTCTTTACTTTGGTAATACTGACAATTTGAATTTCATGAGTTGCTTCATTGAGGCGGATTGCTTCGTAGAGAAACAAAGCTATGCACCGGTGACCCATGCTACGCAACCCATCAATAATTTAAAGGTAAACTAATTATTCTTGAAATCATCGAACATTATCAGTGTTTGGAAATCGTAGCCCAAGTTCAGTAAAAAATCTTCTTTAATGAAGTATTTTGCATTTGTAGAAGCTTGAATACGTCATGAGACCTTAGTATAGGCAGCCATATTATATGCATATCCCATTACATAAGTGCGGCATAAGAAGTTCTGTGACTATATTGAGTAGTGGTGCATAAGAAGTGCACACACTGGGAGAAAACCGGCTTGCACATCACTATAGTTGTAAAAATACAATTTGATTGCTTTAAACTCTTGCCAAGTTGGATGGGATCTGTTTAGATTGGCTTCATATTTAGACTTAAGCTAATTGAAACTTTGGATGTGTTTTGCAGGTGTGTCTCGCATGCATTTTCACTAGAAGTTCTGAACCGCCTTACTGTTTTAGTGTTTGTTGAAGCCTACTGCAATTATAAAGGACATGAACTCTCTCTATGGTTTTACATTTGCAACAGATAACAAAATACACCTAGATTGCACTTCAAGATGTATTGACACAGCCAATTAAAGTGAACTAACTTCTTCGCACTCCTTTCAGAGTGAGAATTTAAGCATATTGCACTAAATATAATATAATATTATTATATTTAGATGCGCATCAAGAAACAATGAAGTTACAAAAAGTGATATCCACTGGGTTTTAAATGAACTGTGTTAATCATTGGTTGTCTTCATTGCTGCCAGTTCCAAAGTAGCGTTAGGGATGATCCGTTATGATGATACTGTCCAAATGAGGAAATAATCGCCGTTTTGCCACATTAGATGTTTCAAGTCTTCGACATTTATGTTGGTTCTTTAGCCAGTTACAACGCAAGAACTGATAGTTCCCTGTTCATAGCTTTCGCTTCATAGTAGTGAATGGATCTGACAGTTAAGTTTTTTTTTTTTTTTTTTTTTTTTTTTTTTTTTTTTTTGCAATCAGGCCACAGTGCAAGTGGGATGGCGGATCTCCCATTCACAGCATAGACAATTAATTAAGAAATGTAGTTTAAAGTTCCTTCTGTTTGTCTTGCTGCGGAACATCTCAATATGATGATATGTAATATTTTTCTTCTTGATTTTTTTGCTATAAAATTGTAAGCATGACAATAGCTATTACGTTATCATGACAATAGTGAATAATCCTTTATATTTAATGTTCACCTCTCTGCTTACTTTCTTCAGAATATTATGTCTGTATGCACAAATTTTGTTGTTATCAAAGGCAGCGTCTAACTAATGCAAGCATGAGCGGTGACCATCTTTAGCACTGTAAATTTCAAAAAATGCAATTACTTCCATTTGATACAAACAAACGGAACCCAAATTTGGATAATGTATCAACAATCAGGAAAAGAGCAAAAAAGGATAGCACCCGGTGCGCAGCACGGGTAACTTTCTAGCTCTTTATGATGATTAAAAAAAACGTAGCTCCTAAAAAATAAGTTATCTTATGGTGTAGCCAGATTGTAGCATAACAAGTTACTCTATAGTAATAGGACCGTTCAATTATCCTAGAGACCCACATGGAGCCTTGGTATGCTTGAACTAACTTACTTGGTATGCTTGAACTAACTTAGACCCGCATGGAGCCTTATGCACAAAATTAAGATAACTGATTTCTTTATCGAATAAGAACTTGAAATCAAGCTGTATTTCTGTACTTTGTTTGGTTCTCTTTGAAAACACTCTCTCGACACATATTTTGGTGCTAATCTACTCATAATTCAAATATTTATAGCATAAGGTTTTACTACTGGCAAATATTTATTCTATTATATAAAGAGGACACCTCTTACTACAGTGTTTTTGAAGCTGCAAATTGTGTGTGACCATTTTATCCCTGTATCTTACCTAAACAATGGATGCCCTATAAATAAAAATGAGGGTATATTGGTAATTTAAATTGTTTACAAGCAACGACTTCTATTTAGAAATTAGAAAATGGACCCAATTCAAGTGCCTTTTGGTTTAGAATGGAGTCATGGACCCAATCTTTATGCATGTGCGTGCCAATTTCTAGTATAATAATTAAAATAAAAATACCGATCAAAAAAATAATTACTAAAATAAAAACAATTTGTTAAAAAAAAAGACAAACATGTGTGTATAACTCTTGGCAAGTTGCTATTGGATTGGGATAATGCTGCATTTTAATTTAATACATCGTGATGTATAAACATTTCCTTTACTAGGATATAGTTTGGTTATAATGGATTTTCGATACGCCAATTTGGTCAACGATCGCAAAGCTTTATTTGTGTATCTGTCATGTTTGAACGGCTCATTACTAATGAGTGATGTTGTTATATTACACTTTGCTACACCATGTATCATTCTCTAGTATATGATGGGAGAGATCTCCTTTTTTCCATCGAAATCTCCAGAGAATTCTTCTTCGTTTTTTTTTCCCTCAGAAACTGAAAATTTCTCTTTTTGGTTATGGATTACCTAAAATATAGATATAATTGTAGAAGGGATTTGACTAGAAATCAGGACTGATTGAGCTGAAATTTTTGTCAAAGATTTTCAGAATATTTTTTCGAGGGATAAACGGTAGATTTGTGGGTAGAGGAGCAGATCAAATGGTGAAAATTTTCCTTGTTAACAATTATCTTGGATGTGAGTTTTCGATTTATGAGGAGAAGAATATTCACTTATTTGGAAAGAAGATAAACAGAAAAACCCTACTTTTATCTCAAAATCAGAGAAAAACAAGCTAAAAAACCATTTCGATTTTGGTTAATCTTCAATTCTTTTTGGCGCCATGTAAATCAAAAGAAAAAAAATGCTGGGCGGGATTTTTTCCCGCTTGATCTTCCATTTTTTCTCCTATAAATACAGTCCCAAAGTTATCAAGTTTTGCTCACAAGATACCGATTGAAGGTAATTTGTCTCTAGATCTCACATCACTCTTCAATTTCATATGTTAAATCATATATGCAAAGCCCTAATTTTGTAGTTATTTGTTCTCTAGGATGATTCTATCCCTTGGTTATCCTAACTTCAAGGATTTTCAGAACTCTAACTTAAGGTTTGTTCTGAGACTTTGATTGTATTCTGTTGTTTAATTGTATTCCTTTACCAAGTTAAAAGCTCAAGTAATCACTGCAGTGCTCAATCTCTATAAGTATACTCTATTTTATGCATTTATGTAGATTTAGTGTTTGATTATTTGTGCTATTGAACCCAAAGATGTTTCAATCAACTTTCACTAATTTCAGTAGGTTAATTGTTTTATTGAATCTAAAGATGTTTTTCTCAAATTCTGTTAAAGTGTTTCATCAATTTGTATCTCTGAACAAGCTGTATTTCTGTACTTTGTTTTGTTTAGTAGTCAGTAAGTTAATTGTTTGATCAATTGTCTCAACGAATAAGCAAATAATCGTAATATCCATTGTGCTTATTTCTCTTTTTGTTAATGTAAATTGACCTAAAAGTATCCCACTTTTATTTCTCGTTTAGTTTGGTAGTCAGTAATTGAGTACCGTAATTTATTTATTTTTGCTCGATAATTGAGTACCGTAATGCAATCAAATGTCACCGCTCTTGTATTCTTTACTTTTTTCCTCCATAAGCAAGTTGTTTGAATCTGTTCAGTTGGTGTTGTTATTTTTTCATTGGGTTTTTTTTTTAGCCCACCCAAACATGAATTCCTGATTTCGTAGTTGGGTTTCTTAGCTTTTCTTTTAATCATGGTGTTGTTTCATTGCCCAGGTGAAAAATGGTGAACAATAATGAACAACCAGCTCCAGCAGCATCATCTTCTGAGGGTACCTGTTACTTTTCCCTTTTCTCTTCTTTTTGGACTTTTACTTCATTAATCTCTACAGTTAGATTGGTAGTTTTTGATCTTTTTAGACTTATGTATGGAGCTTGATTGACTTCACAATTCTATGCGCCAGTTGAGACTTTGTTAGCGCTATTTAATTGAGTTGGTAATGTTCTTACTTAAACAGTTAAAAGTAGCATTAAGCACTTTTAAGTCAGCAACAATCACAAAACATAATTTAGGTCTGCAATTTATAACTTTATTAGCTAGGTTAATGCAACACTCACAAAATGTGAGTATTTAAGGTTTTTTCGTTTTTCAATAACTCAGATCACCTAGTATATGTGTCGGTAGGTCGATTTGGTAGCTTACTTGGCCCCTTCCTTCTCTAACTGCAAGCAGTAGTGTTTGAAAGTTCTTTCTATTACTTGGAGTCTGAAAACTAAGTTGAACAACAAATTGATTTCCATCTTGTTAATCTCTTTAGTGCTTACTGGTCCCACTTTTGCATAATATTCCTTAAATGGGTGAGTATAGGACACCCAATAAATGGGTGAAGTTGTTTGGATTTCTGATGAAGCTCGCATCAAATGGATGAGTATAGACAGTACTTTTGTGATGTATATGTCTAAACCAATACGATTCAGAAACACACCACACCCAATAAATATTTGTAATATTTTATACAATTTTATATCACTAGAATTAACCTACTGGTTTGACATTCTGGCGCAGTTGCTAATTATATGATGTATCTTTATATAGGATACAATGATAGAATTCAAGCTCAGGAAGAGCAAATACGCGCCCAGAATGAGGTTATCAAAAAGATGAAAGAAGACAGCGAAAAGGTCATAAGAAACATGCAGGATATGATGATGCGTTCTCTCGGGCTGAACAACATTATAGCTAATGGAACGGAAAGTTGAATGCAGTCACATTAATGTTTTAGTCTTAGTATTTTTTTTTTTCCTTTTCTAGTAGTGATGTTTATTTATTTATTTATTGCGAGAGTTTATTTATCAGATTTTTTCTAGTTTGGATTTTGTATAAACATTTTTTTTTAATGGGTAATTATTTTTTATTCAACTTATATTATTTATTTAAATGTTTATTTGTTTATATTTATTTTTTGTGTAATAATAAATCTAGGCTAGTCACCAAAGAAAAAATGGCGACGAGTTTCGTATGATGAGAAAATAGTTATGGTGAGGGTAGGGTTGTGTCTCTAATAACTTTTGAGACGAATGAGCTTGTCCCAAAAATTATTTTGGAGACGACTATATTTGCAGACGATGATATTCGTTACTGAAATGATCATACAGAAACAATCCTAATTGGCCATTATACATACTTTCCGCTGCTAAATCATTATTTTTGGCCATTATATATACTTTCCGCTGCTAAATCATTATTTTTTCAGAGATGAAATGGTTTCGTGACTAAAACTATTTAGGTGACGAATTTGTTTCTTCACGATAAGTATATTTTGGGACGAACAAATTTCGCGGCTAAAACTGTTTACGTGATGATCTTGTTTCTTCACTATAAGTACATTTTGAGACGAACAAATTTCGCGGCTAAAACTATTTTATGTGACGAAGTTGTTTCTTCACTATAAGTATATTTCGAGACGAACAAATTTGCGGCTAAAGCTATTTTAAGTGATAAAATATTTTCCTCACCAAAAATACTTAGAGTGACAAAGTTCTTTATCACAAAATTAATGAACAGTGTCAATTTTATTTGCTCACGAAAAGATAGTTTTGGTGGCATAAAGATTTATGTCGCTAATTAAAAAAATTCGGTGACGATTTCTTAAGGACGTCACAGAACACTTTCAACGACTCGCTATAGGTGATGAAATTTTTTGCGCCAATGAATTATTTTTGTAACAAAGAAAGTGGTTTTCGTGACACAATATTTTGCCACTAAAAGCGACTTTTCTTGTAGTGTTGACAGCCCGTAACATAATACTCGATCAATTTAAAAGAGTCTAAAGGATAGGAACCAAATTAAGATAGCTCCTTCTACTGTAATGAAACAAAGCTTCCTATAGTGTTCCTTCAAAAATCAAACACGGGAGAATTCCAAAATCCTAAATTTGAATGCTTTTTTACTTTGTTATTATCTGCACATAACCAATTTTGTTAAACAACTCAGATTAAAAAAACAAAAATTGAGTCCACAAAGATAATAACAAAAAATGGTAACTTGCCATAAATCATAAAACAACTCAGATCAATGAGGCACCGACTGATTAAAGGGACAAAGTAATCACGTTTACAAATTGAAAAAATCAATAAAAAAAAGACCTAATAAAATGCTTACCAGAGCCCATCAATCATCAGATCACCAATCAATAACTAAATAGGTTAGTAAATCAGTGTAAGACTTAGACAAAAAAATGATTTTGTAGCAGAAGACTAGAACTTGAACTGAAGTAGTTGCAGACAGCGGAAAGAAAGAGAATGCTGTAATGAAAAAAAATAAGTGGAGCTGTTCTTTATCTTTGTATATGACCTAGTTTTTCCTACGTAATTTACTACACTGACCTTTTGTGAATACCCGATTACCCGCGGGTACTCGACGTGTAGGACCCAGATGGACCTGTTTATAAACGGGTCTATTCGGGTAATTACCCGCCGGGTCCTAAGTGGTTAATGGGTCCAATTTAGGGACCCGGAACCGGACCCAAATCTATCGGGTCCGGTTTCAAGTCCGGGTAATGGGTACCCATTGACAACCCTACTTTAAACTGAGCGGCCGTAAAAGATTTTGCATAATTAGGTTACTCTCCTCTCCGAATAGGCGGCTACATTAGTAACTGATCGCTGTCATATGCGTCCAAAATAATTTCAATTTCCTAAAGTATATGATAAGAAAGAGTTCGTTTCCACAGAGAGGCAATTGTAGTTATTATGTAATCAATTTCCTAAGTAACCACTTGGGGGGATTTCTGATTTTTATGTAAGCAATAAAAGTAAATTAAAAGCAAAATAAATTGGAGAAAGTAATCAATAGAGAAAGATATTGGTCAAGGAATTTATATTCAATCTTAGACATGTGCTTGAATATATGATTAGAATTACAATTCAATCTCTTTTATTATCAAAAGCCTAGAGAATCAAGAAAGCAAGATAATCTATTAATTTCCTAAGTTCATCAACACACACATTAGAGCTGCGTATGTGAATTCTACCTAAAGAATAACCTAACGCCTTGCACTAATTAAGTTCAATTCCTAGGAGCATTAAGTTTCAGAAATATGCTAATCAATGCAATTGTCATACATTGCGCATAACAATTCAGACAATGGTCAAACTCTACATATGATTACGAGAGTGTATCACTACAAACCGTAAACAAATTATGCTACTTGTATTCAGGGTTATCGCTCGATGAAAAACCCTAAAATAGCTATGGACAAGGATGCAAGTTCAATTAATTGGCCACTTAACAAACCAAACATCTAAGTCCTATCACAATACATCAATCATGTGATTATTAAAACAGTAGAGATGTGAGCGATAATCAAGAGAGAAAACTAATACATAACACAAGCACAAGTTGTAGAAATAGGACTACATCCTTAACCAATAATATTAAATTAGCTACTCATAGCTATGGAATTCATCATAGAAATATTAATTGAATAGAAGAAGATGAACAAAGCAAACCCTAGTAGCGTAAACAAAAGCGACTCTCTCCTTAGCTCCAAGAATAAAAAGTGATCACTAAAATTGTAGAAGTCTTCCTTTTATAGCTCTCTTGTTCCAAAATTAGGTCAAGTCTTCAAAGAGTCCAATAGATACAAATCCACCAAGCCCATATGTGAGAAAAACCCATGTAGAAAATATGCCCCAAAAATAGTCACCGGAAAACTGGTATTATGGCCGGAAATTGGCCGGAGAATGATCGGATAAGTATCTCAGGTGACCGTCAAAGTCCACCCGGTCACCGGTCAAACAGGCCAGCTCGGGAGTCAACTGAATCAACTCGGGTCAAATAGACCGAGTCAGGTGAGTCAGGGTCTGGATTATCTATCTGACTTGGCTGAGTTGGTTCTGGCCAAAGCCTTTGCACAGCTTGAACTTGTGCTGCACCATCATTGCACTTCCCTAATGCATATACAGCCATGATGGCTATTCATCCTGCAACTTTACCAGCACACATGCTCCCTTCCTTCATTGCAGCACAACCAGTTATTAACATCAACTTCATTCTGCCATTTCACAAATTCATCTCAGCTTCACTTCTGTCTCATTCACAGGTCAAGTTATCTTCTCAGCTCAATTCCAACCTTCCATCAGCACCACTACAAGCCACAACAAGCACCAACCATTACCAATTGCTTCACCTGAACTCCCATGCCTGCAATCACCCATTTCCTTAGTCATAAGCCCGAACCATATAACACACACACATTGTTTGCACCAGCTATATCAACAGCTGCTCTTGACTGCAACAACTGCAACTCATACAAACCATCTTCTTCTCATCATTCTCAGCTCCACCACTTCAACCACTACAACACATAAAACAACAGATTCTCCATTCCAACTGCACCTGCAATTTCATTCCTGCAATATGCATATCCTAACATTCATCTAGCCATTGCATCTTCACAGCCAACACCAGCTGGTCCACTGCAAATCTCAGTGCCACCTTCTGCTACACCATCTCAGTTGCCTCACTCGGCTTCACTACTACAGCCAACCAACAAAGCCATTTCCCATTTATCACTTTAAATGCAAACAGCCATTACCATCAGCATCAGCTCATCCAACATATTCTTAGCTCCCATTTCTTCACTACATTCCCAGCCTGCACCTACAACTGCAGTGCCATCACTGTGACCATGGCAGTAGTACCAAAATCACTCCACTACATCCATTCTTGAAATCTCAGTAGCAAGTAATCATCAATGGCCCATTTCTGCCTACAATTTCAGTTCCTTGCACAGCATCAATACAAATCCACCACCTGTGACCTAAGCATACATCTAACCATTACAACAATTCAATACTGCCACCAGACCCATTCAAATCAATCACTTCTACCACTTCCAACAACATCTGTAGCTTCATGCCTGTAATTCCTCACATTCATTACCGCCAGATTCATTCCATCTTCCCCTATAATTACAACCTAGCATTCATTCTTGAGCCAACACACACACATACAGACCATTTTAGCTGCATCAAACTCAATAACATCACTTCAGAACAGCTTCACCTAAAATTTCCCGCATCATTTGTAGCTGCCACACCTCAACCACCAACTCCATAATTATCATTCTGCAGCTTCAATTCCATCCTTGTATCGAATAAGCCAGCACCATTTGAACCACTTTGTACCTGAAACCTAGACATACACCTATAAAATTCAGGCCATCTAAACTCCATATCAATTCCTTCATCATCTCAGTCATACCCATCAGCATTTATCCTCCCAGCTACAGTTAACACCATGGCGTTCCATGGCAACTACACACATAACCTGCAGCTGCAACATGCCTTCATCTCTTGTAAGTAGCGTACAATCTCAGCTTCCATCTCAACTGCTTCTACCAGCTCAACTCTGCTGTAATGCAACTTCATAATCCCATTACCAGGTCTAACCCCATCTGTAACTGTACTGCCATGTATCACCAGGTCTGCAAATCTCTGATTCACATCAAACCCCTCTTAAACTTTTCGTTCTTGACCCCAAATTCACAACATCAACAGCACTATCTTCTTCAAACCCTTTTCCATTTGAATCATCTCTTCAATCTATGGCGGTAACGACCATTTTGATTTCACCTCCGTTAACTGCAACCACAATTCCATTCTTGAACTCGAGACAAGCAATTCTTCTCTGTAAATCGATCCAACCTTGATTCCAACACAAACCCATTTCAGATCCCTTCATAACCACTTTAGATTCTTCATAATCTCTGATTCGATCTGATCCTTCTCTGCCATGGTCTTCTCCATTCTTGCCCTAATTTACTAGTAGCAACGGATTCGTCTCATTTCTTCTCTCAATCGATCTCTGTCATCAACTCATCCCACTGATTCTCTCAATTTCAGCAGACGCAACTATTTTTCCGTTCTCTCTCTCTCAATTTCTGGTTCAGGTGAAATAATGATTGAGAGGAGGAACGATTTAGGGTAAGTGTAGGAATGAATATTGATATAGGCACCCACTAAAAGGATAAGGGACACCAAAACGATATTTGGCCTGTCAGTTTCGGGAAACTGACTGCCTATACTATTTTACAGCTCAACTGTCAATTGCGCAGAACTGACAGTTCGTTTTTCACCTCTTTTGCTATATAACCTTCGCTGGTTCCAAGTATCACTACTTTGTGGATTGACCTTTTTGCACTTTACGTTTCAAATGGGTGTTTTCTCCTTCTTTTACTCATAAAGACTCCATCGCACCTGATAAACTCAAAAGCAATCATAAGATACATAATTCACAAGAAAACTCGCAAAGAAAGTATAAACAATAGATAAAATATCACGGTGTTTACAACACCTATCAAATTCCCCCACACTTAGACTTTGCTAGTCCTCGAGCAAATCAAACAAAACAAACTTTAAAACATACATATAACTCTGTGTCGTCGAGGCTACGGTCACACTTAGCACGTATAACAAGCCTTTAAACCCCTAGGTGTCCCTAGTGGACGAGTTATAGTCTCGTGAGGGTTTACTAGAGATATACCCACAAAACCTATTTTTCCAACTTACTAGTTCTCTGTAATAATAGCATCCAACGCGCTAAGAAGACATAGAGATTCTGCACACTAGTCATAAGAAGTTAGACACATATATGAACACAATCTCATCCTTAAAAGTTGAGAGAGAAATAACCATCCCTTATCGAAAAAAATTCGGGTTCGGAGTGATCGAAAGTCTCGACTCT
This sequence comes from Papaver armeniacum, assembly GCA_023531295.1. Lineage (NCBI taxonomy): Eukaryota > Viridiplantae > Streptophyta > Magnoliopsida > Ranunculales > Papaveraceae > Papaver > Papaver armeniacum. The sequence continues at coordinate 109,255 of JAJJWW010012994.1, forward strand.
GCCTCACAAGAAAGGGTTTTATGAAGTTGCTCTCAATAATAAACAACTTTTTTATGGGTCACACATGTGTCCAGGTAGGAGTGAAGAGAGAATCCTGTGACACGTTGAATGGTAGGAAGGCAAAACCCTCCGAATCGTTTTGAAAACCCACATCTTTTATCATTTTTGAAAACCCATTTTTCTGACGATCTCTAAGAAGAAAGGAAATCAACCACTTAACGAAGGTGGGAATATGCTTACTTACCTTGTTATCCGTTTGACGTGCAGCTAGCACCACTCTCACAGCATCCATAGAAACGTCTTCGGCCTTCAATCGGTGTCTTCATCTTCGTCTTCGGTCTTCAACTCTTGATGATAAAATCTTGAACCTCGTAGAATCTTGACAATGTGATTCTTTCCTCTAATTTCTTATTGCTTGAAACTTCATTGTAGATATTTCTTCTTCCATTGGCTTTATTAAAAGAACAAAACTAAAAACGAACCAAAATATGATACAACAAATTTTTCTTGTCTCTCTTCTTCTTCTTTTTTCTTTCTATTTATTTTTTTTTCTCTCTTTTTTTTATATGAGACAAGAAAAATACTCCCTCCGTCCCACTATTAGATGACCTAGTTGAAGTTTGCACAATTCTTAAGGCAATGAATGAAATGAGTGTTTTTAAGTATTTTTTACAACCATACCCTTATGAATAATAATTTGTAAAATTTAGAAATCATTTATCTCTCAAATTATACCATAGATTTTCGTAAATTTTGTACCGTTAAAAATCATTTTAAAACACCTACGTAACGAGTATAAACATGAATATCAAATTATACATATTTCTTATGATACCGATAATCAATCAAAAGGGTAGTTTTAGAGATATCCCCTTGATTAGTGAAATAGGTCAACTAATAATGGGACAAGATCTTAGACCAAATAGGTCATCTAATGGTGGGACGGAGGGAGTAAAACAAAACAAAAAATAATAAAACTAATAATGCACCTAACAAAATTTTCTCTTGTCTTTTTTTTTTTTTCAATTTTTTTTTTCTTTGAGACAAGAGAAAATAAAATACAAATAAGATAAAATAAAATAAAAAATGTAAGTACAAAGGCCATGGTGTAAGTACTTTACCGTTTAATTCTTCACAACTTGTATGTCTTGATATCATAAACTTCTCGAACTCCCATCTTGATAATCTTCGCTCTTGTACAATAGTCTTCAACTTGTAAAAATTCTGCTCCTTATCTTGTTGCTTTACTTGAATATGAAATCTGCTCATTTCTGTGATGTTGCTTGTAAACCTTGAACGTCTTCAACTTTCCTTCGAATTTGTGATGCTCCTCTTGTTGATGATGATAGTGTTTCTATGGACCTGTTGGTGTAGAGAGAGATAACGTGGATGGTGCTAACTGCGAACAAGAATACAAGTGGTATGTAAGTTAGCAATTCGATGTCACCATCATGATTGATAAAATAACACTCAAGAGATCAAAGTAGTGCTTCTAGTGGTGGGAGGTTGGGCAGCTCACCATTCTACCCGGAGTTTACGTACGGTGACACACACTCTAAAAGCAAAAATTTAGACAGGTACAAAGAATTGAAGGTCGGTGCCACACATTATGTAACATGGGTAGTCTCCACTATAGGGGACCACAACTCTAATACCGAATTCATTCTGCACCTTGTTTGCCACTGGCATGGTTAAATCCAACTTTAACTCTCATACAATTAAGAAACCCGATCATGTTCTCTGTCATCTCTAAGTTCAGTCACTCTTATGAGATACTCGATGTAATCTTAGCAACATGTATACTATGTGACTCTAAACTAACCACAAGTTGGAGTTTTTCATGCACTAATTCACACAAAAGTTGAAAATTTATGAAAAATTTACAATGCAAATACTTAACCACTCCCCCACACTTAAACTTTACATTGTCCTCAATGTAAATTGAATCTTCCAAAGAAAGTCAAGGTGGGAAATACTTATAATGTAACAAGAAATCAGAAAAAGTAAAAACATGACAAGAAAAGAAAATAAAAGATAAGAGATACAAAACCTATGGGTTGCCTCCCATTTAGCGCTTGGTTTAAAGTCGTCAGCCCGACTATCTCCTTGTTTTCTATGACTCCTCCAGAGGGAGTACTTCCACTAGATTAACTCCTTCCACGACATCCGAAGAGAAGTTCTCATAATATGGTTTCAACCGGTGCCCATTCACTTTAAGTTCATTTCCTGTAGGTAAACTACGAATTTCCACTGCACCATGAGAAAACACATTAGTCATAATAAAAGGTCCAATCCAACGTGACCTTAATTTACCCGGAAATAATTGCAAGCGAGAATTAAACAAAAGCACTTTTTGCCCAATGTAAAATTATTTCTTTGTAATCATATATATTATCATGAAATGCTTTCGTCTTTTCCTTGTAAATCCGTGAGCTTTCAAATGCATCATTACGGATCTCCTCTAGCTCTTGAAGTTGTAGCTTCCTTTGCCTTCCAGCACCATCCAACTCCATATTGCATTGCTTAATAGCCCAAAACGCTTTATGCTCAATTTCCACGGGTACGTGACAAGGTTTACCGTAAACAATCCTAAAGGGAGACATCCCAATAGGTGTCTTGTATGCGGTTCTATATGCCCACAAAGCATCATTGAGTCGCATACTCCAATCCTTCCTTGTTGGATTCACCGTCTTCTCTAGAATGGATTTCACGTCTCGATTGGAAACCTCGGCTTGTCCATTTGTTTGTGGATGGTAAGGTGTGGCAATCCTATGCGACACATTGTACTTCCTTAATAAGGTTTGCAAGAACCTGTTTTTGAAGTGTGAACCTCCATCGCTAATTATAGCCTTTGGAATTCCAAACCTTGCAAATATATTAGCTTGCACAAAATCTGAAACAACTTTAGAATCATTAGTCGTGGTGGCCTTAGCTTCCACCCATTTCGAGACATAATCCACAGCAAGCAAGATATAATAATTCCCACTAGCATTGACAAAAGGGCCCATAAAATCAATTCCCCATACATCAAAAACCTCAAAAAATTGAATAATAGTTTGTGGCATTTGATTTCGAGCACCTAGATTGCCTGTTCTTTGGCACCTATCACATGTGGTACAAAATGCATGTCCATCCTTAAACAAAGTTGGCCAAAAGAAACCACATTCTAGTACCTTGAGAGCGGTTCTCTTGCTGCCAAAGTGTCCTCCACAAGCATATGAGTGGAAAAAAGACAAGATAGAATTAACTTCAAATTCGGGAACACACCTTCGTATTACTTGGTCACCACAATGTTTCCATAAGTATGGATCATCCCATATGTATTGGTTTCCTAACTTCTTAAGTTTGTCTCTCTTAGCACGAGACAAGTTCTTTGGGATTTGTTTAGAAACTAAGTAATTAACAATATCAACGTACCATGGTTCTCCAAAGGCAATTGAGAATAGTTGCTCATCCGGGAAACTTTCACGCAATGGGATAGTTTCCTTGTCCACAGCAAGACGGCTCAAGTGATCCGCAACGGTGTTCTCAATTCATTTCTTGTCTTTGATCTCTATATCAAATTCTTGCAAGAGTAAAATCCATCGTATGAGCCTCGGTTTCGCCTCTTTCTTTGTAAGCAAGTACTTAAGCACTGCATGATCAGAAAAGACAACAACTTTTGTACCAATTAGATAAGAGCGAAACTTTTCTAAAGCAAAAACAATGGCTAACAACTCTTTTTCAGTGGTTGTGTAGTTTTGTTGGGCCTCATTTAAAATTCTAGAAGCATAATAAATGGCATGAGGTATCTTCCCCACACGCTGCCCAAGCACCGCACCAACCGCATAATCACTAGCATTACACATAAGCTCAAAGGGCTTGCTCCAATCCGGTGGTTTAATGATAGGGGCTGAAATCAAAAGTTCTTTCAAACGATTGAATGCCGCCATACACTTTTCATCAAAGTTAAAAACCACATCTTTTTGCAATAAGTTACAAAGTGGTGATGCTATCTTGGAAAAATCCTTGATGAATCTTCGATAGAAACCTGCATGACCAAGAAAAGAACGTATATCCCTCACCGTAGTGGGAGGGGTTAAAGCACGAATAAGGTCTATCTTAGATTTATCGACTTCCAAGCCTTTAGAAGATATTATATGGCCTAAAACTATGCCATGAGTTACCATGAAATGGCACTTCTCCCAATTCAGCACAAGGTTTGTTTCAACACATCGTTCAAGGATTAGAGACAAGTTGTTCAAGCAAAGGTCAAATGAATCACCAAAGACACTAAAATCGTCCATGAACACTTCGATTATGTTTTCAACATATTCTGAGAAGATACTTACCATACACCTTTGGAAGGTAGCTGGAGCATTGCATAAGCCAAAAGGCATCCTTCCATAAGCAAAAGTACCGAAAGGACAAGTGAAAGTGGTTTTCTCTTGGTCCTCCGGCGCTATCACAATCTGATTGTAACCTGAATAGCCATCAAGGAAACAATAGTAAGAGTGTCCAGCAAAACGTTCAAGCATTTGATCAATAAATGGTAAAGGAAAGTGATCTTTTCTAGTAGTGGCATTCAATTTTCTAGTTGGGACAGATTCGTTCTTATTATTTTCCACCACCGTCACACCTGATTTCTTTATTACTACTTGTACCGGGCTTACCCACTTGCTATCGGATATGGGGTAGATAGCACCCACGTCCAAAAGCTTGAGTATCTCCTTTTTCACAACTTCCATCATGGGAGGGTTCAAACGACATTGCGCTTCCCTTGTAGGCTTTGCATCGTCCTCCACACGGATCTTGTGCATACAAACGGCAGGGCTTATACCCTTGATATCGGCGATTGTCCATCCTATGGCCGTCTTGTACGTCCTTAGCACCCTTAGAAGTTTTTGCTCCTGTAATTCACTAAACTCATTAGAAACAATCACGGGTAAGTCTTCCTTGTCACCCAAGTATAAGTACTTTAAGTGACTTGGAAGAGGTTTCAATTCCAACTTTGGAGATTTAACAATAGAAGGCACAAGTTTTTCATCATTACAAGGTAAAGAAGCATATGAAATATTCTTAATTGCTGATTTTTCCGGTAATGAGTCAAGAGAACCAAGGGTTTCTTTAATCTCATCACTATACTCCAAACCATTATCAATATGTGTAGTGAGCACGGTTTCCAAAGTATCAACACCATTCAACTCAAACATTTGTTGCGCCAATGTGTCCATCACATCAATAGAGAAACAAGAGTGGACATCACTAGGATATCTCATCGTCTCAAAAATGCTGAAACGTATTATTTCTCCATCAAACTCCATAGTTAAAGTTCCCTTGTCCACATCAATAATGGTTTTCGCCATTTTCATGAAGGGACGCCCAAGTAGCAATGGAAGAGATGAGTCCGGTGAATCTTCATCCATCTATAACACACAAAAGTCAGTTGGAAATACAAGTTGATTAACCTGCAAAAGAACATCCTCAACAATACCCATTGGGTAGACATTAGAACGATCGGCTAATTGCAACACAATTCCATCCTTTTTAAGAGGACCAAGATCGAGTGAGTTGTACATAGATGCAGGCATAACATTTACGGATGCACCTAAATCCAACATAGCTTTGTTAAATGTTGTGTTACCAATTGTGACGGGAATGTCAAACCTACCGGGATCCTTGCACTTAAGTGGGAGTTTGTGTTGTAAGATTGCCGAAGCATTCTCCCCCACACTAAGCACTTCATTACCTTTGAGCCTTTTTTTTATTGGTACACAAGTCCTGCAACACCTTTGCATACTTTGGAACTTGCTTGATTGCATCTATGAGTGGTATGTTCACATGGATCTTCTTAAGAATGTCTAAAATCTCCTTTTCTAGTTCCGCCTTCTTGGAATTTGCAAATCTGCGAGGGAAAGGTAAAGGAGGAACATAAGTAGAAACCAGAGTTTTAGAGTTAGAAATAGGTACCTCAGAAGTTTGGGGAGAATCATCATTTTTCTCCTCCAAAACAAGTTCCTTTGGTGCTTCCACCGTGCCCGAATCAGTAACTCCGGGTTGCACAAGTTGTGTACCACTTCTCAACGTAATTGCATTGGCACCCTCTTTAGGGTTGATAGGTTTAGAAGGAAGTTTCCAACCATTTTGTGCCTTCAATTGATTCAACTCAATAGCCATAGAACCAACTTGAGTTTGCAAATCCTTAACCGTACTCTCCGTTCTTTGCATAAAAGATTTCAGCAACTCTTCCATATTGGACCCCATATTTTGAGGTTGTTATTGTTGATGAAATTGTTGTCTCGGCTGGAATTGCTATTGTTGAGGTTGAAATCCACTCGGATAGTTGAAGGTAGGTTGTTGAACCGCTCCTTGCTTGTTTGCATAGCTAAAATTGGGGTGATCTCTCCATCCCGGATTGTAAGTGTTAGAGTAGGGATCATACCGTCTTTGTTGATTTGGAAAGACCTCATTAGCTTGCTCGTCTTCATAAGCTTGAGAGGAACTTGGTATCACCGTGGCTGCAACTTGTTGCATCATTGCGGTCATGTTACCTATTTGTTGACGAAGTTCCTCGACCTCGCTCACTTCATTTACTTTCCTAAGAAGCACATCCGAACCACGACTCAAGAACTGTTGGGAGTTTGCTGCCATGTTTTCAATCAACTCTCTAGCTTGTGCCATCGTCTTGCTCACTAGTGCACCACCACCCGCAGCGTTAAGAAGATTCCTATCACTTGATTGGAGTCCTTCATAGAAGTATTGGATGATCATAGCGTCACTGAATTGGTGGTGAGGTCCCAACATTCATATAAGTATTCTCCCACATTTTGCTTCATCCCACAAATCTCCTTTCGAATTTGAGTAGCCTTTGATGCAGTAAAATATCTCTCTAAAAAGAGTTTCTTCATCCCATTCCATGTCGTGACACTTCTGGAAGGCAAATAGTACAACCAATCCTTAGCACTATCCATCAAAGAAAAACGAAAAACTTTCAACAATGCACCATCCGCCTCAATATCCGCTGGAAGCATGGCCATGACAATGGTGTGGAAGTCCATAAGATGCTTGTTTGGGTCTTCATTCACCATGCCATGGAACTTTGGTAATTCTCTAAGCAACCCCGGCTTGATTTCAAAAGTAGAGTTCGTTTGAATACACCCCTGTTGTGTATCAAGCCTATGAGAAGCCAAGTCCTTGAGTGAATGATTTGCATCACCCATTGCTTCTTCTTTTTCTTCAAAAGGTGGTTCTTGTTCACCCGGAACCTCTTGTTCTAAAAATTCTTATTCTTGCTGGAAAGTCCCTTCTTCTACTTCCAATTCTTGTTCTTTCGTTGTGTCTTGACTTGGTTGGAGTATTATGCCTCTTCGAGTAACTATCCCGCACCTTGGATAATTCCAATCTTTAGAAGCCAGGGATTAGGTACCTGAAAACAATTCTCGCAAACAAGTGAGAAACAAGACAAGAAAACAAAAAGCAAAGATAAAAGCAAAAACAAAAATAAGAAACTAAAAACTTAATAACTAGCCGTATGCCTCCCCGGCAGCGGCGCCAAAATTTGATCGATGTCGTATGCGTCCAAAATAAATTCACTTTCCTAAAGTATATGATAAGAAAGAGTTCGTTTCCACAGAGAGGCAATTGTAGTTATTATGTAATCAATTTCCTAAGTAACCACTTGGGGGGATTTCTGATTTTTATGTAAGCAATAAAAGTAAATCAAAAGAAAAATAAATTGGAGAAAGTAATCAATAGAGAAAGATATTGGTCAAGGAATTCATCTTCAATCTTAGACATGTGCTTGAATATATGATTAGAATTACAATTTAATCTCTTTTATTATCAAAAGCCTAGAGAATCAAGAGAGCAAGATAATCTATTAATTTCCTAAGTTCATCAACACACACATGATGCGTGTCGTAACCACAACAAATTAATTAATACTTTACTACCTAATTAACTAGTAATATAAGGTAGTCAAGGTCGATCCCACGAGGAGCACGAGATTCTAGTTGTAAAAATTGTCACAAAAGGGGGTGTAAAAAGCAAAAGAAAATAAACAAAGCAATTAAAAGATAAAGTTGAAAGCAATAAGAGAGATAAGATCAAGGAATCCTTCTTCGTTACGAAACAATGAATCAAGTTATGTTCTTTTCTACTTGTTATTAGTCACAGATTATCACCAACCGTAGGATAGCAGGTCCGCTTAGCTAGCCCCAAAATCCCTAATTTCACTGAGTAACAGTCCGCTTAGTTATCGATTCTATTCAAAAGAACCACCCTGAGGTTCGCTTACAAGATGTAATTCCCTGAATGCATTAAGATCTATGAATTTAGGTTTAGTACTAGTAGTTAAACTCGGTTCGCTTGGTTCACTTTCTAGCGTTGTTTCTACACACAATTGCTCCACGGAATCCCTCCGCAAGGTCTTGTGTTTTCTACTTGTGTAAAGTGTCGAGAACGATTACTTATTCCCTAACTTATACTAGATTTAGATTAAACTAACAAATCAATATAGCATGCATTCTAAACAATCTATCAATCAATCATGAATGTCATTAAGATCATTCATATTAGTAAAAACAAACGATAATCATGTGAAAAACTTCAAGATAGAATTAAAAACAAAAACTCAAATCATATTAAGAACTAGGAATTCATCCTCAATCAATAAAATTAGCTACTCATGTTAAAGAGTTCACACAAAGAATAAGAAAAGAAAAGAATTGTGTGTGTAGAGATGTGTGTCTCAAAGATGTAGAAAACTTCTCTATTTATAGGCTTCAATATTCTCCAAATCTTCCAAGGAATAGAATCCTTTTCCTTTAGCAATTCAATTTCCAATTTCAAGTCTTTCTCTTCTTCCATCTTCTCTTTCCAAATTTGAGTCCAATTCTCCATCCAATTCCTAGTCCAAGTCTTCACACCCATGAGAGAAGTCCATAGAAAATTCGGAATTTTGCTCACGGGAGGAAAATGGGATTGTGGCTAGGAATCCGACCAGGAATAGTCGCCGTAGGCCACCTGAAAATTTCTCCGTCAGTGGAATATTCGACGGAATATTCCGTCAGTCCACCGTTAGGACTAACGGTCAAAGTGGTCAACCGTCAGTCAAACTGTTAGTCAGCAGGTCAAGGTAGGAAGTCAGCTAGCCCAAGTCAGCATCTTACTCGGCTGACTGATCTAACTGGGGTGAGTTGGATCGGCTGGATCGGTCATCGGAACGGTCATCACCGACACCGAGTTAACTCGCCGGAGTGGAGAACCGGCCGAGTTCTGTTTATTTCAGGGCTTTCTCAGACCAATTTCAGGCCGATATTTAGCTCCATTCCCTGCTAAGAAGCCTAACACATACATCTAATTCTTCCATTCTTGCAACAAAGCTTCAGCTGCATTTACTGTCTTTCTCAACTCAAGCACAATCCTGTACAACAGCAGCACTACCACCTTCACAGTCCCATTCTAACACTGTTTGCAACTCGGCTCAACCTTCTCGGCCCTGCACCACCAGTTCTCTCCCAAAACCTTTACCACCACCCGCAATTCCATACTCAGCCCCATTTGCTATATCACTTTACAGCTCCAGTATTCTCTTTTCCTGCAGCTTATGGCAACATCCCCTGCAATCTCCATTTCAGCTTTCGCTTGCAACATTCAGTTCTTGCAGCTCTTGATTCACTGCACCCTAGTTCCATTTCAACTCAGACAAGCCATTGGAGCTGCACAAATCAACTCCTTCCCTGTTGCTCAATATCTCCATTTCCCTGAATCGATTGCAACAGCAGCATCGATTTACTTCCTATCAATCCAGGACTCCACCATATCTTCAAATCCACCTGCTCAATCGATTTCAACACCTCAGACCACCACAAACCCATTTTACTTCAAATCTGTAGCAATCTCAGCTTCAATTGAATCAGCAACAACTCGTCTCAAGCCACATTCCGTCCTATAATATGAAGAAAGAGACCACTGACATCATCTGAACTTGACCCAAATCGATCCTGTGTTCAGTCGACTAACAGAACCCATTAAAGCAACAGCAGCTTCTGATTCTCGGAACTATCTTACCATCAGCGCCAAAACCCATCTGTAGTTTTTCATCTCGATCTGAATCTGTCATCAACCATACCCGAGCTCAATCAAATTCTTCATCGTCACTAGCTAGTTCTTTACCAGCTCGAGCTTGTCTTGACTCTCTCTCTCTCTCGATCTTTGACACTGGCAGCAACTCACGTCTCAATCGATTCATAGATGCAATCATCGAACCCTTAACAGACCCAAATCTGTTGAACCCATGAATTTCTCTTCTCAATCGAATCTATCCATTAACTCACCACCTGCAACTCTCGATTCATACAACATCGAACCCTAATTTCTTCTGGGTTTCGATCTTCTTTTCTACAGCGTCTGCTGCTCACTTTCAGTTCTCGATCTCCTCTCACCACCATATCAATCACGACATCAACCACATCTGCTTCTCTGAATCTTCAGTCATCGACCCATCATCGATCTTCTCTCAGTTTTTAGCAGTCATGGCTGCTTTTAGTTTCAGGTGAAAACGAGAAGAAGAAAAATATCTTCTCGATCGATTGGGTTGGGTTAAAAGTAGGGGATGGATAAAGATAACCCACTTCACGAGGCTAGGGACACCCCAAATTGAGTGCCCCATAACACATGTGGTCGCCCCTTAGTACTTCTCCAAAAGTTGGCCCTTAACCTTGACCGGGCTCCATATATCAATTGCCTATGAAATGACCTTTCGCCCTTTTGGCTCAAATTGGGTGATTTCTTCTTCTTTTCCTCCGTGCGACTCCAAAGTAACTATAAAACTCAAAACAAGCGTAAAATACATAATTTACAAGAAAAATAGCAAAGAAAGCATAAACAATAGATAGTAAATAGGATGTATTCTACACCCTATCAAATTCCCCCACACTTAGACTTTGCTAGTCCTCGAGCAAATCAAACTAAAAACTCACAACTTCAAAGCGTTCAAGCGTCCCAAGCATCCAAAAAGCTATGAGGACATAGAGTTTCGCATGCTAGTAATAAGAAGTTGGAAATACTAAAGAACATATTCTCGTTCTTAAATGTTGAGTGAGAAATAACCACACCATAATGAGAGAACGCGTGTTTGAGAAACGATCAATAAGCATTTCGCCTCGACTTCGCCTCACCAAATAAGATTTTATGATAATTGCACTCAAAAAGACGGCTTTTTTATGGTTCTCACATGTGTGCAGGTAGGAATGAAGAGAGGATTCTCGCAACACGTTGAATGGTGGGAAGGACAACTTCCGAAATATTTTTTAAAAACCCACATCTTTTAATATTTTGAAAAACCATTTTTCTGACGATCTCTACGAAAGGAAATCAACCATTATTATCGAGGATGAGATTACTTACTCACCTTCACATCCGATCGCCAATTATGATAACACCACTCTCACGGCATCCAATAGAAACGTCTTCCGCTCCTCGTCTTGATCTTCTTCGTCTTCGTCTTCGGTTTCAACTATTGATGATAAACCCTTGAATTTCATAAATCCTTAACAATTCTTAACTCTTTTTACCTTAAATCCTTGTCGCTTGAAACTTCCTTATAAATTTTCCTTCCCCACGGCTTATTAACAAAACAAATATTTCTCTTGTTTTTTTTTTTTTTTTTTTAAATACAAGAGAAATTAAATACAAAATAAACCATGGCCGTGGGAGAAGTATTTTACCGCTTGATTCTTCACAACTTGTATCGTCTTGAAATCATAAACTTCAACAATTCTCACCTTTTGATTTTCTTCGCTTTTATGAATAAGTTTTCATACTTGTATGTATAATTATGCTCATTGTATTGTAAGTCTTCAACATATATGTGAAATCCGCTCATTTGTATGTTGCTTTACTTGAATTTGAAATTTGCTCTTTTTCTCATTCCGTTGCTTATAAACCTTGAACTTTTTCAACTTTCTTTGTAGATTATGATGTCGCTCCTTGTTGATGATGAGAGTGTTTCTATGGATCCGTTGTTGTCGAGAGAGAATGGTGCTAATTGCAAATCGAACTACAAGAAGGAAGCTTTCATCTATAGACGTCACCCTCATGATTGACAAAATTAGCACTCAAGAGATCAAAGAGTAGTGCTTCTATTGGTGGGAGGTTGGGTAGCTCACCATTCTACCCGGAATTAACGTACGGTGACACACACTCAAAAGAAGCTCTTTAGTAGATGGAAGAATTCTGGTCGGTGACTCTCATGATATGAATACGGGTAGTCTCCACTAATGATTGATCAGCAACTCTAATAATGCCCTTCTCCCTGCACCAAATTCGCATCACCGGCATGATTAAATCCATTATTTAACACTCAAACAAGCAAGAAATCCGAATGTAGTTCTCTAACATTTCCAAGTTCAATTATGTCGGTCAAAATCTCTATGTAAACATACCTAGAAGTATGCTAGTGACTCTAAAATCTCTAAAAGTTGAAGGTTTTAAGTAAAATTTTTTTTTTTTTTTATAAATTTTTTAATTTTTTTTGTAATTTTTGGTTTAAAAACATGCTTAACCACTCCCCCACACTTAAACCTTACATTGTCCTCAATGTAATTGAATCCTCCTAGTAAATTCAAGGTGGGAAATTTTAACATGATAAGAAACAAGAAAAAGAAACAAAAAACAAAAAGATAAGAAATACAAAACCTATGGGTTACCTCCCATTAAGCGCTTGTTTTAAAGTCGACGGCCCGACTTGGCTCTTGCAAGATTCATTCCCCATATACTAACAATCTGAAAATTTGAGGATCTACCCATAATACCTGTTTTGAAAACAATAACTCCATACAAATATTAGCACAAGAAAACAATAGTGAAATTATCGCTCGATAGAAATTTCCCCCACACTTATTCTCGTCCACACTCGGAAGTGTATAAAGAACATAGAATTTTGGAACTTCCATGTATTCCTCTTGGCAAACCTGCATGGTGTTAGCATCAAGTGTTTCCAATGGTGGATATTTAGAAACAAAATCATCCAAAAATACTTTCGAAGCACATACATTCAAACCAATAAGAGGTAAAGGAGAAGAATCAATATGCAAAGGGTTAGACAAACCTTGCACAATCTCTTGTATTATAGAATCCTCGTCATCCTTAAAAAATTCGAGTGAATTACTTACCTCTTGTATATCGTGGTCCTCTATTAAACCTTGCAACCATTCTTCGTCGTTTTCTACCTTAACCAAAGTCTCGGCATCATTAAAATCATTCGCAAGTTCAATTGGGTCTTCCACAAAATCAATGAATGTGGTTTCATCCTCTAGCATCATCTCTTCAACATTCTCATCATCGGAATCGGGCCATTCTTCCCTCATATAATCTTCCTCGGTATAAATTGTAAGATCTTCTTGTGAGGGTGTTACTTCGTTTACAACAATAGGTAAGTGATATCCAAACTCCTCCTTTTGAATAGGTGAAGGATCGTTATTATGATCCGTAGTTGGAATAACTTCCTCATCGTTGCAACGTTCATACACTTCCGCGGACTCCCATCTTTCCCTAAGAAATTTTTTCCAAGCAATAAATGCATCTTCCTCAAGCTCTACCTTTTGAATATGTGTTTGATCATTATTAAGATCAAGGCTCGAGTAAGCTACACTAGCGTCTTCAAAAGTTTCCAAAGGTTGGTTAATTTGTTCGTATATTTTCTCCGAATTCCTTTGAATTTCTCGATGTGATTCTTGAAACTTTTGTTGAAGATCCCCAATCATGGCAGACATCTTATCTCGCAAAACTAGAGAATTTCGATCATAAACAAAACTATCCTCCCATCCTTGTGATTGTCCACTTACATACCCGTCATAAGGTTGTTGATATGTATGAGAATATCCATAAGGTTCTGTAGGAATTTGATCATAGCCAAAAGATTGGTTTTGATTGTATCCTAAGGAAGTTGTCATAATGTTGAGGTTGAAAACCGTATTGATTGTTGTAATATGCTTGCTCTTGTCCACCGTACATGGAAAACCGATACCTGAAATAAGATTCAAAAACTAAGTTAGATACGGTATAGAATCTAACAAAGCAAGAATAAACCAAAAAGAAAAATAAAAACAACTAAAATCATCCGCTGCTCCCCGGCAACGGCGCCAAAATTTGATGCGTGTCGTAACCACAACAAATTAATTAATACTTTACTACCTAATTAACTAGTAATATAGGGTAGTCAAGGTCGATCCCACGAGGAGCACGAGATTCTAGTTGTAAAAATTGTCACAAAAGGGGGTGTAAAAAGCAAAAGAAAATAAACAAAGCAATTAAAAGATAAAGTTGAAAGCAATAAGAGAGATAAGATCAAGGAATCCTTCTTCGTTACGAAACAATGAATCAAGTTATGTTCTTTTCTACTTGTTATTAGTCACAGATTATCACCAACCGTAGGATAGCAAGTCCGCTTAGCTAGCCCCAAAATCCCTAATTTCACTGAGTAACAGGTCCGCTTAGTTATCAGATTCTATTCAAAAGAACCACCCTGAGGTTCGCTTACAAGATGTAATTCCCCGAATGCATTAAGATCTATGAATTTAGGTTTAGTACTAGTAGTTAAACTCGGTTCGCTTGGTTCACTTTCTAGCGTTGTTTCTACACACAATTGCTCCACGGAATCCCTCCGCAAGGTCTTGTGTTTTCTACTTGTGTAAAGTGTCGAGAACGATTACTTATTCCCTAACTTATACTAGATTTAGATTAAACTAACAAATCAATATAGCATGCATTCTAAACAATCTATCAATCAATCATGAATGTCATTAAGATCATTCATATTAGTAAAAACAAACGATAATCATGTGAAAAACTTCAAGATAGAATTAAAAACAAAAACTCAAATCATATTAAGAACTAGGAATTCATCCTCAATCAATAAAATTAGCTACTCATGTTAAAGAGTTCACACAAAGAATAAGAAAAGAAAAGAATTGTGTGTGTAGAGATGTGTGTCTCAAAGATGTAGAAAACTTCTCTATTTATAGGCTTCAATATTCTCCAAATCTTCCAAGGAATAGAATCCTTTTCCTTTAGCAATTCAATTTCCAATTTCAAGTCTTTCTCTTCTTCCATCTTCTCTTTCCAAATTTGAGTCCAATTCTCCATCCAATTCCTAGTCCAAGTCTTCACACCCATGAGAGAAGTCCATAGAAAATTCTGGAATTTTGCTCGCCGGAAAACTGGGATTGTGGCCGGAATCCGACCGGAATAGTCGTCGCCGGCCACCTGAAAATTTCTCCGTCAGGGGAATATTCGACGGAATATTCCGTCAGTCCACCGTTAGGACTAACGGTCAAAGTGGTCAACCGTCAGTCAAACTGTTAGTCAGCAGGTCAAGGTAGGAAGTCAGCTAGCCCAAGTCAGCATCTTACTCGGCTGACTGATCTAACTGGGGTGAGTTGGATCGGCTGGATCGGTCATCGGAACGGTCATCACCGGCACCGAGTTAACTCGCCGGAGTGGAGAACCGGCCGAGTTCTGTTTATTTCAGGGCTTTCTCAGACCAATTTCAGGCCGATATTTAGCTCCATTCCCTGCTAAGAAGCCTAACACATACATCTAATTCTTCCATTCTTGCAACAAAGCTTCAGCTGCATTTACTGTCTTTCTCAACTCAAGCACAATCCTGTACAACAGCAGCACTACCACCTTCACAGTCCCATTCTAACACTGTTTGCAACTCGGCTCAACCTTCTCAGCCCTGCACCACCAGTTCTCTCCCAAAACCTTTACCACCACCTGCAATTCCATACTCCAGTCCCAGCTGCTATATCACTTTACAGCTCCAGTATTCTCTTTTCCTGCATCTTATGGCAACATCCCCTGCAATCTCCATTTCAGCTTTCGCTTGCAACATTCAGTTCTTGCAGCTCTTGATTCACTGCACCCTAGTTCCATTTCAACTCAGACAAGCCATTGGAGCTGCACAAATCAACTCCTTCCCTGTTGCTCAATATCTCCATTTCCCTGAATCGATTGCAACAGCAGCATCGATTTACTTCCTATCAATCCAGGACTCCACCATATCTTCAAATCCACCTGCTCAATCGATTTCAACACCTCAGACCACCACAAACCCATTTTACTTCAAATCTGTAGCAATCTCAGCTTCAATTGAATCAGCAACAACTCGTCTCAAGCCACATTCCGTCCTATAATATGAAGAAAGAGACCACTGACATCATCTGAACTTGACCCAAATCGATCCTGTGTTCAGTCGACTAACAGAACCCATTAAAGCAACAGCAGCTTCTGATTCTCGGAACTATCTTACCATCAGCGCCAAAACCCATCTGTAGTTTTTCATCTCGATCTGAATCTGTCATCAACCATACCCGAGCTCAATCAAATTCTTCATCGTCACTAGCTAGTTCTTTACCAGCTCGAGCTTGTCTTGACTCTCTCTCTCTCGATCTTTGACACTGGCAGCAACTCACGTCTCAATCGATTCATAGATGCAATCATCGAACCCTTAACAGACCCAAATCTGTTGAACCCATGAATTTCTCTTCTCAATCGAATCTATCCATTAACTCACCACCTGCAACTCTCGATTCATACAACATCGAACCCTAATTTCTTCTGGGTTTCGATCTTCTTTTCTACGGCGTCACGCTCACTTTCGATTCTCGATCTCCTCTCACCACCATATCAATCACGACATCAACCACATCTGCTTCTCTGAATCTTCAGTCATCGACCCATCATCGATCTTCTCTCAGTTTTTAGCAGTCATGGCTGCTTTTAGTTTCAGGTGAAAACGAGAAGAAGAAAAATATCTTCTCGACTGACTGGGTTGGGTTAAAAGTAGGGGATGGATAAAGATAACCCACTTCACAGGCTAGGGGACACCCCAAATTGAGTGCCCCATAACACATGTGGTCGCCCCTTAGTACTTCTCCAAAAGTTGGCCCTTAACCTTGACCGGGCTCCATATATCAATTGCCTATGAAATGACCTTTCTGCCCTTTTGGCTCAAATTGGGTGATTTCTTCTTCTTTTCCTCCGTGCGACTCCAAAGTAACTATAAAACTCAAAACAA
Organism: Papaver armeniacum; assembly: GCA_023531295.1. Classification (NCBI taxonomy): domain Eukaryota; kingdom Viridiplantae; phylum Streptophyta; class Magnoliopsida; order Ranunculales; family Papaveraceae; genus Papaver; species Papaver armeniacum. Next base: position 126,317 of record JAJJWW010012994.1, read on the forward strand.
GCGTAAAATACATAATTTACAAGAAAAATAGCAAAGAAAGCATAAACAATAGATAGTAAATAGGATGTATTCTACACCCTATCAACACATTAGAGCTGCGTATGTGAATTCTACCTAAAGAATAAGCTAACGCCTTGCGCTAATTAAGTTCAATTCCTAGGAGCATTAAGTTTCAGAAATAGGATAATCAATGCAATTGTCATACATTGCGCATAACAATTCGGACAATGGTCAAACTCTACATATGATTACGAGAGTGTATCACTACAAACCATAAATATATTATGTTACTTGTATTCAGGGTTATCGCTCAATGAAAAACCCTAAAAATAGCTATGGACAAGGATGCAAGTTCAATGAATTGGCCACTTAACAAACCAAACATCTAAGTCCTATCACAATACATCAATCATGTGATTATTAAAACAGTAGAGATGTGAGCGATAATCAATAGAGAAAACTAATACATAACACAAGCACAAGTTGTAGAAATAGGACTACATCCTTAACCAATAATATTAAATTAGCTACTCATAGCTATGGAGTTCATCATAGAAATATTAATTGAATAGAAGAAGATGAACAAAGCAAACCCTAGTAGCGTAAACAAAAACGGCTCTCTCCTAAGCTCCAAGAATAAAACGTGATCACCAAAATTGTAGAAATCTTCCTTTTATAGCTCTCTTGTTCCAAAATTAGGTCAAGTCTTCAAAGAGTCCAGTAGATACAAATCCACCAAGCCCATATGTGAGAAAAACCCATGTAGAAAATATGCCCCAAAAATAGTCGCCGGAAAACTGGTATTATGGCCGGAAATTGGCCGGAGAATGATCGGATAAGTATCTCGGGTGACCGGAAAAGTTCACCCGATCATCGGTCAAACATGCCAGCTCGGGAGTCAACTGAATCAACTCGGGTCAAACAGACCGAGTCAGGTGAGTCAGGGTCTGGATTATCTATCTGACTTGGCTGAGTTGGTTCTGGCCAAAGCCTTTGCACAGCTTGAACTTGTGCTGCACCATCATTGCACTTCACTAATGCATATACAGCCATGATGGCTATTCATCCAGCAACTTTACTAGCACACATGCTCCCTTCCTTCATTGCAGCACAACCAGTTCTTAACATCAACTTCATTATGCCATTTCACAAATTCATCTCAGCTTCACTTCTGTCTCATTCACAGGTCAAGTTATCTTCTCAGCTCAATTCCAACCTTCCATCAGCACCACTACAAGCCACAACAAGCACCAACCATTACCAATTGCTTCACCTGAACTCCCATGCCTGCAATCACCCATTTCCTTAGTCATAATCCCGAACCATATAACACACACATATTGTTTGCACCAGCTATATCAACAACTGCTCTTGACTGCAACAACTGCAACTCATACAAACCATATGCTTTTCATCATTCTCAGCTCCACCACTTCAACCACTGCAACACATAAAACAGCAGATTCTCCATTCCAACTGCACCTGCAATTTCATTCCTGCAATATGCATATCCTAACATTCATCTAGCCATTGCATCTTCACAGCCAACACCAGCTGGTCCACTGCAAATCTCAGTGCCACCTTCTGCTACACCATCTCAGTTGCCTCACTCGGCTTCACCACTACAGCCAACCAACAGAGCCATTTCCCATTTATCACTTTAAATGCAAACAGCCATTACCATCAGCATCAGCTCATCCAACATCTTCTTAGCTCCCATTTCTTCACTACATTCCCGACTGCACCTACAACTGCGGTGCCATCATCTGTGACCATGGCGGTAGTACCAAAATCACTCCACCGCATCCATTCTTGAAATCTCAGTAGCAAGTAATCATCAATGGCCCATTTCGCCTACAATTTCAGTTCCTTGCACAACATCAACACAAATCCACCACCTGTGACCTAAGCATACATCTAACCATTACAGCAATTCAATACCGCCACCAGACCCATTCAAATCAATCACTTCTACCACTTCCAACAACATCTGTAGCTTCATGCCTGTTGTTGATGGTGGAATTTCATTTAAGGTTAAAATTGTAAAAGCCAGAAAACTATGCGCTGACATCTTGTAAAAGATAAGGCCATCAATAAGTGTTGGATACTCCCTCACTTAATTCACCTAAAATGGAGCATGTGGCAACAATCCCATTCTGTGAATATACGAAATTCATCCAGGTTGGAGCATGTAGCAACAATCCCATATACCCTGTGAATTTCTAGCATTATTAATTAATGCGCAATCACCTTGTATTTCGTACTCATTATCGGTGCGGCATGACGATCGAGTGTTGCTCTGTAAGAGCAACACGAACCTCCAAGCATTATAATGAAATCATGTACGAAATACCCGTACAGGCTGACTCTCGGTGTGTTATACTAGCCCGATTGAGCCCCTCTCGGTGTGTTATACTAGCCCGATTGAGCATCCGGATCGATCAGATCAGTCCGGATATGATCACAGTCATCCAACTCCACAAGCATGATTGGATGACCCAGATCAATTCCATCACCCCCAAGCAGGTATGGAATATCCACTGCCGAACCGACGCGGACCCCGCATGGTCGGCCTCCCCAGAGATTGGCCTAGCTTGCCAAAACGTCCAAACCAGAGCGTATGGGCGGAAAACCCTAAATTAGGGTTTGCGGCATATTACATGTGTCGCAAAAACAGTCTCAACCATCCATCTTCGCAAGTATAGATGGAGGGTGTAGATGAAGATTCAAAGGGCCCAGAGCATGTCAACACAATCACCGTGGGCCCGCCTACATACCTGACCAATCGGTCAGGACCAACCATGGTTGGTTATCCTAATTCGTGCGCCCAAACAGAGCATGGTTACACGGCCGTGAAACCCAAATTAGGGTTTTGAGCATCACGAGCGTCCATCTTCTCCGGCACGAATGGAGGGTCCAAGATTAGATTAAGCAGGTCCGGTCATACCAGCATGACCACCGTGGGCCCATCTATCCCCTCACCCGATCGGCCAAGGCATATCATGCCTGGTTATTCCAAGACGCGCGCTCAAACTAGTGTGGTCACACCTCCCAAACCGCAAACTAATCTCGACCGCTCAACTTCGCCGGACGATTTGAGTGGTTCAGATCACGTTTCCATGGGATAGTCAGGTGTAGGCGTGAACACCAGCCTACCACTTACACGCCAGACCGGTCGGCCAAGACCGACCAAGTTAGGTCATCTTGGAACGCGCCGAAGTGAGCATGGTGCGCGGCTTTTGCGGTACCAAATTCCTATTACAAAATCGATCTCCACCACTCCTCTTTGCCGGTCAAATTGAGTGGCCTAGATTGCACCTTCATGGGACAGTGAGATATGGACGTGTACACCGGTATGTTGTCTACACGCATGCCCGGTCGGTCCTTTCCAAAAACCTTCCCATGCTTGGTTTCGACCAAGCTGAAGAGTGATGCTTGCGCACCTCTTCAAAAACCCTTATTCATTAACGGTCGCAGATGAGTGTCTCAAAGATCATCTCGTCCGTCCAACTTCACCAGCTTGGTTATACAACCCTGGTCAGGAGTTAATTGGTCAGTGAGGCGTCACCACCCATCACTTTACCACACCATAATGCAGTACCTGCATAAAATACACATGATACTTCACAAGTATCAACTTCCTGAATAACGCAGTTATTCAATTCATCATTACATGCTACCTTTCGTGGATCCACGATCCACACATTCCAGACATCAATCATGTCACAAACTGGGGGATACATACTGTGGGGTATTGGTCTGGCGGTTTACAGCGTGCAGCGTGCAACGCGCCATCACAAGAACGTGTTAGTAAGTTATGGACGGTTAGAGATGACAGGATAAGTGGGCAAGGCTAATCGTGTAGCACCGACACACAACTCCACTACTCCATCACTCCATTTCCTCCACTTCCCACGAGAGACGTGAATAAGGCTCAATGACTTGTATAAATAGGTTCTCATCCCTATTTCCATCAACAGGAGAAAGTCCAGATAAGAAACAGAAACCAAGTGTTGATACAAGACACCGGAACTGATAGCTTGCATCCTGTAAGCCGGTTCAACTTTCTGTTACAAGTCATAAGCAAGCCAACACCTTCACAATCTCAACACCTTCTTCGCTTCCCTCCCTAAGATCAACCCCATCTCCTTCACTTTGTGACCGAAATAAGTCTGGAACGGCCATTTCTTGGTTTAGGCCGGACTTTGCATGCATTGATTTCCGAATCTACAAGCACTCACCGCATAAAGTGCATTTGTTTAGGGTTTAGATTCATTCCTCATCCACACACCCCAAATTACCAAATCCGGCAGGAATAGTTTTCACCCATAAACAATTGGCGACCATAGTGGGAGGTTAATCTCTCGGTTGTAAAGTCAATTTCTTCAAATTGCATTCAATTTTATTAATTTCAGAAAGGGTAGATCTTAGAATCAATTCAATCAACAATTCATTTCAAGATGGTGGAATTAAGGTCTGGATCAGCAATCGATTCTGATGGAGCTAGTACGGATAATAATCGTAATGTCGAAGTACCTGTCAGTGGAGCCACCATGGTCAATACATCTCGTGGAGTTATCTCTTCTACCATCAGCACCAGCGTAGCAGGAAATATTCCAGTAAATGTAACGCCTCCCATCACCAGAGCCAGAGCAGCCGCAAACCCCGGCATCTCCTCAAGTGTAACACCTCCGGTAGTTACCAGAGCAACAACTTTCACTCCTTCATCAGGACGAGGAGCCGGAGGCACAAGAGGAGGGACACCGTCTATTACCATTGCAGACTTGATGGAGAAACAGGAAGTTCTTGCTAAGACTCAAACGGATATGGCCGCAACTCAGAAAGAGGTACTCTCTTTCCTTAAAACTTTGACCGAACGATTGCCGCAAGATTCACGGCAACCCTTGGAGTCGGCAAGAGATGTATTCAATACACCCGGAGCAGGCGTTTGCACTCGGACCCACATGAATGAAGAAACTCGTGTTGCTCCTGAGCGCCAAAGGGAGAGGGACCAGCCTTCCAACTTCATTACACATGAGGATCTGGAACGACTTCTCCAAAATCGAGGAAAAGGGGACCGAACGGATGTACACCAACATCAGCCACCGTACCCTCAAGATGTACAACGAATTCCTCTTCCAAGAGGTTACACCTCTCCCAGTTCTCCCTCTACGACAGATCTTGGTAATGCTCGTGAACACGTCTCTCGATTCTTGGAATCCTTGGGGAACATGAATACAATCATGTTCTGCGCCAGAAAGAATTCTCGAAATCACTTACGGGAGGGCGTACACAGTACAACAACATCGCGCCTAACAAAGATATCCAATTGGAGCGAGATGGTCGGTGCTTTCTACGAAAGTATTTCTTTGTGTCCGAACAAATCACCTTTTCAGATCTAGGAAGAATTCTTCAGCGGAACAACGAGCATCCTAACGACTTCGTCAAAAGGTTGAGAACCCAAGCGCTGGATTGTCACGACCCGAATGTCACCGAACGACAATTGATGGAGTTGTGCATCAACGGGATGATACCCATATACCGCGCTCTGTTAGAGAATCTGGGCTTTCAAACGTTCTCTGAACTCCATGAAGCTGCCAAGCGTTCAGCAACAACTGCACCAGCTTTGCTAGAAAGAACCAGAGTTGTTCGAAGTGAAGATTCGCATGAAAGTCGAGGAAGCAGATGCCTCACGAACAAGCAATACAACACTGGTCCTTCTGTGAGTGTAGTGGGCGGAAGAGAAAAAAGGAAAGCTTCAATGACAGAACAACAAACCAAGCGGGCATCCCCGGCACACAAGACTTCGTCTCGAAAAGGAGCGGACAAAGCTCCTGCACAAGACACCGAAGATACAGGTTTTCCTTTCCCATGAATTAAGTGATAGAACTCTTGGAAGCATGGATCAAAGACGATGCCGTCAAGCTGCCTCCTATCAGGCGTCCTCCAACTGAGAAAGACATGGCAGATCCCAAGTACTGTTGCTACCACAGATTCGTTCATCATCCGACCAAAGATTATAACAGGTTGAAACAAATATTCAGGGAAAAGATAGAGACAGGAGAACTCCATCTTGGAAACGAAGGTGTTCGTAGAGACCCTCTCCCTATCGGGAACGCATGATTTCTCGGGATTACGTTTCGCAAGACTGTACAATCTATGATGGAGCACTTATGTGAAATCTTGTACTTCTCAAAGGGCAGCGTCAAGACATATTTACGTCCCTCAACCACGTTGTGTCGAGGCGGCGTTTGTATCCGAAGCGATCCAGGAACCCCAGTCTTTCCTGAAGGACGCGAGCAAGGGAAACTGGGGACTCCTAACTGTCACTCGTTTGAGAGATGCTGAGTTCGGTAGTGCGTTGATTGATACGGCTTCCGAATTTAACATCATTACTGTCAATACCTTGAGAGCGGCAAAGATTTCAAAGCAGGAAGCTACTCGTCACCCAATTGTGGTTAAAGATTCAAAAGGAGAGCTCAGAGATGCATATGGATATATTGATCTGGAAGTCAAATTGGGTGATGCCTCGACACAAGCAAAGTTCTACATAGTCAAAAATCATCTGGTAGGCTTTGGAATGTGTTTATGTTATAGCCTACATGTTAAACCGCAAGTGCACGGTGTCTTCAATGAAGAACAGGGCAAATACGGGTCGAACCACAGAGACTTGTGGTGCTATAAGTTGATCAAAGGCTTGGCTTAACTGAGTTTCAGGTGATATTGTAACAACAGGGGGTTTTGTTTCCGAAACGGTTAAGTGAATGTTATGACAGTGGATTGAAAATGAAATAAAAGCAGTAGGAATGAAAGGTACTAGGGTTATCACATCCACCTCTAATTCCTATTAAGTGTTCAACTAAGTTGAGCTTTTCTTGTTCTGTGTGTTGACAAGGATAATGTGTCAAGATTATCACCTATCTAAGGAGTTTCACCTAATGATAACTCAATTATCAGCTAAGGTACTAACCTAGAGCACTAGTTGTCTAATTAAGCACAACTAGTCAAAAGAATTAGCAATTTATCTCTAAGGCTTGAGTGAAGTATCACCAATGCGGTTTTAACCTAACTACAATGTATACTTGGCATGCATTGTGAGAGAAAAACATTGGGTACTAGAATTGGAGATATCTGATACAATTAAGCACTCAAGAACATTCAAGCAAAGTTGAAATCATAACAGTGAATTAGGGTTTAAGTGAAACCCTAGCAAACTAAATTAGAACATAGTATAACAACAAATAACAAATTAACTCTAAATTGCTGCTCTGGCTAGCCCAGGCATAAGTTCAAACACCCACAGCTGAATTCTATTTATACATAGGAAAATCAAAACCCTAATTCACTTCAAAATAGAAATTAATGCATACCCTTTCGCCCATACCCTCTGAATCATTGTCAGCTCTGTTCAATCGGCTCTGAGAACTCCATGCGTGGGTTGTTGGTGAACCCTAGCTCTACTTTTCTCTAAGTTAGCTTCTAGGGTTGGGAGAAGCTAAGAGAGAGAAAACTAGACCTAGAGAGGCGGAGAAAGTGGTTGATGGATCTAGTGGTGATGGCGACAGGAGATGGATGTGGTAGTGATGGTAGTAGTTCCGCCATGGGTAAGGGGAAGAGGGTGGAGCTGCAGAGAGGTATGGGGAAGAGGAAAGAGAAGATGGAGGAGAAAATGAGGTTAGGTCGATGGGTATAGGGTTAGGTGATTTTCTTTGTGGAGCGGAGGCATCATCGAAGTTTGATGAGGAAGGCGGAGCGACTGTTGGATCTTGGGAGGCATAAATCTCACGGCTTAGAAATGATGGGCTTGGATCCGGGTCGGGTCTTGGATAGTCTGGGCCCATGTCTTGTTAGATGGGTTGCTCCTTGTTGGGTTGCAACTGATGCGCGCGCGGGCTTTGGCTTTCTGTTCCATAGACGCTTGTCTCCAATTTTTTCGCTCTTTTGGCTCCTCCGAATCTCCGAACTTTATTATTACCTAAAAACACAAAATTAATTAGTACAAATATTTATTCTTGAAAACAAAGAAAATACGAGTGCTGGGATAATATCTCGATTTTCCGAGCACAAAAGATGAGTTAAATGCCAATAAAAAGGTGTATAAATATGCAATATATGGCACTCATCAAATACCCCCAAACCTGAATTTTACTTGTCCTCAAGTGAAACAGAAATTAAGAAATCCTAACTATACCCCTGTCGCAGGTCTCTCGAATGCATTTAGCGTATGCACTAAGCCTTTAAACCCCTAGGTGTCCCTAGTGGACGAGTTGTAGTCTCGTGAGGGTTTACCAGAGGTGTACCCACAAAACCTTCTCCAATTTCGAGTGTAAAAGAGTCTCAAGCATCCAAGGAGCTATGAGGACATAGAGTTTCGCATGCTAGTAACACGAAGTTAGAACTACCAAAGAACGCATTCTCATCCTTAAGTCTTTGAGCGAGAAGTAACCATACCATATGAAAGAATTCGGATTCGATTGTGATCATAAGCCTCGACTTCGCCTCACCATTAGGGTTTTATGATAATTGCACTCAAAAAGATCGCTTTTTTAGTCTCTCATGTGTGCGGGGAGGAATAAAGAGAGAAATCCCGCACACGTTGTAGGTAAGAAGGATAACCTTCCGAAATAATTTCGGAGACTCCACGAAGTGTGGACAAAAGAATCTTTTACGATGATCTCTAAGAAAGGAAATCAACCATTAGCAAGGATGGGAGTACTCACTTACCTTCTCACCCGATCGGCAATTAACATTACTCTCTCTCAGCATTCATAGAAACGTCTTCAATCTTCGGTCTTCGGATGTTGATGACGAACTTCTGAACTTCACAAAAACTTGACAAACATTTTTTTTTTTTTTTTTTGAAGATACATGAAATGAAAATAACAAGAAAACTCAATTTTTCACAAACTTCATTAATTCTCATCCTATTTTCTTTTCTTTACTTTGTTGCACGTAAACCTTGGACTATCTCAACTTTTCTTCAAATATTCTGATGATGCTCCGCTTGCTGACGATGATGTGTTTCTATGAATGTGTTGATGTTGTTGAGAGGGAGAGAGTGATGCTAACTGCAAATCGATATTTAGAAGAAGTTTTCATCTTTAAACGTCACCCTCATGATTGACAAAAATTAGCACTCAAGAGATCAAAAGTAGTGCTGAAAGTGGTGCGAAGTTGGGTAGCTCACCATTCCTACCCGGAATTGACGTACGGTGACACACACTCTAACAGCTTTTCTAGAAATTTGCAAAAAATTGAAGGTTGGTGCCTCACTTGATGTAAATTGGGTAGTCTCCACTATGGGTGATCACAATTCTACTACCGAATATCTAAACAGCACCTAATTCGCCCTCCGGCATGGTTAAATCCAACTTTAACGCTCTAATCAACTAAGGAACCCGATTGTGTTCTCCAGTACTTCCAAGTTCTGTTATTTCGGTCAGACTCTCTATGTAAACGTAGCTAGAAGCATGCTAGTGACTCTAAAATCTCTAAAGTTGGAGGTTTTTATTTACAAAAAGAGTTTTTTTTTTTTTTTTTTTTTTTAATAAAAGAAAGACTAAAAACTCTAATTGCAAATGCACCCCCAAACCTAAATCAAACATTGTCCTCAATGTGTCAACAGATGATAAAATTTTAAACAGTCACATACCATGAGAACTATGCTGAGTAGAGAAAAGGGAAGAGATTACCGGATGTCGGCGGAGGCAAGGTTAGAGCTTCATTAGTGAAGGCTAGAATCCAACATTCTCAGTGGAGATTACATCGGATTAGCACAATATATGCACAAGAAAACTCAACCGATGCAAGAAGGAAAAATTAACAAGTCCTACTGGATTATATACAATGAAAATTCACCATACACCAACAGTCTAAAGAGTTGAGGATCAACCCAAAAGACGGTATGCAGAAACATCAACAGTCTTACACAAATATAATATGAGAGTGCAAGTAAGACTGCATATGTGAATGAGTTTCCCCCAAACCTAAACTTGTCAACAGGTGTGTTTGAAAGCACAAAATCTTGCAATTTTAAAGGTACATCATGCACAAGGTCTAACTCAAAATGAGTTTTGCTAAGAACAGGCAGACATACACATTCCAACTGTGGCTCCCTAAAGGTGTCATACTTTGATGCAAAATCGTCCAAGAGGACTTGGGAAGCACAAAGTTCTAGGCCTAGATTAGGCATTTCCAGAAAAGTTAGTTTTGCAATTTTGTTACAAACTACACCTAGGTTTGGTGGAGGAGATTCAATTTGTGACTTAGGAGAGAGATTAGGTACATCTAAGTTGTTTTCATGTATAAAATCATTTGCACCATCACACACTTTCCTAAGGTCAGAAGAAGGTAGATCATGTTCACCTGCATAGAACAATTCATCACTCTCCATGTCATACTCATCATTATCCAAAAGTTCAATCTCATGCATAAGATCATTGGTGTCAGCATTCTCATTTTCAGATCCCAAATCAGCATCACATGTATGAATATTAGAAGAAGCATCATTCATAGGGTTCACAGAAGAGACACTTAATGTCTACATTTTCAAAATACACATGCTCCTCATATTCATCATCATCATCATCATAACAAAAATTCATCTCCCCATTCAAAATTTGAGTTCCAGTGTACTCATCTACCTCTAGATTAGGTTCATATTCAGTGTTAGTTGCATGAGTAGGCATAGAAGGGGAGTCTTCACTAGTGGGTATGCATGTTTCATATGAATGATCATTACATGGTTGTGCACATGGTTCACTAGAGAAGGGATGATCATGCATTTTCCATCCAAGTATATCATTGTGTTGCTTTATGAGCTTTTCCATTAGTGACTGCATACAAGGGGTTGGGGGAGTATAACATTGTTCATCCTCCCATGGTGATGGATGATGCATGTGTGCATGGTCATAGTCACTTCTAGACAATTCGTACCTTGGATTATCATGGCTTTCCCTAGACTGCCTAAAATCATGCAAAATATAGCAGTTCTCAGTAGGGTGGTCTAAGCTACCACATAAGGTACAAGCATACATTTCATATTGCCTAGGGGAATTAGATTCGACTGCAATTCTCATGTAATTGCCTTTCTAAAGCAGATACTTGAGCTTCTAATTGATGGAGAAGTGATGACTGGGTATGAGAGAAGTGTTCATTTTCAACCTGTGGTGGATGATACATGTGCTCATAATGATAAGGGTATATGAAGTCAGGGCCCTGATAAGGCTCATAATATTCCCTAAAATCATCATGGACTGTGGGGAGTTCATATTGTGAAGCATGCCCGTAAGCAAGTTCTCTAATGGATTTGTTTGTATCTCCAGTTGCAGACCAAAATCCTGACATGATCTAGCAATTCAAATAGCCTAGCACACATCAAGCATGTATAACCAATGATGTCTCAAAACAGGGAAGCTAAGACCAAGGAGTGCAAAGCCCAGTTGTTGTGGAAAGTCTAGTGGACAGTGGGCTTTGGTTTGGTTTAAATGGCCTTAGTTTGGTTTGTGTGGGTTTTGGTTTTTGTGGGTTTTGGTTTTTGTGGGCTTCAGGTTGTGCAGAGCCCAGGTTGCGTGCAAATGCACAGGTTGCTGGTGTGCAGGTTTAATGCACAAGGAGGCACCACTCACAAGAATAACACAGCACACAGGATTGCTGGGTGTTGCTGCAAATGTGCAGCCCAAGTTATATGGGCTTCAGGTCAGATTATGTAAAGCCCAGGTGATTGGGTGGTTCCAGCCCAGTTTATGGCAGGAGCAGAGCCCAGTTTAGTGTGGGCTTCAGTTTGTGTAAAGAATAACTTTATGTGCAGCCCAGCAGTTATGTGCAGCCCAGGATGTGTGGGCTTCAGGCTATGCAAAGAACAAGTTGCACAGCCCAGTTTATGCAAAGCCCAGAGTACAGTGGGCTTCAGTTTGGTTTTAGTGGGATTGGTTTGGTTTTGTGGGCTTCTTTTTGGTTTTAAGGGCTATGGTTTGATGTTTGGTTTAGGTGGGCTTCAGGTGATACCGCACTGGCTAAGGTAAGCCTAGTGGTTGCACAACCCAGCTATGTGGGCTTCAGTTTGGTTTGACTGGGATATGTGGGCTTCAGTGGTGGTGCAAAGCCCAGAGGCTGGTTGGGGAAGAGCCCAGTTGTGTGGAGGTTGGGCTTGGCAGGATGCAGAGTCCAGTGGTTGGGCTTTCTGTTTAGAGTGCAAATGCACAGCCCAGTTATAGGCTTCAGATGTGCGCAGCCCGGTGGAACTGGGTTTCAGTTTGTGCACTGGTTGTTTTTGTGCAGGTTGTATGCACAAATTGGCAAGGTTACACAAGTGTAAGTGCAAGTCTCAGCACAGCGCAAGATGTGTAGGGCAGGTTGCACACAACCCAAATTAGGTGTAGCACAGCTCATGCAAAGCACAACACTTTATGTGGGTTTCAACACAGATTAAGCACAAATGCACACAAAATAACACCTAATTCAAGCACACAGGAGATTACAGCACTGGCAGGGCACATATTGCAAATGAGCACAACACAGTTTCACACAAAATGATACAGACTAGTGGTTGTGCATGCATGTGAAGAGGTTCACAGATTCAAGATGCAAAGACACGGTCAAGGTTGAGCACCACGGCAATCGGCCAAGGCAAGCAGCCACGGGGTCGGGGTTATGCACGGGGTTATGTTTAGAGTATGCAAGGTCCACTGGGTCAGCCGATGCAACAGATGCAGAGGTGCAAAAAGCGAGATGAAGTATTTTAGCTTTTCTACACGAGAATTACATGCCACGAGAATGCCAACATACTCGGTTGACTTGATTTTCTCAGAGGTTAAGCTCAAAAATTGCGGGGTATATGAAGTCAACTATCACAGTTGATGTCAACTAATTCAGTTGCCTTCCACTGGGGTTGCAGCTAACTGACCAAACTGCAGCTCACACTTAACAGCTTCAGGGGCTGGAGAATGAGCACAGATTCATAAACATAGGTGAGACTTCAGATGTTGAGCACTATCTAGCAACTATTTTTATCATGCAAAGGCAGCAGGATATCTAATTTATCTTGCAAATATGGTTCACAGATGCAGATACAAAGATGCTCAGCACAATTTCAACAATGCATAGGACAGCTCAGTGGCACTTACAAGTTTGGCTAACATCAAATTTTTCAGCAACATGCATACAAAAATCAAATCTCGGCAAGCATTCATTCAATTATAGTTCAGGGACTGAGAGAAACATACACGTTGGGATGACAATCTTAGCAAGCAAAGATGTTACTCAGATATCACAGGATAATGCTCAAAAAGATATTCTATGTTGCAGAGTTTGGACAATACTTCGCTAGGCAGCTAGGTTATCAGGATCATACATTTACATAGTACAGTGAAGTTCTAGGATAACCAACCAGTTTTAGCTCCAATGGTTGTATTGTTTTGCTCCTTGTCTCCCCTTCCTTTGGCTTTTGTAGCACAGGCACTTGCTGTCTCAACAAAGAAACCTCAGTTCTCAATATTGCAGTTCTCAAGACACAGTAAGGTGCACAGATGCACAGTTGCACTAACAGAACCACTACACAGATTGGCTAGCCTAAATGAGGGTTTAGCAATAAGTGATTAGAGGTCACAAAGTAGCTGGGTGGTGACAGCTCAAGCCAGGCAGACTTGAGCTCAGATGAAGTGAGATGATGAGTGCAAGTGCACAGCTGAAGATGCAAGTAAAAGAAAAACAGCTAAGCTAAGTTACAGCTAAGTAAAAGAAAACAGCTGAAGATGCACAGATGCAGAAATATAACAAGTTACAGCTACAGATGCTGAGAATTAAATCTAAGTTATGCTAAACATGTGTTGAAAGGTAAAGTTACACTAATACAAGGCTTAAAAACAATAATTCAAAGTAAGTATGTACAGGGATGGGTTGAAAAACAGTGAAACAAGCCAATAATCGACAGGGCACACGCCAAGTCCCCGGCAGCGGCGCCAAAAACTTGGTAGGCTTTGGAATGTGTTTATGTTATAGCCTACATGTTAAACCGCAAGTGCACGGTGTCTTCAATGAAGAACAGGGCAAATACGGGTCGAACCACAGAGACTTGTGGTGCTATAAGTTGATCAAAGGCTTGGCTTAACTGAGTTTCAGGTGATATTGTAACAACAGGGGGTTTTGTTGCCGAAACGGTTAAGTGAATGTTATGACAGTGGATTGAAAATGAAATAAAAGCAGTAGGAATGAAAGGGTACTAGGGTTATCACATCCACCTCTAATTCCTATTATGTGTTCAACTAAGTTGAGCTTTTCTTGTTCCTGTGGCAGACAAGGATAATGTGTCAAGATTATCACCTATCTAAGGAGTTTCAACTAATGATAACTCAATTATCAGCTAAGGTACTAACCTAGAGCACTAGTTGTCTAATTAAGCACAACTAGTCAAAAGAATTAGCAATTTATCTCTAAGGCTTGAGCTGAAGTATCACCAATGCAGTTTTAACCTAACTACAATGTATACTTGGCATGCATTGTGAGAGAAAAACATTGGGTACTAGAATTGGAGATATCTGATACAATTAAGCACTCAAGAACATTCAAGCAAAGTTGAAATCATAACAGTGAATTAGGGTTTAAGTGAAACCCTAGCAAACTAAATTAGAACATAGTATAACAACAAATAACAAATTAACTCTAAATTGCTGCTCTGGCTAGCCCGGCATAAGTTCAAACACCCACAGCTGAATTCTATTTATACATAGGAAAATCAAAACCCTAATTCACTTCAAAATAGAAATTAATGCATACCCTTTCGCCCATACCCTCTGAATCATTGTCAGCTCTGTTCAATCGGCTCTGAGAACTCCATGCGTGGGTTGTTGGTGAACCCTAGCTCTACTTTTCTCTAAGTTAGCTTCTAGGGTTGGGAGAAGCTAAGAGAGAGAAAACTAGACCTAGAGAGGCGGAGAAAGTGGTTGATGGAGCTAGTGGTGATGGCGACAGGAGATGGATGTGGTAGTGATGGTAGTTCTGCCATGGGTAAGGGGAAGAGGGTGGAGCTCTGCAGAGGTATGGGGGAAGAAGAAAGAGAAGATGGAGGAGAAAATGAGGTTAGGTCGATGGGTATAGGGTTAGGTGATTTTGCTGTGGAGCGGAGGCATCGAAGTTTGATGAGGAAGGCGGAGCGACCATTGGATCTTGGGAGGCAGAAATCTCACGGCTTAGAAATGATGGGCTTGGATCCGGGTCGGGTCTTGGATAGTCTGGGCCCATGTCTTGTTAGATGGGTTGCTCCTTGTTAGGTTGCAACTGATGAGCGCTTGTGGGCTTTGGCTTTGTTCCATAGACGCTTGTCTCCAATTTTCTGCTCTTTTGGCTCCTCCGAATCTCCAAACTTTATTTATTACCTAAAAACACAAAATTAATTAGTACAAATATTTATTCTTGAAAACAAAGAAAATACAGAGTCTGGGATAATATCTGATTTCTGAGCACAAAAGATGAGTTAAATGCCAATAAAAAGGTGTATAAATATGCAATATTTGGCACTCATCATCATCCTAACTACGACATGATCCTGGGACGCTCTTGGATTCATGAAAACAAAGCCATACTAGAAGTCTGTCCTCTACCGGTTTTGATACCTGAAAGAATCTCCAACATGCCTTCTGGACCTCCTGATGACTGTCTGTTGCCGCACCAGCAGCTTGACAATGCGACACAACTTCCCGGAGAGAGCCTGTCAACACACACTGAAAGGTTCCGATCTCAAGTAAGTCTCGTCATGCAACCCTCTTTACAACCTGCCGCCCCTCATTCTGACAAGTCCTGGGGACTGGCTCCAACCAACAAACTAACCCTGGCTAGGAGATGTGAATGGGAAGACGGTCCTTTCAAACGTTTCATCAAGAGCGTAGAGGCTGTCTTGGTCAAAGACGATAAGGCCAAGGTCCAAGTATCTGCACGCCCAAACCCATTTGAAATTGGAGACCTGGTGACGAAGACGAATACATTCAAGGTTGGGAGCATGACGGTGAAAATGATCACTCCACCTGACTCACCCACCGAAAGAGAAGAGGAACCGTACCTGGTAGCAGATGTTATCCTAGACGGCTACTGCAAGCTCATCAACGCTGATAAACTAGAAGGCATAACAATTCACTCACAATGGCTCAAACCCTACCGAACTTAAGACGCTATGCTACCACTTTCCAGCGTCCTCCACCCTTTAAAACGCTGTGCTATTTTTTCCAACGTGTTTCCTTTTACAATTTCATGTCATACTTGTAATTCCCCAGAAAATGATTGCAATACTTGCATTCATAGTTAGGACTTTCAATTTTCAATTTTCAATTTTCAATTTAATTGAAGCATTATTTCCACCTGAGAACCTCTCTACCCCTAAAAACAAAAAGTCCTGAGTCAGCCTAAATCAACCCATTAGAGCAAGGAAGGAAACCTTAGGCAAACATCTCATGAGAAGAAGGAAACGAACGTGTGCACAAAAGGAAAATGATTTGAGCCATCGCCCCAAAGCAAGGACGGGAAGATCTTGCATCGGGAACACATGTCCGTGGATATTTCATTATGGCATTATTTCTTTTATCACAAAGATTTATGTGTAAAGGCGCACCCTTGCGCCTGATAAGGATCATTTGCAGTCTTGACAAAGGGTTAAAAAAAAAAAAAAAAAAAAAAAAAAAAAACCCTTTATTCAAACAATCAAATGGAAGAAAACCTTGAACTCGGCTGCCACTGAGTACAAGGAAGATGTTCAAATGTACGGAATATACTTGGAAAGCGGAAAAAGAAGAAAAGAGGTTTAGTCGTCAAGAGGATCGACATCGCTTTGCACCACTGTCGGGTTCGCCGAGCGCCATCACGTTGATGCTCCTACCTTCGAATCTACCTCAACTTATGCATCAGACATCTCCGCAGCAGCACACTCCATCCCAACATCATCAGCGGGAGCATTAAAGAGCGCATCAACATTAGGAGTCGTACCAATTGCTTTCAGATGTTCAGGTTCCTCCGTGTCGGAGTCAAGAATTATCACGCCGTCCTGGATTGGGTAATCACACTTATCTTCATTCAGAGGATGTTTATGCTCAACCCTCCGCCTCTTCAACCGCGTTGCATATCTCTCTGCCCTTGCGCTTACTAGTACTTGCAACGCTTCCTCGCGCCTCCACCGCTCCTCCATGTCAATCGCGCGGTGAAAGCGCACGGATGCGTCCCCCGGCAATACGCAGTGTGCGGATAGACATCCCCGTATAGCACGGCCGACTTCACGAAGTGGAAGATCAATCTTAGCCATTACTTCTTCATGCGCATGGGTTTCGGCCTTGTCAACTTGAAGCTTCTTTCGGAGAAGCGATGAATGATCGTCCACCGCTTCCATGATAAAGCGCAAAGGAGAAGAGGTTATGAGCACACAAAAAAAAATCATCAATCAATCAATCGATCAGTTAATCAGGAGATCAGATAAGTGCGGAGCAGTACATGAGATATAGAATAAATGACTGCGTGAGATGATTCTTTATAATCTCGCAAGTCGAAAGAATCCCAGGAGAAAAGAAGTCTTTACTTACCACCTATAAAGGCTACCAATTGGGATAACAATCAACGATGCTTATCAGATACATCTGAGGAAAGCTGTATGTGATGAAAGGGAGTACACCTGACCCAAGGAAGGGACCAAGCTCGGATATACATAAGGGGAACCAAAGCGACTCACCAGATCAAGTCCTACTTCCTTCACAACTTCGATCAGGACCAACCAATTCCAGGGCAACGCCTGACGATGTCGGCCTATCCGGTAAATATACATTCACCTTAGCTTGGTCATTTCAATGTACAAAATTTGTCACCATCTCATGCCTACCCCACAATAGTGTAACCATTATGTGCTAGGCAGGGGACTTAATGTTGATGGTGGAATTTCATTTAAGGTTAAAATTGTAAAAGCCAGAAAACTATGTGCTTGACATCTTGTAAAAGATAAGGCCATCAATAAGTGTTGGATACTCCCTCACTTAATTCACCTAGAATGGAGCATGTGGCAACAATCCCATTCTCAGTGAATACACGAAATTCATCCAGGTTGGAGCATGTAGCAACAATCCCCATATACCCTGTGAATTTCTAGCATTATTAATTAATGCGCAATCGGACTTGTATTTCTGTACTCATTATCGGTGCGGCATGACGGCGAGTGTTGCTCTTACAGAGCAACACGAACCTCCAAGCATTATAATGAAACCATGTACGAAATACCCGCACAGGCTGACTCTCGGTGTGTTATACTAGCCCGATTGAGCCCCTCTCGGTGTGTTATACTAGCCCGATTGAGCATCCGGACTGACCGTATCAGTCCGGATATGATCACAGTCATCCAACTCCACAAGCATGATTGGATGACCCAGATCAATTCCATCACCCCAAGCAGGTATGGAATATCCACTGCCGAACCGACGCGGACCCCGCATGGTCGGCCTCCCCAGAGATTGGCCTAGCTTGCCAAAACGTCCAAACCAGATCGTATGGGCGGAAAACCCTAAATTAGGGTTTGCGGCATATTACATGTGTCGCAAAACAGTCTCAACCATCCATCTTCGCAGGTATAGATGGAGGGTGTAGATGAAGATTCAAAGGGCCCCAGAGCATGTCAACACAATCACCGTGGGCCCGCCTACATACCTGATCAATCGGTCAGGACCAACCATGGTTGGTTATCCTAATTCGTGCACCCAAACAGAGCATGGTTACACGGCCGTGAAACCCAAATTAGGGTTTTGAGCATCACGAGCGTCCATCTTCTCCAGCACGAATGGAGGGTCCAAGATTAGATTAGCGAGTCCGGTCATACCAAAGATGACCACCGTGGGCCCATCTATCCCCTCACCCGATCGGCCAAGGCATATCATGCCTGGTTATTCCAAAACGCACGCTCAAACTAGCATGGTCACACCTCCCAAACCGCAAACTAATCTCGACCGCTCAACTTCGCCGGACGATTTGAGTGGTTCAGATCACGTTTTCATGGGATAGTCAGCTGTAGGCGTGAACACCATCCTACCACTTACACGCCAGACCGGTCGGCCAAGACCGACCAAGTTAGGTCATCTTGGAACGCGCGCCGGAAGTGAGCATGGTGCGCGGCTTTTTGCGGTACCAAATTCCTATTACAAAATCGATCTCCACCACTCCTCTTTGCCGGTCAAATTGAGTGGCCTAGATTGCACCTTCATGGGACAGTGAGATATGGACGTGTACACCGGTATGTTGTCTACACGCATGCCCGGTTGGTCCTTTCCAAAAAACCTTCCCATGCTTGGTTTCGACCAAGCTGAAGAGTGATGCTTGCGCACCTCTTCAGAAACCCTAATTCATTAACGGTCGCAGATGAGTGTCTCAAAGATCATCTCGTCTGTCCAACTTCACCAGCTTGGTTATACAACCCTGGTCAGGAGTTAATTGGTCAGTGAGGCGTCACCACCCATCACTTTACCACACCATGATGCGAACACGCATAAAATACACATGATACTTCACAAGTATCAACTTCCCGAATAACGCAGTTATTCAATTCAAAGCATTACATGCTACCTTTCGTGGATCCACGATCCACACATTCGGACATCAATCATGTCACAAACCGGGGATACATACTGGGGTATTGGTCTTGCGGTTTACAGCGTGCAGCGTGCAACGCGCCATCACAAGAACGTGTTAGGAAGTTATGGACGGTTAGAGATGACAGGAGAAGTGGGCAAGGCTGATCGTGTAGCACCGACACACAACTCCACTACTCCATCACTCCACTTCCTCCACTTCCCACGAGAGACGTGAATAAGGCTCAATGACTTGTATAAATAGGTTCTCCTCCCTATTTCCACCAAGAAGAGCAAGTCCAGACAAGAAACAGAAACCAAGTGTTGATACAAGACACCGGAACTGATAGCTTGCATCCTGTAAGCCGGTTCAACTTTCTGTTACAAGTCATAAGCAAGCCAACACCTTCACAATCTCAACACCTTCTTCGCTTCCCTCCCTAAGATCAACCCCATCTCCTTCACTTTGTGACCGAAACAAGTCTGGAACGGCCATTTCTTGGTTTAGGCCGGACTTGCACAGATTGATTTCCGAATCTACAAGCACTCTCCGCGCAGTGTATTTGTTTAGGGTTTAGATTCATTCCTCATCCACACACCCCAAATTACCAAATCCGGCAGGAATAGTTTTCACCCATAAACACCTGTAATGCCTCACATTCATTACCGCCAGATTCATTCCATCTTCCCCTGTAATTACAACCTATCATTCATTTTTGAGCCAACACACACACACACAGACCATTTTAGCTGCATCAGACTCAATAACATCACTTCAGAACAGCTTCACCTGCAATTTCCCGCATCATCTGTAGCTGCCACACCTCAACCACCAACTCCATAATTATCATTATGCAGTTTCAATTCCATCCCTGTATCGAATAAGCCAGCACCATTTGAACCACTTTGTACCTGAAACCTAGACATACATCTATAAAATTCAGGCCATCTAAACTCCATATCAATTCCTTCATCATCTCAGTCATAGCTATCAGCATTTATCCTCCCAGCTACAGTTAACACCATGGCGTTCCCTGGCAACTACACACAAACCTTCATAACCACTTTAGATTCTTCATAATCTCTGATTCGATCTGATCCTTCTCTGCCATGGTCTTCTCTATTCTTGCCCTAATTTACCAGTAGCAACGGATTCGTCTCATTTCTTCTCTCAATCGATCTCTGTCATCAAATCATCTCACTGATTCTCTCAATTTCAGCAGCCGCAGCCATTTTTCTGTTCTCTCTCTCTCAATTTCTGGTTCATGTGAAATAATGATTGAGAGGAGGCACGATTTAGGGTAAGTGTAGGAATGAATATTGATATAGGCACCCGCTAAAAGGATAAGGGACACCAAAGCGATATTTTGCCTGTCAGTTTCGGGGAACTGACTGCCTATAGTATTTTACAGCTCAACTGTCAATTGCGCAGAACTGACAGTTCTTTCTTCACCTCTTTTGCTATATAACCTTCGCTGGTTCCAAGTATCAATCTCCTGTGGATTGACCTTTTTGCACTTTACGTTTCAAATGGGTGTTTTCTCCTTCTTTTGCTCATAAAGACTCCATCGCACCTGATAAACTCAAAAGCAATCACAAGATACATAATTCACAAGAAAACTCGCAAAGAAAGTATAAAAAATAGATAAAATATCATGGTGTTTACAACACCTATCAGTAACAACAACAAAAGAGTAAATCTGTTGTTACGAAGGATTAGTTTGCTAGAAAGGCAAACTTCGTGTATTTATAGACAAGGAAGTTTGGACACCAAGGAATTTCCAAAACCGAAAATATTCTCAAGATATTTATAAAAGCACAGATTCGGTTTTCATAATTCCTGGAAATACTCTGTCCAAAAATAACGATCGAAATTTCTCGGAAAATCTAATTAGTAAATGCACATTACTAATTCTGTAATTTCCCTACAAAATGAAATTAATAACCTTAATTAAAAGATTCTTAACTTACTTATGTTTCGATCCTGGGATTCCCTTCCCTTAGCCGTTAAGGAATATCTTTGAACAATTATAGAAATAAACATTCACAGCACGTGTTCAAAGTTTGTCGACATCTTTAACTTTGTAAGTTCTCTTTCACACTTACAACCTTGAAACCGATTTGCCACACTTCCAAACAAGTTTAGAATCGGTTCATTTGACTTTCAAGAACTATGTGATTAATCAAACCAACATTCAATCACAATCATGGGTTTACGGTTCTAACAAAACAAGTTTCGGTTCTACCTCCATGTGAGTATTGTGCATAGCCACACTAGCTTCCCAAAAGTTCGGTTGACTAGGTACTAGGATCGGTTCCCCACATATATATGGTATCTAACTTATATGTGTTGCACATGTCCATAGGATCGGTTCCCCTTTCTGCTATAAACCTTGCTGCACCCCATACAAGGATCGGTTCCCTTTGATGTACTGCACCCCTTACTAGGATCGATTCCCTTTCCCTTACAAGGTCAGACATACAAAATCCGATCATATCAAAGGTGATTACTTAAGATCGGTTTTACTAATAAAAGTTATACCAATACATAAGTCAGTCCTTTGTGAACAGTTATACCAAGAACACAACAAGTTGTCAGCGGTTATACTCTATCACACATATTGGTTGTTCATAAGATATGAAATGAATAACAAAACCAATAACACCTGGCAATTTCCTTTTCGGTTCACAAATAAGTTTATGAACTTGCTTCCTTAGAACACATGTAAACATTGTTCCCTAGGATGAAATCCTAACCTCATACCCATACATAATCACAATAGCATTCAAATGATTATGGCGATGTCTTATCTACAAAGTTTAATGGTTAAGCAATAAACCTCGTATTGTATTCCTTAATACTATGTCTATCTAGAGTTCAAATATGCTTCGCAGTTATGTTTTCAATATGCACGACTTGAAAGATACGTTAGGGAATGAAACAGTTCAATTCAAATATCACTAACCTCAAGTGGACGGATGATTGTTGTCGTTGTAGCTCCTTGCTTCTTCACATCTTCAAGTCTTCACAATACTTGTAATGTCTCATATCCCAATACTTTCAAGCTAACCTATACGAAGTTTAACTCTAGTACATAATCAAGAGACTCTTAACATGAGTTTTGATTCACTAAAATATGACAACCAAACTTGACATACCAACGCTTGGTGGTTTCAACCGAGCCATGCTCTAACAGTAGCCACCTCGATAAGTATTTGAGTAGTTGCCACGACCAAAACCTCCTCCACGACCACGAGCAGAAGTGTTAGATGAGCCACGACCACGACCAGAATTATTGTTGTGAGGGGAATTCTGATGTTGACCACCACGACCAGTAGAAGAACCAGCAAAGAAGGAAACTGGATTTTGAATATCACCAACATTAGTTTGTAGATTTTGTAGATATTGAAGATGAGATTCATGGTATAGTAGTAATGCATGAAGTTCAGTAAAAGTAGGAAGGGTAGTTCGAGCTATGACTGCTGTGTATATGTTGGACCAATCAGCACCTAAGCCACGCAGAGTCGTAGAGACAAGCTCAAGATCAGACATCGGTTGAAGAACAATCGCTAAGGAATCATATATTTCTTTAATCTTAAAAATATACTCAGAGATGGAGGAGTTACCCTTTTGAATAGTTGACAGGTTTGCTTTCAGTTGAAGAATACTTGCTGGATTAATTGTTGCATAGGTAGAACGAAGATATTTCCATACTTCTCGAGAATTTCCACGTCGTGCACATTCATATTTCATAGTATCAGTGAGAGAGTAGTTAATCCATGACATGGTAGTTTGATCAATAACTTCCCATTCCTCATAGGCTGGATTTGGAGTCGTAGTCTGAGTTTCTTCATCAATAAGTTCTTTCAATGGTATCTCATGAGAGTCATCAAGATACTTATAAAGCCTTTGCGATTTGAGAATAGGTAGAATTTGAGATTCCCAAAGGAGATAGTTAGTTCTGTCCAAGAGTACTATTTTGGTTGAAGAAGGCAGAAAAGGTGATTTTTCAAACAGAAAAGAAGAAGAAGTAGACATACGAGATCCTACGCTGGCGGAGATAGAAGTAGAAATAGTTTGAGATCTTGTACTTTGATCAGAGGCCATAGTACTAGAGGTAGAAGAAACAGAAGATGAAGATGATTGAGCTGATGAAGACATGGTAAAAGAAAAAGTAGGCTAGGTTTTGAAAAAGAAAAAAAAGATTGTTTTTGAGGCTAGAGTTTTGGAGAGATCGTTCCGGCTCTTGGTACCATGAACAATTGTATAATCTCTCTTAACCCTTGTAGAGTACTAGAGGCAGGTATTTATATTAAGTGTTGATGTAGTTTTACAAGTGGTAAGTAGAGATTCGTCGCTCGGACTTTTATGAAGATTTGGTTTTGAGATTAATTAAGAAAAGTACTAAAGAAAAATTGCTAAGATAATTAATGGACCCAATCTCATGTCCCGGAATATATAACAATTAAAACAAATATTACAACTTTATGTTGTACCAAAACAGTATAATCTCCTTCGCTTATAAAAGATCGATAGCCGGAGACTACCCAAAACAATTAACATGAAGCTAAATATGAAAAGAAATTAATTAAAACATTTAAGCTCCGAAAGAATACTTATTCAAAGAATATTAGAATTTCTTACACGATTTATTGGCTTCCTCCGTAGCCCCAATAGAGAGAGCTAGCTTTCCATTACAAAAATAAAGAATACGAAAAAAGGAAAATCAAATATCCCAAAAACTTTGGCTTTGTCACGGTACTAATGGCTACTCGCCCTCCTCCCCTCGAGTAATATCACAGTATTTATATAGCTTCCAAACAAATCCACCTTCCTTTTCTCTTTTCATTGCAACGTCATCACCCAATAAAAACGTACCATGTGTTTCATACTATCCAATGATAAGGTGCCACATTAACAATTCCCCAAGGCTGGCGCCTCCATTCTCCTGGCACACTTTTTCTTTGTTTGTGATAAATTAATTCTCCAACCATCACGTGCATCCAACTAGCCATCTTTGCACGGCAAGTATAAACTCCTTCTTAGTTATATATGGCAAGAAACGAAAAAGTCCACTTCCATATATGGACAAGAGATATAAAGTCATTAGTTAACTTTCCAAATTTGAACCAATGAGGCATAACTCTTGGAGTGGATTTCCTTTTCTTTCGCCAATCAATTCTTTAATCAATTCTTTAGCTCATTTACAAATCAATAATCGGCACACTTCTACAGCTCCCCCCGACCGGATCCTTTAAGCCATCTTCTTGGTTAAAGTAATTTAAGCCCACTAGTTCCACAACCCCCTCGCACTTTGTAGCTTTTAAACTTAGACCACTAATTTGATATGTCTCTTGCATAAGGCTTGAAGCTCCAAGGTAGGTGAGTATTCGAGTATATCTTCGTGAATTTTAGTTCATGTTCTTTCTTTCTGATTGTTTGTAATATGTTTCCAATTTATGGGCAAAATTTCATGTTTTAGTCCGTCGATTATTTTTTTCTTGAAAACTGCAAAAATAAATAAAATCATCAAATATGTACAAAAGAGATATAATAAAATGTATTTTGAGTAGTAAATTTGTAAGAATTAAACACTCATCACACCCCCAAACCTACATTTTGCTAGTCCCGAGCAAAACTAAAATAAAATAAAAATCCTAACTCACTGTCGCAGGCATCGTCGATTGCATTTAGAATATGCAATAAGCCTTTAAACCCCTAGGTGGACCTAGTGGCCGAGTTATAGTCTTGGGAGGTCTTACAAGAGATATACCCACAAAACCTTTGCTCCAGACCCTAGCTATCTACGCAGAACCTTGGAAGGCACTAAAGAATCTCCTTGGTTGGCATACTTATTGACTACAGGAGGAAGTACCCTGATGCGAAATTCCAATTGATGTATACGAGTTTGCACTCAAGCATACTAAAATTCAAATATAAGTGACAAAGCTCTACTCAGATAGTTTCTGTACATCATAACCGGAGTCAACCAATCACATGGATAGATTAAGAAGATGGATGTAGAGAAAAACGTAGATGGTTTTGATGTTGACTAAGGTGAACGGTGTTTCCCATATCTGTCTGAAGGCCACTGCCAAAACGAACCTATCCTAATGGACTGAGATACTGGTATGGACTAATATCAACACACTGGCATATACAAGGGTACCAGTCATCGACTTTATTGAATTTATTCCGGTTGGTCTGGTGGTCTGGTCTCAATTCTATTTTTTTCTTTTTTCTTTTTTCATAATATATATATATATATATATATATTTTTTTTTTCTTTTTTTTCTTTTTCTTTTTTTTTGTATCTCAATCACTCTGTTTCACCCTAGCAGTGGTAACAACTTGAATCATGAGCCCCACCTAATCACTTAGAGAAAACAAAATATAAACATAAGTGAAAAGGATTCAACGAGATATGGCGAAACTACCATGTTTTTTTCTAACACCTGAGCTCTGTGCTTTTATGAATAGACTCTTTAGATGTTTCCATCTAATCAGATTGGTTCCTCAACTCCTACAACCAAGATGCTTCCATCCACTTAGATTGGTTAGTGCCATCCTTAATAAGCATAAATTTCTAGGCTCTGGAGTTTAATAATGCAACTAAAAAGTTTCTCCCATACCCCAAACGTAAATCTAACATTGTCCTCAATGTTCTAAAGATAAAATTAAAAGCATGAACAAGGAGAAATTGTTACCATTTGAAGCAAAAGAGTTAAGGAAAGATATTACCGTGTCGCATGAATATTGGGTTACCTCCCAAGAAGTTTTAAGTTTAACGTCTTCAGCCAGACTAAGAAAGCATTAGTCACCTCACATAATCATAAAGTAATAACCGAAATATCTGTGGGTCATCAAAATCAAATAAAGCTATCACAAGTAAAAGGAATATGCAACCTGCCAAGAAAATGAACAAATAAAGCACACCCTTATCTAGTTTCCTTTTTAAGACAACTACATCTAGCTGTGGTTCGGGCTCAGGTTCTATGAAAGGGTCTGAATAAAATATTTTCATGGGCCAGGTTTTATCATTGGTAGGATCCGGAGGATCAGGTTGCAAAGTCTGGAAAAACTCAATAAGAACTTAGAAGCACATAATAATAACCTGAATAATTGAAGATCCTCTAAGTCAATTAGATTTGACTCACACAGTTGACCATAATGGTGGTCATTTTTACGTAAATGTGTCGATGATTCTAATTTCCTAAAATAATTAGGTTTAGTTCTAAAAACTATATAATGACACATTTCAGATTGAGATACTCCCACATTTGGTAAATAAAATCTTGGTGGGACAACAAAGTCAATTATGGTATCATGAACCGGATTAACCACATCAACCAGAGAACGGGTTTCTATCAACTGAGTTTCATTTTGGACATAACTAGGTTCAGGAAAACGTGCATGAAAATAGTCTCTTAAGATGGTAGAGGCACATATGTTAAGTCCCAAATTAGGGACCTTTGTAAGAGTCGAAGGTAAACCACAGGGAGAATGATATTCACCCCCAAACCTAGAGTTGTCAATATCCTTGGATAAACAAGTCACAATTTCCTTAATTTCTAAATTATCAGATTTAGGAAAATGGTCTTTTATTTCTTCTAGGTTGAAACTAGGTGGTTCTACATTTGTATAATCCTCAGAAGAGACTATTGTTTCCGAATCGATAGACTCTAAAACCTTAGTCTCAGGATAAACTCTTTCCTCTAAACCATTATCAGCTTCGTAATCACAATGATATACTAAACCGTTTAAAACTACGGTATCTCTAGTCAAATCCGCTTCCTTTTGAATAGGTGAATAATCAACAATATTATTAGGATTTAAACTAGAAACACCATTATAATCATAAGGATCAATTGGTGTAACAATTTCCTCGTTATTATGATTACGCATTTCAAATTCTTCATCGACACTATCCTTATCATCATAACAATACGAGGATGGTTGAACCTTGTCAAAACATGTAGTTTTTGATGGTGGTTTTTAGCTTAGGGTTAAAATCATAAAACACTAAACCCTAACAGACAATGATGTCACAACATTTAAAGTAACAAGCATTTACTAGGCACATTTACTGAAACCTTTAATGTGTCCCTAAATAATTACCGGGGTATCTTTTTCAAATTAGGGTTACGACAAGCTAAACCATAATTCCCCTCCGTGCCAATGGAAAATCATGCCAGCCACACCGACCACGCCAAATCATGCCAACCATGCTAGCCGCACCTCTGTGCCAATGGCAAATCATGCCAGCCACACCGACCGCGCCAAAACATGCCAACCATGCTAGCCGCACCTCTGTGCCAATGGAAAATCATGCCAGCCACACCGACCGCGCCAAAGCATGCCAACCATGCTAGCCGCACCTCTGTGCCAATGGCAAATCATGCCAGCCACACCGACCGCGCGAAAAGCATGCCAACCATGCTAGCCGCACCTCTGTGCCAATGGCAAATCATGCCAGCCACACCGACCGCGCCAAAGCATGCCAGCCATGCTAGCCGGACCTCCGTGCCAATGGAAAATCATGCCAGCCACACCTACTGCGCCATGCCAAACGCACCTCGCCATGGCCCCATACCACGCCACCATACTAGCCTTCACTACGCGGCTATCAAAACGAAGGGGTGCAACAATCAACGGTTGCCCTTCAATCCCAGGAGCAATCCTGGCCGTCTAAGGTTACCAAACGACCTTTGCCCCAAAACCCTAGCTTGGTCACGCACCTAGCCCAAGCTAGTCACGCCATGCGCCTATGCCAAACCCTTGGCCCCACATGCCAAGCCAAAACCGCACCTAGCCCAAGCTAGTCACACCATGCGCCTATGGCAAACCCTTGGCCCCACATGCCAAGCCAAAACCGCACGTAGCCCAAGCTAGCCACGCCATGCGCCTATGGAAAACCCTTGGCCCCACATGCCAAGACAAAACCGCACCTAGCCCAAGCTAGTCACGCCATTCGCCTATGGCAAACCCTTGGCCCCACATGCCAAGCCAAAACCGCACCTAGCCAAAGCTAGTCACGCCTAAGGCGAACCCTTAGCCCCACATGCCAAGCCTAACCACACCCTAGCCGCGCCACCCTGTTGGCCTTCCCTACGCGGCCACCAAAACGAAGGCGTGCAACAATCAACGGTTGCCCTTCAAACCCAGGACCAAATCCTAGCCATCCAAGGTTACTAGACGACACATGGTAACCTTTGGCCCGAAAACCTAAGTTTGGCCACGCCAAACCTTTCCATGCCAACGGCATGCCAACCTAGCCGCGCCACCACGTTGGCCCTCACTATGCGGCTACCAAAACGAAGGCGTGCAACAATCAACGGTTGCCCTTCAATCCTAGGAGCAAATCCTTGCCATCCAAGGTTACCAGACGACACATGGTAACCTTTGGCCCGAAAACCTAAGTTTGGCCACGCCAAACCTTGCCATGCCAACGACATGCCAACCTAGCCGCGCTACCACGTTGGCCCTCACTACGCGGCTACCAAAATGAAGGCGTGCAACAATCAACGGTTTCCCTTCAATCCCAGGAGAAAATCCTAGCCATCCAAGGTTACCAGACAACACATGGTAACCTTTGGCCCTAAAACCTAAGTTTGGCCACGCCAAACCTTGCCATGCCAACGGCATGCCAACCTAGCTGCGCCACCACGTTGGCCCTCACTACGCGGCTACCAAAACGAAGGCGTGCAACGATCAACGGTTGCCCCTCCTCTCAAGATGCAAAATCTCGATTGTCGAAGGTCACCAGGCTGGCAAGTTTCCCGAGCTTGACTTGCCAAGCCACAACAACGTGCTACATGTTTTCCAAAACATTCGAGATATCAACACAAACTGGGGGATCCTCTTTGGGTATTGGTTTGGCGGTTTACAACATGCGGCGTACACTACGCCCGTCATAAGGAAGTGTCATAAGGGTGAGGCGGTTAGTAAATACGGGAAGTTATGTGTGAAACGTTCATGGGACATAAAGCGCATGCGTTAACAACTTTATGGGACATCAATTCCATAACGTTAGCAGTTTCATGAAAAACCAGTTTCATGCGTTAACCACTTTATGGAACATCAATTCCATGCATACAGTTATCACCTCCTCCCATTTACTTCCCCACTCCTTAATGAGACCAGGGTACGTTTTTACTCCGACTTGTATAAATAGGTCTTACCTATTTCCATTGAACAACAAGTTCATACGGGAGATACAACACTCGGAAATACTTACTTGCTAGCTCACCTTGGGAGCTCTCTCACTTTTCTGATAACAAGTCGTAGTAACCCAACTACTCTTCCAGAATCAACTATTCTGGTCTCACCACTTTCCTTGCTTCCCTCCCCAAAACCAACCCATTCTCCTCCACTTTGTGACCGAAGCAAGTCTGGAACGGCCATTTCTTGGTTTAGGCCGGACTTGTATAGATTGATCTCTCGAATCTAAAGTACTCCCTTGCAGTACATTGTTTAGGGTTTAAATTGTTTCTCACCTGCACACCCGCAATTACCGAAATCAGCAGAAACCATTTTCACCTACAAACAATTGGCGACCACAGCGGGAGGTTCGATCTTTCGGTTACAATGTCAATTTTCAACCAGCGATCTCGTTCTTCGACCCAGATGTCAAGATGGTAGAGGAAGGCGATCCACTCCGACTCAGTTACTCGATGGCTGGATTATCAGTCATGACACGACAAGGGATGACTGGGGACTTCTCGCAGAGGTCGAAAGCAAAACGATCTCGCCCAGGGATTAACGGCGCAGGTTATCGGACAACTCAACAACGACTTAAGATCGGGGACTTCCCATGACCATGTTTCTCGAAAAAAAAAACTTGGTCTTACACCCGGAAAGTTTATTCTCATCAGAAGACCTGAGAAAACCGAGTAAGTCTTATATCTAGACAAAAATACATGGTTTGCTTTTCAAGTTCTGATAAAACCTATAGCCATGTTTCATCCCATGTCATCTACCAACACACGGTTCCATGGTTTTCCTGGGATGTCTGCGTCACTTTCATTCATAGCCAAAGACAATTCAATTCTAAACATTTCATTCAAAAAAAAAAAATATATAATCCAAAACCGTCAAGGTAGCATTTATCTATTAACCCGAGAAAATCAAAAAATCAAAAACCGAAACCAGACGTCTCATTTGCCTTTCAAAAAAAAAAAAAAAACCTAAAGATAAGAGGTCCAGAAGACAGATATATATTCAAGGGAAGTTTTCCAACAGCGGCTTGCTCCTTTTGGCAAAGGCCTCCCTCGTGCTTTGGAGAGCCGCCCTCTTAAGTTTCAGCTTCCTGCACAACTTCTTGAATTCCGCTTCCTGCTTCTTCATCATGTCTGCGGAAGGACTTTCAACTGCTCCGGCCAACGACCTTTCAACATCAGAGAGACCTTCAACGAACCAAGGAACGTTGAATTCGAAGCCCACGCACATGTCACGATGGAACTTCCAGCTCGAGATTACATCCTCAGAAATTATATGACCAGTCACGTTGTACATCTCATCAATCGAAGACAAGGCTTCCTCCACATGCTTGACCAACGCATGTCGACTAGTGATCTTCTTAATCGTGGCAATGTGACCATAGCTTTCCAAAATCTTGGTGTACAATGTTTAGCTGGCACGCTAAATCCACCAATCAACACATGACCTGGGAAAGGGGCCAGATACGGAGGATTGAAGATGGCACCTGCAACTGAATCAAGAACTGTCAGGAGATCTCTAACTACGATTTCACCCCCCGAAGTGATCTCCTCCACCTGAGTCACGGCAGCGCCCTCGGGACGATGAATATCCATGTCCAAGTCGCTAGCTGGCACAATTTCCACAGTGATAAGTACGGCTACGTCTTTACTCTGGTGGTCTTCCACTTCAAGATCATCCCCAGGAACGGTTTCCTCCTAAAAATCAAAATTCAGTTTTACTACAAAGAAAGAAAAAAGGGGAAAGAAGAAAAACATGGAGGGGACTCACCGATTCAGTTTCAGACTGACTAGACGAAGATTCAACACTGTTATTGGAAGAACTACTCTTGCCATCGCTGGACTCTGGACTTTTATCCTTTTCGGAATCCCCATCACCATGGATGAGCTCGGCACCCCCACCCTCTGTCTCGAAAAATGATGCTTTCTGACTACTTGCAAGTTTGGCAAAGGCGTTCGTGCTGCTGAAACCTGGACGAGATACAAGGACACGTTCTCAGAAAAGAAACAAGGATAATACGTAATCCAGCTGAAGTCAAGAAAGAAATCACACGTACCCTCATGTTGGATGAACTAAAAGCCGATAGAGCTGTGGAACCTGCCTGGAAACCACCTGCACGATTCTTAGACCTTCGCTCCTTCACTTGGGGACTGTCCACGTCCAGACCGACGGATTTCCTTTGGGTAAAAGAAGTATCCCTCAACAACGGATGTTTTGTTAAAATCTCGGCGGAAGGCCTACCACGAGTGTTCTCCACTACGGCTTTCACAAATTCCTGGATGACGAGGAATTCACTCTGCCAGAATGCGTTATACTTGGAGGTAGTCGACGGATTTCGTTACGAAAGCAAGAAAGGGAGACTTCTGCCCGGTGCAAGAACACTAGCATCAAGAACGTCCGATAATGGACCCTCCGGAGCTGCCAGCTGACGAACGAGAGGGACCCCTTGGTCGAAACCCATATGCCGAGCTGCTCGCTCAATATTATAAGAGACTTCCTGACACGATCCTCAAAACAAAGACGGTATATAGCCAGACGTGCAACTTCGCATGAATACAATCTCACCGACGCCCAGATTCCCTCCATCAGAAAGCAAAGACATGTTTGGAGCAGAAGCAAAAGTATTAACTTGGGCTATGGATGTACACACTGGGGCACATGGACGAAAATTAGCGGCGCACGAGTTATCAAGGAAATCAGCCAGGTTTGAGCCAGCTCTTGGGTGCCTATTCGACCAGCGAAGTATTCTTGAACTACCCCAAGAAGCGGGAAGTGAAACCAACGGTTTAGGAGCATATCTTTCAAAATGCTCCCATAGCCACCCTTGGAGAAAAGCAACATGAACATACGAATCCACTTTCAAGTGTGTGTACAGAGAACCGAGAAACAAGCCGCCAATGGGGAGAACGACTCCTTTCGCCAATCTTATAGAAAAATTGATGAGTTCCAGCCTTATCTCCTTCTTACCAGAGACATCATCGAAAATATCCCGGGATAACCAGAGAGCCAAGAATGCCGCGACATGGAGTGTACTATTCTTCTGATCCGGTGCCAGCTCATCGGGAAACCATTGAGACATCCACCAGGCATAGAAACATTTCGTCTCGTTCTCCTTTCGGACAAACCCTTTCGACTTCGCAACCAGGGTGGTACGCATTTTTTTCTCATCACCAGACAACTTGGTTTTAAGGTTTCCTGTCATGGGAAGATTCAGCAGGATAGCCACACTTTCTAAGGATATGGTCAGTTCTCCCCACATACATATGGCCGTATGAGTATCTGGACACCACCTGGAGATGAAAGCAACCAAGCTCGGGATGTCTTTCCTAATTTGAAGTGATGCAGAGGCTGCGACAGCATCAATGATTTGCGCCTTGGTCAAATTAGCTCTTACGCACTCTTGACTTATCATAAAGTGCACCCATTTATCAAAATTGGAACACATTAAACCACAAAGGTGATGTATCCACATAATTAATTTTAGGTCATAGTCCTTTTAGGAAGTGGCCGTTTAGTCCATGGTTCGTTCAAAAAAAATAGCGAAAACGCATAAAAGGCTCTGCTTCCAATGTAAGTCATATATAACTAATATATATGTAAGTTGAACAAATCAAATACGGAAGCGGGTTATTAATTCATACCTTGTAATCGCTCCAAATGCGGATGAATTAGGACCGGTGGATCACTTGCGTTTCACGTTCTTGAACCTTCAAACTCGGCGGTGAGTAGGTGCCACAAAAACGAGCACAAACTATATTTCCACAAACTAAATACCGTATAAAACTTCAACTTCTTCTCCAAAAGACACTAAGGGATTTTGGTGATTCTACAACTAATGTTTGAATACTAGCTAACTTGAATGCTCACATAGAACTCTCTAGCTTAATCTCCATACTTGGTTTATCTCTTGCTAAACTCACTACTATTAAGTTGTAGTATTTTCTGCTTCTTATTATTATGTTTCAACAAATGAAACTAGAAGCCTATTTATACTTAGATTTCAAGTATCCTCTCTTGGCAAGTGTCAAGGAAGAACTAAACACTTGGAGCAAGTTCTAACACTTGTTAGCATGGAGATAAACATATGGAGTAAGTGATTAAACACTTGTTAGCATCATGCAAACACATGGTGGCAAGAAACAAGACACATGTTTCACCATGGCTTGGTTAGTTGGAGAAGGATTTTTCTTTCGACAAAGTCAAGCACATGACTTTATATAACCACCCAAGATGGATTTTGGGCATGCACACACACATGGGTGCCCATATTTCCAACAGATACTACTCACACATAGTGTGTGTAACGTCAGCATGCTTCCCAATCAAAGTCCTAAGAGAAAAATGTTCATATTAGTAAATAGTTTGTGCGACCGCCGAGATACCTTCATTTTGGGAGCTCCATACTAGAACCTCATTAAGAGTCAGCATGGAGACATCAACCCTTCACAAAGAATGTTCGTATCTCATTACCTTAGATAATTTGACTACACCTGACACAATACTCTTAATCCCTCTAGCAAGCAGTATTGCACCCATGTACATTTTATCAATTGTACTCATGATTTT
This sequence comes from Papaver armeniacum, assembly GCA_023531295.1. Classification (NCBI taxonomy): domain Eukaryota; kingdom Viridiplantae; phylum Streptophyta; class Magnoliopsida; order Ranunculales; family Papaveraceae; genus Papaver; species Papaver armeniacum. Next base: position 160,679 of record JAJJWW010012994.1, read on the forward strand.
CGACAGACGAAAAACGCTAGCCAGCTATGAGTCACAATTCATGGTGTATCATCAAATTTTCTTCCAAGAAATTCATATCGTTCCAATTCAACTTAACAGCTTTCCTAGACATGTATCATCATACGGGAAGTTGCATCGTATTAGAGAACATGCTAAAGTAGCATCATTAAGTATCCTCTTCATGACATAAACTCAAGTCAAAGGGGTAAATGAATTGGATATTAATCCAGTGGCTCACACATCAATGAAGAATGGAATCATTCATCGCTCTCACAATCGGTCGACTTAGAACATACATCACAAAGTATATGCTATGACGTTTCTCCCACTAAAATGGGCATGTCCAGCATAAAAAGCATACGTCATACAGATCTTAATCTAGTCGCCATTTAGGAGCCTAACTTGATTTTCTGTTCCAACAGTCATTCACATAGTAACTGTTCAAAAAATCACATCTGGCTTTATAACAGGCTTCATTAAATGGTGGTCACATTTAGTGATCGATCTCTCTATGAAATCTCATCTTAGACATATTAAGGCGACTTATACTTTTATAGAAAAGCCTGCTACAAAAGCACATGGTTTTCAAAAAACATATTTTCTGAAAATTGTCTTTTCTTTTGTCTCATCTTGCTCGCTATACTAAGCGCCAAGGCGAATCACCTGTGTGAGTAGGCCGATTCTTGCCTGCCGACAACTTAAATATCCGTGTACACATCTAAAGTATATGATTTCTACAAAAACATATTCATTTGAGAAAGCATTAATACTTATAATAATAATGTCATTATCACATGTTCTACATATCACATCCTGTTTAATCCCATGTTCTCTACGTGAGATTGAAAAGCAATTTTCGGAATGGGCTTAGTCAAAGGGTCAGCCAACATTCTATTTGTGAAGATATGTCTAAGAACAACCTTTCTTCGTGCAACCATATCGCGTATAAAGTGGAATCTCCTACCAATGTGTTTGGTTTTTCCATGGTATTTGGGATCTTTCACATATGCTAGAGCTGGTGTGCTATCACTGTGAAGCAACACCGGTTCTTTTGCGTGTTCCAAAACACCGAGTCTCTTAAGAAATCTCCTCAACCAGACAACTTCTTGGACGACTGCCGCAAGTGCAACATACTCTGCTTCTATTGTAGACAGAGCAATACACTTTTGTTTCTGACTACACCAAGTGATTGCACCACCTCCAAGTTTAAAAACGTATCCTGAAGTGGATTTAAAATCATCTCTATCGTTGCTCCAATCGGCATCGCTAAATTTTCTGAGTCTAATGTCTTCACCATGGTAACAAAGAGGAAAATCATTTTCAATGAAAACAATATCTCTGGACTCTATCTCAGTCATCCCTACACTTGGATGTTCACCATACATCACATATCCTTTTGAGAAATCAGAATATCTTATAAAGACAAGCTTTCTTGCTCTAGGACCTAGCTTTCCATACACATGAGAAGCGTTGTGAACATAACCAGCTGAACCCCATGGGCGCAAATTACCTAAATTAGGTTTTTCGCCTTTCCAAAGTTCATATGGAGTAGAAGGAACCGATTGAGTTGGGACACGGTTCAAAATGTAGGTCGTAGTCATAATAGCATCCCCCCCAGAAAGATATTGGGAGGTTGGCTTGCACCATCATTGATCTAACCATATCTAATAATGTCTTATTCCTTCTCTCTCCAACATCATTTTGTTGCGGAGTATTTGGAATAGTAAGCTGTCTAGTTATTCCCTTACTCTCACAAAATTCCCTGAACATATCGGATAAATATTTGCGTCCACGTTCAGTACGGAGAGTCTTCAAACTCTTCCCAGTTTGATTCTCAACTTCTGAAACAAAGCGCTTGAAACAATCCAAGGCTTCGTAGCGGTGAGCAATCAAATATACATAACCAAATCGCGTATAATCATCAATAAATGTGAGAAAATAAGAATAACCATGTCTAGCTTTAACATTCATAGGTCTACAAATATCAGAATGTACCAGCTCAAGAGGTTGAACAGCACGTTTGGCCTTACCAAAAGGTTTTCTACAAGTTTTTCCTTCTAGACAGGTTCACATACGAGTAAGGAAACTTTAGCGAGTGAGCCAAGATGGCCTTATCGAGCTAACCGAGTCATCCTATCTTGCCCGATATGTCCTAGTATAGCATGCCAAGTCACACAGTCAATAACACTACTACTACTACTAGCATCAGACACTAAAGTCTCAGAAGAAATAGAATTAAACAAGTCTAATTTAAAGAAATTATTACATAAATAACCATGTCCAAACAAAGTACCATAAAAGAAGATGTCCAACCTACCGTCTTCTATTTTAAAAGAGTACCCTAAACTAAGAAGAGAAATAACTGAAAGTAGATTATGATGAATTCCTGGTACGTATAACACATCGTGAAGTGTTAAAATGCGTCCAGAGCGCATAGAGAGATGATATGTGCCAATTCCCATAGCATCCTCACATGTTCCATTGCCCATATAAACTCTATATGTACCACGTGAAATACGTCGATAATCTACGAACCCCGCTCGATCTCGAGCTACATGTTTTGTTGCTCCCGTATCTACAATCCATTCAGGGAGAGAGTGAGCAACCATTACATGTGAACACACAGATGTGTAAACAGAGTTAAATGAACAAAGTACCTTTTTCGGCTCAGTGCACTCACGGCCAAAGTGTCATTTGTTTCCACAGTTATAGCATTTCATCTTAGATTTGTCTCTTTTACCAGCACGCTTGCCACGACGGCGCTTAGCTGGTTTTTCTGCCTTTTCCGCATCCCTCTGGCTATTTTTCTTGCGCTTCCCTTGTGGTTTGCGCTTACCTTGAGCATACAAGGTAGCCACACGTGTCGCCTCTTGGAGTTCAGCTTCAAGCTCAACGTGTCGAGAGATGTCAGAGAAATTCTTGATGCTTTTATTATGAGTAAGAATTTGCTTCATATGCACCCAAGAATCAGGCAATGATCTTATCACAGCTAAAACTTGTTGTTCATCACTTAGAACATTCCCAACAGATTTCAACTCACGAATCATTGACGACATCCTTCTTAGATGTTCTGTCATTGAATGCTTGGGATCCTTTCGGTAGACCTCAAATTTCAGCACTAAGCTACGAAGTCTAGTGGTGGACGTACCACCGAATTCAAATTTTAGCTGGTCCCACATTTGCTTGGCAGTAGGAAAATCCTCAAATTCTCCAATAAGATCATTGTGCATGATACTCAACATAGTGTGGCGTGCACTACGATCTTTCTTAACCCAAGTTTCGTATGCTTCAAGATCACGACGGTGTTGGGCAGTATGACCCTCTACGGGTCGGACCATTTCATTTGTTAGGAGTTCCATTTTTCCTCCTTCATCCAACAAGTATCGGATTTTTCTATGACACACATCATAGTTCTTCCCATCAAGTTTGTCACCCTTATTGAGATCAACAATCACATTGTTGCTAGCCATTTCTACACGTTTGTTGCACAAAGTTGGACATTATTATTATGTGTACACTCACTATATTGTCTCAAAATCTAATTGATAAAATCATATCTATACACAAATCCGAGATCGAAAATTTCACTAGGCTCATAATCATCACCCAAATATGCATTTTAATATAACCTCTATCAATTAATTTGGACTAATAAATATTGGTAAAGCACATAACTTAAGCCAATAAAACCATTTAAAATCAACCAACATATTATGACTAGTTATCTATCAACAGAGATAAATAAGCTACATATAAACAAAGTACATCATGTGGAAAACGGACACGAAATCAGGAGTTTCTTGCTACTAATTTTCAAAGTACCTCGCTCACGAATTATTTTCAACTAACGAAAATAAAGCAAAAATATGCACTGTTTCGGAAACATATATTATTGAAATTATTTTCAACTAATGAAAATAAAGCAAGTAAATTATTTTTCAACTAATAAAAATATGCCCCGTTTCAGAAGTACTGAAAAATCCACTTTTAGATTTTTCTAAAATTCTGAAAATACACAAAGCAATATATATTTTCGCAAACACATACACTAAGTATTTTTGTTGAGCAAGACACTTATGATTAAACTAATGATATTAAATTAAATAACATGATTCAACAAATTAATCATATTAAAAAAAATATTAATATCATGCATGTTATATTTATATGAAATTAATTAAATCAACCACAAAGGTGATTGTTCCACAAAATTGATTTTAGGTCGTAGTCCTTTCGAGCAGAGGCCGTTTAGTCCTTGGTCCATTGGATGGTCGGTGTCAGGCCAGAAATTGGAACACATTAAACCACAAAGGTGATGTCTCCACATAATTAATTTTAGGTCATAGTCCTTTTAGGAAGTGGCCGTTTAGTCCATGGTTCGTTCAAAAAAAATAACGAAAACGCATAAAAGGCTCTGATGCCAATGTAAGTCATATATAACTATATATATGTAAGTTGAACAAATCAAATGCGGAAGCGGGTTATTAATTCATACCTTGTAATCGCTCCAAATGCGGATGAATTAGGACCGGTGGATCACTTGCGTTTCACGTTCTTGAACCTTCAAACTCGGCGGTGAGTAGGTGCCACAAAAACGAGCACAAACTATATTTCCACAAACTAAATACCGTATAGAACTTCAACTTCTTCTCCAAAAGACACTAAGGGATTTTGGTGATTCTACAACTAATGTTTGAATACTAGCTAACTTGAATGCTCACATAGAACTCTCTAGCTTAATCTCCATACTTGGTTTATCTCTTGCTAAACTCACTACTATTGAGTTGTAGTATTTTCTACTTCTTATTATTATGTTTCAACAAATGAAACTAGAAGCCTATTTATACTTAGACTTCAAGTATCCTCTCTTGGCAAGTGTCAAGGAAGAACTAAACACTTGGAGCAAGTTCTAACACTTGTTAGCATGGAGATAAACATATGGAGTAAGTGATTAAACACTTGTTAGCATCATGCAAACACATGGTGGCAAGAAACAAGACACATGTTTCACCATGGCTTGGTTAGTTGGAGAAGGATTTTTCTTTCGACAAAGTCAAGCACATGACTTTATATAACCACCCAAGATGGATTTTGGGCATGCACACACACATGGGTGCCCATATTTCCAACAGATACCATGAACATCAGCCATCAATCACGATAATGGCAACAGTTCCAAACTGCAATTACTACAACGAACACATGTGTAGTAGCAGGAAATCCCACACTACACCCCTCACTCAGTTTTGTTGGACTAATCCATTAAAAGATATGTGATCAAGAATATTTGTTAATTGATTCCATAAAATGTTTACACAGTACAATAGAATTACACTTGGGAATTAAAGCGCTCTTAAATTTTCTCTCTCCTAATGACTTGCTTCCCAATTCAAAAAGATCTCTCCCTTTCAACAGACTCATTTAGCCCTTTATATAGGGTAATACATAGTGGACGACAGCTAAGCTATCCTTTATTTTCGGGAATGTCTCGCGAAGTGTCGCAAATGCACAAATATTTATTCTCGCGACACTTCTTAGCCTTCGCCAGGTTTCATGTCTTCCATTTGTTTTGTTGGTCGTTATTCATCGCGTCGTTTATCTTAACTCTCTGCGACTCCCTCGCGACGCCGTCGTTTATTAATCCCGCGAACCTTGTCTCATTTGCGATATTATGATCCTACATCTTGCCTCTTTTTCCTTGAATATTGCTTGAAGAGCGATTTGAAGGAAAAATTCATTGTTGTAATAATCCTTGGTCGCAATTGGTGAAGGAACGAGCGAAAGAATACTTTTCTTGAAAAGTACGTACTTGCCTCTATTCTTTTAGCGAAGTTCGAAGCTTCTTTGTAGTATATATATGAAGTTCCGTCTCCTGTCTCTCCTTACATCTCTCTGCGAGGGAGAGAATATCATGAGAATCAATATTTTGATTTGCCGCAACTACTTATCTTTATCTGTTTGACTCCATACTATTACCTGATTTTGACTATTAAAGTCTTTACTTGACACGTCTCTTCCACCCGTTTATTCTCGTCCGTTCGTGTCTCTTCTCGCATTAAATGCCCTACTTTTTCTCAAGAATCTTTTTTGATTTTTCTATATATAGTTTTCTTTTCCTCCTCTTTTCTTCTTTTAATTTCTCTCTGCAACTTTTCTTTACTCTCTCCTTCCGCAATTTACGCTCCTGCTACTGTAACTCTTTTCTTCATCCCTTCTAACGCTGATCCTAATCTCCAATCTCCCATCCATTCCCATATTGATAATGACTTTCATTAGTCGTGCATACAAAGCTTCTTTTGATGAAGTTCAACAGAAGTTGCTTGAGAAGGGTTTTACTCTATCAACCATTCCTGATCAAGAACCTTCATCTATTCTTTCTGCAAAGCTGTTTTCTGATCATCAATGTGATGATCAAAAAATTATAGTCTCGCTAGGTCAGCTTCTCGCAGGGCTTCCCATTCCCTTCTCGCTAGGTTTTTCTATCTTCTTTCATAGGTTGGAAAAACTTCCTTTGTAGTTGCCTCAGATCTCGAGAGGAGACGCAGCAATCTTGAAAAGAGAAATTTACAATTGAACAAGAAGACCCAAGAGCTGGAAGCTGAAGTCGCGTCATCTCGCGATAGGGTTCAAAAATTAGAAGCCGATCTGGACTCCCAAAAGGATAGAGTATCTACTCTTCAGTAACTCAAATCAGAACTTTACGGTATAGTAATTTTCAATTCTCAAATCCTTGTCATGTTATCTTCTATCTTTCTTTGTCTGACTATTATTCTCGCAGACGTATATAATCTCTCCGAAGAATCCATTCTTCTCCATTCATTTCCCGAGCCTATGAATGATGATGTCCTTCTTACTCACCTCAATCAATCTCTAAGTAATTCCTCAAATAAAACTAACCTCCTTTCATTAAAGGATCTTCAATCCAAACATCATCTCTTAGAGATCGAACACAGATCTAGTTTAAATTTAACTAATCGCTTTAAACGAATGTACCTTGATTCCGAGAAGAAAATCAAGACTTTAAGGAAGAAAATTAGTGATCTCATAGATGAGAATGATCGCATTACTAACAGAGGTGCACAGGCGTTAGCAGAATTCCACAAATCTCTTCTCGGTGTGCAAGTTGAACGAGATGAACTCCTTCATCGAGAATACCATACTTAAGCGCGAGAAGAGCAAGTTCGTTCTCTTCTTGTTATTAATAATGATGATGAATTCGCCTGGGCTGCGAAAGTTTTAGATAATGCCAGGAATAACCTAGGTGTTGATGTTAGTCTTCATGCCGAGCATACTTCCTTGATTAAAGATATGATATCTGATAGAGAAGGTTACTTATTATACCTTACTGCTTCTCACTTTTGTAGTATTGCTTGTAAATTATTAACTTGTTGTTACTTATTTGTAGAATCCGAGAAGAGACTTCAAGTTAGAATTAGAGAGCTTGAATCTGAAAAAGAACAACTCGCCAGGAATTTTCCAGCGCGAATTGAAGAACTTGAAACTGAAAAAGAACAATTTCGCAAGGAGTCTCTCCCTTCGCGAGAATAAATATGTCAAGTTGAAGAAACAATTTCTAACGACAGTGGCGAATTTTAATAATGATGCCGTTCGTTTTCGCAATGGAGCCATGGAATATGTTTGTAAGGACCACAATATCCCTCTCGCATTTATATCCCCGGCTGCTTGAAAAGGTTCCGAGAATCGCTGTCTCAGACGTATCTGATAGTGAGGCTGGCGAAGAAGAAAATTCTGGCGATGATGATAATAGGACTGAAGAATCAGATGAAGGAGAAGAATCACCAAAGAGATAATTCTTTTTGTTTTCTTTCGTTGCTTGTAATATCTGTACATTTCGATCTTCACTCCCCTTTTTAGTAGTTCTTCCTTGTAATATACTTGGCCAACATTATTGACGTATAACTCTTTCATCGAGAAGATGAATAACAATATTTCATCTTTTCCATTCCCATACTTGCCTCTCGTTATTTATCTTCAGATGGAAGATTTTAGTTGTCATCATGTATTTTGTTGGATAATTATTTTATTGTTATTGAAATGTATCGTTGCGACGAGGTCGCGGGTGCCTTCATAAATTAAGAATCCTGCTTATCTCGCCTTATCATTTCGGTAGTCTTTATTTTATCTCTTCTTGTTGCGACGAGGTCGCAAGCCGCCTTTACACTTTCATGCAATGGCCCATTGACCTTGCCTTATCATTTTTGTGTGGTCTTCCAAGTCAGACCTCCCTAATTAGAGGTCCTCCCCTGCCACCTTTTATCGCGACAAAATCGCAGGACGTCTTTACACTTGTATGTAAAGACCCCTTGATCTTGCCTTATCATCTTCCAAGTATTTTTGCCTCTGCAGGATGTTTTAGTTGCGACAATATGACAGGCCTAGATATCCTTGCGAACATAAAGCCCCATGACATTGCCGTCTTGCGACGAAATCGCAGGACGTCCGTACACTTTCGTGTAAAGACCCATTGATCTCGCCTTACCTTCGCGTTAGTATTATTGCCTCTGCAGGATAATTGCACAAATATGACAAGCCTAAATTCTCTTGCGAAAACATAGCCTCATGACATTTGCGTATGTTTTGACACTCCCCCTAATGGAGAGCGTCGCCCTTATCATCTCCCCGGTTGCCCCTTCAAGGAGGCGAAACATCGGCCATACAAGACTAGCTCCTCCCATCCGGTCTTAACAACAACCAGTTGTTTTCGCAGCCTCTTATCCCTTATACCTATATGGTTTATGGTTACAAGACTGCACCCTAAGTGGAGTTTTCTTCGGGCGAGTGCAACATATGCCAAGACTTGCCAAGAATGGGGGGGTAGGTTCATCCATCCCGGGCACTCGGCTCAACCGTGTACCCCGGCGCCTTGAGCATACACTGACTCCTTGGAAGAGACCCTCGGTCGCCCAACCAGGGTATAACCTTATATATATAGTTGGGAATCCAAGGTACCTCTCCCGGATAGGCTTTCATGGGCCCCAAATTTTCATGACTCAGGCTTCAGGAGCGGTGTAACCTTTCCCCTGAGCCATGTTGAGAGATACCCCCTTATATGACGCACTTTAGGTCTTACATTTGCCTCTTACGAAATGTTATTCGCGAACTAGGGTGCACGCCATAAAGGTTCGTCCCATTCTTTTACTCATTCATATTTGTTAAATCATTCAATCATTCATGTTTCATTATTTGCTGATATTTGTTTACGAAGTATTCGCACAATTGTTTTATTTGTTGTATTTTCATTTTTCTTTCTTAATTGAATTCCCATATATTCTTGGTGCGAGATTCTCGCACATCATTTCTTCAATTGCTACTTTTTCTCCCGTTTTTGTTGATTATTCACTTCTTATGCCTTTTGTTCCTCATATCCTTTGCTTCTTTATTACCATAATATTCGCTTGTCTCTAGGCATTCACCTCGCGAGGTATGTTCAGTCCTTACTTCTATAGCATCCACCATCAATTTTTCCTTTCTCTCGCTCATCTCTCACATGTTGCTTCCAACCTTTTCTTTTGGCATTTCTTTCTTCGCAGCTTTCTACATCGACCTCATGACATTGTTGCGACTCCTTCCAATCTCCCTGTATAATACCAATGCCATTTGGATGTGGAAATTTTATACATTGATGATATGTTGATGCGACTCCCAAGATTTCATGAAGCCACGGCCTCCCAATCGGCGCATTATATGGAGATTCCACGTCAACCACACGAGAATAAGATATCGGTTGATAATCCTTGTAGAGGTATTCTCATGTGAACCTCTCCCTTTGGTTTGTTTGCAAAGTGCCATTAAAGCCATATATCTTGTATGTCGAGGGGATCAAATCCTCATCTTTTCCTCCCATCGTCTTGTAAGTATGGTAAAAGATAATATTCACCGAACTTAGGTGTCGATTAGGATTCGGTTGATCGCCCAAACAAGCTTCTCGCTTCATCATCTTCCCCATCAATCGGTTTTCGGGTTAATCTCTAGTTTCACAACCAACGGGCTATCATGTGTTTCTCTTCCTTTTGGCACTTCATCTCGCAGAGAAAGAAATAGTCTTCACTGCCACTTTTCTAATGCGTCGTTCTCGCTGAGACTCATTATTTCTTTATCATTAGCATCTCTCGCAAAGACTCTACTGAGCACATTGTCATGAAAATCTTTGATTGTGCGATAAGAGTGGACGATAGAGTTGCAATTCAAATTTTTAGCTTTTGTTCCGACTTCTATCACAAATGTTTCCTTTCCTTTCGCCGACACCGTTCGTGCATCATCTGGGGGTGGTGGTAATGTCCGGCCTTTTTCTTCTCCCTTTAGAAAGTGATTGACTTCCCTGATCAATCATCCTGAGAATAATTCTTTTTATGTTTCTACAATCGTTTGTTTGATGTCCATGGAAGCGATGGTAAGAGCAAAACTCATGACTTCTGTCGCCTGGCGGCGGTTCCATTCCCACGTTCCAAGGTGCTGGTACATCTTCCATCACAAGTATAGCTTCCCAGATCTTTTCCACACTAGCATTCAATGGAGGCATCTTAATCTGTTCCAATACTATTCTGCGACTTCTCTGCCCTCCATGGTTATATTGCCTTCGTCCACCGTAAGTTTCTTGCGCATGATCTAGCCTCCGAATCTTATTATTCTTCTGTTACGGTTGTAGTAGTTCCTTTCTCGTTCAAACTCTTCTTGGTCGTGGATTCCCATGGCTACTATCTTCCTCTGTCCCTCATCAGCCTTCCTTGCTTGCTGTCCTTGCGAAGTGCTCGCCACTGTATTTATGAATTGAGGCAACAAGCTTGCGTTCGCAGCATTCGAGCTTGTGTTCGCGATCGGATAAGAATTCATTTCATTCTCGTCTTTCTTCTAAGGCGATATATTCTTCCTGTAACTCTCGCAGATTACGCCATCGTGATTGTATTTTTGATTCTAAAAATTTGAATGTATAACAAGTTAGTCGCGAAGAGAGCATTCACAAATGAGAGAATGAGGTATCTTTCCTCAACCCGTCCTGCCATTTCGCTACACATGGTCCTCCATCTTATTGTCAATTGCCTTAAGCTCTCGCCAACCCTTTGCTTCAACCCAAATACATCTTCAATACCTGGTCGTGAAGAATTGTTACTTATGTATGCGCCCAGGAATGTGGCTTGTAAATGGTTAAATGATGCGATTGTGTTCCTTGGCAGACCCTCAAACCATTTTAGTGCTTCTCCTATTAGGCTTGATGCGAAATACTTGCATAGTATAGCATCATGATTCTCCCACTGCAACATACATCTCATATAAGCCTTGATATGTTGTACCACACAAAGTTGTTCCATCAAAGATGTTGGTTAATGCAGTAGATTGCACTTAGGAGGTATTCCTCCCATCTCGTACTTCTAGTGTGAAGGGATTCTTCGCAGCTTCTGCGATGGCTTCGTCCAATTGTTTCCTTCCTCCTTCCCTTCTATTGTTCATTAGTCCTCTCATTTCGGCCAGTTCTCTTAAGATTTGTTCATTTGCCTCGAGTTTGACTCCACCGGTCTTTTTAGCTCGCTTCTCTCCTTCTTCGCTCGTGCTCTGTTTTGACCTTCTTGCTCGTTATTTTCTTCTCTCCTTTCTCTCGCGACGCTCTTCTTCGTTTCTTTCTTCAATTCGCACGCCATTATATCGGTTGTTCTCTCTTCTTGGCTGTCTCTCGGCTCTCATCTCGCGCCCTCTCATATTCTTCATTAATATTTCTATTGGTACGATTTTGTTCCCTCCTTCTTTCCGGTTGTCATGGTTATTCTCACGGATTGCTTCTTCCATCTCTTGATTTTCCATTTCTGCTCTTATCCTTTCTCTCTCGCGAGCTAGCCGCGTTTGTTCAATGTAGTGCCTCTCAATGTCATCCTCAATTTCTCGGTTTCTTCTCAATTCTTCTCTCCCGTGCAAGATCATTCTTCCTTCAGCAGTTGGGTCATTCGGCCCTTGGAGTTGCATGTTTCCTTGATTTTCCCTATTCCGCTCATCTTGAAGATTTTCGGGTTGAGGAATATAACGATCTTCCATTTCCCCTCTTCTCTCGCCACGCTCTGTGCTTGGATTTTGTGTTTCTTGTTGGTTTTCTTCTTCGGTACTTTCTATTGGTAAAACTCTCCTTCTTTCTTCCTTAGTCGACCTTGAACTTGATCTCACACTACTTCTTGATCTCCTATTTTGTAATCTCATATTCTCTATCCTCAATTCATGATTCTCGTCTTGTCAAGTTTGCTCGTTCCTCCGCTCTAGTCGTCTCTCTTCGTATATTGTTTGTCTCAATCTTTCTAACGCTGCGATTTCTTCGTTTTCGGATTCATTTCTCCATTCATTCCTTGCTCTTCTCCTCCTTGTCCATTATTCACCATCTCGCTGCTCCTCTTCCCTTTCGTCTTGTAATCGGATCTCCAAGTATGTACACTTACTCTATCATAATCCACAGCCGCGTTTGCTACTTCGGGGAGATCGGTGGCTGATTTTGATTTTCTCCATCATTTCTCATACTCATCCTTGACGATTCTCCCTGTTTCATTCCTCCTTTCTCCAACCAAGTCTCCCACTTCTTCTTACAATCGTTGGTTGCCCTTGCACGTTTCTTCTTCTAGCCATTTCTCTTTTTCAATGAATTCTTGAGTATCTCTCCAAACCTTTTCTCTGTTAATCCAAATTCTTCCCAATTTCTTCGTCAATCTCTGCTCTTTCCCTGTTTCTAGCGCATATGTAGTAGCAGGAATCCCACACTACACCCCTCACTCAGTTTTGTTGGACTAATCCATTAAAAGATATGTGATCAAGAATATTTGTTAATTGATTCCATAAAATGTTTACACAGTACAATAGAATTACACTTGGGAATTAAAGCGCTCTTAAATTTTCTCTCTCCTAATGACTTGCTTCCCAATTCAAAAAGATCTCTCCCTTTCAATGGACTCATTTAGCCCTTTATATAGGGTAATACATAGTGGACGATGCCTAAGCTATCCTTTATTTTCGGGAATGTCTCGCGAAGTGTCGCAAATGCACAAATATTTATTCTCGCGACACTTCTTAGCCTTCGCCAGGTTTCATGTCTTCCATTTGTTTTGTTGGTCGTTATTCATCGCGTCGTTTATCTTAACTCTCTGCGACTCCCTCGCGACGCCGTCGTTTATTAATCCCGCGAACCTTGTCTGTTGCGATATTATGATCCTACAACATGACTTCCAACAGCAGACTTCGTCATCGTTGAAGTTGTGATCATCATGTGATCAATCAATGGCAGCCAACGCCAGTATCCACTTCCATCTCTTTCCACAGCTTCAAACTTCACATTTTCATCGAGCAACCATCATAGACTCGAGTAATCTCCATTATAGACTCCTATTCTTCCATCTCATCTTAATCACTGCCACAGGTAGCATCTCGAGTAACTGTTATCCATGCAGAAGAACAGCACGCGGTTTTTTTTCTTACCATTTTGAATTTCAGCCTCCCCCTTTGTAAACTACCTGACTGTATTTAGCAGTTCCTTTGTAACATGGTTGCCCCTTAGCAGAGTGGATGCCCCGTAACGAACGATGGGGTGGCAATAGCGTTCGCTACTAAATGACCATCTTGCCCTTTTCTTTCGGATTCTTATTTTGCTCATAACTTCTTCATATGATGTTGGAATGACTCCATTCTTTCGCCATTGGCTTTGTCTTTTCGTCCTCTTCAAGATGAAAAGTAGAAATCATTTACTTGAACGAGCTCCACTTGGTCTTTGGTCCTTCTCCACTTGTAGCTAGTTTCTTTTATTGCACAATTAAGTGCCTAATTCACTTCTTTTGGATGATTCACCTAATAAAACACAAATAAGAGAAAACAAGCGTAATATACAATAATTTTCAAGAAAACCAACAACTACTAGCATGGAATTGAAACAAAAAATATGTGAAATATGCACTTATCAAGAACTCAGGAGAAGAAAAGCTAGGGTTTGGAGCTATTTCCATCACCGTAACTATTTCTTTACCATTTTATCATGTGAAACTCATGGGTTTTGTTAGTACCATGAGTAGCTAAACTTATTAGTGATTGGGGATGAATTCTAAGTTCTAGACATGATTTGAGTTATTATATAAATCTATTTTGAAGTTCTTCACATGATTATTGATTGTTTATACCAATTAGAATATTTATGATTGATTGATAGATTGTTTAGGTGGCCAACTGAATTAATTTGTTGATTCAATCAAATGCTAGTATTGAGTTAGGAGAAAAGTAATAGTCGAATAAATTCATACAAAAGTAGAGAACACAAGACCTTGCAGAGGGATTCTGTGTAGCGATTGTGTGTATAAACAACACTGGAAAGTGGACCTTAAGCTAAGAGTCTAACTACTAGGATCAATCTATAATTCACAAAAGATAAAGCATTCGGAAAAATTACACCTTGAGTGAGCTACTATTAGGTGGTTTCGAAGAATATAATCTGGTATTGGAGAGCTTCCGTACCCAGTGATATAAGGAATTTAGGGGATATCACTGAACTAGATGTTATTCCACGGTTGGTAATAATTTGTGATTAATTGTATTAATGGATGAATATAATAACTTGATGAAGGATTCCCTGATCATATTTCTCTCCATTGCTTGCAATCTTAATTACTCTTAATTGCTTGGTTATTTACTTTGTTCTAAAATCTAAAACAAACCCCCCATTGTGACACTTTTTGACAACTAAATCTCCCTGCTCTTCGTGGGAACGAATCTTATTTACTACTATATTATTCATCAGTAAAGTAGAATATAAGATATTAATTTGATTGCACCTACGACACGCATCACTGAATAATACTTAGACCCATCGTCTAAATCAAGTTGAAAAGACGAGGGTACCCAAATATACCTCAATCTAAAACTTTTCCACCTATAAGTCCTTTTTCCGAAAGTGATTGTCAATGGACTGAGTCGAGACAATACAACTAATCGGTTCACACTTCGTGTGATCGTTTATGGATACGAGATCGAGACAATACAATAACGAAGTATGTTTACTTGATAATAGGTTCGAACTTAACCAAACGCAATAGGATTGCTATCAAGTAAATAGGAATTAACGTTTGTGTATTTTACTTCTAATTATAATAAAAACAATTATGATTACGGAAATAGAAAAGTAAAAGACACAACAAGATTTTGTTAACGAGGAAACCGCAAATGCAGAAAAACCCCGGGACCTTGTCCAGAATTGAATACTCTTGGATTTAGCCGCTATACAAAATCAAACCAACTTCGTATAGTTGAGACCAAGCAACTAAACCTATAGTTCAGCTAGTTCCGTCTGTATTCCCACGCCTCCAACTTATGAATAAGTCACGTACTTGGAACAATTCCTTTGGTTCGTATTCCAAACAGTAAAGGAACAACAAATCTGTTTGGTATCAACTCTTTTCAACCAAGTGATGTGACTTCGACAAAAGGCTCTTCCGTTTATCTCAATAAACTCCTTTGTCAGATCCTTAGATCTATCTAACAACAACTACCAAAGTAATTGCTTAAGATATTACAATCAATACTTTTAATCACCAAGAAACGTATTGATGTCGATCTACTCAACTAATCAATCCAATCTACCACAAGGATAAACCGATTATAGTTGGATCCTATTTAACCGAAACAAGTATTGTGTACACCAAAGATTATGAACCCAAATCAGAAATCTTCAAAGTCTTCTTTGTCTTCAAATCTTCTTTAATCTTCAATCAACACCTGCACACAATCAACTTGAATCTCTTGTGATCAATCACGTATAGAACGGAGTCTGTTAACAATGGATTATCACAAGACGTCTTTAGATCTACAAACAGTCTAAAGATCCCCGTCGAAACTTCGATCTAGTTTGATTGATTCTTATATCATAAGAGAAGATTCTCAAGCATAAACAAACTAGGTGCGATCAAAGTTCAACAACCGTTAGTCAATCAAATCAATCAAAAACTAATAATAAACCGCAATTATCTAGTTTCCCACCAACGGTACTAATAGAGCTTCTCAATCCCAAAGAAGTCTTTAAACCGAGCGGCCGTAAGAGATTTCTCCTAATTAAGTTACTTTCCTCTCCGAATAGGCGGCTCCACCAGTAACAACATAACTAGGTAGTTTTGCTGGCTCTAAGGATTAGTTTGCTAGAAATGCAAACTTTGATATTTATAGACCAACGAAGTTTGGACACCAAGGAATTTCCAAAACCGAAAATATTCTCAAGATATGCAATATATTCCAGATTCGGTTTCCATAATTCCTGGAAATGCTTTGTCCAAACATTGACCGAAAATCTCTAAGAAAATCTCCAATTAGTAAATGCACATTACCAATTTTCATTTTCCAAAAATAAAATTAATAAAATTAATAACCTTAATTAAATGATTCTCAATTTATTTTTTCGATCCGGGATTTTCCTTTAGCTATTAAGGAATATCTTTGAACAATAAAAGATAAGCGTTACTGCAGATGTTCAAAGAATGTCGACATCTTTACTTTGTAAGTCCTCTTCATACTTACAATCTTGAAACCGATTTGCCACACTTCCAAACGAGTTTAGAATTAGTTCATCTGACTTTCAAGAACTATGTGATTTATTAATAACACTCAATCACAAATCATGGGTTTCACGGTTCTACCAAAACAAGTTTCGGTTCTACCTCCATGTGAGTATTGTGCATAGTCATACTAGCTTTCCAAAAATTCGGTTGACTGGGTACTAGGATCGAGTCCCCACATATTTATGGTAAGTACTTGTATTTGTTGCACATGTCCATAGGATCGGTTCCCCCATCTACTAAAAATGTGTTGCACCTCTTACAAGGATCGATTTCCCTTTTGTGATCGGTTGCACCTCTTCATAGGATCGGTTCCCCTTTGCCTAGAGTTGGTCATACCAATAACACTAAATGATCATACCATCTCAGGTGATTACTTAAGATCGGTTTCACTAATAAAAGTCATACCAATACAAAAGTCAGGCCTTGTGAATAGTTTTACCAAGAACATAAACAAGTCATGAGCGGTTATACTATCACACATATTGGTAGTTCAAAAGATATGCAATAAATCCCAATACCAATAAGCCTAGCGATTTCCCTTTCGATTCACAAAATAACTTCATGAATTTACTTCCTTTAAACGAATGTAAAACATTGTTTCTTACATACTTGTTTAAACGAACATAAACAAGTCATGAGCGGTTATACTATCACACATATTGGTAGTTTAAACGAACATAAACAGGTGATTACTTACTTCATGAATTTACTTCCTTTAAGGATGAAATCTTCACCTTATACCCATACATAATCACAATAGCATTCAAACGATTATGTCGATGTCTTATATATGAAGTTCAAAAGATAAACGTTATACTTCGTATTGTATTCCTTAATACTACGTCTAACTAGAGTGTAATCATTCATTCTTCGCAGTTTTGTTTTCAATATGCACGACTTGAAAGATACGTTAGGAAATGAAACAGTTCAAGTCAAATATCACTAACCTCAAGTGGAAGGATGATGTTGTCGTTGTAGCTCCTTACTTCTTCACTTCTTCAAGTCTTCGCAATACTCGTAATGTATCATATCCTAATACTTTCAAACTAACCTATACGAAGTTGACTCTAGTATATAATCAAGCGACTCTTTAAATGAGTTTTGGTTCACTAAAATATGACAACCAAACTTGACATACCAACGCTTGGTGGGTTCAGCTATGCTCTAACAATCTCCCCCTTTGTCAATTTTAGTGACAAAACTCTTACATCATATGGATAAACAAATTACAAGAATTCATTACACATACGCTTGATTCCCAAATTCAACAAAGACAAGAATCGTATACATTCAATCCATAAATGCCGTTGTTGACATTATAATAACAAAGCCAATACTCCCCCTAAAGGTAAGATAGGTAGATTTTATCAATCTGCACGTCTTTGTTATTCCTTTGTAGTCCATATAACTACAAGTATCATATGATATGCTACTCCCCCTTAGTCTATGCTTTACTCTTTCGTTAGATAAACGTTTAAGCACCAATGTCCTTTCCCTAACTGATACCAATAAATATAAATCAATACCAGTATCACTTGTTTACTCCATATGTTTCTCCCCCTTTTTGTCACAAAATGACAAAGGTACGAGCAAATAAAGGACAAACTGAAAGGATCTTACAAACCTCAAAACAGACTTGCAAAGCTTTAAGAGTTAAGCACGAGGGTTCCACACACCATTTTTGATAACCAATATCAAAATCGAAACTACAAGTAATTTTGTTTTGATATGTTACCAAGGAAACAATTGCCCGAAGCAATTTTCCCTAATAGTTTAGCAAACCAAAAATCGACTAAGCACCTTAGTTCCTTTGCTAAACCGATTGTACAAATACAATCGCTTGTTCGATAAGACCAAAATAAAGATAACTCTATTTTTCTCATCAGGTTTTAATTATCCATATAACTTAGACCTTTAACTTTTAAACAAGACAAATACTAGGTTAGTTAACTAGCATTCCTTGTTAAGGCATTCGATTCGACTTGAATAACCGAAACCTCCACTTTGATAAGTCTAACTAAGATCAGAATTAACTTAGTTTCTCTTATCCGAAATCGAATTGGACTAAACAATTCATCCCGTAAACCTTTTCTTTCGTTAAGCCATAAACAATTCATACAAACCAAATAAATCAACTTGCATAATTATTACCTCAACCGGAAGCAATTGAAACAACATAGACATTAAAGCACCGCAATTGCACCGAAATTTTGTAAGCCTAAACGATTGATACCAAACTATAAAGAAAGATAACAATAGTTTTTCTTAACCGGAAAAAATTGAATCACACACACATCCATACACAAATAATGGAATAAAACATCAATTGTACCAAAATTTTGTTAAGCAAAAGCAATAAATATACGCAATAAACTCAGGCTTTTCTTAAACAGGAAAACAATTAACTAACAAAGTCGTTACCTCAAATTTCGCATCCTCTTCTCCAATATGTTTGCATCTTCTTCCAGGAAGAATTGATATCGAAATATCATTATGTTGTCATCCTTATGCAAAACAAATGAATAACAACAACCAACCTTTACCAGAGAAAGGTTGAAAACCGGTTTTAACTATTGCAAGCAAAGTTGAAAACCCCGAAACACATATGCTTTTATGCTAAACCAAATGATTCAACATATTGTGACTTTTTCACATATTGTTTCAATCAGAACCCCTCATGATCCTTTGATAAAGCCTACCAACAAGGGCTAGAAATTAATCCTGCTAAACCAAAAAGTCACCCAAACCATAAGGGTTCACAACATATGAGATCGAATATCAAGGTTAGAAAACCGAAATCAAACATCCCATACACATACATAGAAATAAGATAAATCATTCAAGCACAGGCTATGTAAACATAAACTATCACAAGAAAAATTATAAACAAATAATTTTATTCATAATAGTTTTATTCATAAATAGACCTTATTGTTAGAGCATTGCTCAGTTGAACCCACTAGCGTTGGTATGTCAAGTTAGTTGTCAATTTTAGTTGCCAAAATGCATTCTTGATTTAGCATACTAAAGATAGTTTTGGACTAGATTAGGTCTAAGAAGTTGAATTGATCGAAGCTATCCTTAAAGGGTGAAGATTGAAGACTACAAGAAGACATCAACAAGTACTTCATCAACAAAGGTATGTGATTGATTTCATTTGGATTCTTGTTCAATTCTAACTTTCTAATCTATCAAGATAAATGCTCACTCAATTGAACAATTCCTATGACGGTAAATGTATATTTATATATATATATACATATACTTGAGGTTATTTGATTCATGACTTTGGTAACAATAACCTTTATCCCTATAGAGGATCTCATGTTATAGTGAATAAGCTTATGAATTCAACGAGCCAAGAATCACTCAATTCCAAGTTGTGACGATGAAGTTATGAGTGATTTATTAAAGTAACAATTATACGTGTTGCTGTAATTGTTACAGTTCGTTAGTATGAAACAATCCATGGACTATTTGTAACGGTTCACGGACTTGGGCCCAATTACGTGACTAAAAGGAATTTTTGGTCAAGTTGGTGTTGTTTCCTTATCTAGCCAAGATGACTATTAAGCCAAAAATATTTGATTACCATATTAAAGTGTTTGTGATAACTTTTAATTCCTGCCTAAGTTAAAATGTGATTTGCTCACATAAATACAATATTTGCTAATTAATTATTTATTTAATTATTTTGGCAAGAGTTATGTAACTTAGGAAAGACTCCCATATTTAGGAGAGTCTTGAAAAAGGAAAATAGTCAAAACCCTAGCTTAGCTTTTAAGCTAACTTATTTACTATAAATAAAGGGTTCATGAGTGCTACACGTTTTTTATCCCCTTTGGAAAATTGGTGTAAGCTTCGTAAGGTTGTTTTCCATGTCTTCTGTTCTTCGTGAACAAGAGTGAGATAAAAGTCTTTGTATTAGGGATCACAAAGCCAAGTTGGATTAATCTTCGTGATTGATTATACAACTTGTGATCTAGGTTTTCACCTCTTGTCTATTCTAAGGTTTTCTCTTCTGATATAAAACATGTTAGAGCATTGCTCGGTCGAACTCGCATGCGTTGCTATCCCAAGCATGTTTGTCAATGTTAGTAATCAAAACTATAAGTCTTGATTTCTAGTCTACTATAGTTAAGGTCTCGGACTAGGATAAAAAAGTGTAATTGAGCTCAAGAACTCCATGGCAATCATCATACAAGACGAAGGACTACTCAAGGAACCGGTGGAACTTCATCGACTAAAAGGTATGTGGAGACTTGGACTTATCTATCACTCAAAAGTATATTTATCTCCTATCTTGAGACAAAAGTCGTTTTGCTATATAGACTAAGATTATACACATTTGGTATTTCGAGCCGAGTTTAGATCGCCTATCTATTTCTCAAAATATGTGTTGGTAAGATTTCGTTTTAGCCGAATTCATCTTTAACTAGTGACGAAAGTCATGTTATGTTTCAATCACTTTGAAAATTGCTCTATGACGAGAAATGGTTTGTGAATAACAACTATATAACGTCCTCTGAGAATGTTTCAATGATTGAAATGAGAGTTTAGATTACATAACCATGGTAGGATATAAGCATTGTTGTGGAAACACATATATGTATATGTCCTTATTCCTTGAACCAAAGTTTTCGAACTTTGTTGATCAAGAGAACCGGAATTGTGGCGTGATCCAAGTCCACGAACTGGCGGAAGTTCTCGACCCGAGAATTTCTGCTGGAGTTTGTGAACTTAAGTCCGCGAACCCAGTCCGCGAACTTGAGTTGGTTATATCTAAAAACGATTGTTCTTGAACTCATGTTTAAATAAACTAAGGAATGCTTTTGCAAACCGTGGCTATAAAGTTCATGAACCGATTCGAGTGAATCAAATCGTTTTTGCTTCGATTGTGTCTTGTGTAGTTACATAAAGATCTAAGCAATTGAACAACTCTCTACCTAGTTCATTTGAGTCATTTGGACTAGTTATGGTGAAGAAGAATATGGTTGATATAAAATTGCTCATATGGCTAACCTTTGTCTAACTATTGTTGAACCAACAAATGTACATGTTTGGGTACGGTCACACAAGCCTAGAAACGTGCATTTCATTTGTGTATAACAAGCTAAGTTTTCGATCTAACAGATGAGAAATATTAGCTTGAATCTAATCAGGTTTTCATCTAACGGTGAATATTAAATGCTTTGTTACCAAGCTAACATTGATTGCAAACCCTGATTTGAAAGACTATATAAGGGAGAACTCTAGCAACTGGGAAACCTAATCCCCACACCTTACGTGTGATACTAGTTGTATAAGCTAGAGTCGATTCTCCTTTAACCTTGGTTTTCTCTAAACCAGGTTAATGACTTAAAGACTTCATTGGGATTGTGAAGCCAGCCCGATACTACTTTCTCGTAGTTGTGTGATCTAATCTTGTTGTTTCTATCGTACGAGTACAATTGTAATAATTGGCTTGAGATTTCTATCTCCGATAAGCAAGATAAAAAGAAGTCACAAACATCTTTGTCGCATCGTTTGTGATTCCGAAATACCTTTTTCGCTGCGTTGATTAAGATTATTGTGAGGTGATCGATAATACTAGGCTGTTTGATGCGTGTCGTAGGTGCAATCAAATTAATCAATATTTCCACTCAATTAAAAATAATATAATGGAAGTCAAGTTCGTTCCCACGAGGAGCAAGAGATTCTAGTTGTAAAAATTGTCACTAAAAGGGGGGATGTATAAAGCAAAAGAAAATAAACAAAGCAATTAAAATCGAAAGTTAAAAGCAATAAGAGAGACAAGATCAAGGAATCCTTCTTCGTTGCAAAACAATGAATCAAGTTATGTTCTTTTCTACTTGTTATTAGTCACAAATTATCACCAACCGTAGGTAAAGCAGCTAGATCAGTGCTAAACCCCTAAATCCCTTATATCATGGGACACGGAAGTTCTCGACTACCGGATTCTATTTACCAAACCACCTAGTAGTAGATCACTCTAGATGTAATTTAAATAAACGCATTAAGATTTATGAACTTATTAGGTCAATATTAGTAGTTAGACTCTTAGATCAAGGTCTACTTGCTAACGTTGTTTTCACACACAATTGCTCCACGGAATCCCTCCGCAAGGTCTCGTGTTTGCTACTTATGTAAAGAGTCAAGAAACGATTACTTATCTCCTAACTTTCACTAGCTTTAGATTAAATCGACAAATCAATTTAGTTGGCCACCCAAACAATCTATCAATCAATCATGAATGTCATTAAGATCATTCCTATTAGTAAAAACAAACGATAATCATGTGAAAAACCTCAAGATAGAATTGAAACAATACTCAAAACATATATTAAGAACTAGGAATTCATCCTCAATCAATAATAAAATTAGCTACTCATGCTAAAGAGTTCACATAAAGAATAAGAAAAGAAAAGTGTTGTGTGTGTAGAGATGTGTAAAAGTGTGTAGAGAACTTCTCTACTTATAGGCTTCAATGTTCTCCAAATCTTCCAAGGAATAGAATCCTCATTCCATAGTAATTCAATTTCCAAATTCAATTTCCAAATTCAAGTCTTTCTCATCTTCCATCTTCTCTTTCCAAATTTGAGCCAAATTCTCCATCCAATTCCAAGTCCAAGTATTCACACCCATGAAAGGAATCCACACGAAAATCTGTAATTTTGGTCGCCGGAAAACCGGTATTATGGCCGGAATCCGGCCGGAAAAGTCACCGGAATCTTCTTCACCGTCACTGGTATATTCGACGGAATATTCCGTCAGTCCACCGTTAGGACTAACGGTCAAAAGGTCAAACCGTTAGTCCACCGTTAAGGCAGAAGAGTGACTCAGCCACTGAGTCAGCTTCTCGATCACGTCGGCCTAGCCCAGCTGAATGGTCTGAACTCCGAGTTAGATCGGCTCATTGGGTTCACTGAGCTAACTCAGCCGGGTAGTAATTTCAGCAGAACCTCCCCTGTTTCTGGCTGATTCCCGGCCAATTTCAGGCCTTCCTTTCTTCACCTGTTAAGAATCCTAACATTCATCTATTCATTCAGGCATTCATTCTTTTGCTAATGTTAAGTAACACTTCAATTGCAAAGCTTCAAATCGTTACCACTCAACCCATCTTTGATCTCGTAACCTCATCAATTCCTTCCTCTCTCGTGTTGTTCAAACAGTTAAAGCACATCATCTTCTCTCTCGTGGTATTAACTCTAGCTGTTCTTGACAGAGGCAAAAAATCCCATCTTAGCAACAACACCAAACCTATCTTGCTCCTAACTCTCGATCTTCAACTCGGCCCAATTCTTTGGACCAGAGAACTCCAATTATACTCTTCGTCAAACACCAACACCATCAATTCTTCTAGGAGCTCAATTTCTGCATCTTCTTCTTCTCTGAGTCACAATTACAGACAGCAGCACTTCTCCATTCCATCAGTGTTTCCTTCTCCACCAACAGTCTCACCACTGCACCATCTGAACTGGATCCAAACCCAAATTCGAAATGAACCCAATCAACAAAATATCAACATCTCTTCCCTATTTCAAAGCAACAACTCACCACTATCCTCTTTGGTTCACTCGGCTCGGCTCTATCTACAATTCCATCTTCACGGCATCACCTTCGATTTCTTCATCTCGGTTCACAATGTAGGCTCATCGGCGTCGGTTCGATCGAGCGGCACTTTGTCTTCTCCATATCACAATATCGTTCTTCATCAAACCCCTATCTGATTCGAACCCATTTATCATCACATCCACCAGATCCCCTTTCTTCTATCTTGCTCAAACCCAATCAAAGGAATTCCGTCTGAAATCTCGATCAGCAACATCTTCTTCTCTTGATCAATTTACAACAAACCCTCAAACTCGGCTATTAAATCACAGACCCATCTTATATTTCGATCCGATTTCCTCCTCTCAGTTTTAGTAGATCTCAGGTGAAAGAGAGGAAAGAGGAGAAGATATTATCTTCTTGACTGATTTAGGTATAGGTATTGGGGCGGATATTCAGCATCCGGTCACTGTTAACCAGATGACAGCCCCTTAACTTTGAGTCGGTTGTATTTAGTACTACTCCAAAACAGAGTTGCCCCCTAACCATGACTTAGCTCCAGATAGTGTTCGCCATGAAATGACAATTTTGCCCTTTTTCTCAAATTGGGTGATTTCTTCTTCTTTTCCTCCGTGCGACTCCATGGTAGCTATAAAACTCAAAACAAGCGTAAAATACATAATTTACAAGAAAAATAGCAAAGAAAGCATAAACAATAGATAGTAAATAGGATGTATTCTACACCCTATCAAATTCCCCCACACTTAGACTTTGCTAGTCCTCGAGCAAATCAAATTCAAAACTCACAACTTCAAAGCGTTCAAGCGTCCCAAGCATCCAAAAAGCTATGAGGACATAGAGTTTCTGCATGCTAGTAATAAGAAGTTAGAAATACTAAAGAACATATTCTCATTCTTAAATGTTGAGTGAGAAATAACCACACCATAATGAGAGAGTGCGTGTTTGAGAAACGATCAATAAGCATTTCGCCTCGACTTCTGCCTCACCAAAAAGGATTTTATGATAATTGCACTCAAAAAGACGGCTTTTTTATGGTTCTCACATGTGTGCGGTAGGAATGAAGAGAGAATTCCTGCAACACGTTGAATGGTGGGAAGGACAACTTCCGAAATATTTTTAAAAACCCACATCTTTTAATATTTTGAAAAACCATTTTTCTGACGATCTCTAAGAAAGGAAATCAACCATTATTATCGAGGATGAGATTAATTACTCACCTTCACATCCGATCGCCAATTATGATAACACCACTCTCACGGCATCCAATAGAAACGTCTTCTGCTCCTCGTCTTGATCTCCTTGGTCTTCGTCTTCGGTTTCAACTATTGATGATAAACTCTCAAATTTCATAAATCCTTAACAATTTGTAACTCTTTTTACCTTAAATCCTTGTCGCTTGAAACTTCCTTATAAATTTTCCTTCCCCATGGCTTATTAAATAAATATAAGAACACATATTTCTCTTGTTTTTATCTTCTTTTTTTTTTTATGAAATTTTCAATTTTTTTTATTTTTTTTATTTTTTTATTTTTTTTTTGAAACAAGAGAAATTAAATACAACCATGGCCGTGGGAGAAGTATTTTACCGCTTGATTCTTCACAACTTGTATCGCCTCAAAATCATAAACTTCAATAATTCTCACCTTTTGATTTTCTTCGCTTTTATAAATAAGTCTTCATACTTGGATATAAAATTACCTCATTGTATTGTAAGTCCTCAACATATATGTAAAAATCTGCTCTTTGTATGTTGCTTTACTTGAGTTTGAAATTTGCTCTTTTTCTCGTTCCGTTGCTTGTAAACCTTAAACTTCTTCAACTTTCCTTGTAGATTTTGATGTCGCTCCTTGTTGATGATGAGAGTGTTTCTATGGACCCGTTGTTGTCGCGAGAGAGAATGGTGCTAACTGCAAATCGAACTACAAGAAGGAAGCTTTCATCTATAGACGTCACCCTTATGATTGACAAAATTAGCACTCAAGAGATCAAAGAGTAGTGCTTCTATTGGTGGGAGGTTGGGTAGCTCACCATTCTACCCGGAATTAACGTACGGTGACACACACTCAAAACAAAGCTCTTTAGTAGATGGAAAATTTCTGGTCGGTGCCTCACATGATATGAATACGGGTAGTCTCCACTAATGATTGATCAGCAACTCTAATAATGCACTTCTCCCTGCACCAAATTCGCATCACCGGCATGATTAAATCCATTATTTAACACTCTAACAAGAAAGAAATCCGAATGTAGTTCTCTAACATTTCCAAGTTCAATTATGTCGGTCAAAATCTCTATGTAAACATAGCTAGAAGTATGCTAGTGACTCTAAAATCTCTAAAAGTTGGAGGTTTTAAGTAAAACTTTTTTTTTTTTTAAACTTTTTAATTTTTTTGTAATTTTCGTTTTAAAAAACATGCTTAACCACTCCCCCACACTTAAACCTTACATTGTCCTCAATGTAATTGAATCCTCCTAGTAAATTCAAGGTGGGAAATTTTACATGATAAGGAACAAGAAAAAGAAATAACAAAAAGCAAAAGATAAGAAATACAAAACCTATGGGTTGCCTCCCATAAAGCGCTTGTTTTAAAGTCGACGGCCCGACTTAGCTCTTGCACAATTCATTAGCCATATACTAACAATCTGAAAATTTGGGGGTCCACCCATAATACCTGTTTTGAAAACAATAACTCCATACAAATATTAGCACAAGAAAACAATAGTGAAATTATCGCTCGATAGAAATTTCCCCCACACTTATTCTCGTCCACACTCGGAAGTGTATAAAGAACATAGAATTCGGGAACTTCCATGTATTCCTCTTGGCAAACCTGCATAGTGTTAGCATCAAGTGTTTCCAATGGTGGATATTTAGAAACAAAATCATCCAAAAATACTTTCGAAGCACATACATTCAAACCAATAAGAGGTAAAGGAGAAGAATCAATATGCAAAGAGTTAGACAAACCTTGCACAATTTCTTGTATTATAGAATCCTCTTCATCCTTAAAAAATTCGAGTGAATTACTTACCTCTTGTATATCGTGGTCCTCTATTAAACCTTGCAACCATTCTTCGTCGTTTTCTACCTTAACCAAAGTTTTGGCATCATTAAAATCATTGGCAAGTTCAATTGGGTCTTCCACAAAATCAATGAATTTGGTTTCATCCTCTGGCATCATCTCTTCAACATTCTCATCATCGGAATCGGGCCATTCACTAAAATGATTCTCGTCGGTATAGATTGTAAGATCTTCATGTGCGGGTGTTACACCGTTTATAACAATAGGTAAGTCACATCCAATCTCATCCTTTTGAATAGGCGAAGGATCGTTATTATGATCCGGAGTTGGAATAACTTCCTCATTGTTGCAATGCTCATACACTTCCGCGGACTCATATCTTTCCCTAAGGAATTTTTTCCAAGCACTAAATGCATCATCCTCAAGCTCTACCTTTTGAATAGGTGTTTGATCATTACTAAGATCAAGGCTCGAGTAAGCTACACTAGCGTCATCAAAAGTATCCAAAGGTTGACCTTTTCCAACATAATCATCGATCAAATATTCACTACACACCATAGGCACATTAGAATAGTTATTGCTTTGATAGCAAAATTCTTCTTTATCCCTCTCCTCCTTGTATTGATCCATGTCTCTTCGTTCTTTAGTAATGCCGTCTCGACGTTGTTGGAGTTGCTCATCCCCATTTTTATCGAGTTGAGTAATTTGTTCGTATAATTTCTCCGAATTCCTTTGAATTTCTCGATGTGATTCTTGCAACTTTTGTTGAAGATCCCCAATCATGGCATACATCTTATCTGCAAAACTAGAGAATTTCTGATCATAAACAAAACTATCCTCCCATCCTTGTGATTGTCCACTTACATACCCGTCATAAGGTTGTTGATATGTATGAGAATATCCATAAGGGTCTGTAGGAATTTGATCATAGCCAAAAGATTGGTTTTGATTGTATCCTAAGGATGGTTGGAAGTTGCCATAATGTTGAGGTTGAAAACCGTATTGATTGTTGTAATATGCTTGCTCTTGTCCACCATACATGGAAAACCTAAGACTGAAATAAGATTCTCAAAAACTAAGTTAGATACGGTATAGAATCTAACAAAGCAAGAATAAAGCAAAAAGAAAAATAAAAACAACTAAAATCGTCCATTTGCTCCCCAGCGGCGCCAAAATTTGATGCGTGTCGTAGGTGCAATCAAATTAATCAATATTTCCACTCAATTAAAAATAATATAATGGAAGTCAAGTTCGTTCCCACGAGGAGCAAGAGATTCTAGTTGTAAAAATTGTCACTAAAAGGGGGGATGTATAAAGCAAAAGAAAATAAACAAAGCAATTAAAATCGAAAGTTGAAAGCAATAAGAGAGACAAGATCAAGGAATCCTTCTTCGTTGCAAAACAATGAATCAAGTTATGTTCTTTTCTACTTGTTATTAGTCACAAATTATCACCAACCGTAGGTAAAGCAGCTAGATCAGTGCTAAACCCCTAAATCCCTTATATCACCGGACACGGAAGTTCTCGACTCACCGGATTCTATTTACCAAACCACCTAGTAGTAGATCACTCTAGATGTAATTTAAATAAACGCATTAAGATTTATGAACTTATTAGGTCAATATTAGTAGTTAGACTCTTAGATCAAGGTCTACTTGCTAACGTTGTTTTCACACACAATTGCTCCACGGAATCCCTCCGCAAGGTCTCGTGTTTGCTACTTATGTAAAGAGTCAAGAAACGATTACTTATCTCCTAACTTTCACTAGCTTTAGATTAAATCGACAAATCAATTTAGTTGGCCACCCAAACAATCTATCAATCAATCATGAATGTCATTAAGATCATTCCTATTAGTAAAAACAAACGATAATCATGTGAAAAACCTCAAGATAGAATTGAAACAATACTCAAAACATATATTAAGAACTAGGAATTCATCCTCAATCAATAATAAAATTAGCTACTCATGCTAAAGAGTTCACATAAAGAATAAGAAAAGAAAAGTGTTGTGTGTGTAGAGATGTGTAAAAGTGTGTAGAGAACTTCTCTACTTATAGGCTTCAATGTTCTCCAAATCTTCCAAGGAATAGAATCCTCATTCCATAGTAATTCAATTTCCAAATTCAAGTCTTTCTCATCTTCCATCTTCTCTTTCCAAATTTGAGCCAAATTCTCCATCCAATTCCAAGTCCAAGTCTTCACACCCATGAAAGGAATCCACACGAAAATCTGTAATTTTGGTCGCCGGAAAACCGGTATTATGGCCGGAATCCGGCCGGAAAAGTCACCGGAATCTTCTTCACCGTCACTGGTATATTCGACGGAATATTCCGTCAGTCCACCGTTAGGACTAACGGTCAAAAGGTCAAACCGTTAGTCCACCGTTAAGGCAGAAGAGTGACTTAGCCACTGAGTCAGCTTCTCAGTCAGTCGGCCTAGCCCAGCTGAATGGTCTGAACTCCGAGTTAGATCGGCTCATTGGGTTCACTGAGCTAACTCAGCCGGGTAGTAATTTCAGCAGAACCTCCTCTGTTTCTGGCTGATTCCCGGCCAATTTCAGTCATTCCTTTCTTCACCTGTTAAGAATCCTAACATTCATCTATTCATTCAGGCATTCATTCTTTTGCTAATGTTAACAGAACACTTCAATTGCAAAGCTTCAAATCGTTACCAGCTCAACCCATCTTTGATCTCAGAACCTCATCAATTCCTTCCTCTCTGTGTTGTTCAACAGCAGCACATCATCTTCTCTCTGTGGCATTAACTCTAGCTGTTCTTGACAGAGGCAAAAAATCCCATCTTAGCAACAACACCAAACCTATCTTGCTCCCAACTCTCGATCTTCAACTCCGCCCAATTCTTTGGACCAGAGAACTCCAATTATACTCTTCGTCAAACACCAACACCATCAATTCTTCCAGGAGCTCAATTTCTGCATCTTCTTCTTCTCTGAGTCACAATTACAGACAGCAGCACTTCTCCATTCCATCAGTGTTTCCTTCTCCACCAACAGTCTCACCACTGCACCATCTGAACTGGATTCAAACCCAAATTCGAGCTGAACCCAATCAACAGTATCAACATCTCTTCCCTATTTCAGCAGCAACAACTCACCACTATCCTCACTGGTTCACTCAGCTCAGCTCTATCTACAATTCCATCTTCACGGCATCACCTTCGATTTCTTCATCTGGTTCACAATACAGCAGCGGCTCATCAGCGTCAGTTCGATCGAGCGGCACCTGTCTTCTCCATATCACAATATCGTTCTTCATCAAACCCCTATCTGATTCGAACCCATTTATCATCACATCCACCAGATCCCCTTTCTTCTATCTTGCTCAAACCCATTCAAAGAAATTCCGTCTGAAATCTCGATCAGCAACATCTTCTTCTCTTGATCAATTTACAACAAACCCTCAAACTCGGCTATTAAATCACAGACCCATCTTATATTTCGATCCGATTTCCTCCTCTCGGTTTTAGTAGATCTCAGGTGAAAGAGAGGAAAGAGGAGAAGATATTATCTTCTTGACTGATTTAGGTATAGGTATTGGGGCGGATATTCAGCATCCGGTCACTGTTAACCAGATGACAGCCCCTTAACTTTGAGTCGGTTGTATTTAGTACTACTCCAAAACAGAGTTGCCCCCTAACCATGACTTAGCTCCAGATAGTGTTCGCCATGAAATGACAATTTTGCCTTTTTCTCAAATTGGGTGATTTCTTCTTCTTTTCCTCCGTGCGACTCCATGGTAGATATAAAACTCAAAACAAGCGTAAAATACATAATTTACAAGAAAAATAGCAAAGAAAGCATAAACAATAGATAGTAAATAGGATGTATTCTACACCCTATCACTGTTCTTTGGGAATATAAGTCCGGGTTATCGATTGGTTCCTGTTCGCCTTGATTTATCAAAAGACGGAACAAAACTCGTAGGTATATTCGTGGGAGACGGATTTATCTATTACCGTAGACTTTTCTGTATGATACAGATTTGTTTATTAAAGTCTTCGACTTTGGGTCGTAGTAACTCTTAGTTGTGGGTGAGATCAACTAAGGAATCAAGTACGTAGCATCCTGCTAGGATCAGAGACGTAGGAGCATAACTGTACCTTGGATTGGTGTGAGATTGGTTGGGGTTCAACTACAGTCCAGACCGAAGTTAATTTGGAGTAGGCTAGTGTATGTAGCGGCTTAATACAATGTGTGTTCAATCTGGACTAGGTCCCGGGTTTTTTCTGCATCTGCGGTTTCCTCGTTAACAAAATTCTGGTGTCTGTGTTATTTCTATTTCCGCATTATATTTGTTTATATAATTGAAATATCACAGGTTGTGCTTTGTTCAATCAATTAGAATATCCGACCTTTTGGTTGTTGATTTAAATTGATTGAGACTTGGATATTGGTCTTTGGTACCATCCAAGTTATCTCTCTAGTATTTGATAAAGACTCGCAGATTTCTATTTGCTTGAGTATATATCAAATCGAGAGATTGAGATATAAACTCTTTGATATACTTTTTGTCTAGATTGAGTCTGACTGTCTAGTTGATTCTCTAAAAAGTATATTGGAGTTTGTCCATACAGATTGCTAAGCGAAATATTGGGTGTGGTTGTTGTACCCCCGCTTTTTCAAAACCATCCAAGAGTTGTTGATGATAAACCCTAGGTTTTGATAGATTTCAATTTCCGATCGTATACCAACATTTTTTAGTCGAAATCGGAAGCTAGAAAGAGAACTTCGATTAAGGTATCTCGTAAAATCCTTAAGAAGTTTTAAACAAGATATCTCTAGATTTATTCTAGTTGTTCTTATTGTAGAATAATTAGGTTTCTCTTCCATTATTGAAGAGTGTAATAATCCCTAATCTACAAGTTTGTTTTGATATTACTTTTACCTAGTAATTGTTTTTATCAAAATAAACACAAGATTTCCAAAACCTTGATTCACATCTAAATGGAAATCAAACCGGTGTTTTGTGCAAACAAAATATCGAATCGTATCAATCGTGTTGTTGTATCTTCTAAAGAGAGCCTTGGGTTACGCTAGAAGATTTACGAGAAGAATTCCTAAAGACAATCGGTGTTGTGCTAGGAGTTCTATTTGTCTTTGGCGGTTATTACATCTAGTCCGAATAGGTAGTAGGAATTTGGTGTAACAGATTATAATCAGTGTGTGTTTATTCTTGACTAGGTCCTGGGGTTTTTCTGCATTTGCGGTTTCCTCGTTAACAAATTTCCGGTGTCTGTGTTATTTCTTTTCCGCATTATATTTTATTTATATAATTGAAATAATACAGGTTGTACGTTAATCAATAAATCCAACCTTGTTTGTTGGATAAGACTTGATTGATCTTGAACACTTGATTTTGTAATTTTCACATTGTTAGACCAGTCCGGACTAACCTTGTTTCAAGTGGACACCGTGTTGAAATATTCCTTTAGTGATTGTTGCTTAAAGAGGTTTATACACGGTGGATATTGAATAGGTTGTGATTAACACAAAAGATTTTGGTTCAAGAACTTCACACTAAAATCAGGTTTACGGACTTGCTTCTGTTTAACCATAAATTGTGTTGAGTAAGAGATAAACTCGTTAGTATTATTCTTTGATTGAGTTTTAACTCTCGGAATATTATTGAGGTTTAGTCCATACAGATTGCTAAGCGAAATATTGGGTGTGGACCCCTGCTTTTTCAATTGGTATCAGAGCAGGCAAATACGTTAAAGACCTTATAAGTATGTGTTTGTAGCGATCTGATATGGACAGAAGTGCTATCTCTATAAACGTACCGCCAGCCTTCGATGGCACGAACTATTTATGGTGGAAAATTGTTATGCGTGCTTTTATACAAGCACGAGATTTTTTATCATGGGTTCGTATTGTTAATGGCTATAATCCTCCATTAGTTACAATAGACGGTGTAACTGTTGCAAAGGATATTGGTGATTATGATGATCTTGAGATTCTTGCTGCCAAGCAAAACTCGGAAGGATTAAATGCTATAATCCATGCCATTACTCCAGATCTCCAGCATCATGTGACTACTTGCAATAAGTCTAAAGATGCTTGGGATATCTTAGAAACCGTATTCGAAGGGAATGCCGCAGAGAAAGAAGCAAGGCTTCAAAATCTAGCTTCGACCGGGAAAACCTTCGCATGTCTGATGATGAAACCTTTGATGAGTTTAACCAAAGACTTTCTCAAATAGTTAACTCCTCTTATTCATTAGGAAGAACTATTCCGGAGAAAGTTATTGTGTGCGAAATTCTCAGGTCTCTACCATCAAGATACGAGTCTAAGAAACATGCCATTGAAGAAGCAAACGATCTTTCTACACTCTCCAGAAATACTCTTGTTGGAAAGTTAAAGATCTTTGATAATGAACACGCATCTAGAAAAGAGGTGATTTCTCTTAAAGCTGCAAACAATTCTAAATCCTCTAAGGATAAATCTGGTTCGCCAGATACTAAGGATGTTACTCCACGACAATTTAGAAAAATCTTAAGAGACAGGAAAAAGAATTTTTCTAAAGGTGCAACATCTCCTAATGATGATGTACAATGCTATAACTGTCGTGGTTTCGGACACTTGTCTTCAGTATGTCCTAGCTGGAGACGTAGACAAACGGCATATGCAGCAGCTTTGCCTACTCTTGATGATGGACCTGAATATTATAATCCCCAAGAGTACGCTGGCGAGGTTGCATTAGCTTCTGGAAAAATTCTTTCGGATACTGATTCTGATTCTGACGAAGAAATGTTCCATGAAAATCCAGTTGCTAATAAACTTCTTAAGCAATGTCATCAGAAACTTTCGGAAGCTGAAAGCACCGTATTCAGTTAGAAAGTAAAATATGACAGACTTCGTAGCCAGAATAAAGACTTGCAAGACCAACTTGATTCTAGTGGTGCAAGAGATTATCTCAACGAAATACGAAAGCTTAAAGAAGAAATTGCTGGAAGTCGTGATCGGGAAATTATTCTTCAAGAAAAACTAGATAACTTGGAGAACATTGAGATGAACTTGTTATTTGATTCGGAACTAGAAGATCTCAAAGTTCAATGTGAATCATCCAAGAATGATCTAGTTATTGCGCTTGAAAAGGTCAAAAGGTTGGAAGAAGAAAACTCGAGCTCAAAAGAGAGTTTGTCTAGAAATAGCAGCTCAGATAAATTAACCTCAATATTGGGAGCATGTAGAATTCATCGTGATACACGAGGATTGGGCTATGAAGGGATAGACGCTCCTAGTATTTGCAAAGAGGTAAAATTTGTCAGAGCTAAAAATTCTTCTCAACCAAAACCTTCCACGGTTGACAAAAGTGAAGTATCTCTTCCAACTGCCGATGACGAAAAGAAGAAATTCTATCAAGCTCCAAAGAAAGCACATACACATTTAGGTAACACTAAACATAACTTTTTCCATTCTACTAAACATTTCTTTTATTGTGGAAAACCATGTCACTTGCAAAGGAATTGCAGATTTCTTAAACGAGAGAAAATCAGATATGATTTTGTTAAGATGACAAGATCTGATGTTCCAAACTGGAGAAAAACTGAGTTTCATAATATCAGTTCTTCTAGTATTCCCTCCAAGAAATTTCATAATTATATTGGGGAGAAAAAGAAATATGTTGCTCCAAAAATCTACTCAGAAATGGGTACCAAAGAAGATCAATAAAGCAACGAGTACTATTAAGAACGATCTCCCAGACAAGAGTTCGACAAGGAATAACATATTAAAAAGGTATGGAACAGTTATTGAAAGTTTCAAGGAAGTTGTTAAATTCCTAGAGTTCATGCATGATTTTGTTTCCAATACCTGTGTTGAGCAAGATTTTGTTCACCTCAACACAACCTGATTGTGTTGGAAGTGCATCCTCACCAAGAGGCCCTAGTAAATGCGGTGAGGATTGCAAAAGAATTGGGGCGCACATATTATGTTGGGTAATTTTTGAATATGTGGAACAATTTATTGTTTCGAGCTGAGTTTAACTCGCTTACATATTTCTCGAAATATATGTGGAAGCTTTTTGCTTTAACCATTTTCATCTTTACTCGTGACGAAAGTCATGATGACGTTTCAATCTTGAAAATAACTTTGATGACGATAGTCGTGAATGACGATTGTTATAACATTATAGAAGAATGTTTCAATGATTCAAAATATATAGTTGAGATTACCATCTATGGATATAAGCATATATAGTGTGTTCACACATTAGTGTATAAATCCATGTACCGGAAACCAAGTGTGTGCATATGTGTGCATACGGTATTGGTGAATGAGACATGTTAGGCACGCGTGCTGGCGGAACTTTTCCTCCCGGAAAATTCAGCTGAGTTTGGAGTTTACGAACTCATAATGTAGTTGCAGGAAATCCCATACTACACCCCTCACTAGAATTTACTCAATTAATCCATTTGAAGATGAATAACTATAGATTTTATTGATTATTTTCTTGAAATGTTTACAGAGGAAGGTAGAACAGAGCAAAAGAAATTACAATCATTCTTAATTTTCTCTCTCCTAATGACTTGCTTAAAAATTCAAAAAGAACCCTTCATTCAACAGACTTACTCACCCTTTATATAGGGTAGTACACGATGGATGATGACTATCTTTGTCCTTTATTTTCGGAATAACTCGCGAAGTGTCGCAAGTGTATAAGTGTTCATCCTCGCGACACTCTTAACCTTCGCCAGATTTTCACATCTTCCTCGTGTTCTCGCTGTCGTCATCCATTGCGTCATTTATTTTACTTCCCGCGACTCCTTCGTGATCTTTGTCGTTTATTACTCTCGCGAAGTATTGAGGTTGCGATATTCTGATCCTACATCTTGCCTCTTCTCATGTCTTCTCTGCGAAGAAGAGAATGTCATGAGAACTAACATTTTGAAATGTCGCAACCATTTGTTTTCTATCCATTTTTTTACCGACAAGATTCCGTGAATTTAGGAATGACTGTTTACACGTATCTAAAATTTTACTTTTTACCGGCACATTTAATGTTATCCGGTTACTCTTTTCCCATCTATTTAAAGGAGAGTTCCTTATGAAAATTCTTCTTTTCTTTTACTTCATCTTCATTATTGTCCTGCAACTTTTTCTCGCCGCTTTCCTTCATCGTCTTCTTCATCGTCTTTTCGCTACAACTCTTCACTCTTTCGTTTCTATGGCATCAATGTCTGTTGATTTTGCTAATTTTGATTATTTCATGATTGATCTCTCTTATTGAAGTCTTTTATTTGGATACTATTCTTATTTTAATGTTTCTCTTGCCATTCTTGTTTCAGCAAGGATAAATCTAACACCAAATTCACTGTTACGAATCCTAGTGTTTCCATGGGTTCGCAACCGAAATCCTTTGCCTCTAAAAGAAAGCCTGCGAATAATAAGGTATTTAAGAAACATTTACTCTTTTAATAACAATATTGTTGCCTCTGTTTCTTATTTAGCTTGTAATTCGCAGGATGCTGATAAATCCCCCAAGAAGCCTCGCTCTTCTAAACCTGTTGCGCCTCCTGTTTCTTTTCCTGGGTTTAAGCTTGCTGTTTCTCCTACAATACCTTCGCAGGATAATTCATCTTCTCTAGCGATTTCTTCACAAGATAAACCAATTCCTTCCTCTCATGATGACCCACCTTCTCATGCGAGGATCTCGCATGATGAATCAATCCCTGAATTTTCCGTTAATGAAATTCTTCAAAATGAACCTCTCTCCACTTTTACCCTTAATACCTCTACTTCGCCCCCGCTTGTTAATCAGGTTCCTTTAACTGGCATTCTTATGACTAAAGATGATTCAACCTTTCCCTCTTCCTCCATTATTTCCTCTTCCTCTGGATCTGTCTCTCTTACTAAAGAAAACTTGGAAGGGATAGATGTATCTTTTATAGTTTTATCGGATACCATGAATGATGTTAAAAAAATTTCCACTGATCCTATCAGATCTAGTGTTTATGAATCCTTGAGTAAGTATTTTGGTTCTGATACCATGTCGCGAGCATCCTTGGAACAAGAAATTAAGACCTTGAAGAATAGCCTTTGAAGACTTTGTTCGCCTTTCAAGCTTTGAATCAGAAACGTAAAATGGAGATATATCAAGTGGAATCTATCGTGGAAGAAACTCGAACGGAAAGAGATGCTTGGATGGAGCAATATAACCGATTAGATAATCTCCATACGTATTCTGTTGACCAGATAAATAATCTAACCCAAGAAAACGCCTACTTAGTCCAGAAGCAAGAATTATTAAGTAACGAATTGTCGCATCTCTCATATTCTTTGACTAAATCTAATTTGGAGTTGGAAACCTTATCAGATGAAAATGAAACTTTGTCTCAAGAGAAGCGAGCTTTGTTGGACAAGGTGGCAATATCCTCGCAACAACTTGATGTTTGTCGAAAGCACTTGAATGAGCAAGAACAATCTATCTCGCTCATTGAAAAATAAACTCAAAGAAACCACTACCGAAAGAGATAAGCTTATTCAGGGTAGAATAACTCTAAGTGTGAAAACAAACCAGCTCAAGGATGAATATACCAAGTTAAAAGAATCTCATTCCTCCCTTGCGAAGGAAAATAATTTCTCGATTTCTAATGAAAAAAGCTTGCGTTCTCGGTTAAAAGGTCTTGTCGGTGATGGTTTTGATAATGCCATGGATCATTTGGAGAATAGTTGCTTGGCCCTAACCCAACATCTTATCTCGCAAAAGGAAGGTAGTCATAAAATTTGACTGCCTCATCCGCCATTTTCCTTTTCTAATTTCTTACATTACTTTTTATTTGTAACTCTGTTGTTCTTCTTTATTTTCACATAATCTGAGAAAGATCTTCGCACCTCTCTGTCTACTTTGGAATCCGCCCATGCCAAGATTCGCAAGGAAAATGCAACACTTGTCGCTACTCTTGCCCATTCTCGTGATCGTGCCACAAGAAAGCTTAATTATCTTAGCCATCTTAAAGATATCCAAAGTAGGAATCAACAGAAGGCACTTCTTCGTCAATTTCATCCCAAAGCTGAAGTTTTTGTGAATGAGATCTTACTTTCTAAATCCCTTGACCCTGTCTCTATTGAACCTTTGGAAGTTGAAGATGATGAAGTTCCTAATTCTCCTGATAGTGATTACGATTATGAAAGCTGCGAAGATCTCGCGAACAATGAAATTGTCGATAAGAATCCAAATGAAAAAATTTCTGATGAAAATCCTCCAACTGGCGAAGGTGAAGTTGATAAAATTGTTGAAGAACATTTATCATCTCATGTTGTCGAGAACGCTGATGTAGAGAATTAAACTATTTTTGTAATTTTACATCTTCCAGTCTCTTTTTCTGTATGACTTTCTGCATAAGACTAAATCCCTTGGTGAATAATCCTTTATTTTCTCTTTCTATCTCATTTTAGATTTGCAATTCTAATCTCGCAAGCATGTTCGCTTATCTTTATGTTGAAATTTATCATTGCGACAAGATCGCAGGATATCTTCACAAATGAAGAAATCTATTGGTCTTGTCTTATCATTGATTGTGTGGTCTTATTTTGCCTTCCTAATTAAAGGTCTTATTTCGCCACCCCTCGTTGCGACAAGATCGCAGGACGTCTTTACATTTTCATGTAATGACCCATTGACCTTGTCTTATCATTTCTTAAGTATTTTTGCCTCTGCAGGATATGTTATTTGTGACAATATGACAGGCTTAAGTACTCTTGCGAATATAAAATCCCATGACATTGCCGTCTTTGCGACGAAATCGCAGGACGTCTTTACATTTTCATGTAAAAACCCATTGATCTCGTCTTATCCTTGCGTTAGTATTATTGCCTCTACAGGATCATCGCACAAATATGACAAGCCTAAATTTTCTTGCGAAAACAAAGCCTCGTGACATTTGCATCTTTTGACACTTATCGACCTCCCTAATGGAGGGTGCCGCCCTTATCTTCTCCTGGTTGCCCCTTCAAGGAGGCGTACATCGGCCATACAAGACTAGCTCCTCCTATCCGGTCTTAACAACAACCGATTGTTTTCGTGACCTCTTATCCCTTATACCTATATGGTTTATGGTTACGAGATCGCACCCTAAGTGGAGTTTTCTTCGGGCCGAAAGATATACCAAGACTTGCCAAGAATGGCCGAGACACTTCAAATGCCCCGGGCACTCTTGGCTCAACCGTGTACCCCGGCGCCTTGAGCATACATCGACTCCTTGGAAGAGACCCTCGGGCCCAAGGTATCTCTCCGGATAGGCTTTCATGGGCCCCAAATCTCCATGACCCAGGTTCCGGTGGTGTAACCTTTCCCCGAGCCATGTCAAGAGATACCCCCTTATATGACGTACTTTAGGTCTTACATTTGCCTCTTGCGAAATATCATTCGCGAACTAGGGTGTACGCCATAAAGGTTCGTCCCATTCACTCACTCTATCATTTTGTCAATTCATTCAATCATTCATTTTCGGTAATGTATTGTTTGAGAGACATTCACACAATTTTTCTCTATTTTATTCAACTTCGCAATCATTCTGTCGCAAAAATATTTCATCCAAATTTATTTCATTTCATCCATCTTTTATGGGTAATACTTCTTGAGATACAACCTATTCCATGGTCTATCCAATCTTTGTCCTACATCTTTCCCTTAAGGATCCATTAATCTATATGCCCCTGTGCCAACCATTTCCTTAATGATATAAGGTCCATCCCATTTTCTTGCCAACTTGCCACCACTTTCACGCTGATATATTGGTGTCTCTCGCAGCACCAGATCTCCTGGTTGAAACTCACGTATCTTGACACGTTTGTTATATTCTCTGGCCAATCTTCGCTGATAATTCTCCATATGTTGTAGTGCTCTCTCTCTTTTTTCTTCTAATTCGTCTAATTTGATTAAAATGTTACCCGCACTAAGATTTTTCTCCCAAGCTTATTTCTTTGTTGTTGGAATCATAACTTCTGTTGGGAGTACATCTTCAACCCCATATGTTAAACAAAAAGGTGACATTCATGTAGCTTCTCTCCTGGTTGTATTATAAGCCCATACTGCATTGTGCACTTGTTCGCACCATCCTTTATTGTATCCTTCTAACTTCTTCTTCAATATGTATGCAATTGTTTTATTTGTCGTCGCTCGGCCATTAGCTGCGGGTATAGAGGAGTTGATTTTCCACATCGTATCTCGAAATGCATTAAGCAAAGCAATTCTATATTTTGTCCTTCAAACTGTTTCCCATTGTCGGATACCATTTGTCTTTGGAATCCCAAATCTGCATATAATGTTCTCAAATATGAAAGTAAAAACATCTTTATCGCGAATGTGTTGTACGCTTTCACCTCTCGCCCATTTTGTGAAATAATCGTAGCAACAATTAGATATCTTCTCTGTCCTGTTCTGGTAGGAATGGTCCCACAATATCTAAGCCCCATTTTCCAAAAGGCCACACACTTGTTGAAGAATTTAATGGCGCTCCCGGTGCATGTATTTTCTTCCCATGCCTTTGGCAATCTTCGCAACGCCTTGATATTTGTTTCGCGTCCTCATGCATATACGGCCAGTAATAGCCCTGTATTTTTGCTTTATGTGCTAAAGATCTTCCACCACTATGATTACCATCATCCCCGCTATGCAACATCTTCAATATGGTTCTCCTTCCTTCCTTGTTACACATCTGAATGAAGGTCCATTAAAAGATCGTCGGTATAGTACTCCATCTCTTAATTCATAATTTGTTGCACGGCTTTTTAATTTGTGTGCCTCTAATCTATTTCTTGGTGTTTCCCCTTTCATCGTGTATGCATGAAGTTCTCGCTCTCCAATCTTCTTCGCAAAGTGTTTGTGTTCCATCTTCTATTAGCATTACATCTGTTTCCTGCTCTTCTTCTTTATTAATTGACGGTGTTAAAAGTGTTTGTATTTTTATATTTCTCGCAGTCGGATCTGTTATCATACTTGATATAAAGGCAAAAGCATCTGCGAGTCTATTATTT
This sequence comes from Papaver armeniacum, assembly GCA_023531295.1. Taxonomy (NCBI): domain Eukaryota; kingdom Viridiplantae; phylum Streptophyta; class Magnoliopsida; order Ranunculales; family Papaveraceae; genus Papaver; species Papaver armeniacum. The sequence continues at coordinate 201,847 of JAJJWW010012994.1, forward strand.
CTCCTTGATATATGTCTCCATTTTATTCTCGGTTCTCGCATCGATGACTCGTCAACAAGTTTCTTGTACTTTTGCAAAGATGGTTCATTTGTAGTATATTCCTCTTTTATTTGGCGAATAGCCAATTGCGAATCACTGGTAATCCTCACATTTTCCAATTTCATTTCTATTGCGAATCGCAAAACATGTATTATAGCTTCATATTCTGTTTCATTATTGGTTGACGCAAACTCTAATCTGAAAGAAAAACCTATTTTATTGCCTTCTGGCGATATCACAACAATTCCAACCCCATTACCTTCTCCATTGGATGACCCATCTACTAATATTTCCCATATATTTGGCTCAGTTAACAAGTCTTTTGGATCTCCATGTTCTTCTTCTACGTCCATCATTTCTTCCACTGGTTCATCCTCTTCCAAAGGAAATTCTGCTAGAAAGTTTGCGACAACTTGTGATTTTGGTGAAGACAATATTTCGTATTTGAGTTTGCAATGACTTATTTGAGCATTCCATCTCTCAACTCTTCCCGATCTTTTTGAATTTTTCATTACTGATTCGATTGGTATTTTTGTCACTACCTTAACAATATGCGCTTGAAAGTATATGCGAAGTTTAAATGTTGCGTAAACTAATGCCAAGATTAGTTTTTCAATTTTTGAGTAATTCCTTTCTGCGGCATTGAAAGTTTTGCTGATGTAATAGATTGGTTTCTCTACCCTGCGTCCATTCGCAGTAATATCGCACTTAATGCATGCGAGGTCGTCGCAAGATAGATCAATAATTCTTCTCCTGGTTCTGCTTTTTGCAAAATTGATATATCCATTAAATGTTCCTTTATTCCTTGTAAGGCTTTCTCACACTCATCTGTCCATCTAAACTTTGATCCCTTTTTGAGAATGTTGAAAAAGTGCTTGCATTTATCAGATGATCGCGAGATAAACCTTCCTAGCGAAGCTAGTAACCCATTTAACTTCTGAACATCTTTTACTGTCGCAGGTGTTGGCATATCACGAACTGCTTGTACTTTCTCTGGGTCGACTTGGATTCCTTCTTTTGATACGATGTAACCTAAAAATTTTCCCGATGCAACTCCAAATGTGCATTTTTTTGGATTTACTTTGATGTTGGAATGTCTCATTTGTTCAAAAATTTCTTTCAGATCTTGTATGTGGTCTTTTGCTTTCTTACTTTTTATTAACATATCATCTACATACACCTCTAATGTTTTGTGTATCCATCTCGCGAACACCTTTTCTACCATTCTTTGGTATGTTGCTCCGGCATTTCGCAAACCAAACGGCATTTTTATATAACAGTATAATCCTCTTGGAGCGAAGAAAGCAGTATGTTCTTGATCTTCTTCGGCGAGAGGAATTTGATTGTAACCTTTATATCCATCAAGAGATGATATCCTTTCATTTCCTGCCGCTGCTTCAACCAATTGCGGAATATCTGGTAACGGGAAGCTATCTTTAGGACAAGCTTTGTTTAGATCGGTAAAATCTATACAAATTCTTATCCCTTTTTTCTTCTTTGGGACTATAACCATATTTGCTATCCATTCGGGATATTTTGCTTGTCTAATGATTCCTGCATCTAGCATTTTCTGCAATTCTTCTTCTATTTGAGGATGATATGCTGTTGCGATCTTTCTAATTCTTTGTTTGAATGGTTTTACATTTCTGTCAATTTCCAATTTATGGCAAGCCACAGATGGATCTATACCAGGCATTTCATCCATATCCCACGCGAAAATATCTTTATAATCTCGTAGCAAATCAATAGTTCTTCTTTCTTCATCTACTTCCATTTTAGTCCCAATTTTTAACATCTTGGGATCTTCTTCAGTTCCAACATTCACTTCTTTTGTTTGTTCTCAGTTGCGATATAGCTAGCTTTCGGTTCTCCCATAGGGGTTGGTCCTTTCATTTCCTTATCCTGCGAGATTGCGCTAGGTATTCCTTTTCCTTCTTTTGCTCTTATCATGTAAATTTTAAATTCTTCTTCTTTTTTTAGCTGCTTTTACCATCTTCTTGTGATCTTTTCGCTTCTTCACTCGTTCTTCATAATGCTTTACTTCGTCTTGATGATATATTCTCCCTTTATCAATATCTCCTCTGATTTCACCAATTCCAGTTGGCATAGGAAACTTGATACACTGATGAAATGTTGACGCTACAGCCTTAATTGCATGTACCCATGGCCTCCCTAACAACACGTTGTATGGCGATTCCATATCCACTACACTCAATGTCACCTGTGTTTCAATTTCTCCAAGCAGAATTCGTAATTTTACCTCTCCTTTAGGTTTTGTTATAGATTTACCAAAACCATGGATATAATACGCTGGGGAAATCATTTCTTCATCTTTATATCCTAATTTTTTGTAAGTATGGTAAAACATGATGCTCACCAAACTCCCTGTATCCACCAAAGTTCTATTTATTGCCCATTCTTCCGCTGCTTTTGCCGGTTCTTCTCCATTTTTGCATGCATTTATTGTGATCACTAATGGGGATGTATGGCTCAAACCCTCTTTAGGTACCTCTCTCGCTTTGTGAATGTTATTTTCTGCTTTTCCCACTCTTTCAAAGACGATGTCTTCTCCCCATCTATAATCTTCTTTCCTTCAAAATCTCGCTTATGTATTCTTCCTCTGATGTTTTCATGAAATTCATTAATCATTGCTTTTGTAATTGTACTGTACTCCGTATTTTCATCATATTCCTTGTTTTTTAACTTCTCTACTTCATCTGATTTAACATTTTTCTATCTCATTTTCTTGATTCGGATAATTTTAGCTGCAATCATTTATCTTCAATCCTGTTTCAATCCTTGTTTCTAGCGCATATGTAGTTGCAGGAAATCCCACACTACACCCCTCACTAGAATTTACTCAATTAATCCATTTGAAGATGAATAACTATAGATTTTATTGATTATTTTCTTGAAATGTTTACAGAGGAAGGTAGAACAGAGCAAAAGAAATTACAATCATTCTTAATTTTCTCTCTCCTAATGACTTGCTTAACAATTCAAAAAGAACCCTTCATTCAACAGACTTACTCACCCCTTTATATAGGGTAGTACACAGTGGATGACAGCTATGCTGTCCTTTATTTTCGGGAATAACTCGCGAAGTGTCGCAAGTGTATAAGTGTTCATCCTCGCGACACTCTTAACCTTCGCCAGATTTTCACATCTTCCTCGTGTTCTGGCTGTCGTCATCCATTGCGTCATTTATTTTACTTCCCCGCGACTCCTTCGTGATGCTGTCGTTTATTACTCTCGCGAAGTATTGAGGTTGCGATATTCTGATCCTACACATAAACCAGTCACCTTAGGTACGCGTACTGGCGGAACTTTTCTACCCGAAAAATTCTGCTGAGTTTGGAAACCAAAGCCAACTCAAATCTGGTAGCTAAGGTACGCGTACCCAAGCTGGTTATTTCTCAAATCGGTAGTTCATGAACTTAAAAACAATAAATTATAAGGAATGCAATCTTTGCAAACCGTGGCTATATTGTTCATGAATTGATTCGAATGGATCAAACCGATTTTGTTTCAATTGTGTCTATGAATAAAGACCTAAGCAATTGAACAACTCTTCAACTAGTTCTTATGAGTCATTTGAACTAGTTATGAGAAATATGAATATGGATAAATATCACGTGTATGATTCTTAATTACCTAACTTGATTTGTGATTGAAATTCTTAAGTATAACAGGTTAGAAGCAATAATCAAACCATTGGATGATGGTTTTTATTTTCAAAGAAACTTTTTCATACACTTTTGGTAACCATTCTTGGTGTAAATCTTAGTTGAAAAGGTTATTCTTCCTTCTAAGAATATCAAGTCTTGTTTATACAAGTTTGTATCTTAGAAAAGATGATCACAGTACTTGATGTTCATGATTACATATTGTGTATTGTTACCATGAGATAGTTCTAAATTTTTAGTAACACGATCTCATGAGAAACTTTCAATGATTGGTTCTTAAATCATAGCTCCTTGTAGGATTTCTAAAATCCAATATATAAATCCTTCTCTTTGAAGAAAGGTCACTCTTGTTGTTCTTTAGGGAATGCCATTTTATGGGGGAGAGTTCTTAAATGAACTTGTGCTTAATGGTCATATCTTTGTAGGGAGAAGCGGGTTTGGAACATGTAGGGGTTAACTTGTATCTTAATAAACTCCTTGATGAAGTCACTAAGTTTCGACTCTGTGATATCGTCTAAACAAAGTTGATATGTTTCTTTCTTTTGGTCATGAAGTGTCTCCGTGAAAATTTCATGAGGATCCCACTAGTTTTCGTACCTTTGCCAATTTTTATTGACAAAAAGGGGGAGAATTAATGTGTAGTTCACACTACAAATACATATGGTTTACGGATCATTATGTAAGGGGGAGTGGTTTTCATGTTGAGATGGAGTATTGACTAAGGGGGAGTGATACATATCACCGTAGTATTATTGTCAAAGTTTTGATACAATGAAACTTTGATGTTGTGTAATAATACTATGATGGATCTTTAACAAGTACATGATGAACACACGCAGAGTTGAAGAACCAAGGAAATCAACCATGTAGGATTTTGGAGTTGTAATGCTTTTAACAGGTACAATCCATATGTAAAATGGTTTTGTCACTAAAATTGACAAAGTGGGAGATTGTTAGAGCATTGATCGGTTGAACCCACTAGCGTTGGTATGTCAAGTTAGTTGTCAATTTTAGTTGCCAAAATGCATTCTTGATTTAGCATACTAAAGATAGTTTTGGACTAGATTATGTTTAAGAAGTTGAATCGATCGAAGCTATCCTTAAAGGGTGAAGATTGAATACTACAAGAAGACATCAAAAAGTACTTTATCAACAAAGGTATGTGATTGATTTCATTTGGATTCTTGTTCAATTCTACCTTTCTAATCTATCAAGATAAATGCTCACTCTATGGAACAATTCCTATGACGGTAAATGTACATTTATGTATATATACTTGAGGTTATTTGATTCATGACTTTCGTGACAATAACCTTTATCCCTATAGAGGATCTCATGTTATAGTGAATGAGCTTATGAATTCAACGAGCCAAGAATCACTCAATTCCGAGTTGTAACGATGAAGTTATGAGTGATTTATTAAAGTAACAATTATAAGTGTTGCTGTAATTGTTACAGTTCGTTAGTAGGAAACAATCCATGGACTGTTTGTAACAGTTCACGGACTTGGGCCCAATTACGTGACTAAAAGGCATTTTTGGTCAAGTTGGTGTTGTTTCCTTATCTAGGCAAGATGACTATTAATCCAAGTGAAAAATACTATAACCCCCTACTATATGGGTTCAATATATAGAAGCCCCACAAAATGGATCCTTCATTGTCAACTCCATACTTTCCAGTTTTTGTTCTTTCTAGGCCCAAAACTTCATAATTCAGGGCCTATCAATAAGACTGTACTTTTATAATACCTAAAGTACCCATATATAATGTAAAGAAATGAATCGTCGGTTATTTTTAGTTTCATTTTCTATTTCATTTTCTATCTCCGTCTAAAACCAGAGCTGCTCTCATTAGATTCATTTTCTAGGGTTTTATCGATTCGGTGCTACAAAATCTAATTCTTCTGATTTGATTAGCAAGCAAATCGATCTATGATTAGAAAGAATCAATTATGTATAGATATTTTTGTTCTGCTCTATCTTCTGCTAATTTTTTTTAGGGGTTTTCTGATCAAGAGCTATGTCATCTACGGCTTTCGATGTACGACGAAGAGGAAAAAATGATAAGCTTCATCGATCTATACTTCTGTATCTACTGACGATGTTTCTAGATCTTCATTCGTTTCTGAGTAAGCCGAAATCGAGATACAGAGACAATGGAAATCGTCATCAACAATTAGATCTGAAGATTCAACAACAAAAAGCTGAGAAAGATAAGTTTCTCCCTTCTAATCCTATTTAATTCAATTGAAATTACTAATTATGTGATTCAGAAATAAATTCAGAAGAAAATAATTCTTACATCTCTTGCAAACCTAATTAACTTTGATCTTAATTGAAATTGCTTGATCAATTCATGATCAGAGTTAAGATCTGTTATCATCTTATCCTAATCTTTCTCTTGAGTTAAAAAAAAATTGAAAAATATTTGTCGAAACTGTTTCTGGGGATTACTGCTTAAAACTGATTTGTCTCTTAAATTGTAATCTCGATCGACAATTGAACATGAGGTTCGTGATTATAGCATCTTAATCATTATTACCCGTTGAATCGATTTGAATATTTACTTACTTTTGATTTTCAATCTGATCTGAACTCATATGTAGTCATGTTCAATTGCTTTAGAACTGTATTATATTTGTTGGTGATGTTAAGAGGATATATGAACTGTTAGAGGTGTGCAGATTGTTGGTGGTATTGAACTGGAGTGAGGTTACCGTTTATGAGATGTTAGTGTTAGGAGTTCAAGGTGGTTTTGTTGTTCAAGATGAGATGTTGAACCTCAGATGTGGAAGGTGAATCATATAGTGGTGGTTTGAGTGTTGACAGGGGTTGAGCTGAATGCAGGTTGGAATTGGTAGTGAATGTGAAGAATTTTGCTATAGTTACTGGTGCATGCAGTGTGTGTATAAGATATGGAATTGATTAGTTGCAAATGAAGGCTGAGTTGGTATCGCAGTTGAAGTAAGTGGCATGACTTGTTTGAAATACAACAACAAACAAAGTATGATTACAAGATATATAACTTATATATTTCTAATTGACAACTTCAATTTTGATTATGATTTATATCCTCTACAGGTAATCCATTATAGTGGTGATGAAGTTATTGGCGAGAAGATCCTTGAGTAGAGGTTGTACTAATGGAGATGGTATCTTCCTTACTTTGCAAACCGTTTCTATGCCAACAAACTGAACATCTTTGCTCATATAAATTAAGCGATTTCAGTTATTGAATTGCCGAGTGTTGAATCTATTTGTAGAGTCTATAACTGTGTAGTAACGTGTATGGATATATAGGTGAGGATATATGTCTATGATGGTTTGTTCACTCAACTCATTTTCCATTTTACATCACTTAACTAGGATGTAGTAAGTCTTTATTACTTAACTACCTTGTCGAGGATGCAATAGTTCATGAATTGACCTCATCTTTCTACGTTCACTGCAGCCATGGCTTTGACACGATCAATCTCCTGGAAGGCAGTTGCAAAGACGACAGATTCATCAGGAAAATTGTAAGTAGTGTTGGTACTAGTACTACTAATTCGTTGAACAATTATTATGGCTTTGACACTATCCATCTGTTGGTAGAATTTACTGATCTCCTCTTGGGGTTCTGTAAGTGATCTTGATAACTTGACTTTCGTATTTCAGTATCTGGTTTCAGGTTTGTATCCTTACTGACCTTTTTTGGATGTGTAGCTATTAGTTACACATGCTAATTAGATGTGTAGCGATTAGTTACACATGCTAATTAGATGTGTAACTTGTAGATACACATGCTAATTAGATGTGTAACTTGTAGATACACATGCCAATTGAATAGGATATAAAGTCTACGTGTTAAGGATGGACTTCAACTATGATTATCATTTATATACACAGATGCAGGTCTTGAAGTTCATCCTTCAACAAACTTGAGTGTTTCAAGTTTGAGTAACAATCTTGCTCAAACAGATAAGCTACATGTTTTATGATTCTCATTACCATAAAGCCGATCTAGACTTGTGTACCTCCTAAGTTGGATACTTGAATGCACACTAATAATGCGTAACTGAGAACAACTTTTAGTACACTCCGCAAAAGATAAATGTTTACTTCTGCTACTAATCGAACCGTGTTTTTAAATGTGAAAAGTGATGATTCATTTCTTGATGTTAAAGTACCACTTGTTGATCACATACCTTGAGGAGTATTCCTGCTCCATGTATTTGCTTACAAATATTTTTCTTTGTCGAAAAAAATCGTATATAGAAATTTCGAAGGTTAGGCTATTGTCATCTGGGTTTGTTCCTCTTCACTAGTGTCTAGGTTTTATGATTCCTTCAATTTTGTAAGAGTTCTCTATATTAACAATGGGCTCATGTTTCCTGCTTTTTTTGTTATCCTCCAATGTCCCAATTCAGTTGGTTAGTGGGAGGATGGGATATGACTATAAAGCCGTCAAGAGGTGGGACTACCCAAAGGAAGATTGGATACGGTCTTATTGAGTGTGACAAAGTATACTGTTTTCCTCAATTCTCTCTAAATACTATTTTGATTATTGATGAACTGGTTCTATGTCACAGGATTTGTAAGTGATTAATGACTTATTAATGCTCTACATATATTTGTCCCCATACATCAACAATTACACTGGTGCTTAGCAGTGATCAATAAGAAGGAAGAGAAGCTCCAATATCTTGATTCTCTTGAAGGCGTCGATGTCTTGGAAAATCTAGTATGTTTGGAAGCAATTGTGGCATTTTTCTCTTCTTATACAATGTGGGGGAACTTGTACTCCAGCAAGTTCTAATTTTATTTTATTTTCTATTATCAAATACTTTTGGCACAGCTTGGATAAAAAAAGTAGTTCAGTCATTTTTATTATACTTCAGCAGAATTCCATTCAATTACATATTCAGACTTAAGCTAATTTGATGAAATTGTGCTTCAATTAGCAAGTGTATTTTCTAGTTACACATCCATTTATGATGTGTAATTTAAGTTACACTTGCATTTTGACTGATTCATTGAACTATGAATCACACGTGTATATATATCTGCATGCTTTTGATTTTTGGTGTTTGTTCGTTTTTGTTTGTTTTGCTTACTACATGCCTTAAGTATGATGCCTTTAGACTTTAGGAGTTTGTTAAAAAGTTCTCTTGTATAAAGGGTAAGCGTTGGTAGGGACTATTAGCTTTGGATATATGATGCCTTTAGACTTTACGGGTGCTATATGGATGTGTAGATACTAGTTACACACGCTAATTGGATGTGTAACTTCTAGTTATACATGCTAAATACATGTGTAGCTACTAGTTACACGTGCTAACTGGATGTGTAACTTATGAATACAAATGCTAATTGGATATGATAAAAAGTCTACGCTTTTTTTTGTGCAAGCTCGTATAGCTCTTATGGAATGGGATATCAAGCAGATTCGATGACACTGTAAATTGTACAATAAGCTGCATAGTCTAATAAGATTATTTTACTTGTATATATATATTTTAATGAGTTTTCATTAAACTGCTGGGTACACATGCCATATATTGTTGAAAAGTGACTGAAATCTGAGCGGACTGCATTTGTAAGCTTGTTTTAAATCAATTGTGTATCTTCTGCTCCATTTTCACTTGTTTACACTCTATATCGATGTACCATATCCAAATGTTAGATTACTCAATAGGATGGGTTTATAATAATATCATCCATGTAAAGAAATTTATAACTTGTAGTCGTTAAATGATTCAGATATGGACCAGGACACTGCAGAGAACAATTCTGACTTAATAGTAGGTAACAATGTTAGCATCTTTCATCTGTTTTACTAGTGTATGATCAGTTAGTGGCAGTATTCTATTGTAACTTTTAAATCCACTGCAGATACAATGGCGTGCGCTTGATGAGATTAATACTGGAGTTTATAATGGACGTGTGCGTGATTCCAACTTGGCAAGCTAAGATTTATCTGTTTTTTACATATCAATTGGTGAGTGTGTTAACTTGGAAAGCTAAAAGTATGTGTAGCTACTAGTTACACATGCTAATTAGATGTGTAACTTTTCAGTACACCAGCTAAATGGATGTGTAGCTACTAGTTACACATGCTAATTAGATGTGTAACTTATAGATACACATGCTAACTGATAGACATTGAGAAGATTCAAGATACAGGAATTTACACCTGCAATAGATTGACGATGCATACCAAAAAGGTTAAACTCACTTTTTGATTTTGAATCTTAAGTTCTTGAGAATTTCAAGGTTTTGTCAAAATTTTAATTGATTTCTTTTCTTTTTTGTAGAGTTTAACTGGTATTTAAAGGATTATTAAAAGCCAAAGTTGATAGAATCTGTGAAGCAGACGAGAAAATAGTTGTAAGTATTTAAATCATCTTCGTAAACTACTCTAGATTTTGGATTTGTTGATTATGTTATTTTCCTTTCATTTTTGTTCATTTCTGAATGTTGGATTTGTTCGTCGTTGTCTTGCTCAGAATTCCAGTTACATTACTGGAACCAATGCCTTGTTTAGAGTAAGATCCTCTATATGTTTCCACTTAAAAATTAAAGTAATACATTTATTTTCTATACTATACGTGTATTTTTTTGCTTTTTCTTCATCCAACCTAATCCATGGATGTTTATTTCGTTGCAGATATGCAAGCATTTTGGAGGGAGACAAGAAGGAAAGGCAAAGATTTAAACTTCATAAAAGCACAAATCAGACGCATGTGTAACTCTCTGTTACACTAGATAGATGCATATGTAACTCTCAATTACACTAGACAGATGCGTTGTAACTTCTAGTTACACATGCTAAGAAATTATTGTAAATGAATATTAAATTAATACATGTATTTTTTGTATGCGTTCTTTTTTATGTTTATTTTTTTGATGTGTAACTTTGCATTACACATGGCATAAGGATGTGTAACTTATGGATACACATGTTATATGCATGTGTAACTTCTGTTTACACATTCACACTGTATTTTAATAATTTTGGGCTTAAATTTAAATTTTATTTAATTTGGGGCTTGACAATATATAAAAGGGCATGGATGTCTTTTAATAACTCGGGGCCTAGATTTAAACTTCTTTTAATTAAGGGCCTCATATTATGGGTTATCCATGGGTTGGGCCTTAGCCTAATTTTCCCTAAATACAATATTTGCTAATTAATTATTTATTTAATTGTTTTGGCAAGAGTTGTGTAACTTAGGAAAGACTCCCATATTTAGGAGAGTCTTGAAAAAGGAAAATAGTCAAAACCCTAGCTTAGCTTTTAAGCTAACTTATTCACTATAAATAAAGGGTTCATGAGTGCTACACGTTTTTTATCCCCTTTGGAAAATTGGTGTAAGCTTCGTAAGGTTTTTTTCCATGGCTTCTGTTCTTCGTGAACAAGAGTGAGATAAAAGTCTTTGTATTGGGGATCACAAAGCCGAGTTGGATTAATCTTCGTGATTGATTATACAACTTGTGATCTAGGTTTTTCACCTCTTGTCTATTCTAAGGTTTTCTCTTCTGATATAAAACCATTCAAGAGTTGTTGATCATAAACCCTAGGTTTTGATAGATTTCAGTTTCCGATCGTATACCAACACTTGTTAGTCGAAATCGGAATCTAGAAAGAAAACTTCGATTAAGGTATCTCGTAAAAATCCTTAAGAAGTTTTAAACAAGATATCTCTAGATTTATTCTAGTTGTTCTTTTTGTAGAATAATTAGGTTTCTCTTACATTATTGAAGAGTGTAATAATCCCTAATCTACAAGTTTGTTTTGATATTAATTTTACCTAGTAATTGTTTTTATCAAAATAAACACAAGATTTCCAAAACCTTGATTCACATCTAAAGGGAAATCAAACCGGTGTTTTCTGCAAACAAAATATCGAATCGTATCAATCATGTTGTTGTATCTTCTAAAGAGAGACTTGGGTTCTGCTAGAAGATTTACGAGAAGAATTCCTAAAGACAATCGTTGTTTTGCTAGGAGTTCTATTTGTGCTGAAGCAGTTATTACATCTAGTCCGAATAGGTAGTAGGAATTTGGTATAACAGCTTATAATCACTGTGTGTTTATTCTGGACTAGGTCCCGGGGTTTTTCTGCATTTGCGGTTTCCTCGTTAACAAAATTTCGGGTGTCTGTGTTATTTATTTTCCGCATTATATTTTATTTATATAATTGAAATAATAAAGGTTGTACGTTAATCAATCATAGCTGTTAAATCCGACCTTGTTTGTTGGATAAGACTTGATTGATCTTGAACACTTGATTTTGTTATTTTCACATTGTTAGACCAGTCCGGACTAACCCTGTTTCAAGTGGACACCGTGTTGAAATATTCCTTTAGTGATTGTTTCTTAAAGAGGTTTATACATGGTGGATATTGAATAGGTTGTGAATAACACAAAAGATTTTGGCTCAAGAACTTCACACTAAAATCAGGTTTACGAACTTGCTTCTGTTTAACCATTGATTGTGTTGAGTAAGAGATAAACTCGTTAGTATTATTCTTTGATTGAGTTTTCACTCTCGGAATATTATTGAGGTTTAGTCCATACAGATTGCTAAGCGAAATATTGGGTGTGGTTGTTAGACCCCCGCTTTTTCACTTATTGAAAGAGATCAAAAACTAATGTCTATTTTCCGGCATATTTTTCAAAGATCATCTTCAATTTCCTCAAATTTTTCAGGATCTTCATCAACAGCATCTCGACTGATATCTCGGATTCTGCACACAGTACCTTGATTATGTTCACAGGCTAAAGCATTAACCTTTCGATTAATATTACGAGCATACTCCCTGTTACCGATTCCAAGTTTAATCATCTTCCTTTGGTTACGGATAACAGTTCTTAGTAATGCATCCTGTCTATGATGAGTTTCAATAGTACTGAGGAGGACTTGACGTAGATTGATAATATCAATTTTAGCATCCAAACTATTTTGGACAAGGAGATGAGTCACATATTCTTTTTCATTTTCGATGTCTTCACAACCAGATTTCTTGAAGGTATCATCAAGATGAACAGTTTCCTTAGAAGTCATTCCACTCAAGGCTTTCAGAAGTTTTGATTGATATCTGGTTTGAGAAAACATACTTTAGTATAAGTTCTCAGACATGTTGAGTACATATACTTGAAATACCTTTAACACATACCAAACATAGATATCATCCTTAAATAAATAATTCTGACCAGATTTGAAAAGATTTTCGCATCTAATGTGTTAGTGAAACACAACTTTCTCCACAAAGAGATTATCTTCAAGATCGGTATCAAGAGATACTTCAAGCAACTACACAAATCCTTTTTACACGAGTTGTTGTAAGATAACCTTTCTACACATAAGGATAATAAAAGCATACTTAAGGTAGATCGTGTATTCTCTCTATGTTGAATAAGAGATATTAGTAGGATTTTGATAGCCCGGGCATATGTGCTTCCTTATATCCGAAGATTGGGCATTGTAAGGATGCACATTCTAATGCGATTAAGCATTAGGATGAGGATCTTGCTCATCAAATACCTTTTGAGGAGATTCTTCCTCCTTTTCCTTAGGAGCATTATCATGTTCCTTTTCTTGGGTTTTGAACCCATCATCCTCTTGGTTAGGAAAATTGCGAGATGTTATATCTTCGATTATATCCTGTGCCCAGGATGGAATGTTCTCTGAACTTGAACCCGTGTGATCAAGATTTGTCATTCGACAAATTGCTAATGTCTCTCGTTTAAGACATTTTATATGTCCTCTTAAGGTATCCATTCCTTGTTGGAAATATTTTTCTAAACACCCGTTTAGATATACCTCTTGACATGTTACTGTAAGAAGTTTCTCAATTAGGATCTTATTCCTTATTTGTGAATGTTCAAGCGATTGATTGAGAACTTCACACTCAGTAGTCTGTTGATGAACTATATTGCATAAAGCCATTTTTTGTTCCTCATAATCTATCAGATTATTTTGAAGACTGAGTGTTTCACGCTTTCCTTCACAAACCCTTATATTCATTTGAACAATAAGTTCTAGGACATCATCTAGGCTGTCAATGGTTTTTCCCTTTTCTGAATAGTTTTCAACATGTTTGAAAAATCTTTCCAACACTTTTCGAAATTCAGAACTTGGGCAGACTAGTGAATTTAATCTCTTTTCACACTTGGAAACAGAAGATTTTTCACTAGAGATCGGACTCGGATCCAAAACATGTTTCTTGAGTTTCGGATTCATTCTTTTCTGATCAGGAACCTGATTCGCAATCAAGTTATCAGTCATAGACTTTTTCTTTGATTTTCGAAAAGACTTACGAGACCAATTTCCATTGACATTTCCTGTGATATTATTCTTATTATCTTGACATACGTTAACTGAACCAGACATGGATTCAATTTCTTATAGGTTGGATCGGATCGGACCGAACACAGATTGTTAGATCTTTTCGTGTTTTCCTGCTCTGATACCAATTGAAAAGACGAGGGTACCCAAATATACCTCAATCTAAAACTTTTCCACCTATAAGTCCTTTTTCCGAAAGTGATTATCTATGGACTGAGTCGAGACAATACAACTAATCGGTTCACACTTCATGTGATCGTCTATGGATACGAGAACGAGACAATACAACGACGAAGTATGTTTACTTGATAATAGGTTCGGACTTAACCAAACACAATAGGATTTCTATCAAGTAAATAGGAATTAACGTTTGTGTATTTTACTTCTAATTATAATAAAAACAATTATAATTGCGGAAATAGAAAAGTAAAAGACACATCAAGATTTTGTTAACGAGGAAACCGCAAATGCAGAAAAATCCCGGGACCTTGTCCAGAATTGAATACTCTCAGGATTAAGCCGCTATACAAAATCAAACCAACTGCGTATAGTTGAGACCAAGCAACTAAACCTATAGTTCACCTAGTTCCGTCTGTATTCCCACGCATCCAACTTATGAATAAGTCACATACTTGGAACAATTCCTTTGGTTCATATTCCAAATAGTAAAGGAACAACAAATCCGTTTGGTATCAACTCTTTTCAACCAAGTGATGTGAGTTCGACAAAAGGCTCTTCCGTTTATCTCAATAAACTCCTTTGTCGGGTCCTTAGATCTATCTAACAACAACTACCAAAGTAATTGCTTAAGATATTGCAATTAATACTTTTAATCACCAAGAAACGTATTGATACCGATCTAATCAACTAATCAATCCAATCTACCACACGGATAAACCGATTATAGTTGGATCCTCTTTAACCGAAACAAGTATTGTGCACACCAAAGATTATAACCCAAATCAGAAATCTTCAAAGTCTTCTTTGTCTTCAAATCTTCTTTAATCTTCAATCATCACCTGCACACAATCAACTTGAATCTCTTGTGATCAATCACGCACAGAACGGAGTCTGTTAACAATGGATTATCACAAGACGTCTTTAGATCTACAAACAGTCTAAAGATCCCCGTCGAAACTTCGATCTAGTTTGATCGAATCTTATATCAGAAGAGAAGATTCTCAAGCATAAACAAACTAGGAGCAATCAAAGTTCAACAACCGTTAGTCAATCAAATCAATCGAAAACTAATAATAAACCGCAATTATCTAGTTTCCAACAAACGGTACTAATAGAGCTTCTCAATCCCAAAGAAGTCTTTAAATCGAGCGGTCGTAAGAGATTTCGCCTAATTATGCAATATATTCCATATTCGGTTTCCATAATTCCTGGAAATGCTTTGTCCAGACATTGACCAAAAATATCTTAGAAAATCTCCAATTAGTAAATGCACATTACCAATTTTCATTTTCCAAAAATAAAATTAAAAACCTTAATTAAAAGATTCTCAATTTATTTTTTCGATCTGGGATTTTCCTTTAGCTATTAAGGAATATCTTTGAACAATAAAAGATAAGCGTTAATGCAGATGTTCAAAGAATGTCGACATCTTTACTTTGTAAGTCCTCTTTCATACTTACAATCTTGAAACCGATTTGCCACACTTCCAAACGAGTTTAGAATTGGTTTATCTGACTTTCAAGAACTATGTGATTGATTATGAACACTCAATCACAAATCATGGGTTTCACGGTTCTACCAAAACAAGTTTCGATTCTACCTCCATGTGAGTACTATGCTTAGTCACACTAGCTTTCCAAAAATTTGGTTGACTAGGTACTAGGATCGGTTCCCCACATACTTATGGTAACTACTTGTATTTGATGCACATGTCCATAGGATCGGTTCCCCCATCTACTAAAAACGTGTTGCACCTCTTACAAGGATCGATTCCCCTTTTGTGATCAGTTGCACCTCTTCATAGGATCGGTTCCCCTTTGCCTAGAGTTGGTCATACCAATAACACTAAATCGATCATACCATCTCAGGTGATTACTTAAGATCGGTTTCACTAATAAAAGTCATACCAATACAAAAGTCAGGCCTTGTGAATAGTTTTACCAAGAACATAAACAAGTCATGAGCGGTTATACTAATTACACATATTGGTAGTTCAAAAGATATGCAATGAATCACAATACCAATAAGCCTAGCGATTTCCCTTTCGATTCACAAAACAAGTTCATGAATTTACTTCCTTTAAATGAATGTAAAACATTGTTTCCTAGGATGAAATATTCACCTCATACCCATACATAATCACAATAGCAAACGATTATGTCGATGTCTTATATATAAGCGTTATACTTCGTATTGTATTCTTTAATACTACGTCTAACTAGATTGTAATCATTCATGCTTCGCAGTTATGTTTTCAATATGCACGACTTGAAAGATATGTTAGGGAATGAAACAGTTCAAGTCAAATATCACTAACCTCAAGTGGAAGGATGATGTTGTCGTTATACCTCCTTACTTCTTCACTTCTTCAAGTCTTCGCAATACTCGTAATGTCTCATATCCTAATACTTTCAAGCTAACCTATACGAAGTTGACTCTAGTATATAATCAAGCGACTCTTTAAATGAGTTTTGGTTCACTAAAATATGACAACCAAACTTGACATACCAACACTTGGTGGGTTCAACCGAGCTATGCTCTAACACAAGTCAACGACTGACTAATCAAATACACGTCTATTTTGCAGATTCCACGTTCGTGGGACATCAATCATGTCACATGGGGGATATTAATTAGGGTTTTGGTATGGAGGCCTACATCACGTGTGTTCATCCACGATGAGAAATGTGAGTAAGTCGTGCAAGCAGTTGAGGAAGTTATAAAAGTAGTGGGTGGACAATCAACCAAGTCTCCGCACGACCTGGAACTGGTGAAACCACAATTTCCCACTTTTCCACTCTTTCACTCGAGCAACCGTCACACTTACTGGAGATCAATGTGTCTACTATTCCATCAATATGAATAAGTCTCTTAATCCATGATTGAACAAGAAGAAGAATTTTATCCGAGCAATCACTCAGGAATTCAATCAATCGACCAGAACTTATTTGAACTCAACAATTCACAGAAAACTTGCAGAAACCTTAAACACATTTACATTCCTTGATCATTATTGATCTCACACACTTCTCAGCTTCCCTCCTACATATCAACCCTCTTCCTTCTTTGTGACCGAATTGACTCTGGAACGGCCATTGTCTTGGTTTAGGCTGGAGTCCTACATATTGATCTCTCGAACTCAAAGCACTCTCGTGTAGTGCATCTGTTTGAGGTTAGGCAGTTTGCTCGGTTGAGGAGCCTCCGTCCACACGGTCGTCTCTCCATTCCTTAAAAAACCAGCAAACCGTTTTTCCCCATCTACAGCGAGTTAAACTGAGCTCGAAATCTCAAATGTGCATAATCGAATACTATATAGTAATACGTCTTTTGTCTCAATATAGGAGATAGAGTATAAATAGAATTTCCAAGTGATAGATGAGTTTTAGTCTCCACATAACTTTTGTTGATGAAGTTCCACAAGCTCTCCTTAGTAGTTCTTCGTCTTCAATTGATGAACGCCATGAAGTCTAATTCTCAACTACACAATCTATCCTAGTCCGAGACATCAGTATAAGTAGACTAGAAATCAATATTATGGTTTTGATCACTAACATTGACAAACAAGCTTGGGATAGCAACGCTTGCGAGTTCAACCGAGCAGTGCTCTAATACCAAGTGTGATAGGTACAATAGTAGAGGAAGTGACAACACTCGTCTACATGCAGTAACTGTCTGATCTTCGTATTGTTTTTAAATACATATAATAATATTATTGAGTCTCATCTCGGGAAGAGCTCGGTAGATCAGAGATATGTAAGATTGTTGTCGTAAATCAAAAATCACTTTAGTGCCGTTAAATATGATGTTAAATCATCTTAGTGGAGGCAATCGACCTTCTTTTTCCACCTTATATACTCACGATGGAAAAGAGAAAAAAGGAAATGAAAAACATATGGACCCGTACATACCCATTGACGTTATGTATATGTATATGACCCCCCTATTTATTGGCTATGAAAAATGGAAGGGAATGATTTTTGTATGAATAGTATATCGTCCACCATGAAGCCACTTAAGTACTTTCAAATTAGTCAAATGTAATCAAAACTATCTGAAATGTGATCGAATCACCAATCTCTATATCTAAAAAGTAAAATCATTTTCGACATTCCCTCATTTTGCATAATAACTGTAGTAGCAGGAAATCCCACACTACACCCCTCACAAGAATTCACACAATCAAATCATTTTAAGATGAACAATTATAGTCTTTATTGATTAAACTCACAAACGTTACAAGATGAAAAGGAAATAAGCTAAAGAATTAACAACCGCTCTAAACTTTCTCTCTCTTAAGGACTTGCCCAACACTCGAAAAAGATCCTCCTCCTCCTAAGCCTGCTCGGCTCTTTATATAGGACATTATATAGTGGATGACAGCTAAGTTGTCCTTTATTTTCGGGGATGATTTGCGACATTCTCGCGAGTATATAAATGTTAAATCTCGCAACACTCCTTAATCTCGCTAGATCTTCACATCTTTCTCGTGTTCAGGCTGTCGTCATCCGTTGCGTCATTTTTATTTTCCATCTGCGACATCTTCGCAATGTGTTGTTTATGGATTTCGCAGGGATGTTGGTGTTGCGATATTCTGATCCTACATCTTGCCTCTTCTCATGTCTTCTCTGCGAAGGAGAGAATGTCATGAGAACTAATACTTTCAAAATGCCGCAGCTGTTCATTTTTTCATACTTTTCTGTTTTGACATGATTCTGTACTTTTACGAAGAATTTATTACACGTATCTCTTCTTCCATCCAATTCTTGACACGTCTTTTTCAACCGCCACTTCTCAACCGTTCATGTCTACTCTTCGCATTAAATGTGTTTGCCTTTTCGAGAATCCTTCTCTATATATATATCTTTCTTACTCCTCTCTTCTTCTTTTTTGCTCTCCTTCTTGTTTTCTCTGCAATTTTTCTTCTTCATCTCTCCGTAACTTCCGCTTCTGCTGCTGTAAATCTTCTTCTTTTCACTTCTTTTGATCTTCGATTTTATCTTCATTCCCATACTCTGAAAATGCCTCCAGTTGGTCGTAAATATGAAACTTATCTAGACAAAGTGCAAAAAGGTTTCGAAGATAAAGGTTTCATGTTAACCACCATTCCCAATCAAGAATCTAAATCCATTCTTTACGCTAACTGTTTTCGATCATCGTTGTGATGATCGGAAATCATAATTTTCTTTGGGTCGATTCTCATTTGGTCTTCCCATTCCTCTCTATGACCCTGATCTTCCCTTATTTTATGAAATTCTTGCTCATGCGAAATTCTCGCGAGCCAGCTACCAATTGAGCGGGGATTGTATCTGCTTAATGCTTGAGTTCGCCAACCGTGGTGCTGGTAAGGGATCTCTTGATCCCAAAGAAGTCAGGAATCCTAAATTTGAGGACTTAGAGATATTATTTGAAAAGTATACGAGAGAGAGCTTCTTCGAAAACTATGAAATAATAAACATGAAGAACGATAGAACTCGCTGGGGTGCTCGCTTGAAGAGAAGAGAAAATGTTGCCAGCGATAAAATACTTATGCAAGATATCGACTGGCATTCTGGCAAGAACAATATTCCTCGTCATTCCAAAGACGACAGATGGTGCGTCTTTCCGCTACTTTTGAAAGGACCTTATATTTCAGGTTCAAATGTGCTCCCTGCGAACCTCGCCAATTATCAGCCTTGGGTTTTTAACTGGCCTGAGAAATCAAAAGAGGTATGCTTCCTAAATTTCGCTCAGTTTATAATCTTCACTCCTTTTTATACCTATTAATCTTGTGAAATTTTCAGATTATCAAGTTGAGAAAGAGCTACAAAAGAAATGCTAAGGCAAGTACCCTAGCAGCACTCCGTTCGATCATGGATGAAGTAAGAAATACTTTTCTTTATTATTTTTAACAATATTGTTGCCTCTGTTTCTTATCTTCATTCGTGTGCGAAGGTTGGTCTTGAAGTTGCTGAAGAAGAAGAAAGTTCTAAGGTTGCGAAGACCAAAGGCAAGGGTAAAGGTTCTCTTCACAGGGAGAAGTCTACTGCCCCACCTTCAAAGAAACGAAAGATTCAGTTTAGCAAAAGCTCTGATGATGAAGATAATGATGATGTTGATACTTCTCTCGCAAAGGAGGATTTTCCAACTGAATCTTCTATGGCACAACTGTCCAGCATCTTCTCTGACTCCATGCAAGGGATTGGAGATGATCGTCTCTCTAGTACGTGCAAAGCTCTCGCGAGTATCTGCGATGCTCCTTTACTAGAGGGTGATGATTCTCTTCATAGGGTTTCCAGATCAGTGACTCCTAGCTTTCTAAATTCGCTTGGTGTCTTGGTATGTCTTTATTCCCTTATTTCTTCATAATTTTGATTTTAAGTTATATCTTGATAATTTCTTTACTTTCCTTTATAGTCTGGGAGAGCTTCCTTCGTTGTTGCCTCAGATCTTGAGAAAAGGCGCAGTATTCTCGAAAAGAAGAATCTTCAACTTCGCAGGAAAAATGAAGAATTGGAAACTAAAGTTGCTGCTCTTCGCAAGAGAAATGAAGAATTTGAAACTGAAGCTGCTACTCTTCGCGAGAAAACTAAGCAATTAGAAGCTGATTCTTCCACTCAGAAGAATAAGATTTCTAGTCTTCAAAGTGCCAACCAACAACTTTATGGTATGAGACTTTTCTTTTTTCCTTTGGTTTATTCTCTCATTATCTTCCCTCATCTGATTTACCATTTTCACAGACGTTTATAATCTTTCTGATGAAGCCATTCTTCTTCACTCGTTCCCTGACCCTATGGATAACAATGCCCTTCTTGACCACCTCAACGATTCTTTGAATAGTTTTTCAAATAATAAGATTAAATCTCTTCCTCTAAACGAACTTCAATCCAAATTTCGCCTCTTAGAAATTGATCATAGATCTAGTTTAGGCTTAGCCAACCAATTTAAACGTCTATATCTTAGTTCTAAAGAGAAAATTAATACTTTAAGGAAGAAAATCAGTGATCTCATAGATGACAAAGATCGCATCGCTAGACAAGGTGCTCAAGCATTAGCGAATTCCAAAAGACTCTCCTTGAGGTTCAAATTGAACGGGATGAATCCATCCGCAAAAATGATATTCTTAGCGAAAGAGAGAATCAAATTCGCTCCCTTATTCTCATAAACAATGATGATGAATTCGCTTGGGCTGCGAAGGTCCTAGATGACGCCATAAATAATTTAGGTGTTAACGTTAGTCTTCAAGCTGAGCATACGGCCTTGATCAGGGATATGATTTCTGACAAAGAAGGTTGTTAATTATTCTTCTTTATTTAACTGTTTGTTTTTTATGAAGTTATCATTAAGTTGATGATTCATTGTCATATGTTTGCAGAGGCTGAAGAGAGATTTCGCAAAAGAATTGAAGAACTTGAATCTGAGAAGGAGCAGCTCGCAAAGGACCTTTCTTCTCGAGATGACAAATATTCTAGATTGAAGAGGCAACTACAGATTACTGTTGCGAATTTCAAGAATGATGCTACTCTTTTTCGCAATCAGACTATTAAGATGGTCCGTGACGACAACAGCATTCCTCATTCTACATACCCTTGCCTCCTTGATGAAATACCTAAGAATGTGCCTTCTTTAGATATCTCTGACAGCGATGCTAGCGAAGAAGAGGAATCTGATGAAGATGAAGAAAATGAAGAAGAAGAATCAAACAAGAAATAGTTCTGTCTTCTTCCTTCTCTTTTTGTAATATCTGTACATTTATTCTTTTAATCTTCTATTTTTGTAATCTTTTCCTGCGAATTTCTTGGATCTTCAAGTTCTAACTTTGTTGTTCCCTTCTGCACATGTTAAAATAGCAATTCTTTTTTGCAATATAATTAATCAATATATTATCAACCTTTCATTTTATGAGCGCGTAAATCTATCATATGAAGACAAATAACATGTTTTTATTCTATACATTCCCATACTTGCCTGTGTTATTTGCATTCAAATGAGAGATTAAGCAAGTTACTTTCGAATAGTGATATGTATTCATGCCTCGATCTCGCATCTGTTGCTGCTGAATTTTCGCAAGTAAGGAAATCTTGGTTTCTTCCAAGATTTCTTTTTTTTTTTTTTTTTTTTTTTGTATGTGGTCTTATTTTTCCTTCCTAGTTAAAGGTCTTATTGCGCCACCTCTTGTCATTGCGACAAAATCGCAGGACGTCTTTGCATTTGCATGCAAAAACCCATTGATCTTGCCTTAACTTTTTCTTTGAAATTTTTGTTGCGACAATATGATAGGCCTAAAAATTCTTGCGAAAATAAAGCCCCATAACATTGCCGTCTTGCGACGAAATCGCAGGACGTCCTTACACTTTCATGTACTGACCCATTGATCTTTTCTTATCTTTGTCATTTATATTATTGCCACTTCAGGATTGTCGCACAAATATGACAAGCCTAAATTTTCTTGCGAAAATAAAGCCTCATGACATTTGCGTCTTAAGACACTTATCAGCTCCCTAATGGAGGGTGCCGCCCTTATCTTCCCCCTGGTTGCCCCTTTAAGGAGGCGTACTTCTGCCATACAAGGCTAGCTCCTCCCATCCGGTCTTAACAACAACCAGTTGTTTTCGCAGCCTCTTATCCCTTTTGCCTATAGGTCTTATGGTTACGAGACTGCACCCTAAGTGGAGTTTTCCTCGGGCCGAGTGCAGCATAAGCCAAGACTTTCCAAGAATGGCCGAGACACTTCAAATGCCCCAGGCACTCTTGGCTCAACCGTGAACCTCGACGCCTTGGTCAAATGCTGACTCCTTAGAAGAGACCCTCGGTCGTCCAATCTAAGTCATAAGCTTAGATTGAAAATCCAAGGTACCTCCCCTGGATGGGCTTTATTGACCCCAATTCTCCATGACTCAGGTTCCAGGGGCGGTGTAACCTTTTCCCTGAGCCATGCAATAGGTACCCTCTTCTACGACGCACTTTAGATCTTACATTTGCCTCTTGCGAAATTTTGATTTCGCAAACTAGGGTGTACGCCATAGTTGGTTCGCCTCTGTCTGATTAATTTGTTGATTCTTCTGCATATAAGTTCTTTTGTAATTTCGCAATCTCATCTTTATCATTCATAAAATATATTTTCTTCTTCTGCATATCAACTCTCTTTCGCAGTATCATCTCTGTTATTCATAAGAAAATTTTTCATTATTTTATTTTTATTTTATTTTTATTTTTTTTTATTTTTTTTATTTTTTTTTAAGATCAAACCAATCATACATTTTTATTTCACCTCCCAATTTCTACTTCGGCAGTCAACAAGTACATTCATTCTTTAAGTCTCTTATTTCTGCTACTTTCTGCCTCTGCATTTCTGAATTTTTCTGTCATTTTCTTGTCTGTTGCGAAGCCTTCGCCACTTCTTATCTTCATCATATATTGGTTTCGCAACATTTCTTCTTCTCTCTGTTCTATTACATCTACCATCAATCTTTCACCTTTTTGTTTTTCTTTGATGTTGTGTTTCCAATTCTTCTTCTTCGCAGCTCTTTCTTCGCAAGATTCCATATCAATTTCATAACACTTCTTTCCTTCAACCCAATCTCCTTTTATGATGCCAACACCAGTAGGATGAGGGAACCTGATACATTGATGGAAAGTCGATGCCACACCTAAAATCTCATGTAACCAAGGTCGTCCAATCAATGTGTTGTATGGTGATTCCACATCAACTACACAGAATAAAATTTCAGAGGATAATCCTTTCAGTGGAATTCGCATATGAACTTCTCCTTTAGGCTTATTTGCAGTACCGTTAAAACCATAGATTTTGTAAGTTGAAGGTATTAGATCTTCATCCTTCCCTCCCATAGTTTTATAAGTATGATAAAAAAGAATATTCACGGAACTTCCAGTATCGATCAAAATTCTGTTAATTGCCCATGAATTCTCGGCTTCATCATCTTCATCCTCGCTAGGTTTTGGGTTAATCTCCAATCTTACCACTAATGGGTTGTCGTGCATTTCTCCACCCTCACGTACTTCTTCTGCGGTAAAAGAGATAGTCTGCTTTTGCCATTCTTCTAGTGGCGATGTCTTCGCAATGTTCATTATTTCTCTATCATCGGCATCTCTTGCGAAAACCCTGCTGAGAGTATTATCGTGAAAATCTTCAATCGTCTTGTATGAGTGTACGATAGAGTTACAAAACAGATTCTTTGCCTTTGCACCAATTTCAATCACAAATGTTTCTCTTTCTTTTGCTACGTTTTCTTTGCGAATATCTGGAGGAGGTGGTAATGCTTGAGTTTGTGTTTGTCCTACTAGAAAGTGATTCAATTTTCCCTGATCTATCATCCTGAGAATGATTCTCTTTATATTTCTGCAGTCATTTGTTGTATGTCCATGGAAATGATGATAAGAGCAAAATTCATTACTTCTGTAGCTTGGAGGTGGTTCACTCCCCATGTTCCACGGTGCGGGTATGTTTTCCATTAGGATTATAGCTTCCCATATCTTCTCCACACTATCATTCAAAGGTGGCATTTTGATTTCTTCCCATATTATCTTGTGACTTCGCTGTCCTTTGTGATAGTTTTGTCTCTGACCTCCATAAGTTTCTTACGGCTGATCAAGTCTTTGGATTTTGTTATTTCTACCAAGGCTATAGAAGTTTCTCTCTCTCTCGAATTCTTCTTGAATACGACTCCCCATAGCTACTAGCTTTTGCTGATTATCATCCATTATCCTCTCTTGTTGCCCTTGCGAGGTGCTCGCCACTGTATTTATTAACTTGGGTAACAAGCTTGCATTCGCTGCTCTTGAACTTGTGTTCGCAATGGGGTATGATTCCCTCTCATTTTGCTTTTCCTCAAGAGCGATATACTCCTCTTGAAGTTCTCTCAACTCAGTCATTGTGATCGTATTCTTGATTCTGAAAATTTGAATGTATAACAGATTGGTTGCGAACATAGCGTTGATGAATAACATAATGAAATATCTTTCGTCCGCACGACCATCCATATCACTACACATTGTCTTCCGCCTCACAGTTAGATGCTTCAAGCTTTCGCCAACCCTTTGCTTCAACCCAAATACATCTTCAATGCCAGGTCGCGAGGAATTGTTACTTATATACGCCCCTAAAAATATAGCTTGTAAATGATTGAAAGATGTTATAGTATTCTTTGGCAAACCTTCAAACCATTTTAAGGCCTCTCCTGTTAAACTTGATGCAAAATATTTGCACAATATTGCATCATGATTCTCCCATTGTAACATACATCTCACATAAGTTTTGATGTGTTGTACTGCACAAGTTGTTCCATCG
The DNA here is from genome assembly GCA_023531295.1 of Papaver armeniacum. Classification (NCBI taxonomy): domain Eukaryota; kingdom Viridiplantae; phylum Streptophyta; class Magnoliopsida; order Ranunculales; family Papaveraceae; genus Papaver; species Papaver armeniacum. The sequence goes on from JAJJWW010012994.1 coordinate 227,369, forward strand.
AAAATGCTGGTTAACGCAGGTAAATTGCACTTTGGGGGTATTCCTACTAATTGTACTTCTTGTGTGAATGAAGTTTTCGCAGCTTTCTCTATGGCTTCATCCAGTTGTCTTTTACCTCCTTCTCTTTTATTATTTATCATTCCTCTCATTTCCGCTAACTCTCTCAAAATTTGTTCATTTATACCAGAATTTGGATCCATTGGTCTTTTTAACTCCGCCTCTCTTCTTCTGCGTTTATCTCTGTTTTGACTTTCTTGTTCATCATTTTCTTCTCGTCTTTCTCTGATCTCCTCTTTCACTTCTTTCATGAATTCGCACACCGTCATATCTCTCATTTTCTCCTCTTCGCCGCCTTTCAGTTCTCCTTTGTACTCTATCATATTCTTCATTGATATTAACATTATTGCGATTTCGCTGACGCCTCCTTTCTCGATTATCATGATTATTCTGTCGAATTGCCTCTTGTAGTTCTTGTTCTTCCACTTCTGCTCTTAGTATTTCCCTCTCGCGAGCTAGATGTGCTTGTTTAGTATAATGTCTTTCAATTTCATCTTCAATTGCTCGTTCATTTCTTTGTATTTCTCTCCCATGCAATATTCTCCTTCCTTCTTCCTGATTTCTTCGCCATCTTGATTATTTCGTTTTGAAGAATTTCAGCACGTTGGATATAACGATCTTCCATTATTTCTCTTCCTTCGCGACGTTTTTCGCCTGGATTTTGTATTCCCTCTCGAGTTTCTTCATTAACATTTTCTATAGGCAAATTTTGTCTTATTTCTTCTCTAACTGATCTTGAACTTGATCTTGTAGTGCTTATTGACCTCCTATTTTGTAATCTCATGTTTTCCATCCTCAATTCATGATTTTTCCTTGTCAAATTCGCGCGTTTTTCTGCTTCTAACCGCCTTTCTTCATGTATTGTTTGCCTCAATGCCTCTAATGCCGCAATCTCTTCATTTCCATGAATTATTCCTCCAATTACTTCTTGGTCTCTCTCCTCTTGTCCATTGCCTCCTAATTACTGCTCTTCTCCCATTTCATCTACAGAATCTGATCGCCAAGTATGTACACTCACTCTGTCATAATCCTCAGTTCTATTTTGTATTGGTGTACGTTGAATTGGCAAATTTGAACTCGATTTTCTCCATTGTTCCTTGTATTCATTCTTGAAGATTACCCCATCTCGTCTCTCCCTTCTCCAGCAAGTCTCCTACTCCTTCTAACATTTGTTGGTTGTTTTGATGCATGTCTTCTTCTAGCCATTTTTCAATCTTAGTGAATTGTTGAAAATTATATGGAATTCCTTCCCTATTACTCCAAATTCTTTCAAATCACAATATCAATCTTCAATCCTTCCCTGTTTCCAGCGCCATACGTAGTAGCAGGAAATCCCACACTACACCCCTCACAAGAATTCACACAATCAAATCATTTTAAGATGAACAATTATAGTCTTTATTGATTAAACTCACAAACGTTACAAGATGAAAAGGAAATAAGCTAAAGAATTAACAACTGCGCTAAACTTTCTCTCTCTTAATGACTTGCCCAACACTCAAAAAAGATCATCCTCCTCCTAAGCCTGTTCGGCTCTTTATATAGGACATTACATAGTGGATGACTGCTAAGTTGTCCTTTATTTTCGGGGATGATTTGCGACATTCTCGTGAGTATATAAATGTTAAATCTCGCAACACTCCTTAATCTCGCTAGATCTTCACATCTTTCTCGTGTTCAGGCTGTCGTCATCTGTTGCATCATTTTTATTTTCCATCTACTACATCTTCGCAATGTGTTGTTTATTGATTTCGCAAGGATGTTGGTGTTGCGATATTCTGATCCTACAATAACAAAAGAAAATGGAAGAAGAGAAAATGAAAAGAAAAGAAAAAAAAGGCTCAAATTCAAATTATAAATCGTAAATAATAAGTAGTGATGGTGAGAACTTTATTAGAACTTTGACCAGTGAAACAACCACTTGCCTGTGATATCATGAGTATGCATGCATTCCGAAATAAGTTATTATTGCTCAGTAACCACAATAAACCATCTCCAGACTGAGATCTCCCTCTAAAATATTACTGCTTGTCTCTTATATCATCGAGTATATGAAAGTGAAGAGAAAAGTAAACAGAAACCAAAGACTCTAGCTACAAATAGGTTTACTCACAAATGCTTTCAACTTTGTTGACTGTTCTTTTTGTCTCTTTTTCTTTCATTCACTTTGCACCAGTTTCATACAAATAAAACAAACCCTAATTCCTATGTTTTATGAGTATTCAAACTGTTATAAATACAAGACGTCATAGGATGATGGTATAACATTTTTGAAGAAAGAAAGGGTGACAGATAAAAGATTGATGGAGCATTGTGAGGTCGATCTCACTATCAGTTTTTGGGTCATTGATAGTTGATATATGATTTTAATGCTCCTCATCAGAAACAAGATGGGGGGGAGAGAGAAGAAGTTAGAAGAGAGATTTTTGTGGTGATATTTCAAGAGACTGTTCTGTTGTCCCATCATGTGTTCATGTGATTAGGTAACGTCACTTAGAAATGGGTTTGGGATACTCTCTTGACTCTTGAGTCTTGACTTTTAATCGACTTCGGTTCTTGTATTATACTGACTCCGTGTTTGCATCTGAATCGTATACGTATCCAAGTGGTAGAAATGTTTTGGTTCTTTTCGAGTCGGAAAACAAAATTTTAAATGGTTAACCCATAATCGATGGGCATACAAGTAGGCAAGTACAATCGAGCCGGTTAAAAAATAAATACTAGTATGGGAAAATTAGGCTAAGGCCCCACCCATGGGTTACCCATAATATCAATCCCTTAATTAAAAGAAGTTTAAATCTAGGCCCCGAAATATTAATAGACATTGATACCTTTATGCATATTGTCAAGCCCATAATTGAATAAAATTTAAATTTAGGTCCAAAATTATTAAAATATAGTGGATAAGGTTCCAACCACCTCCGACCACCACAGCCACCGTCAACCACCACCGCCAGCCACCTCCGACCACCATCACCACCTCCGACCACCAACGTCGCCCACCGCCACTGACAATCGCCGCCCACCGCCAACCATTTCCCGCCGACCACCACCAACATATGGATGTCTACATAGAAGTTACACATGCATATGACATGTGTATCCAGAAGTTACACATTCATATAAAATGTGTAATGCAAAGTTATACTTGTACATAGATGTGTATTATGTAGCTACACGTGTACGCAGAAGTTACACATACATATGGCATGTGTATCTACAAGTTACACATCCATATGCATGTGTAAATTTTTATTACACATGCTATATGAACATGTATCTACAAGTTAATCATCAGAAAATACATGTATTACTTTAATTTTCATTTACAATAATTTGTCTATTCATCGATTACTACAATTATAGTAATTGGTTGTTTGAACACAATAAACGAATTAAAACACGAGATATGGAAAGCGAAATCGTAGAAATAATCCACTATATCCTATAATAGAAATATTTCCTTCCTTTTTGTCTTTATCGATTCTAATATACTTGCACATCTGCAAACAAAAATAAACATCCATGGGATTAGGTTGGATGGGAAAAAAAAATTATAGAATAATTGCAAGGCAAAATTATTGAACAAATATCACATAAAAGGCACATGATAACTTATCTCTGAAGCCTAGTGTAAGGAGAAGGAGTTATTTTTATTTTAGCATGTGTAATAAGGAGCTACACAAGCATCTAACTTGTGTAACTAGAAGTTACACATGCATCTGTCTAGTGTAAGGAGAAGCTACACATGCATATAGAATGTGTAAGGAGAAGTTACACATGCAACTGAGTTGTGTAACTGAGAGTTACACATGCATATATCACAAAAACTAAATCAAAAAAATTGATTAAAAATCAAAAGACAAGTAAGATCTAGACTATTCCATTCGTAACAAGAACAATATGTTAAAGAAGTAAAAGTAATGGTGAAAGACTCTAAACATTTAAACTAAAGGGAAATTGGTGGAATGTTTCAGTTAGCAACTTGTTCAGGATATATGCAAACTTAAGTGGGAAGTATTACAGTAGAATGTTTCAGTTAGCAACTAGTTCAGGCACCAAATGTTAATAACACCAATGTTGCTCAACCATAAGCTTATCATCAATTAGATCCAAGAATGCACCAAATGTTATGTCTAACCTGCATCATGTTCCTGCAGCTTGCCTTGTAGGGTAAGTAAGAGGAAGGCAAGTAGCCGAAAACCCTACAAGATCTCCATACCTTCAAAATATGGTAACCATGACAGTCAAAAAGCTACAATCAGCAAAAAATCTAGAACGACACTGTCCTGAAATGTATTGGCTTGCTAGAATTACTCAAAACAAAAAGTGCATCTTCAGTTTCCCCCAAGACAGTAAGCCCTCATCCTGCACTTCAAAAATAAATCAAAATATCCCAAGAAGTTCCTCTAATCATTGTACAAGAAAAGAATTTCGTAATTCAACATATACACAATGCTTGCAGAGTACTTAGTAGGTACACATGCATATGGATTGTGTAACCAGAAGTTACAAATGCACATGGATTGTGTAATGTGCAGTTACACATCCATATGGCTTTTGTATATAATCTGCAGTTACACATCCATATGGCTTGTGTACTTAGAGCATATATGTTATCTTCATTAGCGTTTAAACAGGGACATCACATAGACATACTTCCAATTCTTAAACAGTGAAGTCTACTAATAAACAAGATCAAATGATACTTAATCAGCTGAAATGCGGCATACTATAAGGTATATAACTAGCAGCTGCTAGTGCAACTTTTTTTACAGTCTGCGCAATTTAATTTACTAGGCGAAACAAGATTTTTCTGTTTGTATACGTACTTACAGTTACAAGCATATTAAATAGTATTCAAATTCATGAATTTGGAGATACATAATAAGTAACGTTATTATTTCCTATTTCCATGTAAATTTTGAAAAAAATTACCCAAACTCCTTGCTAAGGTTGTGTGCAACACAACAGCTGCAACCTTTCCTCCTTTATATCCTTTGAAGTCCATCCTTAATACGTAGATTTTATATCCTCAGCATGTGTATCTATAAGTTACACATCTAATTAGCATGTGCAACTAGTAGCTACACATCCATTAGCTTGTGTACCTAGAAGGTACACATCTAGTTAGCATGTGTAACTAATAGTTACACATCCAAAAAATGTCAGTTAAGGATACAAACCTAAAACACAGATACTGAAAGATGAAAGTCAAGTTATCAAGATCACTTACAGAGAAAATGAAATGAATTTTGAGCTAAAATGATGACACTTAACTAAATGTTGAAAACCCCAGCATTTCCGAACGTGGTACAAGATATGTTTTCACACTAATTTTGCTTGCTAACACAAGTTCCACTCTCATCTGGACAAATTATGGCTCAACTACACCTACAGGTTTTGTAGCCTGTGCAGGATATTCCTCAGTAATTAATACGTTACTAGCACTCATGTATATGCTTAGTAATCTACAACAAAAAACAGGCACACAACCGCTAAAAACCTAATAAATGAGATTCTTAGATGGTTGAAGTCGATCACAACCACTGACGGTAAACACATCAACAACAATTTCTGTAATCACGTTAATTACTTCAATTAGGGTTAAGTTTAGGTATCTTCTAACCTAATCAACATAATCTCAGACAAAAACCACTAGGAAACTGAATAAAGCATCATTTACTCCATTTTTTCTCACTAACTTCGCTTCCTTGTACCATTTCTAGTTAATAGTTCACCAATCATTCAAACTGATATTCACAAATATAACACTTGGTAATCTATATCAAACAAGAGGCACACACAGGAACAAACTTTGTTATATTCTTAAGCTGATAAACTCAATAATATAGTAGAACCTTCTTGTCTAACCAACAAAATATCAGATTAAACTATTTATAAACTAAAGCGAGCATCATTTCAAAGGTTTGTAACACTAAAAAAATTGAAATCAAACAGAAAATTAGATCGGAATTCAGAAGAACTTACTTTTGAGTCTGAATAGTATTACACGTGTAATCGATCATTTGAACCACGGATCCTTTACGAACATCACCATTAAACACTTTCTCATTCAACTGAGTTGCTAACACAACATATTGAACATGCACGGCAAGTAAGTCTTACGGTTTAAAACATCAATACATACATGAGAAACAACAAAAAGAAAAGGAAATCCCAACTAAAGAGAACCTTAAAGAAGATGAAATTGATGAAACAATAACTAATTGAAGAAGACTTCTGAGTTAAATGGAGAGTGAGAAGAGTTGATGAAGCCTTAATTTAAGATTCACAAGCTTTAATTTCAGATTCAAAATCAAAATCGAAAAAGTATTTGATTGATTCGAATTCATAGATTATTTGATGATCAACAATTAAATCTATTGAATCAAATTGATTCAAATCTCTAAACAACCACATCAAAACTAGGATAATTTACCATCGTTTTTCTAGATCTAAAAGAGCAGATAAAAAATGAAATCAGTGAAAGAAAAATAAACCTAGACAAATCTTATCTGCAGGTCGATTTGATTATGTAGATGAATCTTCAGATGCAGTTGATCTTCTTTGGTTAATAATCGCATCAAATAAATATTCATCATCTTTCATATGATATCTCTCTATCAGATGCGATTGATCTTCGTAACAACTGAGATTACAGAGGAATCGATGGAGAAGATGAAAAAGGGTGAAAGAAAACCCTAAAACTTCTTCATCGTTGTTGCAATAGAAGATTTAAAACGAGAAGATGAAAAGGAATCTCAGAAGAACCCTAATTCTTTTTCCTCTACAACCGAGAGAGATAAAGATGAGAGAGAAATAAAATGGAAAAATGAAAATATGTTCTGATATTCCTCTTGTATTTATAGAAAAGGGTAGTTTTGTCAATATCAAAATATATAATATAAAATTATGGGCCAGATCTGAAGAGAAATTGATATTTCGGGCCTAGCAATATAATTTTTCTAAAGTATGGAGTTTTACAATGAAGGATCCATTTTGTGGGGTTTCTACATGTATGACCCATATAGTAAGGGGTTTACAATAGTTTTCACTACTTAGTTTTTTTTTTTCTTTTACTAGAATGTGACCCGTAAACCGGTTAACCGTAACGGCCCGGGATATTAATTGTTGTCAATAATAAAGGCATTGTTTAAGTTTTTTCCTGTGTTGCATTTTTTTCTTGTTGTTGACAGATGATGTTTGCTTCAATAAACATCAAAAATGGAATTTGTTCTTTATCTTAGTAATGAGCACCTCTGAGAATTCTCAATATTTTTTTTTAATCAAACTATGGTAAGACTTATTTCAACCCATTGGAAATTTTTCCTACAAGAATCCTATGTATTTTTTAAATCCCAAACCGAAAAAGAAGCCATATCTTTCACTATTCGTTATTCTCATAGTTTTTAGGGTATGACACGTGCCGCAACGGCACAACCTTTGGGTTGTTCATATCGTTGTTATTGTTGAATGTTTGCTTCTTGATGATAAGATATTGGTATTGGTTCAAGCCCAAGTGACTGTTGTGCCTTGATGGAGATTTAGCACGGAAACATGAGAGACCATGTATTTACTACGATTAGGTTGCTTAGTATGTTTTCGATGAATGAACGTGATACCATAGTATTTGGAGTTTATATGTTCGCACTGTTCATATGTAAATTTTGGGTAGTAAATTCAATCGGTGTTTTCTTAATTCAAAATCGTAGTTAGCAGAATGGTTTGTTCATTTTGAACCAATTGCTTTGCTTCTCTTATATTATTACTATGTTATATTAGTTGTACTTGTTGATACATGAAACTAGTTACCCCTTAGCAGGGCTGGGGATCCCCCGAAGGGAGGATAAAACCCATCATGAAACATCGGGGGACTTGGGGACAAAGGTCCAAGCCCAATAGAATACATTCATAAATTGGAAACGATAAGGAGGGGATTAGTAGAGAAGCAGAAGGTCACATTAGGAGGAATGGCGCTTCTATGACATGTGGCATGATGTCATGAAAAGAAGGGTTTTGGGAAAAGTCTATATAAACAAGGACATAGTACAATGGAAAGAAGGATCTCTCCCATACTATTCTAGGAAGGTGTTGTCATTGTTGTGACTAGGTTGTGTAGGACCAATATCATATTCACCTATCAACAGTACTCAATTGTTATTTTCGATGTTTCCAAACTTCTCCTGAAAAAGGTGAATCACCAAATTAACACATAGGAATACCCATGTTAATAATGTTTGTAGTTTTCCATTATCATTTTGTAGTGTCATAACCCACAGTACTTAATATTTTTCTGTAAGTGCAAGAACCAATAATACACATGTATCCCCGAAGTTTCCATTGCTTTCACCGACAGGTAGACGCATGGACATCAGAATAATAAGTCAAAAATAAAGGTATGTATGCGGACCCCCTGTAATCAGTTTCTGATTCCGAAAAAATACAGGTACTGACTTCCTGCAAACAGGTTCCAGAATTCCTATATTTTCATTCTTCACATGGGATGGTGATTACATTGCTCCCGTCTCTTGATCTAGGTTAATTAGCCTGCCATCTTTCTTCGAAGCCTCGACGCCATCCTGTCATCAGCTTGTTTGCCAGGATCCCTTTCTAATCGAATAACATTGACAAATTTGGATTCTAGGCAAAGCCTTGCCCATTATTGTTCAAATGACAGGTAGTAATTGTGCGTAATCTTGGAGCTAAAAATCGAATTTAAAGTAGACATAAAAATAAGTTATGAGATGCAACAAATAAGTTAAATGAATGTGAGGCCATATTATAGTGAAAGTGAGAGATGGACAACACAACACCTACCTGTAGATGGATATCTTAAGAGTTTTACTTAATAAAACAACACAAACAATCAAACATGAATTCAAAAGTTTAGGCCTAACCATTTCTACACTGTTGAAATCTCGGGTACTGCTGATGAGCAAAACTACGACAGAGTCCTTCTTCACATCCTCAATTTACTTTTTAGGGTTATACATAGGTATAATGGTATTTTTAGGACATCAATTGATTGATTGAGTTGTATTACCTCCGTTTCTGAAAAAGTGTTACTTTGACTTTTTCGATTAGGCCTATTTTTAGGCTAAAATGAAAAAGTGAAAGTAACGCTTTTCCAGAAACGGAGGGAGTATATCATTGTATTTTATATTTTGAACTTTATACTATGAATGTTTTTTATACGAATTATATTATGGACATATTTGTCTTATTTAAGAATATTTAAAGGGCATCATATGGAAATTCTAATTTGTTTAACCGTTCCAAACATGTTTTGTGAAAAAAATGGGTAATTAGTTTTTCTTCCTTCGTATGTCGGTAACTGATAGGTGTCTAAAACAACTAATTTTATATTTAGTATTTATGCTTTCTTTGCTATTTTTCTTGTGAATTATGTACTTTACGCGTATTTTTGAGTTATTAGATACTCTGGAGTCGCACGAACGAAAAGATGGAGAAATCACCCATTTGAAGCATAAAGGGCTAGAAGGTCAATTCATAGGCAAGTGATTCTTGGAGCCAGCGAAAGTTATGCGCATCAAGGAAGTAAATAGGCAGTCGGTTTCGCAAAACTGACAAGCCAAGTATCACTGCGGTGGCCCCTATCGTAAGTGGGGTGCCTGTAGTAATTTTGTGTTGTTGGAGTCAATTAAGCCGAGCGGTTTCTCAGACAAATTTTCTCCTCTTTCATTCAATACGTCTCTTTGAAAATAATTGGAAACAAAGCAAAGCATTCTTGCTAAATTGAAATCGAGAGAGAAATGGAGGCAGAGACGGCCAGAATTGGAGGTACTTTACCATGGAATAGAGAGCAAGAACTACTCGGTGAGAGATGATTCTGATGGTCGATTGAATGGAAGAAACTAGGGTTTTGTTGTTGTTGTGAGGCTCGAGATCCAGAGAAGAATCAATGGAGTGCGGTGAAAGAACAGAAAGGAAGCAATAGAGAGAAGAGGAGGAGCTGCTTCTTTGTTGAAGTCGATCTAAGAAGATGAAGAAATAGGAAATGTTTTCATGTCACGAGAGATGAGCAGAAAGGGTTTTTATACGAGATTTGTATGAAATTGAGAAATGGGTATGGCTTCTGGTTTGAATGGGGAAGCTAATCTTGATGCTGTTGATGAATAAAAGATGGGTTGTTCTTGGATTTTGATGCTTGCCTGGTTAATTGAAAGCTGGTGGTTATGATCTGTGGGTTGAATCTGTTTTTACGCTTTGGTGGTGTTATTGTCTTGAGCTTGATGCTCATGGTGGCATTGCCAGTGGAATTCTATGGAGAGTGTCATGTGTTGGAGCTAGGTTGCTGTGTTAAACACCTAATGAATGAGCCAGGAAGTGGTAGTCTGATGTTGGCTGGGTTATGAGCAGGACATCTTTGGGATTTGTCTTTGGTGATTCTCAACCTGAATGAGCTTGAACTAAGGGGGTAATTGGTGGCATTTTGAGCCAGTATTGAGCAATGTAGCTCAGGTTGTGAGTTATGGAGGGATTGGTGTTGGCTGCTGCTACAATGGTGATAGAGAAGGAGGTGCAGAATGTGGACTGGAGCTTGCAAGACTTGGAGTTAGTTATGTTGCAGGTGGCTTGAACCTGGTGGAATTGATATGGTGATGCTGGTTGCGACTTAAGGTGGAATAGGAATTGAGTTGTGTGACTGCGAACAACACAGAGATGATGGTCACTAAGGATTAAAGCCAAGTAGAAAGCATAGCGAGGCGGAATGCGGTGGGTGATCTTTGCAAAGTACAATGGGAGTTACAGGGCAGGTAGTTGCAGGCTCTGAGTTTATTTTGTGTTACAGTGATGGAGTTGTTGGAATTACAAGATGGCTGAGAGCTTGGCGTTGCTGTTGACTGTATGGTCAGGGCAAGAAATCAGCGAAGAGAGGTTGTCATGTGTTGGTAGTTTTGGGTGAAGAACATAAGAGGGACTGCAGGAGTGCAGCTATGGATTAAAATGGCCTGAGGTAATGAAGTGTGTAGCTGCAGGTGGAGATGAAACTGAGCCAAGCAAGGAATTATTGGGAGGAGGCAGTTCTAATGCTGGAAACGCAGGAGCTATGAATTGATAGAATGGTCAGGGAAGGAGTGGACTAGACTGTGCAAGGGAAGTCGCTGATACAAGCCAATAAATCTGCAGGTGGTAATTGAGCATCTGGAGTTGAGGTTGTGAATTGGCAGGAGGCAGCTCAGGTGGTAATTGTGAATGAGAAATGCATGATATTGGTGAATGCAAGCTACAGCTCAGATGGAGGATATGTGAAGAGATGGCTTGTCTGTTGAGCAGGTTGAACTGAAGATGCAGTGAAGCTGTTGCAAATGGTGGTGAAGGGATTCAAAGGAGAACAGAATGCACAGCCATCTTGGCTGTGAACTGCAAGGCAAGTGCAAAATTGCAATGGCCTGTGCAAGATTGAGTTGGATCATTGAATCGTCTTGACTCGGCAGTTGACCCGAGTTGGATCGTTGACTAACGGTTTTACTTTTGACCGTTAGTCCTAACGGTGGACTGACGGAATATTCTGTCGAATATTCTCTTGACGGAGAAATTTCCAGGCGGCCGGCGGTGACGTTTTCCGGCCGGATTCCGGCCACAATCCCAGTTTTCCGGCGAGCCAAAAATTCCAGAATTTTCTATGGACTTCTCTCATATGTGTGAAGACTTGGGCTTGGAATTGGATGGAGAATTGGACTCAAATTTGGAAAGAGAAGGTGGAAGAGTTGAGAAAAGCTTGGATTTGGAAATTGAATTGCAAAAGGAAAAGGATTCTACTCCTTAGAAGATTTGGAGAATATTGAAGCCTATAAATAGAGAAGTTTTCTACAACTTCTACACACCTCTCTACACACACAACACTTGTGTTTTTGCTTGCTTTTCTAAGATTTTTCTTTTTAACTATTTGTGTGAACTTGAAAATTCTTCTTTTAATTATAATTATTATTTGTGAATTTCAAAAACATGAGTAGCTAAATTTCTTATTGATTGAGGATGAATTCTGGTTCTTAACATGATTTGAGTTTTGTTTTCAATTCTATCTTGAGATTTTTCACATGATTATCGATTGTTTTTACTAATAGGAGTGATCTTAAAGACATTCATGATTGATTGATAGATTGTTTGGAGTGCACGCTAAATTAATTTGTTAATTGATCTATATCTAGTATAAGTTAGGGAATACGTAATCGTTCTCGACACTTTACACAAGTAGAAAACACGAGACCTTGCGGAGGGATTCCGTGGAGCAATTGTGTGTAGAAACAACGCTAGAAAGTGAACCAAGCGAACCGAGTTTAACTACTAGTACTAAACCTAAATTCATAAATCTTAATGCATTACGGGAATTACATCTTGTAAGCGAACCTCAAGGTGGTTCTTTTGAATAGAATCGATAACTAAGCGGACTGTTACTCAGTGAAATTAGGGATTTTGGGGCTAGCTAAGCGGACCTGCTATCCTACGGTTGGTGATAATCTGTGACTAATAACAAGTAGAAAAGAACATAACTTTAATCATTATTTCGTAACGAAGAAGGATTCCTTGATCTTGTCTCTCTTATTGCTTTCATCTTTCAACTTTCGATTTCAATTGCTTTGTTTATTTTTATTTTGCTTTTTACACCCCCTTTCGTGACAACTTTTACAACTAGGATCTCTTGCTCCTCGTGGGAACGAACTTGACTTCCATTATATTATTTTTAATTGAGTGGAAACATTGATTAATTTGATTGCACCTACGACACGCATCAAATTTTGGCGCCATTGCCACGGGAGCAACGGGCGATTTTTAGTTGTTTTTATTGTTCTTTTTGCTTTATTCTTGCTTTGTTAGATTCTTTACCGTATCTAACTTAGTTTGTGAGAATCTTGTTTGGTGTTATACCTTTGGTGAATGCTTAAAGGGGTAGACCCGAGTCCAATACGTCTTCGATCCGGCACTCAACTACTGAGGATTTCATTCGTGCGATTAACACTCCACTTTCTCCTTCTTCATCAAGTGATTCGGACAAAGAGGAAGAAACAATGGCTGATCGTACACTAAAGGACCTAGCTTCTCACAAGCTTGATACACAACAATGGTGTATCCAAACTAACTCAACCTTCGAGATCAAGCGGGGTTGATTAGAGAGTTACCAAAGTTCCATGGCATGGTGAATGAGGACCCAAATAAACATCTTATGGACTTCTATGCCATAGTTATGGCTATGCTTCCACCGGAGACTAATGCGGATGGAGCATTGTTGAAAGCTTTCCGTTTTTCTTTGGCGGGCAATGCTAAGGAATGGTTATATTATTTGCCTTAGGAAGTATCACTACATGGAATGGGATGAAGAAAATTTTCCTCGAGAGATATTTTCCCGCATCCAAAGCTACTCAAATTCGCAAGGAGATTTGTGGATTGAAACAACAAGTGGGAGAATCATTGTATGAATGTTGGGAGCGATACAAGAGGTTGGTGGCAAGCTGTCCACACCATCAATTTAGTGACGTTATGATACTCCAATACTTCTATGAAGCTCTCCACTCAAGTGATAGGTCTCTTCTTGACGCCGCGGGTGGTGGTGCACTAATGAACAAGACTTTGACCGAAGCTAGAGAGTTGATTGAAAGTATGGCGGCGAACTCGCAACAATTCTACACAAGGGATGAACCAACGGTTAGGCGAGTGCATGAAGCAAACAAGTCTAACATATATCCTAAGGGGCTTGTAGAAGACGTGCTAGTGCAAGTAAACGAGCTTATTTTTCCGGTGGACTTCTTTGTGGTGGATATGGACAACAATGAGAATCGATCATCTACTTCTTTACTTCTTGGGAGGCCATTCATGAAGACCGCAAAGACGAAGATTGATGTTGATAAGGGTACACTCACTATGGAATTCGACAAGGAGATAATACACTTTAACATATTTGAAGCCATGTGATACCCAAGTGATGTGCATTCCGTTTACTCCATTGATGTGGTTGATTCATTAGCGCAACAAATGGTGGAATTGAACCAAGAAGATGAACTTGATGTGGTGTTGCAAAAGAGCATTGAATTGGACGTCCATGGCTTGTCTAATTTGGATGTTGAGATCTCCAAGGAATTGGTGGAGATGTGTGGTGCTTTGGCGACATTGCAAGAAGCTAAAAAGGGTGATGTTTCATATATTTCTTTACCGTGAATGATGAAGTACTTGTACCATCGATTGTGAAAGCGCCCAAGCTATAATTGAAGCCACTTCCGGACCATTTGAAGTATGCTTTCTTGGGGGATGGAGATGAGCTTCCGGTGATTATTTCTAAGAACCTCACACCGGTACAAGAAGACCGTTTGCTTAGAGTCTTGAAAGAGCACAAAACGGCTATAGGTTGGACAATTGCGGACATCAAAGGTATTAGTCCATCCATGTGCATGCATAGGATTCTAATGGAAGAGAACGTGAAGCCGGTACGTGATGCTCAACGTCGGCTAAATCCTCCCATGATGGAGGTTGTGAAAAAAGAGATACTCAAATTGCTAAGTGTGGGGGTAATCTACCCAATTTCCGATAGCAAGTGGGTAAGTCCGGTGCAAGTGGTACCCAAGAAATCCGGAGTCACGGTTGTTCGAAATCAAGACGATGAACTTGTTCCTACAAGAGTTCAAACCGGTTGGAGAGTGTGCATTGACTATAGAAAGCTTAATTCCGCAACCCGAAAGGATCACTTTTCTTTACCTTTCATTAATCAAATGTTGGAGCGGTTAGCGGGGCATTCTTATAAATTGCTTCTTGGATGGTTATTCGGGATACAACCAAATTGTTATTGCACCGGAGGACCAAGAGAAGACCACTTTCACTTGTCCGTTTGGAACGTTTGCATATAGACGGATGCCGTTCGGCCTTTGCAATGCGCCGGCTACTTTTCAAAGATGCATGGTGAGTATATTCTCGGATTATGTGGAGCGCATCATCGAGGTATTTATGGATGACTTTAGTGTTTATGGCAATTCTTTTGATGGTTGTTTAAATAACCTTGAACTAATTCTTAAACGATGCATAGACACAAACCTTGTCCTCAATTGGGAGAAATGTCACTTTATGGTAAACCACGGCATAGTACTTGGTCACATTGTGTCCTCTCAAGGGCTCGAAGTGGACAAGTCAAAGATAGATTTAATAAGAAACTTACAATATCCCACTTCGGTGAGGGAAATCCGTTCTTTTCTTGGTCATGTAGGTTTCTATAGGCGGTTTATCAAGGATTTCTCCAAAATCTCCATGCCGATGTGCAAGTTATTACAAAAGGAGGTACCTTTCAACTTCAACAAGGAATGCGAGGATGCTTTTGACAAATTAAAGGAGATGTTGACAAGTGCACCAATTATCAAATCACCGGATTGGAATCTTCCATTTGAATTAATGTGTGATGCTAGTGATTATGCGGTTGGAGCCGTTTTGGGTCAAAGGGTGGACAAGTTGTCCCATGTTATCTATTATGCATCTAGGACCCTCAATGATGCACAAATCAATTATTCTACCACGGAAAAGGAGTTATTGGCTATAGTTTTTGCTTTGGAAAAATTTCGATCATACTTGGTGGGTACAAAGGTTATTGTGTATTCCGATCATGCCGCACTAAGACACTTAATAAAGAAGAAAGAAGCTAAGCCAAGATTAATTCGGTGGATCCTATTGTTACAAGAGTTCGACATAGAAATTCGTGATAAGAGGGGTGTGGACAATACCGTTGCGGATCATCTTAGTAGACTTGTGATGTCTCAAGAGGAACTTCCATTACATGACCGCTTTCCGGACGAACAACTTTTCTCCATGGTAGAATCAACACCTTGGTATGCGGATATAGTGAATTACTTGGTGACAAGGAAAGTACCTAATACAATGTCTAATTTCCAAAAGATGAAACTTAAGAAGGTAGCTAAACAATATGTGTGGGATGAACCATACTTATGGAAATATGGCGTTGATCAAATAATGCGAAGGTGCGTGCCTAATTCCGAATTTCAATCCATTCTCTCCTTTTGCCACACTTTTGCATGTGGTGGCCACTTTGGTTCTAAGCGTACCGCTCTCAAAGTTCTCGAGAGTGGATTTTATTGGCCCACCTTGTTTGAAGATTCATATGTTTTTTGTAAGTCGTGTGATAGATGTCAACGAACGGGCAATCTAGGTGCTCGAAATCAAATGCCACTCACACCAATTCTCGCCGTTGAGATTTTTGATGTGTGGGGTATTGATTTTATGGGCCCTTTTGTCAATTCGAATGGGAATTTTTATATACTTCTTGCCGTTGATTATGTTTGAAATGGGTGGAAGCTAGAGCCACCAAAACTAATGACTCTCAAGTTGTTTGTGATTTTGTAAGGGAAAACATTTTCAATAGGCATGGAACACCAAGAGTGGTGATAAGCGATGGAGGCTCACATTTCAAGAAGGCTTTCCACGCTCTCCTCAAGAAGTACAACATAACACACAAAATTGGTACGCCTTATCATCCACAAACTAGTGGACAAGCGGAAATTTCGAATCGTGAGATAAAGACCATTCTTGAGAAAACGGTGAATACCACGAGGAAAGATTGGAGCTTTAAGCTCAACGATGCACTTTGGGCGTATAGAACGGCGTATAAGACACCGATTGGTATGTCTCCATATAGGTTGGTTTATGGAAAGGCTTGTCATCTTAGGTTGAACTTGAACATAAGGCTTATTGGGCGATAAAGAAATTCAACATGGAGTATGATGAAGCGGGGAAACAAAGGAAGTTACAACTACATGAGCTAGAGGAGATACGTAATGATGCTTACGAGAGTGCCCGGATTTACAAGGAAAAGACTAAGCTTTTTCATGACAAGATGATTTCGCGGAAAAGTTTTGTTGTGGGGCAAAAAGTTCTTTTATTTAATACTCGTTTACGTTTATTTCCGGGAAAGCTTAAGTCCCGTTGGGTGGGACCATTTGTTGTTACTAATGTTTATGCTCATGGTGCGATTGATATTGTTAGCGAAAAAACAGGACAACAATTGAAAGTCAACGGCCATAGGTTAAAGCCATATTATGAAAACTTTCCAACGGAGCATGTGGACGTAATTGGACTTCGAGATGCACTCCCTCTGGAGGAGTAATGTGCCGCAAGAGCTAAGTCGGGCCGTCGACTTTAAAACAAGCGCTTAATGGGAGGCAACCCATAGGTTTTGTATTTCTTATCCTTTTGCTTTTTGTTATTTCTTTTTCTTGTTTCTTATCATGTTAAAATTTCCCACCTTGACTTTACTAGGAGGATTCAATTACATTGAGGACAATGTAAGGTTTAAGTGTGGGGGAGTGGTTAAGCATGTTTTTAAAACAAAAATTACAAAAAAATTAAAAATTTAAAAAAAAAAAAAAAAAAAAAAAAAGTTTTACATAAAAATTCCAACTTTTAAAGATTTTAGAGTCACTAGCATACTTCTA
Organism: Papaver armeniacum; assembly: GCA_023531295.1. NCBI lineage: Eukaryota > Viridiplantae > Streptophyta > Magnoliopsida > Ranunculales > Papaveraceae > Papaver > Papaver armeniacum. The sequence goes on from JAJJWW010012994.1 coordinate 244,873, forward strand.
GGTATGTTTACATAGAGATTTTGACCGACATAATTGAACTTGGAAATGTTAGAGAACTACATTCGGATTTCTTATTTGTTTGAGTGTTAAATAATGGATTTAATCATGCCGGTGATGCGAATTTGGTGCAGGGAGAAGTGCGTTATTAGAGTTGCTGATCAATCATTAGTGGAGACTACCCGTATTCATATCATGTGAGGCACCGACCAGAAATCTTCCATCTACTAAAGAGCTTCTTTTGAGTGTGTGTCACCGTATGTAAATTCCGGGTAGAATGGTGAGCTACCCAACCTCCCACCAATAGAAGCACTACTCTTTGATCTCTTGAGTGCTAATTTTGTCAATCATGAGGGTGATGTCCATGGATGAAAGCTTCCTTCTTGTAGTTCGATTTGCAGTTAGCACCATTCTCTCTCTCGACAACAACGGATCCATAGAAACACTCTCATCATCAACAAGGAGCGACACCAAAATCTACAAGGAAAGTTGGAAAAAGTTTAAGGTTTACAAGCAACGGAACGAGAAAAAGAGCAAATTTCATATTCAAGTAAAGCAACATACAAAGTGCAGATTTTTACATATATGTTGAAGACTTACAATACAATGAGGTAATTTTATATTCAAGTATGAAGACTTATTCATGAATGCGAAGAAAATTAAAAGGTGAAAATTTTTGAAGTACGATACAAGTTGTGAAGAATCAAGTGGTAAAATACTTCTCCCACGGCCATGGTTTATTTTTGTATTTAATTTCTCTTGTTTCAAAAAAAAAAAAAAAAAAAAAAAAATTGAAAAAAAAAAAAAAAAAAAAAAAAAAAAAAAAAAAAAAAAAAAAAAAAAAAAAGAGAAAAACAAGAGAAATATTTGTTCTTATTTAATGAGCCGTGGGGAAGGAAAATTTATAAGGAAGTTTCAAGCGACAAGGATTTCAAGGTAAAGAGTTATAAAATGTCAAGGATTTATGAAATTCGAGGGTTTATCATCAATAGTTGAAACCGAAGACGAGGACCATGAAGATCAAGATAAGGAGCGGAAGACGTTTCTCTTGGATGCCGTGAGAGTGGTGTTATCATAATTGGCGATCGGATGTGAAGGTGAGTAAGTAATCTCATCCTCGATAATAATGGTTGATTTCCTTTCTTAGAGATCGTCAGAAAAATGGTTTTTCAAAATATTAAAAGATGTGGGTTTTTCAAAATATTTCGGAAGTTGTTCTTCCCACCATTCAACGTGTTGCAGGATTTCTCTCTTCATTCCAACCTGCACACATGTGTGACCCATAAAAAAGCCGTCTTTTTGAGTGCAATTATCATAAAATCCTTTTTGGTGAGGCAGAAGTCGAGGCGAAATGCTTATTGATCGTTTCTCAAACACGCGTTCTCTCATTATGGTGTGGTTATTTCTCACTCAACATTTAAGAATGAGAATATGTTCTTTAGTATTTCTAACTTCTTATTACTAGAATGCAGAAACTCTATGTCCTCATAGCTCTTTGGATGCTTGTGACGCTTGAACGCTTTGAAGTTGTGAGTTTTTAGTTTGATTTGCTCGAGGACTAGCAAAGTCTAAGTGTGGGGGAATTTGATAGGTGTCTAAAACACCTAATTTTATATTTAGTATTTATGCTTTCTTTGCTATTTTTCTTGTGAATTATGTACTTTACGCGTATTTTTGAGTTATTAGATACTCTGGAGTCGCACGAACGAAAAGATGGAGAAATCACCCATTTGAAGCATAAAGGGCTAGAAGGTCAATTCATAGGCAAGTGATTCTTGGAGCCAGCGAAAGTTATGCGCATCAAGGAAGTAAATAGGCAGTCGGTTTCGCAAAACTGACAAGCCAAGTATCACTGCGGTGGCCCCTATCGTAAGTGGGGTGCCTGTAGTAATTTTGTGCTGTTGGAGTCAATTAAGCCGAGCGGTTTCTCAGACAAATTTTCTCCTCTTTCATTCAATACGTCTCACCTGAAAATAATTGGAAACAAAGCGTATTTTTTTGCTAAATTGAAATCGAGAGAGAAATGGAGGCGAGAGACGGCGAAGTGGAGGTACTTTACCATGGAATAGAGAGCAAGAACTACTCAGTGAGAGATGATTCTGATGGTCGATTGAATGGAAGAAACTAGGGTTTTGTTGTTGTTGTGAGGCTCGAGATCCAGAGAAGAATCAATGGAGTCTGGTGAAAGAACAGAAAGGGAAGCAATAGAGAGAAGAGGAGGAGCTGCTGCTGTTGAAGTCTGATCTAAGAAGATGAAGAAATAGGAAATGTTTTCATGTCACAGAGATGAGCAGAAAGGGTTTTTTTATCTGAGATTTGTATGAAATTGAGAAATGGGTATGGCTTCTGGTTTGAATGGGGAAGCTAATCTTGATGCTGTTGATGAATAAAAGATGGGTTGTTCTTGGATTTTGATGCCTGCCTGGTTAATTGAAAGCTGGTGGTTATGATCTGTGGGTTGAATCTGTTTCTGCCTGGTGGTGTTATTGTCTTGAGCTTGATGCTCATGGTGGCATTGCCAGTGGAATTCTATGGAGAGTGTCATGTGTTGGAGCTAGGTTGCTGTGTTAAACACCTAATGAATGAGCCATGAAGTGGTAGTCTGATGTTGGCTGGGTTATGAGCAGGACATGCTGGGATTTGTGCTGGTGATTCTCAACTGAATGAGCTTGAACTTAGGGGGTAATTGGTGGCATTTTGAGCCAGTATTGAGCAATGTAGCTCAGGTTGTGAGTTATGGAGGGATTGGTGTTGGCTGCTGCTACAATGGTGATAGAGAAGGAGGTGCGAGAATGTGGGTGGAGCTTGCAAGACTTGGAGTTAGTTATGTTGCAGGTGGCTTGAACCTGGTGGAATTGATATGGTGATGCTGGTTGCGACTTAAGGTGGAATAGGAATTGAGTTGTGTGACTGCGAACAACACAGAGATGATGGTCACTAAGGATTAAAGCCAAGTAGCAAAGCATAGCGTAACCGGGAATGCGGTGGAGCCGATCTTTGCAAAGTACAATGGGAGTTACGGTAAGGTAGTTGCGGGCTCGAGTTTATTTTGTGTTACAGTGATGGAGTTGTTGGAATTACAAGATGGCTGAGAGCTTGGCGTTGCTGTTGACTGTATGGTCAGGGCAAGAAATCAGCGAAGAGAGGTTGTCATGTGTTGGTATTTTTGGGTGAAGAACATAAGAGGGATCTGCAGGGAGTGCGGCTATGGCTTAAAATGGCACGAGGTAATGAAGTGTGTAGTCTGCGAGGTGGAGATGAAAGCCTGATCCAAGCAAGGAATTATTGGGAGGAGGCGGTTCTAATCCGGAAACGCAGGAGCTATGAATTGATAGAATGGTCGGGGAAGGAGTGGACTAGGCGTGCAAGGGAAGTCGATACAAGCCAATAAATCTGCAGGTGGTAATTGAGCATCTGGAGTTGAGGTTGTGAATTGGCAGGAGGCAGCTCAGGTGGTAATTGTGAATGAGAAATGCATGATATTGGTGAATGCAAGCTACAGCTCAGATGGAGGATATGTGAAGAGATGGCTTGTCTGTTGAGCAGGTTGAACTGAAGATGCAGTGAAGCTGTTGCAAATGGTGGTGAAGGGATTCAAAGGAGAACAGAATGCTGACCATCTTGGGCGTGAAATCGCAAGGCAAGTGCAAAATTGCAATGGCTCTGTGCAAAGACCGAGTTGGATCATTGAATCGTCTTGACTCGGCGATTGACCCGAGTTGGATCGTTGACTAACGGTTTGACTTTTGACCGTTAGTCCTAACGGTGGGTGACGGAATATTCTCGTCGAATATTCTCTTGACGGAGAAATTTCCAGGCGGCCGGTGGTGACGTTTTCCGGCCGGATTCCGGCCACAATCCCAGTTTTCCGGCGAGCCAAAAATTCCAGAATTTTCTATGGACTTCTCTCATATGTGTGAAGACTTGGGCTTGGAATTGGATGGAGAATTGGACTCAAATTTGGAAAGAGAAGGTGGAAGAGTTGAGAAAAGCTTGGATTTGGAAATTGAATTGCAAAAGGAAAAGGATTCTACTCCTTAGAAGATTTGGAGAATATTGAAGCCTATAAATAGAGAAGTTTTCTACAACTTCTACACACCTCTCTACACACACAACACTTGTGTTTTTGCTTGCTTTTCTAAGATTTTTCTTTTTAACTATTTGTGTGAACTTGAAAATTCTTCTTTTAATTATAATTATTATTTGTGAATTTCAAAAACATGAGTAGCTAAATTTCTTATTGATTGAGGATGAATTCCTAGTTCTTAACATGATTTGAGTTTTGTTTTCAATTCTATCTTGAGATTTTTCACATGATTATCGATTGTTTTTACTAATAGGAGTGATCTTAAAGACATTCATGATTGATTGATAGATTGTTTGGAGTGCACGCTAAATTAATTTGTTAATTGATCTATATCTAGTATAAGTTAGGGAATACGTAATCGTTCTCGACACTTTACACAAGTAGAAAACACGAGACCTTGCGGAGGGATTCCGTGGAGCAATTGTGTGTAGAAACAACGCTAGAAAGTGAACCAAGCGAACCGAGTTTAACTACTAGTACTAAACCTAAATTCATAAATCTTAATGCATTCTCGGGGAATTACATCTTGTAAGCGAACCTCAAGGTGGTTCTTTTGAATAGAATCGATAACTAAGCGGACTGTTACTCGGTGAAATTAGGGATTTTGGGGCTAGCTAAGCGGACTGCTATCCTACGGTTGGTGATAATCTGTGACTAATAACAAGTAGAAAAGAACATAACTTTAATCATTGTTTCGTAACGAAGAAGGATTCCTTGATCTTGTCTCTCTTATTGCTTTCATCTTTCAACTTTCGATTTCAATTGCTTTGTTTATTTTTATTTTGCTTTTTACACCCCCCTTTCGTGACAACTTTTACAACTAAGATCTCTTGCTCCTCGTGGGAACGAACTTGACTTCCATTATATTATTTTTAATTGAGTGGAAACATTGATTAATTTGATTGCACCTACGACACGCATCAGTAACCTATCTTTCACAAAAATATTAACATCATTTATCCTCCTAGTTTCATAGACGTAAACTCTCTCTCGGATCTTAATATTCACCTATATTACTCAAGTTCCACCAATTTTTCTAGCAAAAATGGGCATATAATTATGCCATCCTAAATTACTCCTGCTAATTTTCTTCCCCTTTCACGAGTGCATCCTATTCTAAAATAATTATTTTTAATTCATCATTCATTCTTCACATCATAAATTTACCTTTTAGATGGGTTATAAATGGTTATAGTGGTATTTTTAGGACATCAACTGATTGATTGAGTTGTGTATCATTATAATTATGTTTTGAACTTTATACTATGAATGTTTTTATCTTTGATACAAACTATATACTGTGGACATATTTGTATTATTTAAGATTACTTAAAGGGCATCATATTGAGATTCTAATTTGTTTAACTGTTCCAAACATGTTTTGTGAGAAAAATTAGTAATTATTTTTGCTTCCTTGTTTGTCGGTAACTTGTCTTTCGGAAAAAACTTAACATCATTTAGCCTCATAGTTTCACAAACCTAAACTCTCTCTCTCGGATCTTGATGTTCACCTAAATTACTCAAGTTCCACAATTTTTTTAGCAAAAATGGGCATATAATTATGCCATCATAAATTACTCCAGCTAATCCCCCCCTCCACGAGTGCATGCTATTCTAAAATAATTATTTTTAATTCACCATTCATACTTCACATCCTAAATTTACTTTTTAGATGAGTTATAAATGGTTATAGTGGTATTTTTAGGACATCGATTGATTGATTGAGTTGTATATCATTATATTTATGTTTTGACATTTTGACTATGGATGTTTTTTTTATATACGCATTATCCTATGGACATATTTGTCTTATTCAAGAATACTTAAAGGGCATCATCATATTGGGATTTAACTTCGGGGCGCCAAAATATATGGACTTACCTTATGAAAATGATCCTAAATAATGGATGTCTATAAATTGTTTAAAAAAAAAGAATTATAGATTCATCTAACAAACGCTTATATATCGCTAGTTAATTAATGTTGTTACTTTTTTTCTTTGATGGAAAAGGCAACTCCCTCAGATTTTCATTAGTATGAAAATTTGTTTACAATTTGATCGATTACATCAATGATCGGAAAGATATAACAAGTACAATGTTTACATGATTCGAACTTGAAAGAATCGAATAATGAATTAAGTACCGAATAACCATAATCCGACAAAGAAATTGATGTTCTTCTAATGGTTTCAGACCATTTTGGTTGTTGATCATTATAGGAATTTGATGCTTCTGTATAAGGGGAAGTGATATTCCCAAGTTGTTGCGATCAATTTCAGAATTTTTTGATCTTGACTATAAATAACTTGATCAATGCTTCTCCGAAGTGATTCGCCTCAATAATGTGCTCGTCAAATGTGTAGCACCACCAACGAATGCCTTCAAAGCCATTATAAACCACTCTCATAAGAGTGTACAGGAAATAACAATGGCAATAATTTACCATGTTTATTAGATAATACAAACATAAAAACCTAATATGCATTGCTGAAATACAATTTATTTATTTACATATATAAATAGATGAACTAATCTTACCGGAACTTACAGAAATCGAGATCGGGGCAGAAGAACAAGGATAAAATTAACAAAAAAGATGAAGATAACTGTCTACTTTTTTGGATATATAAAAAAATAAATAATCGGTCACATTCACATTTGAGTTTTAACAATATTTACGAAAAGAATAAAAATAGAGCAAACCTCAGCAGTACTCCCTCCGTCCTAGATTAATTGAGCTATTTGTAATTTGCACAATTATTAAGGCAAGGAGAAAAAGGGACTATGTTTAAGTATTTTTTACAATTATACCCTTATGGATAATTAGTAAAACTTATAAATGATTTATCTCTTAAACTATACTACGTTTTTTCGTAAACTTTATACCAGAAAAGCATTTTAAAACACCTACGTAACAAATATAAACATGACTATCAAATTATACATATTTCTTATAGTAACAATAATCAATTAAAATGGTAGTTTTAGAAATATCCCCTTGATTAGTGAGATAACTCATTTATTTGTGGGCCGAAATTTAAAACCAATTAGCTCAATTAATTTGGGACGGAGGAAGCATTATGTATTCTGTCTAAAGGTCCTAGAATATTTAAACTCGTTATAAAGGTTCAACCATGTGCGTGTCAGAACCAGCCAAGTGAGTTCTGTTTTTTACCACTTCAACATCCCCGATTGAGTTAGCAACAGTAGTTAGGTTAGGTTAGGGTAGATTTTATTTTGAGTTTGGGTATCATCCTAGGTCAATTTCCTTCGTCCTCCCCCCCACTCACAGTAGAATTGGAAACCGTAGGTTTTTAGAGAGTTTACAAACTAAAAAGATTCCTCTCCACTATATATATATTAACTAGGGCTTAACCCGTGCCGCATAATTTTTATTTAGTTATGCATTTTACGACATATGAATATTAAATATAATATCCATTAATATCAAGTTTACCCTTCTTATCATTACAAAAGAAAAGGAAAACCCGATAAGTATTTTTATTCTTCACTCCACAAATCCTTTCTAGCATTTTCCTTCTTGACATTCTCCCATACTATCCCTTTCCTTTCTCGAGTTGTATCCTCAAGCCAACCATGAAATAATCTCAGAATTGATTTTTAGATATTCCCCCCCCCCAAAAAAAAAAAAAAAAACATTATTTGATATGTATTTTAGTTTACAAAGACATTTTATAGATCCTTTGAAATGGTATTACCGTTCTGCATTTTCCTTATTTCATTGAATGATGTTAGAGCATCTCCAATGGAGTATGAGTATTTATTATATGTAGAGACCTAAAAAAAAAAGGTATTTAATAACATAAAATCCAAATGCAAATCTTGTTTTGATAAGCATCTTCAGTGGTGGTTGTATCCATGTCTATTTTGATATACTTGTCGCTTGTTTGTAGAAAAAATAATTCACAAAATCTAAAAAATTAATTAAAATAATAACAAATTGATGACGTGGGTATGGATGGGAGTCTCCAAAAATCCATACTCTCCTCCAAACTCAAACTTCCACGTCATATTAAATTTTGATTATCCAACCACCACTGGAGAGGTTTTTTTTGTTGAGAGTTTCTAAAATCCTAGGTGGCATCAATATTTTTTAAAACTCATACTCCATTGGAGATGCTCTTAAGATCTTCAAGGACCATAGGAACCTACTATGGGCCCGACCACATAGCACTGATGTTGTTCCTACTTGACCACCTAGGGATAAGAGGTGTGTGGTTTTAATTTAAAAGGCCTCAGTGCTACGTAAAGAGATGCCCAAGCTTATTAAGCTCCACATGTACTCCTCTTTCTTCCATGTGGGATTATCCCTAGCTATACATATGTTGTTTATCGCGCCACATACGCCAACAATCTCCACTTTGGCGAGATTAAACCACTTCACCAGTCCAATCAGACTCCACACCACACGATTACTATCTGTATATGCTACCCATCGATCATGATTATCATCACTATGCGCCTTGGAATCCTACTCCACGTTGAGTTAATGAGAAGGTAAGCACTAACTCCAGCTTGAGCATTTCCTTGCCCACCTAGAACCCTGATCCACTTGAGAGTTAATGTGTGAGACACTAACTCCACCTTGAGCGCCAGTTCAACCTTGAGCATTGCCTTGTCGATATAGAACCATGTTCCACCATAGTTAATGGGTGAGACACTAACTTCACCTTGAGCGCCAGTTCAACTTTGGGCCTTGCCTGCTCCACCTTGGGTCTGAATCCACTTGGGCCCTAAATCGGGTGACATCCACAACCACTTCTACGTTCGGACAGTCGCCCCAACCATGGGCTATGATACCAATTGTTAGGATCTTCACGGACCATCGGAAACTACTCAGGGTCCGACCATATAACCTCGAACCCCACTTGACCACATTGGGATAAGAGGTGTGGGGTTTTTAACTAAAAGGCCTCGGTGCTATGTATGGAGATGCCCAAGCTTATTAACCTCCACATGTATTCCTCTTTATTCTATGAGGGATTATCCCTAGCTATACACATGTGGTTTATCGCGCCACATACTCCAACAACCGAGCGGAACCAAAAAATTAAACTATGTAAGCTGTAACAAAATTAGAACACCTGAACTCATTCGTCTCAAGAATAATTGTGTAGATATTAATAGTGTTCGGATCCTTGTTGCTTTTTTCCCCTTTAAGAATAGTCTAAAAAGAGTAAAACTCAGTATTGACTCAAAAATACATATCGTATTGTATGTTCTTACTATTTCAATGACATAATGAAAATCTAATTCATTCACTTAAGATATTATATTTTAAAATGTTAAGTCATTTCCGATGGAAACCACTTACTCATATACGAGGTAGTTTTTAGTTTTTCAAAATTCCAAAATATATTATGCACATAATTCAATTCAGCAGGAAGAGTTCACCGAATGGAATATAGGTAATGACTTGTCCTTTCGTAACATTGTGGCCTTTTTAACATAGTTGGATCCATAGTTGGTAAAAAGAACCGTATTTATGCGTTCTCGGGCGAGAGTAATCTAGGGATGGGCTACCTCCCAGAAAACTGATGATTAATGACCGCATCAGTGTCAGTTGAAAATCCCACACTATCGGACAACCGCAGTGACTAAGTGGGGACAGTATTGGCAGAGGATCAGGTCCTTAAAAATGGTATTAGAGTCGACCACGGTTTACCTATCGAGGGTAAAAGAGTACGCTTGACGGATTATGTCGAGAAAGGATCTCATGAGTGAGAAAAATGCCGAGTCTAGGATTGAACATATTCCGGAGCCGAGGGCGGCTCCGAATTAAGTTGTTGGTATTATAGAACTCCGACTCGGCATGTGGGATTCGTCAAATGGAATATAGGTAATGGTTTGTCCTTTCCTAACACCGAGACCTTTTCAGCACAATTGACTTCATAGTTGGCGAAAAATCTGTATAGTTAAGCATCCTTGGTATTGAGTAATCCTGAGATGGGTGATCTCCTGAGAAGCTGTTGCTGGATGAACGCAGCTGGCTAAGTGAGGAAATTATCGTCAGAGGACATTCTACGACATTACGCTTCCAAATGTGAGGTTATTCGTTACATAAAAATAATAAAACCATGATTAGTTATGTAGTAGCAGGAAATCCCACACTACACCCCTCATAAGAATTCATACAATCAAGTCATTTTAAGATGAACAATTATAGTATTTATTAATTAAACTCACAAATGTCACAAGATGGAAAGGAAATAAGCTAAAGAATTTACAACCGCTCTAAACTTTCTCTCTCTTAATAACTTGCCCAACACTCGAAAAAGATCTCCCCCTCTCATAAGCCTACTCGGTCCTTTATATAGGATATTACATAGTGGGTGACATCTAAGTTGTCCTTTATTTTCGGATCTGGCTTGCGACACGCTCGCAAGTATTCAAATGTAAAATCTCGCAACACTCCTAAATCTCGTTGGGTATTCACATCTTTCTCGTGTTCGGGTTGTCGTCATCCGTTGCGTCATTTATATGACTTATCTGAGATATCTTCGCAATGTGTCGTTTATGGATTTCGCAAGGGTCTTGGTGTTGCGATATTCTGATCCTACATCTTGCCTCTTCTCATGTCTTCTGCGAAGGAGAGAATGTCATGAGAACTAATACTTTCAAAATGCCGCAGCTGTTCATTTCTTTCCCTAAATTTTATGCCGACAAGATTCCATGAATTAAGCATAACCGTTTACACGTGTTAAATTTTCCCCTATTCATTGGCACATTTAATGCTAACCGGTCATCATCTTTTGTCTATTTAAGATGAGATCCATCATAATGTCTTCTTTCTTATACTTCGTCTTCTTCATCTGTAAATTCTCTTTTTGTCGTTGATAGGGTGTAGAATACATCTTATTTACTATCTATTGTTTATGCTTTCTTTGCTATTTTTTCTTGTAAATTATGTATTTTACGCTTGTTTTGAGTTTTATAGCTACTATGGAGTCACACAGAGGAAAAGGAGAAGAAATCACCATATTTTAGCAAAAGGGTAAAATTGTCATTTCACCAAGGAGGGAATACTATATGGAGCCCAGCCAAGGTTAAGGGGTGACTCAAATTACTGAAGGAAGGACAATAATAGTTAAGGGGTGACTCAAATTACTGAAGGAAGGACAATAATAGTTAAGGGGAGGTCAAAGAGGTGTCCCTTATCCAAAAGAAGGGAGTGAGAATAGCACAATTGGGATGTACTTATGGTGGGTGTTTGAATCCACCCACACCCTAAACTCTGACCCATACCCAAGCCCACATGTCTGAATCCACCCTTACCCTAACCTAAGCCCATCCATCCATACCCTAACCGAAGCCTGATCCATCTGACCCGACCCGGATCCGTGTAATTATAACCTGAACCTAAAATTGAGAATTGATTTCTCAATCATTTGAAAGAACAGAGAAGAAAAGAAACAACGGCTGCTGCCTGCTGCTTCATAAACTGAGAGATTTGAAGATCGTAATTGAATCTGAAAATCGAGTGAAACCGAGAGAGAGAGAGAGCTGTTGCCACTGTGAAATCTCGAGAGATGAACGACGAGAGCCAGAGATCGAACTCAGAGACTCAGGAGGAATTGAAGTTTGAGACCAGATCGAGACGTTGAACCTGAAAATTGAGAGAAGATTGAACAGGGTTTCGATTTGAAGAGGAGCCCAGAGAGGATGAATCAGAGATGGGTTATGCCTAATTAAGGGTTTCTGAAGTTGTTGTTGTTTGAATCGATTAGGGTTTGAGGTTGTATTCGAATTGGGTTTTGCCGTGGAGAAATCTGATGCCATGAAGACTGTTTCTGCTGTCGATTGTGGAAGAACTGATGGAGAAGTTCTTTGCTGTTATGGCAGAGATGGAGATGCAGAATAGATGGAATTTTGGTTTGTTAATCGAAGATGGAAATCAGGGAGTGAAGAAGAGATGAATCAGACGGGAAGAACACATAAATGGGTTCTGATGGTGGTATTGATTGGCTCAAATCGATTGATAAAGAATGGGTGTTGAGAGATGGGTTTGTGAGAGATCGAGAACTCAGTGAAAGTGAGGGTGTCGATGTAACCTGAGATTGAGATTCAGATGAATCGAAAATGGGTTCTGAGCTGATGAAACAAGATGGGCTCGACTTGTTTATGGGATTTGAAGAGAAGAGATTGTGGTAATTGACTAGATTACAGGGAGGAAGACTGAATGGTTGATTCTTTGAGCAACGATGAGTTTCAGTGATGAAGACAGGGCAGAATTGATGTCGCTGTTGATTCAAGACATGAAATTGATGAAGCTGTGAGTTGCTGAACATTAGATGTATGTTAGGAATTATCGCAGGGAAGTGAAGCAGAAAGAGGCCTGAATGTGGCCTGGGAAGCCCTGTAAATAGCCGAAACTCGGCCGGTTTTCTGTACCGGCGAGTCAACTCGGCGATGACCGATCCAGACGAGTCAGAGCGACTCAACTCACCCCAGTAAGACCCGATCACTGTGAGTTAGAAGGCGACTCGATGATCGACTCATTCCTTTGCCTTGACCGTTGACGACGGTTGACCCGTTTGACCGTTAGTCCTAACGGTGGATCGACGGAATATTCCGTCGAATATTCCACGACGGAGAAAATTTTTCAGTGGCCGTGGCGACTATTAGGTCGGATTCCGGCCATAATACCAGTTTTAGGAGAGCAAAAATTCGGAGAATTTTCTATGGACTTCTCTCATGGGTGTGAAGACTTGGACTAGGAATTGGATGGAGAATTGGACTCAAATTTGGAAAGAGAAGGTGGAAGAGTTGAGAAAAGCTTGGATTTGGAAATTGAATTGCTAAAGGAAAAGGATTCTATTCCTTGGAAGATTTGGAGAATATTGAAGCCTATAAATAGAGAAGTTTTCTACATCTTTTACACACCTCTCTACACACACAACACTTGTGTTTTTGCTTGCTTTTCTAAGATTCTTCTTCTTAATTATTTGTGTGAACTTGAAAATTCTCCTTTTAATAATTATTATTTGTGTGAATTTCAAAAGAATGAGTAGCTAATTTTCTTATTGATTGAGGATGAATTCCTAGTTCTTAATATATGATTTGAGTTTTGTTTGAATTCTATCTTGAGGTTTTTCACATGATTATCGATTGTTTTTACTAATAGGAATGTTTATTCATTCATGATTGATTGATAGATTGTTTAGAGTGCACGCTAAATTGATTTGTTAATTTGATCTAAAGCTAGTGAAAGTTAGGGGATAAGTAATCGTTTCTTGACTCTTTACATAAGTAGCAAACACGAGACCTTGCGGAGGGATTCCGTGGAGCAATTGTGTGTGAAAACATCGTTAGCAAGTAGACCTTGATCTAAGAGTCTAACTACTAATATTGACCTAATAAGTTCATGAATCTTAATGCGTTTATTTAAATTACATCTAGAGTGATCTACTACTAGGTGGTTTGGTAAATAGAATCCGGTAGTCGAGAACTTCCGTGTTCGGTGATATAAGGGATTTAGGGGTTTAGCACTGATCTAGCTGCTTTACCTACGGTTGGTGATAATTTGTGACTAATAACAAGTAGAAAAGAACATAACTTGATTCATTGTTTCGTAACGAAGAAGGATTCCTTGATCTTGTCTCTCTTATTGATTTCAACTTTATCTTTTAATTGTTTTGTTTATTTTCTTTTGCTTTATACATTCCCCCTTTTTTGTGACAATTTTTACAACTAGAATCTCTTGCTCCTCGTGGGAACGAACTTGACTTCCATTATATTATTTTTAATTGAGTGGAAATAGATATTAATTTGATTGCACCTACGACACGCATCAAATTTTGGCGCCATTCTTAGGGGAGCAACGGGCGATTTTTAGTTGTTTTTTGTTTTTTCTTTTTGCTATATTCTTGCTTTGTTAGATTCTTTACCGTATCTAACTTAGTTTTCGAGAATCTTATTTCAGGTGCTATACCTTTGGTGAATGCTTAAAGAGGGCAGACCGAGTCCAATACGTCTTCGATCCGGCACTCAACTAAAGGATTTCATTCGAGCGGTTAACACTCCACTTCCTCCGTCTTCATCAAGTGATTTCACATATTCGGACAAAGAGGAAGAAACGATGGCTGATCGTACACTCAAGGACCTAGCTTCTCACAGGCTTGATACACAACAATGGTGTATCCAAACTAACTCAACCTTCGAGATCAAGCCGGGGTTGATTAGAGAGTTACCAAAGTTCCATGGCATGGTGAATGAGGACCCAAACAAACATCTTATGGTCTTCTATACCATAGTTATGGCCATGCTTCCTAGGAGACTAATGCGGATGGAGCAATGTTGAAAGCTTTCCCGTTTTCTTTGGCGGGCAATGCTAAGGAATGGTTATATTATTTGCCTTCCGGAAGTATCACAACATGGAATGGGATGAAGAAACTTTTCCTCGAGAGATATTTTCCCGCATCTAAAGCTACTCAAATTCGCAAGGAGATTTGTGGATTGAAACAACATGTGGGAGAGACATTGTATGAATGTTGGGAGCGATACAAGAGATTGGTGGCAAGCTGTCCACATCAACAATTTAGTGACGTTATGATACTCCAATACTTCTACGAAGCTCTCAACCCAAGTGATAGGTCTCTTCTTGACGCCGCGGGTGGTGGTGCACTAATGAACAAGACGGTGACCCAAGCTACGGAGTTGATTGAAAGTATGGCTGCGAACTCGCAACAATTCTACACAAGGGATGAACCAATGGTTAGGCGAGTGCATGAAGTTAGTGATTCATCATCACATCTTGATCAAAGGATGAGTAACATGGAGATAATGATGCAAAGGATGGCCGTGGTAATTATTCCGGATGGTGAGACCGAACAAGTGAATGCTTTATATCCAAATCAAAGGCCAAGGTACGATCCATACTCCAATACCTATAATCCCGGTTGGAAGGATCATCCCAACTTTAGTTATGCAAACAAGCAAGCGGCGGTTCCTAATCCATATGCGCAACAAGGTGGTTTCCAACAATCACTCTTTCAACCTCAACAACAAGGTGGTTCTCAACAATTCCAACCACAACAAGTCAAGGAGCGTGATTCTTTGAATGATGACAAGCTCAATGCGTTAATGCAAGGTGTGCAAGGTCTTACTTCTATGTTCCAACAAAGCCAACAAAAGACCGATTCGGCCATCAAGTATTTACAAACTCAAATGGGACAATTGGCGACCGATGTGAACCTATTAAAATCTCAAGCATCCACAAAACTTCCTTCACAACCATTTGTGAATCCAAGAGAGAATGTTAATGCGGTTACTTTAAGAAGTGGAAGACAAGTGGATAGTCCAAGTCATCATGAAGAAACTATTGAAGAGGTAGTCAAAGACAAGGAGGAAGTCGCACCAAAGGAGAACTCCACACCAAACGACCAATCCAAGGAACCGGTTCCTACTTTCACTACTCCACCTCCTTTTCCTAGTCGTTTTGCTAAATCCAAGAAAGAAGCTCAAGACAAGGCACTTATGGATATCTTCAAGAAGATTGAAATCAACATACCATTCATTGAGGCCATTAAGACAATTCCAAGGTATGCCAAGTTCATGAAGGAATTATGCATCAAGAAGGATAGGTTGCTTGATAATGAAATTACTAAAGTTGGTGAGAGTGCATCGGCTATGCTATTGAAGAAGATGCCTACAAAGTGCACGGATCCCGGTGGTTTCACGGTGCCAATTACTATTGGTAAGCAAAGGTTTGAACATGCTTTAATTGACTTGGGTGCTTCCATTAGTGTGATGTCGGCCGAAATATATGACTCCTTGAATCTTGGACCTTTAAAAGAGACAAGAGTTATTATCCAATTGGCAAACAAGTCTAACATATATCCTAAGGGGCTTGTAGAAGACATGCTAGTGCAAGTAAATAAGCTTATTTTTCCGGTGGACTTCTTCGTGGTGGATATGGACAACAATGAGAACCGATCATCTACTTCTTTACTTCTTGGGAGGCCATTCATGAAAACCGCAAAGACGAAGATTGATGTTGATAAGGGTACACTCACTATGGATTTCGACAAGGAGATAATACACTTTAACATATTTGAAGCCATGCGTTACCCAAGTGATGTGCATTCCGTTTACTCCATTGATGTGGTTGATTCATTAGCGCAACAAATGGTGGAATTGAACCAAGAGGATGAACTTGATGTGGTGTTGCAAAAGAGCATTGAATTGGACGTCCACGGCTTGTCTAACTTGGATGTTGAAATCTCCAAGGAGTTGGTGGAGATGTGTGGTGCATTGGCGACATTACAAGAAGCTAAAAAGGGTAATGTTTCATATATTTCTTTACCCGTGAATAATGAAATACTTATACCATCTATTGTGGAGGCGCCCAAACTAGAATTGAAGCCACTTCCGGATCATTTGAAGTATGCTTTCTTGGGAGATGGAGATGAGCTTCCGGTGATTATTTCTAAGAACCTCACACCGGTACAAGAAGACCGTTTGCTTAGAGTCTTGAGAGAGCACAAAATGGCTATTGGGTGGACAATTGCGGACATCAAAGGCATTAGTCCATCCATGTGCATGCATCGGATTCTAATGGAAGAGAACGTGAAGCCGGTACGTGATGCTCAACGTCGGCTTAATCCTCCCATGATGGAGGTTGTGAAAAAAGAGATACTCAAATTGCTAAGTGTGGGGTAATCTACCCAATTTCCGATAGCAAGGGGGTTAGCCCGGTTCAAGTGGTACCAAAGAAATCCGGAGTCACGGTTGTTCGAAATCAAGACGATGAACTTGTTCCTACAAGAGTTCAAACCGGTTGGAGAGTGTGCATTGACTATAGAAATCTTAATTCCGCAACCCGAAAGGATCACTTTCCTTTACCTTTCATTGATCAAATGTTGGAGCGGTTAGCGGGGCATTCTTATTATTGTTTCTTGGATGGTTATTCGGGATACAACCAAATTGTTATTGCACCGGAGGACCAAGAGAAGACCACTTTCACTTGTCCGTTTGGAACGTTTGCATATAGACGGATGCCGTTTGGCCTTTGCAATGCGCCGGCTACTTTTCAAAGATGCATGGTGAGTATATTCTCGGATTATGTGGAGCGCATCATCGAGGTATTTATGGATGACTTTAGTGTTTATGGCAATTCTTTTGATGGTTGTTTAAACAACCTTGAACTAGTTCTTAAACGATGCATAGACACAAACCTTGTCCTTAATTGGGAGAAATGTCACTTTATGGTAAACCACGGCATAGTACTTGGTCACATTGTGTCCTCTCGAGGGCTCGAAGTGGACAAGTTAAAGATAGATTTAATAAGAAACTTACAATATCCCACTTCGGTGAGGGAGATCCGTTCTTTTCTTGGTCATGCAGGTTTCTATGGGCGGTTTATCAAGGATTTCTCCAAAATCTCCATGCCGATGTGCAAGTTATTACAAAAGGAGGTACCTTTCGACTTCAACAAGGAATGCAAGGATGCTTTTGACAAATTAAAGGAAATGTTGACAAGTGCGCCAATTATCAAATCACCGGATTGGAATCTTCCATTTGAATTAATGTGTGATGCTAGTGATTATGCGGTTGGAGCCGTTTTGGGTCAAAGGGTGGACAAGTTGTCCCATGTTATCTATTATGCATCTAGGACCCTTAATGATGCACAAATCAATTATTCTACCACGGAAAAGGAGTTATTGGCTATAGTTTTCGCATTGGAAAAATTTCGTTCATACTTGGTGGGTACAAAGGTTATTGTGTATTCCGATCATGCCGCACTAAGACACTTAATAAAGAAGAAAGAAGCTAAGCCAAGATTAATCCGGTGGATCCTATTGTTACAAGAGTTCGACATAGAAATTCGTGATAAGAGGGGTGTGGAGAATACCGTTGCGGATCATCTTAGTAGACTTGTTATGTCTCAAGAGGAACTTCCATTACATGATCGCTTTCCGGACGAACAACTTTTCTCCATGGAAGAATCAACACCTTGGTATGCGGATATAGTGAATTACTTGGTGACAAGGAAAGTACCTAATACAATGTCCAACTTCCAAAAGATGAAACTTAAGAAGGTAGCTAAGCAATATGTGTGGGATGAACCATACTTATGGAAATATGGGGTTGATCAAATAATGCGAAGGTGCGTGCCTAATTCGAATTTCAATCCATTCTCTCCTTTTGCCACACTTTTGCTTGTGGTGGCCACTTTGGTTCGAAACGTACCGCTCTCAAAGTTCTCGAGAGTGGATTTTATTGGCCCACCTTGTTTGAAGATTCATATGTTTTTTGTAAATCGTGTGATAGATGTCAACGAACGGGCAATCTAGGTGCTCGAAATCAAATGCCACTCACACCAATTCTCGCCGTTGAGATTTTTGATGTGTGGGGTATCGATTTTATGGGCCCTTTTGTCAATTCGAATGGAAACTTTTATATACTTCTTGCCGTTGATTATGTTTCGAAATGGGTGGAAGCTAGAGCCACCAAGACTAATGACTCTCAAGTTGTTTGTGATTTTGTAAGGGAAAACATATTCAATAGGCATGGTACACCAAGAGTGGTGATAAGCGATGGAGGCTCACATTTCAAGAAGGCTTTCCACGCTCTCCTCAAGAAGTACAACATAACACACAAAATTGGTACGCCTTACCATCCACAAACTAGTGGACAAGCGGAAATTTCAAATCGTGAGATCAAGTCCATTCTTGAGAAAACGGTGAATACCACAAGGAAAGATTGGAGCTTTAAGCTCAACGATGCACTTTGGGCGTATAGAACGGCGTATAAGACACCGATTGGTATGTCTCCATATAGGTTGGTTTATGGCAAGGCTTGTCATCTTCCGGTTGAACTTGAACATAAGGCTTATTGGGCGATAAAGAAATTCAACATGGAGTATGATGAAGCGGGGAAACAAAGGAAGTTACAACTAAATGAGTTAGAGGAGATACGTAATGATGCTTACGAGAGTGCCCGGATTTACAAGGAAAAGACCAAGCTTTTTCATGATAAGATGATTTCTCGTAAAAGCTTCATCGTGGGACAAAAAGTCCTTTTATATCATTCTCGCCTTAAACTATTTCCTGGAAAGTTAAGGTCTCGTTGGATTGGACCATATGTTGTTACTAATGTTTTTCCTCATGGTGCAGTTGAAATTACTAGTCTTAGAGACAATTCGGTTTCCAAAGTCAACGGCCATAGATTGAAGCCATACTATGAGAACATCGCTTATGTGAATTTTGATGAACTTTCATTTGGAGATGCACTCCCTCTGGAGGAGTAATGTGCCGCAAGAGCTAAGTCGGGCCGTCGACTTTAAAACAAGCGCTTAATGGGAGGCAACCCATAGGTTTTGTATTTCTTATCCTTTTGCTTTTTATTTTTGTTATTTCTTTTTTTTTGTTTCTTATCATGTTAAAATCTCCCACCTTGACTTTACTAGGAGGATTCAATTACATTGAGGACAATGTAAGGTTTAAGTGTGGGGGTGTGGTTAAGCATGTTTTTAAAAATTACAAAAAAATTAAAAAATTAAAAAAAAAAAAAGTTTTACATAAAAACTCCAACTTTTAAAGATTTTAGAGTCACTAGCATACTTCTAGGTATGTTTACATAGAGATTTTGACCGACATAATTGAACTTGGAAATGTTAGAGAACTACATTCGGATTTCTTGCTTGTTTGAGTGTTAAATAATGGATTTAATCATGCCGGTGATGCGAATTTGGTGCAGGGAGAAGTGCATTATTAGAGTTGATGATCAATCATTAGTGGAGACTACCCGTATTCATATCATGTGAGGCACCGACCAGAAATTTTTCCATCTACTAAAGAGCTTTCTTTTGAGTGTGTGTCACCGTACGTAAATTCCGGGTAGAATGGTGAGCTACCCAACCTCCCACCAATAGAAGCACTACTCTTGATCTCTTGAGTGCTAATTTTGTCAATCATGAGGGTGACGTCCATGGATGAAAGCTTCCTTCTTGTAGTTCGATTTGCAGTTAGCACCATTCTCTCTCTCGACAACAACGGATCCATAGAAACACCATCATCATCGACAAGGAGCGACATCAAAATCTACAAGGAAAGTTGGAAAAGTTTAAGGTTTACAAGCAACGGAACGAGAAAAAGAGCAAATTTCAAATTCAAGTAAAGCAACATACAAAGGGAAGATTTTTACATATATGTTGAAGACTTACACTACAATGAGGTAATTTTATATCCAAGTATGAAGACTTATTCATGAAAACGAAGAAAATTAAAAGGTGAGAATTTTTGAAGTTTATGATTTCAAGACGATACAAGTTGTGAAGAATCAAGCGGTAAAATACTTCTCCCACGGCCATGGTTTATTTTTGTATTTTATTTCTCTTGTTCAAAAAAAAAAAAAAAAAAAAAAAATTAAAATTCAAAAAAAAAAAAAAAAGAAATAAAAAAGATAAAAAATAAAAAAGAGAGAAATATTTGTTTTGTTTTCATTTATTTAATAAAGCCGTGGGAAAGGAAAATTTATAAGGAAGTTTCAAGCGACAAGGATTTTTAAGGTACAAGAGTTAAAAATTGTCAAGGATTTATGAAATTCGAGGGTTTATCATCAATAGTTGGCTTAGAACCGAAGACAAGAAGATCAATACGAGGAGCGGAAGATGTTTCTATTGGATGCCGTGAGAGTGGTGTTATCATAATTGGCGATCGGATGTGAAGGTGAGTAAGTAATCTCATCCTCGATAAAAATGGTTGATTTCCTTTCTTAGAGATCGTCAGAAAAATGGTTTTTTCAAAATATTAAAAGATGTGGGTTTTTAAAAATATTTCGGAAGTTGTCCTTCCCACCATTCAACGTGTTGCAGGAATTCTCTCTTCATTCCTACCTGCACACATGTGAGACCCATAAAAAAGCCGTCTTTTTGAGTGCAATTATCATAAAATCCTATTTGGTGAGGCAGAAGTCGAGGCGAAATGCTTATTGATCGTTTCTCAAACACGCGTTCTCTCATTATGGTGTGGTTATTTCTCACTCAACATTTAAGAATGAGAATATGTTCTTTAGTATTTCTAACTTCTTATTACTAGCATGCAGAAACTCTATGTCCTTATAACTCTTTGGATGCTTGGGACGCTTGAACGCTTTGAAGTTGTGAGTTTTTAGTTTGATTTGCTCGAGGACTAGCAAAGTCTAAGTGTGGGGGAATTTGATAGGGTGTAGAATACATCTTATTTACTATCTATTGTTTATGCTTTCTTTGATATTTTTTCTTGTAAATTATGTATTTTACGCTTGTTTTGAGTTTTATAGCTACTATGGAGTCACACGGAGGAAAAGGAGAAGAAATCACCATATTTTAGCAAAAGGGTAAAATTGTCATTTCACCAAGGAGGGAATACTATATGGAGCCCAGCCAAGGTTAAGGGGTGACTCAAATTACTGAAGGAAGGACAATAATAGTTAAGGGGTGACTCAAATTACTGAAGGAAGGACAATAATAGTTAAGGGGAGGTCAAAGAGGTGTCCCTTATCCAAAAGAAGGGAGTGAGAATAGCACAATTGGGATGTACTTATGGTGGGTGTTTGAATCCACCCACACCCTAAACTCTGACCCATACCCAAGCCCACATGTCTGAATCCACCCTTACCCTAACCTAAGCCCATCCATCCATACCCTAACCGAAGCCTGATCCATCTGACCCGACCCGGATCCGTGTAATTATAACCTGAACCTAAAATTGAGAATTGATTTCTCAATCATTTGAAAGAACAGAGAAGAAAAGAAACAACGCTCTTTGCTTCATAAGGCGAGAGATTTGAAGATCGTAATTGAATCTGAAAATCGAGTGAAACCGAGAGAGAGAGAGAGCTGTTGCCACTGTGAAATCGAGAGAGATGAACGACGAGAGCCAAAGATCGGACTCAGAGACTCAGGAGGAATTGAAGTTTGAGACCAGATCGAGACGTTGAACCTGAAAATTGAGAGAAGATTGAACAGGGTTTCGATTTGAAGAGGAGCTCGAGAGAGGATGAATCGGAGATGGGTTATGGCTAATTAAGGGTTTGAAGTTGTTGTTGTTTGAATCGATTAGGGTTTGAGGTTGTATTCGAATTGGGTTTTGCCGTGGAGAAAGGCGATGCCATGAAGATCAAGTCACTGTCGATTGTGGAAGAATCGATGGAGAAGTTCTTTCTTTGTTATGGCGAGAGATGGAGATGCGAGAATAGATGGAATTTGGGTTTGTTAATCGAAGATGGAAATCGGGGAGTGAAGAAGAGATGAATCGACAGGAAGAACACATAAATGGGTTCGATGGTGGTATTGATTGGCTCAAATCGATTGATAAAGAATGGGTGTTGAGAGATGGGTTTGTGAGAGATCGAGAACTCGGTGAAAGTGAGGGTGTCGATGTAACTCGAGATTGAGATTCGGATGAATCGAAAATGGGTTTGGTGATGAAACAAGATGGGCTCGACTTGTTTATGGGATTTGAAGAGAAGAGATTGTGGTAATTGACTGCCGTTAGGGGAAGACTCGAATGGTTGATCTTTTTGAGCAACGATGAGTTCAGTGATGAAGACAGGCGGGAATTGATCGTTGTTGATTCAAGACATGAAATTGATGAAGTGTGAGTTCTTGAACATTAGATGTATGTTAGGAATTATCGCAGGGAAGTGAAGCGAAAGAGGCTCGAATGTGGCACAGGAAGCCTCAGTAAATAGCCGAAACTCACTTCGGTTTTGTATGGCGAGTCAACTCGGCGATGACCGATCCAGACGAGTCGAGCGACTCAACTCACCCCAAGAAGACCGGTCGGTGAGTTAGAAGCGACTCGGTGATCGACTCATTCCTTTGCCTTGACCGTTGACTGACGGTTGACCCGTTTGACCGTTAGTCCTAACGGTGGACTGACGGAATATTCCGTCGAATATTCCACTGACGGAGAAAATTTTCAGGTGACCGGCGACGACTATTCCGGTCGGATTCCGGCCATAATACCAGTTTTCCGGAGAGCAAAAATTCCAGAATTTTCTATGGACTTCTCTCATGGGTGTGAAGACTTGGACTAGGAATTGGATGGAGAATTGGACTCAAATTTGGAAAGAGAAGGTGGAAGAGTTGAGAAAAGCTTGGATTTGGAAATTGAATTGCTAAAGGAAAAGGATTCTATTCCTTGGAAGATTTGGAGAATATTGAAGCCTATAAATAGAGAAGTTTTCTACATCTTTTACACACCTCTCTACACACACAACACTTGTGTTTTTGCTTGCTTTTCTAAGATTCTTCTTCTTAATTATTTGTGTGAACTTGAAAATTCTCCTTTTAATAATTATTATTTGTGTGAATTTCAAAAGCATGAGTAGCTAATTTTCTTATTGATTGAGGATGAATTCCTAGTTCTTAATATATGATTTGAGTTTTGTTTCAATTCTATCTTGAGGTTTTTCACATGATTATCGATTGTTTTTACTAATAGGAATGTTTATTCATTCATGATTGATTGATAGATTGTTTAGAGTGCACGCTAAATTGATTTGTTAATTTGATCTAAAGCTAGTGAAAGTTAGGGGATAAGTAATCGTTTCTTGACTCTTTACATAAGTAGCAAACACGAGACCTTGCGGAGGGATTCCGTGGAGCAATTGTGTGTGAAAACATCGTTAGCAAGTAGACCTTGATCTAAGAGTCTAACTACTAATATTGACCTAATAAGTTCATGAATCTTAATGCGTTTATTTAAATTACATCTAGAGTGATCTACTACTAGGTGGTTTGGTAAATAGAATCCGAGTAGTCGAGAACTTCCGTGTCCCGGTGATATAAGGGATTTAGGGGTTTAGCACCGATCTAGTTTGCTTTACCTACGGTTGGTGATAATTTGTGACTAATAACAAGTAGAAAAGAACATAACTTGATTCATTGTTTCGTAACGAAGAAGGATTCCTTGATCTTGTCTCTCTTATTGATTTCAACTTTATCTTTTAATTGTTTTGTTTATTTTCTTTTGCTTTATACATTCCCCCTTTTTTGTGACAATTTTTACAACTAGAATCTCTTGCTCCTCGTGGGAACGAACTTGACTTCCATTATATTATTTTTAATTGAGTGGAAATAGATATTAATTTGATTGCACCTACGACACGCATCAGTCGTCTGCAACTTTTTCACTGTTCATCCTTCCGTAAATCCTCTCCATCTTTCTGTTGTTGTTCTTATGGAGCCATCAAGGTTTGTTGATTTTGCTGAAACTGATCTTCTTAAAATTGATCTTCTCTACTGAAGTTATTTTATTTGATATTTCTCATCTTTAGATAATTCCCATACTGTTTTCTGTTTCAGCAAAAACACTTCCAGCACCAAGTTTACGATCCAAAACCCTAATGTTCCCAAGAGTTCGCATCAAAAACTCGTTGTGAACAAAAGAAAGCCTGCGAATAGCAAGGTATTAAGAAACACTTATTCTTTTAATAACAATATTGTTGCCTCTGTTTCTTATATGACTTGTGATTCGCAGGGTGATGCAAATGTCGAGAGGCCCCACAAAAGACCTCGCCATCCAAAAAATATTGAAACATCTGTTCCATTTCCTTTGTTTAAGCTTTCAACACCTCCTGCGACGTCTTTTCAAGCGGAACCTCCTCTTCTCATTTGCGAAAATGTCGCTGCAGATTCATCCCCTGTAACTAATCTTTCTATTAATGAAATTCCTCACAATAACCCTGTTGCGAATGAACCCTTCTCTTCTTTTAATATCGATGTCTCTTCTCTTAACATTGCCTCAACCCCAGTCATTAACCTTCATCAAATCTCATCTTCCGATGACATATCTATGGCGAAAGATGATTCAACTCTCCCACCTTCTGCCATCATCCGAATCTCTCCCTTTTACTAAAGAAAATTTGGAAGGGATGGATATTGCTTTCAAGGTTTTATCAGACCTTCTGGATGATGTCAAGAAAGCTTCCACTGATCCTATCAGATTTGGTGTTTGCGAGATTTTAAGTAAATATTTTGGCTCTGACAGAATGGTTTCGCAAACATCCTTAAAAAAGGAAGTTGAAGATCTGAAAAATCATCTCCAAGCTATGAACTTGAAATGTGACACTCTCCATCTTGAGAATCAAAAACTTCAGAATGTTTCGCTGGATCGTGATAATCTTCCCAAGAAGAATGAAGAACTAAAAGGTAATTTTTTTTTTTTTTTAAATTTCTGTTCGCCCTTTAAGCTCTAAACCAGAAACGAAAAATGGAGATATATCAGTTTGAATCCGTCGTCGAAGAAGCCCGAATGGATAGAGATGCTTGGATGGATCAATATAACCAATTAGATAATCTTCATACGTACTATGTTGATCAAATAGATAATCTTACCAAGGAGAATGCTCAATTAGTACAGAAGCAAAACTTATTAAGTAGTGAATTATCTCGCCTCTATTACTTTTTGACTAAAGCTAATCTGGAGTTGGAAACTTTATCATATGAGAATGAAACCATATCTCAGGAGAAGCGAATTCTTTTAAATAAGGTGGCGATCTCTTCGCAAGAATTTAACATTTTCCAAAAAGTATGTGATGATCAGGAACGATCCCTCTGCTCATTGAGAAATAAACTCAAAGAAGTAACGAGAATCATCTTTCACGAGAGAGATAAACTTATTCAAGGTAGAATAACTCTAAGTATAAAGGCAAGTCAACTTAAAGATCAATACTCTAAGATAGAAGAATCCTACACTTCTCTTGCGAAGCAAAACACCTTACTCATTTCTAATGAAAAGAATTTGCGATCTCGGCTGAAAGGCTTGGTGGGTGATAAGTTTGACAATGCCATGGATCACTTGGAGAATAGTTGCTTGGCTTTAACTCAACATCTTATCTCGCAAAAGGAAGGTAGTCATAAAATTTGACTGCCTCAACCATTTTCTCTTTGTTAAGTTCCTTTACTATGTCTTCCTTGCGAACTCTTCGCCTAAATGATTTCCTTTATTCTTTGTTTTTGCAGAATCTGAGAAAAATCTTTGTTCCTCCCTTTCTACTTTGGAATCTAACTATGCAAAGATTCGCAAAGAGAATGCATTACTTGTCATTTGCTCTTGCTCGTTCTCGCGATCGGTCGGAAAAGAAGATTTGATTATCTTTCTTACTCCAAAGATATCCAAAGTAGGGATCATCAGAAGGCACTTCTTCACCAAGTTCATCTTAGAGCTGAAGTTCTTGTGAATGAAAATTTATTATCCAAATCTCTTTCCCCTGTAACTGTCGAGCCTTTGGAAGTAGATGATGATGAAGTCCCTGGTACTCCTGACAGCGATTATCATTATGAAAGTGGCGAAGATTTCGCAAATGAAGAAGAGGTTCCTCCAAATGATGAAGGTGTCGATAATAATCCAGATGAAGGAGAAGTTGGAATAAACCAAAATGAAGAAAGGATTTGGCGAAGTTTGAAAAAGCCAGCGAAATCGAGAAAGC
Source organism: Papaver armeniacum (assembly GCA_023531295.1). Taxonomy (NCBI): domain Eukaryota; kingdom Viridiplantae; phylum Streptophyta; class Magnoliopsida; order Ranunculales; family Papaveraceae; genus Papaver; species Papaver armeniacum. Next base: position 271,399 of record JAJJWW010012994.1, read on the forward strand.
TAGCGAGAGTGATAAAATTAGTGAAGGATGTCCATTATCTCCTTCTTGTGAAAAAGTTGATGTTGAGAATTGAGCTTCTTTTGTAATTTTATTTCTTTGAACTTCTTCACCTGTATAACTTCTTGCATATGGTGCATTTCAGTCATCTTTGAGGTGCACTTACTCCTTTATTATTGTGTTTATTTGCGAGAAAGATAATTTCCATTGTTGAATAATTCCCATACTGCCTCTCATTATCTTTCTTGCGATGGGTGACCTGCATAAATAATAATTAGTTTTTATAAATCTTTTGTTGAATCATGTGGTCTTATTTTGCCTTCCTAGTTAAAAGTCTTATTGCGCCACCTCTTGTCATTGCGACAAAATCGCAGGACGTCTTTGCATTTGCATGCAAAAACCTATTGATCTTGCCTTAACCTTTTCTTTGAAATTTTTGTTGCGATAATATGACAGGCCTAAAAATTCTTGCGAAAATAAAGCCCCATGACATTGCCGTCTTGCGAAGAAACTGCAGGACGTCTTTACATTTGCAAGTAATGACCCATTGATCTCGTCTTATCTTCTCTTTTGTATTATTGCCTCTTCAGGATTGTTGCACAAATATGACAAGCCTTGATACTCCCGTGAGTAAAAAGTCTCATGACATTTGCGTCTTAAGACACTTATCAGCTCCCTAATGGAGGGTGCCGCCCTTATCTTCCCCCTGGTTGCCCCTTCAAGGAGGCGTACTTCTACCATACAAGGCTAGCTCCTCCCATCCGGTCTTAACAACAACCAGTTTTTTTCGCAGCCTCTTATCCCTTTTGCCTATAGGGCTTATGGTTACGAGACTGCACTCTAGGTGGAGTTTTCTTCGGGCCGAGTGCAGCATAAGCAAAGACTTGCCAAGAATGGCCGAGACACTTCAAATGCCCCAGGCACTCTTGGCTCAACCGTGTACCTCGGCGCCTTGATCAAATGCTGCCTCCTTAGAAGAGACCCTCGGTCGTCCAATCTAAGTCATAAGCTTAGATTGAAAACCCAAGGTACCTCTTCTGGATGGACTTTATTGACCCCAAATCTCCATGACTCAGGTTCCAGGGGCGGTGTAACCTTTTCCCTGAGCCATGTTAACAGGTACCCCCTTTTATGACGTACTTTAGGTCTTACATTTGCCTCTTGCGAAATTTGATTTCGCGAACTAGGGTGTACGCCATAGCAGGTTCGCCCCTTTCTGATATGTCATTGATCTTTGATTATCTCTTGTCATTATCTGTGCGAAATTTTCGCATGTTCTTTCTTTATTTTGTACAATTTCGCAGTGATTCTTTCACAAGATTTTCATATAAATTCATTTTGTTTCTATCATACATCATTTCGCAGTTTAATCTTTCCCCACAATTTTTTACGGGTAATATCTCTTCAAGTATAACCTGTTCCATGGTCTATCCAGTTTGTGGCCCACATCTTTACCCTCAGGATCCATCAATCTATATGCCCTGTTCCAACTATATCCTTAATGATATAAGGTCCATCCCATTTTTTCGCAAGCTTGCCACCACTTTCTCGCTGATATATTGGTGTTTCTCTTAGTACCAAATCACCTGGTTGAAATTCGCGTGTCTTAACTCGTTTATTATATTCTCTGGCTAATCTTCGCTGGTAATTATCCATATGATGTAGAGCTCTTTCTCTTTTTTCTTCTAATTCATCTAGTTTGGTTAAAATATTACCCGCACTAAGAATTTTCTCCCAAGCTTCTCTCTTTGTTGTTGGAATAATGACTTTTGTTGGTGGTACAGCCTCAACTCCGTATGTTAAACAGAAAGGTGACATTCCCGTAGCTTCTCGCCTGGTTGTATTGTAAGCCCATGCTGCATTATGCACCTGTTCACACCATGCTCTATTATGCCCTTCTAATTTCTTCTTCAATATATCTGCGATTGTTTTATTTGTTGCTTCTGCCTGTCCATTGGCCTGAGGGTATAAAGGAGTTGACTTCCCACATTTTATCTTAAATGCATTAAGTAACAGTTCTATATTCTGTCCCTCAAACTGTTTCTCATTGTCATATACCAACTGTGTGGGAATTCCAAATCTGCATATGATATTCTCAAATATGAATGTAAAAATATCTTTGTCGCGAATATGTTGTACTGCCTTTACTTCAGCCCATTTTGTGAAATAGTCTGTAGCGACAATCAGATATCTTCTTTACCCTATTCATGGTAAGAATGGTCCCACAATATCTAAACCCCATTTTCCAAAAGGCCATACACTTGTTGAAGACGTTAATGGTTCTCCAGGTGCATGTATTTTCTTTCCGTGCCTTTGGCAATCTTCGCAACGCATTGATATTTGCTTCGCATCCTCATGCATAAATGGCCAATAATAACCTTGCATTTCCGCTTTGTATGCCAAAGATCTTCCGTCGCTGTGATTGCCAGCATCCCCACTATGTAACATCTTTAGTACTTCTTCTCCTTCTTTTCGTGTTAAACATCTGAGTAAATGTCCGTTAAAGGATCTCCGGTACAATATCCCATCTCTTAGTTCATAATTTGTCGCACGGTTTTTTAATTTGTGCGCCTCCAATCTATTCCTTGGTGTTTCACCTCTTTTCAGGTATGCATGAACTTCTTCTCTCCAATCTTCAATACTAGGTATTTGTTCTCCATCTTCTATTATCATTACATCTACCTCTTATTCTTCTTGTTTATTGATTGATGGTGATAAAAGTGTTTGTATCTTTATGCATATCGCAGCTGGGTCTGTCATCATACTTGAGATAAAAGCAAAAGCATCTGCGAGTCTGTTATCTTTTCTTGATATGTGTCTCCATTTAATTTTTGGGATTCTCGCTGACAACTCCTCAACAAGTTTTTTGTATTTCTTCATAAATGATTCATTTGTAGTGTATTCTCCTTTTATTTGATAAATGACTAACTGCGAATCGGTGGTGATTCTTACATTTTCCAACTTCATTTCTATTGCGAACTTCAGGGCATGTATCACAGCCTCATATTCTGTCTCATTATTGGTGGATGCAAACTCCAATCTAAAGGAAAAAGCCATTTTGTTGCCCTCTGGCGAAATCAAAACAATTCCAATTCCATTACCTTCCCCTTTTGATGATCCATCCACCAATATTTCCCATCTATTTGGCTCTGTTAATAGATCTCTTGGATTTCCATGTTCTTCTTCTATATCCATTATTTCTTCCACTGCTTCATCATCTTCTAAGGGAAATTCTGCTAAGAAGTATGCAACAACTTGCGATTTTGGTGAAGATAATATTTCATATTTGATTTTGAAATGTCCTATTTGTGCATTCCATCTCTCAACTCTGCCTGATCTTTTTGAATTTTTCATTACTGACTCGATTGGTATTTTTGTCAGTACCCTTATTTTCATGCGCTTTGAAAATATATTCGAAGTTTTAATGCTTGCATAAACTAATGCCAAAATTAGTTTTTCAATCTTTGAATAATTTTTCTCTGCAAAGATTGAAGGTTTTCTTGATGTAATAGATTGGTTTTTCAACTCCTGCGTCTACTCGCAATAAGACAACACTTAACGCATGCAAAGTTGTTGCAAGATAGATTAATAATTCTTCTCCTGGTTCTGCCTTTTGCGAAATAGATATATTCGTCAGATGTTCTTTTATTCCTTGAAAAGCTTTCTGATAAATCGTCTCGTCCATCTAAACTTCGCCCCCTTTTTGAGTATATTGAAAAAATGTTTACATTTGTCGATGATCGTGAAATGAACCTTCCCAGTGAAGCTAAGAGTCCATTTAACTTTTGTACATCTTTTACCGTCATTTGGTGTTGGCATGTCATGATCTGCTTGTACTTTCTCTGGATCAACTTGTATTCCTTCTTTTGATACGATGTAACCTAAAAATTTTCCCGATGCAACCCCAAAAATACATTTTTTGGATTCACCTTGATGTTAAAATGTCTCATTTGTTCAAAAATTTCCCTCGGATCTTGGACATGATTTTTTGCTTCTTTACTTTTTATTAACATATCATCTACATACACTTCCAATGTTTTGTGTATCCATTTCGCAAACACCTTTTCTACCATCCTTTGGTATGTTGCTCCAAACATTTCGCAAACCAAATGGCATTTTGTGTAACAATATAACCCTCTTGGAGCGAAAAAAAGAAAGTATGCTCTGATCTTCTTCAATTGAGAGGTATTTGATTGTATCCTTTATATCCGTCTAAAGAAGATATTCTATCATTTCCTGCTGCTGATTCGACCATTTGTGGAATATCTGGCAACGGAAAACTATCCTTCGGACAAGCTTTATTTAGGTCATTAAAATCTATACAAATTCTTATCCCCTTTTTCTTCTTTGGAACTACGACCATATTTGCTATCCACTCCGGGTATTTTGCTTGTCTTATAATTCCGCATCAAGAATTTTTTCGCAACTCTTCTTCTATTTGAGGATGATATGTTGTTGCGATTTTTCGATTATTTGTTTGAATGGCCTTACATTTTTGTCAATTTCCAACCTATGACATGCCACGAGACGGGTTTATTCCAGGCACCTCATCCATGTTCCATGCGAAAATATCTTTAAATTCTCGCAACAATGATCGATAGTTCTTTCTTCTTCATCTGCCTCCATCTTTGTCCCAATTTTTAGCATTTTGGGTTCATCTTCGGTTCCCATATTCACTTCCTTTGTTGGTTCCGCCGCAGTGTAACTGGCCTTAGGTTCTCCCATAGGTGTAGGTTCTTTTATCTCCTTCGTTGGCTCAGTTCCTTCTCCCGAAATTTCGCTTGGTATCCCTTTTCCTTCCTCTGCTCTTATCATATAAGCTCTAAATTCCTTTTCTTTGTCTGCTTCCTTCGCCATTTTTCTGCGATCTTTTCGCTTCTTTGCACGTCCTTCATATTGTTTTACTTCAATTTGATAACATAATCTCGCTTTATCGGTTTCCCCTCTAATTTCACCAATCCCACTTGGCATAGGAAATTTGATACATTGATGTAATGTTGATGCTACGGCTTTAATCGCATGTATCCATGGCCTTCCCAACAACATGTTGTACGGTGATTCCATATCCACCACGCATAGTGCCACTTGTGTTTCAATTTCCCCCAGCAAGATTCGCACCACTATTTCTCCTTTTGGTTTTGTTATAGATTCGCCAAAGCCATGAATATGATAAGTTGAAGGAGACATCTCTTCATCTTTGTATCCCATTCTTCTGTATGCATGGTAAAACATTATATTCGCCGAACTCCCCGTATTAACTAGAGTTACATTTTACCGCCCCATTCTTCCATAGTTTTTGCTGATTTTTCCTTTTCTTTATGTGTGGTTACCGTGATTACCAAAGGAGATGTGTGGCTTAAATTTTCTCTTGGTATCTCTGCTGTTGTGAATGTAATCTTCTGTTTTTCCCAATCTTTCAAGGGTGACGCTTTCTCCGTTGTCACGATTTTCTTTCCTTCAAAATCTCGTTTATGTATTCTCCCTCTGATATTTTCATGGAATTCATTTATCATTGTTTTTGTAATCAAGTTACATTCCAACTTTCTATTACATTCCTTGATTTTAATTTTCTCTACTTTAACCGATTTATCAATTTGTTTCATCGTCTTCTTGATTTGAACAATCTTAACAACAATCTCTAATCTTTAATCTTCAGTCCCTATTTCTAGCGCCATATGTAGTAGCAGGAAATCCCACACTATACCCCTCATAAGAATTCATACAATCAAGTCACTTTAAGATGAACAATTATAGTATTTATTAATTAAACTCACAAATGTCACAAGATGGAAAGGAAATAAGCTAAAGAATTTACAACCGCTCTAAACTTTCTCTCTCTTAATAACTTGCCCAACACTCGAAAAAGATCTCCCCCTCTCATAAGCCTACTCGGTCCTTTATATAGGATATTACATAGTGGGTGACAGCTAAGCTGTCCTTTATTTTCGGATCTGGCTTGCGACACGCTCGCAAGTATTCAAATGTAAAATCTCGCAACGCTCCTAAATCTCGCTGGGTCTTCACGTCTTTCTCGTGTTCAGGCTGTCGTCATCCGTTGCGTCATTTATATTACTTATCTGCGATATCTTCGCAATGTGTCGTTTATGGATTTCGCAAGGGTCTTGGTGTTGCGATATTCTGATCCTACAAGTTAGTAAGTCAAATCGTTAATAACAATACACTCTACTAACAATAAACTCTGTTATTCATCATCATTGAATAAATTAAAATAACGTTAAACCATTTATCAAGAAATACGTGAGACGACGCGAAATTACTCACTAGGCACCAATACTTGCCACCGTCACTATGATCCACTTATATAATTGTTGGCCAATCTAACTAATTTTGGTACTGCTTTTTTTCTTTAAGAAAAAAAATACTTTGAAAACATATTTATAGCAATATTTTTTCATCCTAGTGTTTGGTAAAGATTTCATAAAGTGTTTTTTATGCAAAACACTTGCAAAATTTATCAATTTTAAAAGTGGGGGGTAATGTGCTTTTAAAAGGAACAATTAATTGGGGGATATGGGAATTAATTGGGGGATATAGCTACAGGACAAAAACGGTGTCCCAATAGCAATTCTGGGTGACCCCCTATGTAATTATTTTTTTAATTCCTAATCTAGCCCCCACTAATCAGGATTATTGATTAATTATAATTAGTAAAATGTTAAGTATTTGGGGGATAAATTAGTGTGTATTTATTTGTATTTGAATTTGTGTGGGTTAGTTGAGAGTAGAAGGAGGGGAAATGGTTTTTGAGTCGAAATTTTTTTTTGAAAATGGAAGATGATTGTGATGAGAGAATTGCTGCTAAGAGGTTGAAAATTTGATTTTTTTTCTTTGAATCCACCATTGTTGCAGCTGAAAAAACTTGATGTCGGCATGGTATTCAACAAAAAAACCATGCCGGCATTGTTGGAAATGTTCATAAATCGTTACAAAATTTTTCAGGTTTTGATCTTCAAAACCTATTTTTTCTGGTTTTTAATCAGTCTACTTCCGGCACAGTTATCTGATTTTCGAGCATGCCGGAACTACTTCCGGCATGGTTTTTGCTTAAATTTCTATGCCGGAACATGATGAAAAGTATCCAGAAAATTGATTTTTTTTTTCACTTAACTACGGCATTGATAGATTTATATCGAGCATGCGGCATTTAGTTCCGGCATTGAATTTCATCACTTAGGCGTGGTCTTCATCATTTCCGACATGTTCTTCAAACACTTAGGCGTGGTCTTGACCTAAATAACCATCCGGAACTCACTTCCGGTGTGGTCTTCATCCTAAATTTCTATGCCGGCACATGATGAAAAGTATTCAGAAAATTGATTTTTTTTTTCACTTGAATACCGGCATTAATAGATTTATATCGAGCATGCCGGAATTTAGTTCCAAGCATTGAATTTCATCAATTCCGGCATGGTCTTCATCACTTCCGGCGTGACCTTCATCATTTCCGACATGTTCTTCATCACTTCCGGCATGGTCTTCATCACTTCCGGCGTGGTCTTCATCATTTCCGGCATGTTCTTTATCATTTCCGACATGGTCTTCATCACTTCCGGCAGAGAAGGAGAAGAGAATTTGAAAGGAAATGGGGAAAATTTAGAATTTGAAAGAGAATGGGGAACATTTGGGTTTCAAAGTTTTAACCCTAAAAAGATTAATAAGAAGTGGAGATGGAAATGGGGAATATGATTTTGTTTTTTGATTTTAAGTTTTTTGATTTTTATTTTGAGGGAAGGGTGTTTTAGTATTTTCGCCCCCAAAAATCACCCCTTAGCACACACCATGGGTTGGGGGAAGTAATTCATATCCCCCAATTAGTTTCTATATCCCCCAATTGCGTGTTCTTTAAAAGCTTCAAAAGCAAATGTTATAGTTCACCCTAATTTCATATTTTATTTTCCAATTTTGTCCCATCTTTTTTTATGACTGACAAAAATTATCCTTGAATTTATATATCACCAATTTTTATTCGTTATATTTTATTCTTTGAAGATATTTTTTTTTCAAACTGCATTTTGGTGTAAGTTTTTCACAGTTATGCAACCCGATATTCTGATCTTTCGAGTTGCATAACTCTAATTTATCAACAATAAATATTAAGCAATTAATTGGTGGTTAAAAAAAATTACTTTTTAGTAATAATACAAAAAAAAATTACTTTTTAGTAATAAATTTTTTTTTTTGAAGCATAGAGACTTGGATCAACATACTTGAAAGTGTCATTATCACAAGACCATAAAACTACCAATTGCTTGACCAAATCAATACTTTCTTGCACACACTTATGTCGACCTCCAAAAAATCGCATAATGCAACAATCGCATAATCGCATAATCCCTTCAATTCCTTTCCTTCCACTAGTAATAATATTACATATATATGTACTCTAATAGTAGAAAAATTAATTTATTTTAAGCACAATAAAATAGAATAAACAATACTCAGAGATATTTCTGCTTTTGTCATTTTCTCACTAACTATAACTGAATCTGATATTTTCCCAGACACAATATGATCGCTTTTTTAAATAGTTTTAGCTTTAGTTTATAATTTGCAACTTTTCAATTGCTTTTTTTTTTACAGAGCTCGACACAGTAACGTACATCGGCAACCATTCAATTGCTTTTTTATACATAGCTCGGTACAATAATGTACATCGGAAAAGCACTTTTGTAAAGCTCGCAGTAATACCAAACTAATCCTAAGTATTAGCTAATAAAAATATATTTATTATCATGATTAGTAAAATAATTTATATATTATCATTTTTAATTTGACATTTAATAAAATATTATCATGGAAAATTAATAGAGTATTTATTATGAAGAATTATGGAACCTTAATGACATGATAAATTTTGTCCATTAGATGCATTTCTAATCTCATTCACAACCATCACTTATGACAAACGATTACATCCCTAGATTTATCTCTTGTGGGGATGAATCTGAACCGCCACTTACATAGACAAAAAGTTATCCAAACTGTGCTTTATATTCTTGATAATATAAGATTTTATTTCATTATTAGGCCGGTTCCTACGGGGAGTGGCTAAGCCACCCATTTTCCATGTCAGCTGGCATGGCAAACTGGTCCCGCCACTATGGTAATAACGTTAAGCGATCGAGTCTCGACCGCTAGCGGTGTAGTCTCCACCGTTCGGTTGATTTTAAACCTCCAACGACTCTTTCTCCACCGCTATAAAAATGTGACATTCACACTCAAAAATTACACCAAATTTTTAACACCAAAAATTTCTATCTTCATCTATCTTATTTTTCAAAATGTCAAAGTTTGAATCCCAACTTGACTTGGCTACCCAACTTGATTTCTCCAGAGTGGTGCTTGAAGCCGCCGTTAGTAAGATATGTGAAGGTTATAAAGAAATAGGTAAAAACCAAAGAAGTCTACAAGTTTTGGATATTAACCAAATCAAACCTCCAACTAAGAAAAGTTGGAGGAAAAGACAAAGAAAAGTTCAAGAGAAGGAAAATTTGAAGGCAAAGAAGAAGATCAACAAAGGAAACTCCGTTCATGAGTGCATTGATTGGAAGTTTGGTGAAATGAAGAAGATAAACAAGATGAAGAACATTGTCCCAAATTTTTACTTTTAAAGTCTTTATTGTAATAAGTTATGTCATTATCTAGATGAATGAAAGAGGCACTAATGTTAATTAAAATTCTAACATTTTAATGAAAGATGCACTAGTTTTATATTTAATAATATCTTAAAATTAAAATTTGATACAAATCATAGATGCATCATATTTGGGCAGCTAATCTAAACTGATCATATTTGGGCAACACCCTCAAGATAAGATAACAACCATCAAATTGAAAATCTTTTCCCACTCTGTTGCGCCATTCGAGCCGACACATTTGCTCCACATCAAATGCGTTTTGGCCATTTTGTCGGTTTCGATAGCCTTCAGTAAGTGCAGCAACAAACAACTTCACATCCTTGCTGATTATTCCGAAGCGATGACACAATCCATTTGCATTTCGATTATTGAGGTTAAATGTTTCTTCCTGAAATCTATGAAATATGCGACTCCATACAATCTCTTGATGTTGATGTTGTCCATCATTGGCTATATCTTGCATAACAAAAACATAATGCCTGCAAATGGATTCATCTTCAGCTATGCTAAATTTGCGAGCTCGAACTGGAACTGACGTATTGGATTTTGTGGAGTGAAAGAATGGAGATTGAAGAAATGGTGTGAGTTGAAATGAAATTTGATATTGTATTTATAGGATGATGAAATTATGACCGTTAGATGAGATGATGCGAGCGGTCGAGTCTCGACCGCTGGCGGTAGAAACTACACCTAACGGTTTTTTCTACACCGAGCGGTCGAGACTCGACCACTCGGTAGAAACTTGACCTGGCCTGGCTAAGTGGAAAATTTGCCACTTAGCCAGGCCAGTTTGACAGCTCCATAGTGGGTGCAAAACTGGCAAATCTATTGATTTGCCACACCCATATGAACCGGCCTTAGTTACTTCAGTGAGGTAGAATCTTAAACATCGATTTGTTCTTAACCGGAAAATGGGTCATTTGTCCAAATATTTTTAAAACATGGTTCTAATGGACGAGTAAAAAAATTTATGGGTGAAATGGACACACAAAAAATATCAAGGATGAAACTGGATTCATCCTGGCTTAAACTTAAAAAATAGCGAGGATTAAACTGGATGCATCCTGATGTAAATTAAAAAAAAAAAAAGTATTTGAAAATGGGTAGGATGAAACTGGTTACATCCTGACTATTTTTATATTTTTGTCCATTTAAACAGTATCAAAATCTAGATGTCTTTTTCACCTAGGAATTGTTGATTTTGATCTTTTTAACCAATTTTGTGGTTCTTAATTGGGTCACCGTTGTGGAGGCTGTATTATACGAAGAATTTGTTATATCTGGAATTTGTGTTCAAGAGCACCTCAAATGACCCCTTTTGGTTTCAAAGATTTATTCTTTCTTCGAGATGATAGAAATGGCTTGGTCCACATCCGAAGAAGAAACTTTGGAAATTTTATGTTGTTAATTATAAGTATGTAGCTAACCTGGTTGATAATACTCCCTCCGTCCCAAATTGGATGAGCTAGTTGTAGTTTGCAAAAATTTTAAGGCATGGAGGAAATTGGAGTATGTTTTAGTATTTTTTATAATTATACCCTTATGGATAATAACTAGTAAAACTTAGAAATGATTTATCTCTTAAACTATACCACAGTTTTTCGTAAATTTTATACCGTTGAAAAGCATTTTAAAACACCTATGTAACGAATATAGAGAGTCCAATTTTGTGCACACTCCTTTAAAGAGTGTGCACGTAACAAATTGATCCTATTGGCTGTCCAAAATCAACAGTTATCTAATATCTATATTTATTTTAATTTTTTGTTTTTAATAAGTTGGATTAATCTAAAAATGGCAAGTAAGACTCGTATGCTAAGGGAGAAAATATATGATGAAAAGTTTCCATGCAGTTTCTTTCTTGATTATGTCGGATCCTTCCATTTAGTGTTGTTGAGATAGAAAGATAAAAATCTGGATTTTCATTTAGCTTGTACCTAATTTGTGGAGTTTTAATTAAATTGTTCAATTGTATCAATATGAACGGGACCAATAACTGGAACTTTTTTTTTCAGAGTGATCTCAATGAAAATGCGATCGTTGTTCTTATTTTAGATTGGCCTAAAGAGTATAGGAATTTAGAAGATCGGACATGGATTTCTGATAAGCTATTCACAAGTCGATTCAGTCGAAGTATAGGTCGTGACCATATCAAATTCCTGGAAAGTACCCATTAACGGAGGAGATGGTGATGGATTCTTAGAAAGAGTAAGATATATTCTAATGAAAGTGGTTTTGATTTTGAGAGAGAGAACAGACTAAGGTGAATAGAAGTAGTGATGGTGATCATCTAGGTGAAATGAATTAACTAACTACAATCATGCAACTTCGATCAAGAGATGAAGCCGCAACTTTGATGAAGAAATCCTTTTACCTATTTCCTTTCATGATATATTCTTGCCGTTTTTAAATTCAGTATATATTTTTACCATGTTTAGATTATAATTATACTTAAAACAGAAAAATAAAAGAATTATAAATATTAGATAACTGTTAGTTGTGGGCAACCAATATGATCGTTTTGTTACGTGCACACTCGTTAAAGGAGTGTGCACAAAATTGGACTCCGAATATAAATATGGCTATCAAATTATACATGTTTCTTATCGTAACAATAATCAATTAAATGGATAGTTTTAGAAATATCTCCTTAATTAGAGAGATAGCTCATCTAATTTTGGACAAAATTTAAAACCAACTAGCTCATCTAATTTGGGACGGAGAGAGTATGCTTCTGACACTTGAAAACAACTTCAAATATATTAAAATGATTCATATTTTTTCACTATAATTTCTTTCTTTTTCCTGGAACCAATGACCACCATGCATTCATACTAGTTATCTATCTTCTTACTTTACAGTAGTACAACAGAATGAGTATGTTGAATCTCGCCTGTTGATGAATTGGATAGCTTCATGTATCGAACTGTAAGTCTTCCCTTTTAATCATTTTGTTTTAGTAGTGTTTAAGCATGTCATCTTCCTAAATGTCCGTATATTATTAGCCAATTATTTGTACTTAAGAGGAGGAATGTTGTAACAAAATGGAGTCCTTCATTTTACTGCTAAGAATCCATATTGATGCAAAGCTTCGTTTTTTCCACTACTTACCAAAGAGAAAAAATTATCCCATGATTTGTCGTCGATGCCCCTTTCTACAAACATTAAATTCACCCTTGGTCCTAATGCAGGTTACATGGCCACAAACAGATTTTTTTTCACTGTTGGCTTGGGTTTTCTCATGCTTTCGTTGGGAGTGACATTGAAATCTGATGATTTTAGGGGGTGTTTGAGAAACCCGCGGAAAGTAAGTATTCAAATCTCATTTTCCGTAAGATGCATATTATTCTCCAGTTTGCAGGTAGGTGTAAAATTGTTGCTCAGTACATGATCAAGCCCTTGTTAGACTTCTTTATTGCAATGGTATAGTTTTGTTTTGTTTTGCATTGTCTTAGAGTATTTATCATTAATTTGGATTAATGGGTAGCAGTACTTAATTAACGGTCATTTTTCATTGCTTACATAGACAATGTCTACTTAGTAGAGATGTATATAAGAAGATCAAATTTCATAGTCTTAAAAAATGAAGACCTTACTGAGTTGGATGAACTTCATTTTAAGAACATAAGCTACAACAGGCATAAAAATTTCCCTTCTAGACAAAGGTATACGAGTCTCAACTAAGCTACAACTTCATTTGAAACCATTACGGGTTTGAAGTTGAACCTAGATAAGAGCACTATGATTAGTGTTGGAGCTGAAGGGGTAATTGATGATCTTACCAGAGAACTCGGTTGTAAGACAGAAAAGCTTCCTTTCACTTACCTTGGAATGCCAATTGGAGCTCATTGGCGTAGCACTTCAGTGTGGGATCATGTTTTGCTCAGAATGGAGCAAAAGTTGGCATCGTGGAAGAAACGACAACTTAATAAAGCATGTAGGTTAATTCTTATTAAGAGTTGTCTTGCAAGTTTACCTATCTATTATCTTTCGCTTTTTCATCTTCCGGTGAGTGTGGAGAAGAGAATGATTAAGATTATGCGTAATTTCTTGTGGGGCGCGGTGGAAGGTAGAAGGAAATTAGTATGGGTTTCTTGGAAGAAACTTTGTATGCCTAAGGTGAATGGGGGTTTAGGTGTGAAGAATTTGAGGAAAACAAACCAATCTTTGTTAATCAAGTGGATTTGGAGATTTTCGAAGAACAAAAATAGTATATGGAGGAGGGTAGTGAATGAAAAATTCTCTTATAATACTAATCTTCTAATTCCTGACGTGGACAATAATCCTCAAGGAATGAGCCTTTGGAAGAATGTTACTAATATGGTGCCATTAATCCAAAACATGGCGAGTTTCACAGTAAGGAATGGGAAGGGTATTCGGTTTTGGAAGGATCATTGGATTGATAGGGGTATCTTACAAGATCTCTTTCCGGTTGTTTTCAAGGCACCAAGGATGAAGAATGCTACAGTTTCATACATGATTGTGAATGGGGAGTGGGTTTGAGAATTCAAGAGACATTTAAATATGAATGAGCAACTAGAATGGGATTTACTGAAGCGTGACCTACATTATGTGCCTGTTTTGGTGGAAGAGGAAGACAAACTGGAGATCATGGACAATTTCAGTACTTCTAATTGTTATGAGAAACTCATAGGTGACTTGGATGAGTGCGGCTTCAATCAATTTCTTTGGAAGTCTCATATTCCCAACAAGGTTAGTTTCATTTTGTGGGCTACTTTTCATGATTCTCTCCCAACTAGGGATATGCTGCGTCATCGTGGTGTTGACATAGAAAGTGAACAGTGTGTTCTATGCAATAATGTTATGGAATCTGCGAGTCATATGTTTATTCATTGCACATATTCTTTTGAGATATGGAAGTACTTCATTGCAGCCTTCTAAAATTGCTTGGCCTATGACACCATTGATGTCTGTTGATGAAGAGACCCATCGTTGCTTCAATTATTTGAAGCTTGGACCACCAATGTGTTCTTGATTGAATCAAGGGTACAAACCTTGAATTCGTGGTAAAGGAAGCATTATTTCACATACACATTGTAATCGCCAATTTATGGCAAATATTGCATTATGCGATTTGTTGGGTTTTGTGGAAGGAAAGGAATTGAAGGGATTATGCGATTATGCGATTGTTGCATTATGCGATTTTTTGGAGGTCGACATAAGTGTGTGCAAGAAAGTATTGATTTGGTCAAGCAATTGGTAGTTTTATGGTCTTGTGATAATGACACTTTCAAGTATGTTGATCCAAGTCTCATTTGGAGTAATTGGGATACTCTAATATGTATGTAATTGACCTTGGATTATTTCTTAGTTCTCTTTTTCTCTTTTAATATAATCTTCTCTTTCGAAAAAAAAAGTCTCAACTAAGGTATATGGCACAAAAAAATAAACACCCATAAAAGAAATTGGGTAACCACCTACAAATGTCGCATAAAATAAATTTGGTAGATTGGTCTATTGGCGTATAAATTTATTTTGATGTTGTTCTCGCAGGTGAACTCGTGCTCATTAGCAATTTATGGAGCTTTGTCGAAGACAGTTCATGCATGAAACCTGTTTTAAATTGTTAAGAGAAAATATCGTCTACGAACCGTTTCCAAACTAGGACTTGCTACAACATGGTTCACTCTGTCTGCAGTGAGTTTTTTAGTATCTTTTGCGTAAACAGTTGTATAATTGTGTTGTTGGATAAATAAAAAGGTGTTTTATATTATGTTCATCCCGTTAGAATGTCTTTTTACAGTCTTGTTAGATTGAAATAAAATCTCATCAATATATAGTGGTGAGGGATCTTTTTAGGAACGCGCAATTGGGATATCAAAATTAATTGGGGTATATAGCTACATGACAAAAACTGGATCCAAATATCAAATCTGGGTCACCCCTTATGTAATTATTTTTTTAATTCCTAATCTAGCCCTCATTAATCAGGTTTAGTGGTTAATAATAATTAGTAAAATCTTAAGTATTTGGGGATAAATTAGTGTGTATTTTTATTTGAATTTGTGTGAGTGAGGTGAGAGTAGAAGGAGGGAAAAATATTTTTGAGTAGAAATTTTTTTGTGAAAATGGAAGATGATTGCGAGGAGAGAATTGCAGCTGCTAAATCTTTAGCTCAACTATCATATCTTCAATCTTCGGTTAATGATAACAACTCACAATTGGAATTATATGATGAACCAACACCCTTGGATCATGATTTTCGTGAGCATGAAGTGTTTTTTGAAGAACCAACCCAAGAAAGTAAACAAGTTCAACATACAAGCATCCCCAACACACAGGTAATGCTGCTAAGAGTTCGAAAATTTGATTTTTTTTTTTTTTGGAACCGCCATTTTTTCTCTGAAAAAGCTTGGTGCCGGCATACTCGTAGTATGAATACCATGTCGGCACCACCAGAACCGGCACGGTATTCATACTATTTCCATGCCGGCTTAAAATATCCCATTTTGAAACAATTACCGGCGTGGTCTTCAACTAAAAAAATCCATGCCGGCACGCAGTTAACTTTTTACCTACCACCGAATATTCCATGGAATATCCAAACCGGCATGGTTCACTCCTAACTTTACCATGTCGGTACCACAAGAAAAACATCTAGGAGTTAAAGATTTTTGAACTTAAATACAGGCGTGGTATATAAATTATCGAGCAAGCCGACAACGAATACCGGCGTGGTTTATGAATTATGGACAAAGCCGGCCCAGAATACCGGCTTGAAACCTTACATATCGAGCATGCCGGCTCCAGTTTTCGGCTTTGAAGCTTGTGTAATGAGCATGCCGGTATTGACTATTGCGGCATTAATGTTCAAGAAAATACAATGCCGGTACTGTTTAAAAGGGGTTCCGTATCCACACCAAAAGCCAATGGATCGGAGGTTCCAAAGAAAAGGGGGAGGCCGTCAAAGGTATTGTATAGAGGAGAATCACCAATTTTTGGATGCGTTGGCCTTATCAAAGAAACCTCTTCAAGAGGAGGAGAGGCAACTTCATACGTGTGGAAGCGATGATGAGTAATTTGGATATATGTGGTTCACTAATACACAATCTTTTGTTTTTTTGGAAGTTTGAATTGTAATCATTAAACCATATCTTATGTAATGTTCCGGCATGATTTAATTCATACTTTACAATGCTGAATAATCTGGCTTAGAAAGGCTTTTCTCTTTTATGACGGAAAATCACCATAAGTACACAGAGATATTAGTTTGAGTTCCGGCGTTAAAAATAACTTCCTAACAATGCCGGATGTAGTTGCAGGAAATCCTACACTACACACCTCACTCGAATTTGCTTATTCAATCCATTTGAAGATGAATAATAATGTGTTTTATTAATTGTTTTCTTCAAAGATTTACAAAGAAATAATATGAAGCTAAAGAAATTACCATCACTCTTAATTTTCTCTCTCCTAATGACTTGCTTAACAATTCAAAGAGTCCTCCCTACAACAGACTTACTCAACCCTTTATATAGGGTATTACAAAGTGGATGACAGCCTAAGCTGTCCTTTATTTTCAGGAAACTCGCAAACGCGTCGCAAGTATGTAAGTGTTAGACTTGCGACACTCTAAATCTCGCCAAGTCTTCACACTTTCCTCATGTTATTTGTCGTCATCCATTGCGTCATTTATATTACTTCCATGCGACGCTTTCGCAATGTAGTCGTTTATTATTCTCGCGAAGTATTGATGTCGCGATATTCTGGTACGCAGTTGATATAGAACCAAAGTTAGTAGCTATGGGAAGTCGCGATCAGGAAGAGTTTGAAAGAGAAAGAAATTTCTACAACCGTGGCGGAAACAATAAAATTCAAAGGCTTGATCAACCACAAGGAACCTATGGAGGTCAAAGGTATAATTCGCAAGAGACTTATGGGGGCGAGAGGCGTAATTATCATAGAGGACAAGCGAAGTTACGTAGTAGTGGGAGGAAATTAAAATGCCGCCATTGAACGCCGAGTGTGGAAAAAATATGGGAAGCAATACTTTTGATGGAAAACATACCGCACCATGGAACATGGGAAGTGAACCACCAGGAGATAGAAGTCACGAGTTCTGTTCTTACCACCACTTTCATGGGCACCTAACAAATGACTGCTTGAAACATCAAGAGAATTATCCTAAGAATGATTGATCAAGGAAAGCTAAATCACTTTTAAAAGAAGAAGAGAAAGTTCAACATTTGCCACCCCCACCGGCAAAGGGAAAAGAAAACCTTTGTTATAGAAGTTGGGGCAAAGGCTAAAAATTGTTTTGCAACTCCATTGTATACTCATACCGCTTATTGAAGATTTTCATGACAATGTACTTAGTAGAGTTTTAGCGAGGGATTTGATGAAAAGAAGTGATGAATGTTGCGAAGACATCGCGGCTAAAAAGAGGCAACTTGCTATTATTATTTCTTTCGGCTGAAGAAGTACCCAAAGGAAGAGAAACACATGATAGCCCATTGGTTGTGAAGTTGGAAATTAATCAACCCATTGATGGCGAAGATGATGGGCGGAAAATTGTTGGGCAATCAATAAAATATTAATTGACACTTTTGACGAGTTCGGTCAACATTCTTTTCTACCATACTTATAAAACTATGGGAGGAAGAGATGAAGATTTGATCCCTTCAACATACAAAATATATGGTTTCAATGGTACCGCGAACAAGCCCAAAGGAGAAGTGCACATGAGGATACCCTTGCAGGGGTTATCAACGATATTTTGTTTTGTGTAGTTGATGTGGAATCTCCCTACAATGCATTGATTGGAAGACCATGGCTTCATGAAATTCTGGGTGTAGCATCAACATACCATCGATTGCATAAAGTTTCCACATCCTAGCGGTGTCGGAATTATAAAAGGAGATTGGATAGAGGGGCAAAAATGTTATGAGGTGGATGTAGAGAGCTACAAGAGAACAAGACAAAAAGAAAGGTTGGAGGAAGAATGTACATGATGAAACAAAAGAAAAGAAAGACTAATGGTAGATGCCATAGAAACAAAAAGAAGAAGAGATCTTTGCCCGAAGTGAATGCACAAAAGCAATCGAGTATCATGATGCAAAGGAGACATTGAAATGGTGGGTGATGCGGAGGCGAAGGGGAAGTAAGAATAAAGGTGTAAAAAATGAATAATGAGAAAAGATAATAATTTAGTGGTGAAAGCATGATAAGGATAAGAAGCAGAGATGATGGTTGCAAGAGAAAAACTATGTAGAATCTCGCCATGAAGAATGTGTACCAATCTATTGAATAATTGAAATGAGATTGTGCGAAAACTTTTAAAAGACAAATGATTGAATAAATTGATAAAATGAATGGAGTGAGTGAATGGGACAAACCTTTATGGCGTACACCCTAGTTCGCGAATGATATTTCGCAAGAGGCAAATGTAAGACCTAAAGTACGTCATATAAGGGGTATCTCTTAACATGGCTCGGTGGAAGGTTACACCGCTCCCGAAACACGGGTCATGGAGATTTGGGGCCCATAAAAGCCTATCCGGGGGAGATACCTTGGATTTCCAACTATATATATAAGGTTATACCCCTGGTTGGACGCCCGAGGGTCTCTTCCAAGGAGTCGGTGTATGACCAAGGCGCCGGGTACGGTTGAGTCAAAGTCGGGAGCATGGAACTTCCTTACCACTCTTGACAAGTCTTGGCACATGCTGCACTCGGGTTCGAAGAAAACTCCACTTAGGGTGCAGCCTCGTAACCATAAGCCCTATAGGTATAAGGGATAGAGGCTGCGAAAACAACTGTTTGTTGTTAAGACCAGGATGGGAGGAGCTAGTCTTGTATGGCCGATGTACGCCTCCTTGAAGGGGCAACCAGGGGGAGAAGATAAGGCGGCACCCTCCATTAGGGAGGTGATAAGTGTCAAAAGACGCATAAATGTCATGAGAGAGGCGAGATCAATGGGTTTTTACATGAAATGTAAGAACGTCCTGCGATTTAAGTAGCCAAAAGCGGCAATGTCACGGGATTTTATGGTCGCAAGAACGTTTAAACCTGTCATATTGTCACAAATATAATGTCTCTAGAGCAAAAATACTTAAGAAATGATAAGACAAGGTCAATGGGTCATTACATGAAAATGTAAAGACGTCCTGCGATCTTGTCGCAATGAGGGGTGGCAAAATAAGACCTTTACTTAGGAAGGCATAATAAGACCACACAAATAATGATAAGGCAAGATCAATAGATTTCTTAATCCATGAAGATATCTTGCGATCTTGTCACCAGTTGATAAGTGATAATGTAAAAAAAAAAAAAAAAAAAAATGATATATATATTTATATCTCGTGAGAATGATTATATCTAATTCGCAAAATTGATTATATCTTATGGACAGAGGCAAGTGAGAAGTTATAATTACAAAGAAGGGTTGTTTGATTAATATATCTGAACAAAGGAAGCAAAAGTTGAAATTTACATTCAATAGTCAAAGATATATGTATGAGATATTACAAGAAATCAAAGAAGAAAGAGAAGTTATTTCTTTGTTGGTTCTTCTTGTTAAATGCGATTCTTTGGTTCCATCACTCTTGTCGCCAGATTCTTCTTCTTCATTAGCTTCACTATCAGCAACATCTGAGACAGGCAAGTTCTCAGGAACTTCTTCAACAAGAAAAGGATATGAATGAAGAGGATGTTGTGATCATTACAAACTATTTCCATAGCTTGATTGCGAAAACGAACAACATCATTATTAAAATTGGCCACTTGTAGTTTGGAATTGCCGCTTCAATTTAGAATATCTATTCTCGAAGAGAGAGATCCTTTGCAGAGACGTTCTTTTCGATTTCAAGCTCTCCAATCCTTGTTTGAAATCTCTTTTGATTCTGAAAAACATGAGAAAGTGAGTTAATGATAATAGTACAAAAAGAAAAAGAACGAGAAAAGCAAAGAAGTGTAATAAACAACCTTCTCTTTCAAAGATCATATCCTTGATTAAGGAAGTTTGCTCGTGCGAAGACTAACATCGACACCTAAGTTATTTCTAGCATTATCTAGAACCTTAGAAAGCCCGTGCAAACTCATCATCATTATTTATAACAAGAAGTGAACGAATTTGGTCTTCTCGCTCGCTAAGTATGGTATTTCCTGACGAAGGAGTTCATCTCGCTCAACTTGCACATCAAGGAGAGATTTTTTGAAATTTTGCTAAAGCTTGTGCACCTTTGTTAGTAATGCGATCTTTTGCATCTATGAGATCACTAATTTTCTTCCTTAAGGTTTTTAGCTTTCTTCTGGAATCAAGGTACATTCGCTTAAATTGATTGGCTAAATGCAAAGCTGGATCTATGTTCAATCTCTAGAGGCGATGTTTGGTTTGAAGTTCATTTAATGGAAGAGAATCGATTTTATTTGATGAACTATTTAAGGATTTGTTGAGATAAGTAAGAAGAATATCATTATCCATAGGCTCGGGAAACGAATGAAGAAGAATGGCTTCTTCAGAGAGATTATATATGTCTGCGAGAATAATAAATCAGGAGTAAAAAAAAAAAAAAAAAAAATGGAAAAATGAAAACGATTTGAAGAGAAAGAATTTTATACCATATAGTTGTTGATTTGCACTATGAAGAGTAGATACTTTAGTCTTCTGAGAATCAAGCTCGGTTTCCAATTTTTGAATTCTCTCATCTTTATCGCGAGAAGACGCGACTTCAATTTCTAATTCTCGGATTTTCTTGTTAAGTTGAAGATTCTTCTTTTCAAGGTTATTGCGTCTCTTCTCAAGGTCGAGGCAACAACAAAAGAAGCTCTCCACGACTATAGAAGAAGATAAAGAAATAATTAAAACAAAACTCAAAAGTGAAATCACAAAGAAACAAAGGAATATGAACATACCAAAGCATTGAGAGCATTTAAAGACTAGGAGTCATTGTTCGGGAAATTCCGCGAAAAGACTCGGTGTCCTCCAATAGTGGGGCGTCGCGAGATTTTGGCGAGCTTCGCGAGTAGCGGATAAATTATCATCTCCCGGTCCTTGCATAGGATCGGAAAAAATACGGATAATAGCGACATAGCAGAAGTATCTGAATGAGTCCCCTTAGCAGAATAGATATCGACCTCATTTTCATTTTCTGAGTCCTCGCTGACTTGGGAATTAGAATGGGAGGGAGATTGAATTTTTCGTCTTTTAGAAGATGGACCAGAAGATTTGTCCTTGCGAGAAATGGCCTTATTCTTGCCTTTAATTTTGCAGCATTAGCTTCTTCATCATTAATCTTTGCGGTTTCAACTAATTCAACACCAATCTTCACACACGAATAAAGATAAACAGAGGCAACAATATTGTTTAAAATAACAAAAGAATAGATGTTTCTTACTTCATCCGTGTGAGCGATCGAAATATCGCCGAGGATATTTGGTTGTGGATTCTCTTTGTATTTCTTTCTCATTCTGGTGATCTAAAAATTTTCTAAAAAGTTAATGAATGAAAGAAATGGAAGACATATGAAGCAAATTTTAAAAGGAATATACCTCTTTTGTCTTCTCGTGCCACTTAAATTCCCAAGGAGAATAATTCACGAGATTGGCCGGGAGTGCATGTGAGCACTGCGATATAAGGTCCACTCGAGAAAAAGAGGTACACCCCACCACTTTTCATCTTTGGAGTGGCGAGGGTATTATTTTTACCCGAATGCCGAGTCAATGTCCCGCATGAGCGGTTTGTCGCTTGACATCGACGTTATCATTTTTTCTTCAATCGAACACCCCAAATGTCGAGATTTATCGTTTCTCATAGTTATGATCGAATAATTTGCAAAGAAGTTGTCCACGTATACTTCTCGGCAATTATTGGTAAATTCGCAAATTGAGGATCTCTAACATTATCGGGATATAAAGATCCTTTACCGCGCTACGATAGGCGAATTCAAGCATCAGCGAATACGGTCGCCATTCAATTGATAAACAGCCGCGAGAATTTCTCGTGAGCAAGAATCTCATAAAACAATGGTATTTCGGGATTATATAGAGGAATGGGGAGCCCTGCGAGAGTTGACCTAGCGAGACTATGATTTTCTCGATCATCACATTGATGATCGTAAAATAATTTTGCGAAAGCATAGATGAGGATTCTTGATTTGGAATGGTTGATAAAGTGAAACCTTTTTCCTTTAATTTACGGAAAACGTCATTGAAAAGTGGTGCGTATGTACGACCACGTGAAGCCATTATCGGGGTATGGAAATGAAAGAGAAGTGAAGAATCAAAAAGGAAGCAAGAGTAGCAGAAACGCAATTTGCGGAAGAAAAAGTTGAAGGAAAGTTGCGAGAGAGAAAATAAAAGAGAAAAAAAGAGAAGGGTAAGAAAGCTATATATAGAGAAGAGAATCCCCGAGAAAACAAATGCATTTAATGCGAGATGGGACGTGAATGGTCAAGAGTAAGCGGTTGAAAGAGACGTGTCAAGAAAGGAGTGGAAGAAGAAACACCTTTAATAAATTCCGTACATAAACAAAACGAGTAAAAATGAACAATCGCGAGATAAAGATAAGCAGTTGCGGCACTTTAAAATATTGGTTCTCATGACATTCTCTTCTTCCGAGAAGACATGAGAAGAGGCAAAGATGTAGGACGAGAATATCGCGACATCAATACTTCGCAAGAATAATAAACGACTAGCATTGCTAAAGCGTCGCATGGAAGTAATATAAATGACGAAATGGATGACGACAGTGAATAACATGAGAAAGTGTGAAGACTTGGCGAGATTTAGGAGTGTCGCCAAGTCTAACACTTACATACTTATGACGTTTGTGAAGGTTTCCGAAATAAAGGAATGACTTAGCTTCATCATCCACTTTGTAATACCCTATATAAAGGGTTGAGTAAGTCTGTTGTAGGGAGGACTCTTTTGAATTGTTAAGCAAGTCATTAGGAGAGAGAAAATTAAGAGTGATGGTAATTTCTTTAGCCTGCTTTTTTACATTTCTTTGTAAATCTTTGAAGAAAACAATTAATAAAACACATTATTATTCATCTTCAAATGGATTGAATAAGGAAATTCGAGTGAGGTGTGTAGTGTGGATTTCCTGAACTACACCCGAATTATACACTGAGATCAATTATGTGTCGGAAAACAAAGATTACCGGCATTATCTAGAAAGCGAATCCATGCCGGAATTCTAAATTCCTTTAGTACGAAAAGAAATCAGCTTTTAGAGGCATTGTTGTTACAATTTCGACCGTCATAGGTTCGAGAAAAAAAAAACATAAAAATTACAATGTTTGACATAGATTAACCAATATATTATGTTCTAAGCCAAAACAAATGAAATCAACATCTCCAAAGTTTAGCAAGACACATAAAATAACATAAGCAAAGACTAGATTGTTTAACAAACCATATGTAAAGTTAAGATGTTCCAAACCGAATAAAAATGAAACAAAGATGTTCAAAGTTTAGCAAGACACACAAATAAACATAAACCAATAGTAGATTGTTCAAAGACATATCTAATACTATAAAAGAAACATTAACAAACATCTTAGATCACTCGGTCCTTGGCTTCTTGTGAACCCTCTTCTTCCTTTCCTTCCACAAGTCCTTTGCATTTGTATCTTCAATTTTGTC
This sequence comes from Papaver armeniacum, assembly GCA_023531295.1. Taxonomy (NCBI): domain Eukaryota; kingdom Viridiplantae; phylum Streptophyta; class Magnoliopsida; order Ranunculales; family Papaveraceae; genus Papaver; species Papaver armeniacum. The sequence goes on from JAJJWW010012994.1 coordinate 295,661, forward strand.
TATCTTTTCCTCGACTGTCTTCATTTCTGTCGGGGTCAGCACCTTTCCTTTCTTGTTCTTGCATTTAAACCAGTCTCCCAATTTGCCTAGCCGCGAACGTTGTTGTCGTATTTTTCCATTAGTATGTTAACTTTATAAGTTTATAGATATACATTCAAATAACGGGGAAGTGAACCCGAGAATTACGTACCAACAAAAGGAGGGTCTTTTGAAGTCTCTGGGTACAATAAGTTTTTCAGAGTTGGGGAGGAGTTTCGCTTGTGGAGGCACCGTTTTGGTGGCCGGGCATACAATATAAGAATGGGAGTACCTCGGAATGACCCTCACGAGGAAGCTTGGTTCCGACTCATAATCGTTTTCCGCCAATTCCCATCCAACCCTTTACAAAGCACTAGTTGTTGTTCTTCCCTTTCATTCCAATGTACAAGTAGAGGATTTGGTTTGTAAACTACCGGCCAGTATCTTTGTTCATCCGATAGGCATTGAGGAAAGTCATGAGGAAATTTGGCATCGATTTACCCGTAAGTTTTTTTCTGTTTGTACCCAAGTTGGCGCATCACACGATGAGGTTTATGCATAACAAATCCTTTTGGGTGAAACAATGGTCCGTTGTAAAATGCTACATTGTCATGCCTTGCAAAAGTGAACTCCTCTTTCGTTCCTATATGGGTCAAACACAACATCTTCGACAACGATAGAGTCCAAAACCTCTCTCATGGCGAGTAATCGAGTTCGTTATTGGGCTTCGGTTTATTGTCGAAAATGTATTTCTTGGCTACAAGAAGCCGTGGTTCCAAACCATACGCCGACGACTCCAAATATTTGTACTCCTTGAACAATGTTGGGAAGTGTTCATAAGCCCACACCTACGCAAATGAAAGATCGTTCCAATGAAATGTATAAGAAAAGAACTAATTGGAAAACAAAATAACTACTTCACATTACCTGTAATGCTGAAATTCCCATTAAATTGACATCGCTTTAGAAGATCTCATCTCCGCCAAAAAATGTGTCAAGAAAGCGTGCCCCATGAATACTCATGAACCTTCTTCAAGGGATCAAGTATTGTAAGTGGTTCATATGCACTTCGTTACCATTAGAGTCGTGAATATTGCGATGCCCAAGAGGAACAATGAGATAAATGAGATAGTTTGTCGAATTTGTTTGGCATTCAATTCCTTCCCATCGTATTACCAAACAAATCTAAGCTTGACGACTTTAATAGTCTTTTGATGGTATTCTTTGACACGCATATTTGATTTTGTGCTAAGTTGCCTCGTCCCAACCAAACAACTTTTTAGTCAGTTCATAGATCTTGGACCATTCTAGGGTCTTACCATCATCTTCTTTCTTAACGGATTTTCCAAGGATCTCTAGACCTAATATTCTTTGGACATCTTCAGGGATAATGGTCATCTCGCCAAAATAAAAATGCATGGTATCAATTGAAGCAAAAAACCTCTCCAAGAAGCAATTCGCCGTCACTTGATCAGTGACCACATAGTTTTCTACCGCGGGATACAACCCAGATGCTCTTACTGCCACTTGAACAGCCCCACACTCCCCTTCCAAATCCCATGTATCCATTTTTTGATGGAGGCAAACACGGGTCCTATAAAAACACACCAAACGAACTTCAATTCACCTGATCATATATAAATAATATAATAACAAGATGCAAACGTCTTACATCGGTTGAATAGATCCAACTAGCCCAAGAGTCCTTGTAGTCAAATATGAGTTTCGATCTCTACTGACCCTGTTTGCCATCATTGCCCCGAATCATGTCATATGTTTTTGGGAGGTGCTTTGTGCGTCCTTTTCTTTTTCTCACCGGCTTCAACTTCAGTTTTCCTAAGCCATGTGAGGATGAGCCACCTATTTGGATCGGGAGGTACAAATTGCGCCACTCAACATTATCATCGGTGCAGGTCTCACTCCGAGGAATATCCCGAATCATGACCTTACCACGTTCCGGATCATCTCGAATACGTCGAGGCCGAGAAGACTTAGGTTTTCCTTCATCAATAACTTTTCCCTTTCCTTTCTTCATTTCTGGAGCTTTGGACCTACATACAAAATGAGATTTAACAAAAAGGAAATCAAAACCGGCATGGCCGATTAACATAACGATTCGCACAAAGACACGCGTTCCGACATTGTGTTCTAAAGGAATTCTATGCTGCGGTATCGCGGTAACGGCATCGTATGTAAATAAAATCCCATGCCGGTAATATGGGAATTGTTTACAGAGATTTAACAAAATAAGGTAACCAACACCGGCATGGCTAGTGAACATTACGATAGTGTGAGCGGGGAGTTCCAACGTTGAAACTTAGAGGCTTTCATGCCGGTATTCTAATAACTTGTATGCAATAAAAGGGGATACAAGACATATAAAACGGCATTGTATTCAAATTTAATTGTACGCCCAAACTAAATTGGAATTTCAATTCACTCAATCCAATTTCAAATTCACTATATTGCAAATTCAAATTTCCTTTTACCTAGTACAAATAATAATCATGCAAGTTTCAATTTGTGTTTTCATATTATGAAATAAACCCTAAGAATGCTTCAATAAACATAGACATCACTTACCCCATCATCTCTCGTTATTTCCTCATCATCATCTTGTTCAATAGATGCTTTCGATTTTGATTTACCACCGGGATTAGGTTTTGGTTTTTCGTGAGGTTTGTGAGGACCCATTCTTCTTTGGGTTTGAAGAATTAAATGAATTTGTTGGAGGATGAAACCAAATAATGGACTTTAGGGGTTTTGGAAGTTCTTTTGGAATCAAGTGAAAACAAAGAAATAGAAAGATGGAACCGTTTCCATTCTATAACCGTCAATTTTATGTAATAATGGAGTTTGTAACCGTCAGGAAACAAATGGAATGAGGGAGTTTGTAACGGTTACAATGGGGATGAATTGGTGCGTATTAGTTACAATGGAGAAGAATAAGGAGTTAGAATTAGTTGTTATGTTTTTAATTATGAAAGGTAACAAACCTTCATAATTCCTATTATTGTCGAACTTTCATAATCTATGCGGTAGTCCGACTTAATTTAACCGAATTTATGTATACGTGCGGCGTTGATTTGTTATTAACAATCTATCTTTGGTAAAAAATTCTTGATTCATTATTAACGCACCACCAAAAAGGTTTAAGCAAGCAACCGACCCAAATTGGCCTTCATATTAATACTAAGGAAATAAACTTAAAAAAATTAACCATCGGTTGATGGTGGATTTTCATTTAAGGTTAAAATTGTAAAAAACCAGGAAAATCATAAAGCAATGACATCTTTTAAAAGATAAAGCCATTAATAAGTGTTGATACTCCTTCACTTTACTAATTCACCTAGAATGGAGCATGTGGCAACAATCTCATTCTGTGAATACATGAAATTCATCCGGTTGGAGCATGTAGCAACAATCCCATATACCCTGTGAATTTATAGCATTATTAATTAATGCCTGAGCAGCCTTGTATTTCCTGTACTCATTATGGTCAAGATGACGATCGAGTGTTGCTCTCAGCGAGCAACACGAACCTCCAAGCATTATAATGAAAGCATGTACGAAATACCCGTGATAAAGGTCAACTCGATTGTGTTATACTAGGCCCGATTAAAAACTCGGTGTGTTATACTAGCCCGATTGAGCATCCGGACTGTCCGTGATCGGTCGGGATATGATCTCGCTCATCTAACCTCACCAATACGTGATTGGATGGCCTGCATCAATTCCATAACCCCCAAGGTGTATGGAATATTCACCGTCAACAACGCTGACCCCGCATGGTCGGCCTCCCCAAAATATTGGCATAGCTTGCCAAAACGCCCAAACCAGAGCGGTATGGGCTTTGGAAAACCCTAAATTAGGTTTGCGGCATATTACATGTGTCGCAAAACACTCTTAACCATCCATCTTCGCAGGTATAGATGGAGGGTGTAGATGTAGAGATTCAAAGGGCCTGGGAGCATGTCAACACAATCACCGTGGGCCCTCCTACATACTTGACCAATCGGTCGGGACCAACCATGGTTGGTCGTCCCCGGTCGTGCGCCCAAATGGAGCATGGTTACACGGCCGTGAAAGCCAAAATTGTGGTTTCGAGCATCACGAGCGTCCATCTTCCCAGCACGAATGGAGGGTCCCGATTAGATTGCTTGGTCCGGTCATACCAGCATGACCACCGTGGGCCCGTCTATCCCTTCACTGATCGGCCAAGGCATATCATGCCTCGGCCATCCTAAAACAGCGTCCAAACTTGCATGGTTACACTTCCCAAATTGCAAGTGATCTCGACCACTCAACTTCACCGGACGATTTGAGTGGCTTAGATCAGGTTTTCATGGGATAGTCAGTATAGGCGTGAACACCGACTACCACCTACACGTGATCGATCGACCAAGACCAACCAAGATTGGTCGTCTTGGAACGTGCGTCCAAACTAGGCATGTCGCACGCGGTTTCCAATTCCTTTGCGGCAATGGATTTCTCGCCGCAGAACCGATCTCAACCACCCCTCTTTACCGGTCAAATCGAGGGCCTAGATCGCGCCTTTATGGGACGAGAGGTACGGACGTGTACACCGCATGCTGTTTACACGCATGCCGGCCGGGTCATTTCCAAAACCCTTCCCATGCTTGGTTTCGACCAAGTGAAGAGTGATGCTGCGCACCTCTTCAAACCCCGATTCCATCAACGGTCGCGAGATGAGTGTCTCAAAGATCATCTCGTCCGTCCCGGATTCACCGGCTTGGTTATACAACCACAGTCGAGTTAATTGGTCGGTGAGGCGTCATGGTAATCACCACCCATCACTCTACCACACCATGATGCGCACTGCATAAAATACACATGATACTTCACAAGTATCAACTTCCCGAATAACGCAGTTATTCAATTTAACATTACATGCTACATTTTGTGGGTCCCATGATCCACACATTCCGATTTATCAATCATGTCACAAACTGGGGGATACATACGGGGTATTGGTCGGCGGTTTCTGGCGTGCGGCGTGCAACGCGCCATCACAAGAACGTGTTAGGAAGTCATGGACGGTTAGAGATGACATGAGAAGTGGGCAAGACCGGGTCGTGTAACACCAACACACAACTCCATCACTCCACTTCCTCCACTTCCCACGAGAGACGTGAATAAGGCTCAAATGACTTGTATAAATAGGTTCTCCTCCCTATTTTCCAGACAGGGAGAAAAAACAACACAAGTTCGGGACAGACAAAAACCAAGTGTTAATACAAAACGTATTCAAACACCCGAGCCTGCTTGCATCAATCGTAAGCCTGCTCACCTTTTGTTACAAGTCATAAGCAAGCCAACACTTTCACAATCTCAACACCTTCTTCGCTTCCCTCCCTAAGATCAACCCCATCTCCTTCACTTTGTGACCAAAGCAAGTCTGAAACGGCCATTTCTTGGTTTAGGTAGGACTTACATATTGATTTCGAATCTACAAGCACTCACCGCGCAGTGCATTTATTTAAGGTTTAGACTCATTTATGATCTACACACCCCAAATTACCAAAACCGGCAGTAATAGTTTTCACCCATAAATAATTGGCGACCACAGCGGGAGGTTGATCTCTCGGTTGCAAAAAAATGAATTCTCAATTTTTTCGGTTTTCATCTCGCGATGTATCCTCACCAGGAAACCACGCAGTGGTTCGGGATACCATGGGAAGTATAGCTAGAATCTTGGAAGATGTCTTGGCAAATCAAGGTCGGTATCGCTAGAAATGAGAGCGAAACATTCCGCCTTTTGAATGATATAACAGCACAATTACAAGAAGGGTCGACAGGCATCTACTCGGGCGGTCAAGAAACGCCTGAATCCTTAGCCGGGAGTCACACCTTTACCGGTGGAGAAAGAAAAAGAGCGCGTAACCGCATGATACTCAGGAAGTAGGAACAACATGGTCCGACCAACAATGAAGACTCGAGGCAACTCCACAGAGGAAAGGACTTTTCCGAGGTACTACAACGTCTACTAGATAAGGAAAGAGAGCACCATGACCTACGGAGCCTGCTAGAAGATTTATATCTCAAGACTCTTGTTGAAGCCACGAAGATCGGTCAATCCGTGATCGACCTTCCAACCAAGCGAAGAAATGCTTGAGGAAGGAGATCAATTAGGAAATACGTGGATGCGAGAGGATGGGAACGTCCAATTCGATCACTCGGCTTGATATTACGACACCTTCCACATCCCTTTACCCAGGGCAAACGATCCATGAGATATGATGACACTCACAAATCTTCCAACTTCATCTCCTAACGTGATCCACATTAAATCCACGAAGAGACATCACTACACCCACTAACACGGGAAAAGCTAGACTCAAGGTACCTACACTTTCCTTCCCAATAAAGAAGATTTTGGAGTTCTTGGAGGCGTGGGTGCGAAACGGAGAGGTGGAGCACCTCCGTATGGCGTCCACCCACCGACCAGAAGTAATGGACCCAGGTCTTGTCATTTCCACCGGTTCCTTCACCACCCTACCGGTGAGTGAAACTCTTTGAAAGCGCATTGTTCGGGAGAAACTTGGTTGGTAGGATAACTCTCATTCTCTAAAAAATTAATGCGGACGACTTCATTGGAGAGGCTACTTCGGTTTGATACAAGTGAGACTTCAAAAGCAAGTAAGATCTATTTAGCAATTTTACAAGAAAGATAGTTTTAGAATTCACTGGGGACTTAGCATCCCTTACATGGAGAAAGAGGCTCGGTGATCAAAGCATGTTTGCTTCCCTTCATACCTCCCTTTTACACGACATTTGCAATTTCATATGACATGTGCAATCATTCATGACCAAGATGCAAATTCCATTTAAAATAACCTCTTTCGAGAAAAGTTATTCACAAAACTATCTCAAAATAAACCAATTCAATTACCTATTAATTCAAAACCAAGTCAAGTTATGAAAAGAAATCCTCACTATCACTCAAAAAGAAAAAGAAGAGACAAGTATATGGGCAGATCCTTGAGGAAAGTCCTTGAAGCAACTCGTCATACAGGGAAAGAGCGACTTTCATCCTTTGAAGTACAGCACAGCCCGGCTTCAACTCCTCGAGACAACTTTTCAACCTCTTCTTCTGGCGAGTAACACATTCTGCGAAGGGGCTTCACCTTGTAATTTATGGAGCTCCCGAATCTCGGAGAACCCTCGAGGAACCAAGGAGCATTGAAGTCAAATCTTGCACAAACACATCTCGATGGCACTTCGAGTATTCAATCATCTCCTCAGAAACTGTTCGACCAGTTGTGACGCTCATCCCATGGATACAAAATAAAGCCTCCTGACGCGGTTGACCAATGCAAGACGACTTTTGAGCTTCGTAGTGGTAGCAATGTGGCCGTGTTTCTCCCATATCGCCGTGTACAACTCTTTGAACCGAGCCGGCACACTGAATCCTCCAACTGATAGGTGTAGAATACACCGTATTTACTATCTGGAGTTTATGCTTTCTTTGCTATTTTTCGTGTGAATTATGTATCTTATGTTTGCTTTTGAGTTTTACAGGTACAATGGAGTCACGAGAACAAAAGGATAAAAATCACCCGTTTAAAGCGAAAAGAGCGAAAAGACCAATTCACGGGCGAGCGAAGCTAGCTACGGTTGAGCAAAGAAGTGAATAGGCGATCTGGTTCATGAAACCGACAAGCTATGCAAGAGCCGGGAGGCCCTTTTCCTATTTCTGGGTGCCTAGAGTCATTTCTGGATAACCCCTTATGCGGGACTAGGGGTTGGGTGAATCCAATTATTACAACCCTAGATCGAAGTCTCTTTCTCTCATTCATTTCATTCATTGAAACGAGAATTTGAGAACCAGTGGCCTTTGCTATTGTGCGGAGATTGAGAAATGAATTCGGAGAGAATCATAGATTGAGGAAGAAATCGGCGTCACGATTAACGGAAACACGAGTGACGCAGAGGTTCTTCGATCTATAAGCTATGGTTCGTGGTTGTTCGCCGGTGTGGTATTAAAGGATGAGAATTCTTTTCTGATTTGGCATGAGATGGGTTTGATGCTAATGAAAGATTAAAGAGTTGGGTTATGCTTATATACAAATCGAGAGGAGAATTTGAAGCTAGGGTTTCATTCGAATTTGAGGTTGTTGAAGAAGCAGATTTAGGGATTTGATGGAGAAATTGATGAAACTCGGATGGGGATTAGGATTTCTGCTCACAGATGAAGGTGGTGATTGTTGGTGCAAGAGGCAGCGAAATTGGTGTTGCGGGGGATGTGACTGCGAAGTTGCGGTCTGGGGCTACGGTCGGATGGCATGAATGGCAATTACAAGGCCGAGACACGAATGGTCCTGTTGTTGTGGTGGGATGATGTTGAAGTTACTAGTGGATTACTGTTGCTTGTGAATTATTGGATGTTGATAATGAGCCCGATCGATGCAGATGGCTTGAGCTTACTAATCGGTTGTCAATCCGTCAAAAATAATTTCACTTTCTTACTCACTAAATTTAAATGAAGCACAAGGTAAGGAAGAGTTCGTATCCACGAGAGAGGCAATTGTTGTTATGCGATTTTCAGTTTCTAAGGTAACCAAGGGGGGATGTTTGTTGTTTAAGCGAAATACTAAAGTAAAAATAAAATAGAGCAAAGCAAAGCAAATAGTTGGAATAATCAATAAGGAGAAGATATTGGTCACGGGATAATATCATTCACAAACATGTATTTTCATCAATGATTAGAATTGGTATTTTAATCTCGTATTTATTAAAAGTCCTAGGATACCTTGATCGCAAGTATAACCCGTTAATTCCCTGTTTTCATCACAACCACATTAAAAGATGCATATGTGAATTCTTCTAGAAAGCAACCTAAAGTGTAAAAGCACAATTAGATTTAACTCCCTAAAAGCAATAAGTTCTATGGAATAAGACTAATCAATGCAAACGAATGTGTAAAAGCACTAAACGTTTTAACAAAAAGTTATGATTCACTTGTGACTAGTAAGATATATCACTACAAGCACTACCCACAATTATGCTACTTAGAATCGAGATAAACAACTTTTTCGTATTGAGAACCTAATATAGCTCTAGAGATGAGCATAAATCGGATTGATTCGGACTCAACCTAACAAGTATTCAAATCTTATAACACTATTAATTGTGAATCACAAACAATAAATTACTTGAGACAAAACTAATTCATAGATTCAAAAACATGTTGAGAAATCAACTTTTATCCCATAACCAATAATATGTTTAGCTACTCATAGCTATGGAGTTCATCATAATAATATTAATTGAAAAGAAGAAGAAGATGAACAAAAGCAAACCCTAGAAGCGTAAACAAAACGACTCTCCAAAAATTCCAAGAATAAGATATCCCATAAGTTGTAGAAGACCTTCCCTTTATAGTTTTTCTCCAACTTCTAAAATTAGGTCTAGTCTTCAAAGTCCATTAGATGAAAATCCACCAAGCCCATAAGAGAGAGAAACCCATGTAGGAAATATGTCCCAAAAGTGGTCATAGGAAATCTGGTATTGTGGTAGGAAATTGTAGGAAGAGTCGCCGGAAAACATCTCGGGTGATCGACAAAGTCCGCCCGGTCACCGGTCAATGGGTCGGATCGGTCGGGTCAATGGGTCAGCTTACTGAGTCAAACCGGGTCAAACAAGTAGCTAGATGACTCAACTCGAAATCGGACACGGAGTGGGGGTCTAGTCGGTAAGTCGACTGCGAGGATGAGTGTCATTGCTGCGATCCAGTGTTGCACAATCTTGGTGCATTACCAGTGCAATTCGGCCAAGAAGGTTTGTGCATTCAATACCTCCCTGTAAACCTGATTAGCCACCAATTCAAGCTATCTCTTCCAGAACCAACACCACCATAACACCAGCTGCAACACTGCACTTCAAATTCAGACCTGCACCTTGCTGCTCCTCTGCTACTTCCATAAACACTGTAGTTCATATTTCAGCTCCATACTGCAACTTCACATACATTCTCCGTTTCAACTCGACTGCAACATTATCTCCAGCCATCACCCTTGTACCAGAGCCACACCAACTGTATCATTATTACCATCCATTCCACCAGCATAGCAACTTCATTCTCTCCCTGGCTCACTGCACACAACCAGCTTGCACCTCATCCATTTCAGCTCAGTGCCAACATCAAATACCACACTGACTTCTCCGCAACTCTTATCTTTACCAGCACCAGGCCCAATAGCACCACTTTCTTGCACAAGAAGCTGCAAATCCCCTCTTCTCTTCCTTGTCAGGAATCGAACTCAAAACCCATAATTCAATGAGACCCGTCTCCGCTCTTTTGATTGCACTCTCATCCTTCCCCTGAACAGCATCAACACATCGAATCTTCACCAACATAAGCCACATAACACACATTCCACGACAAGTCATTCTATGCACCTCACTGCATTCGGACACCTTGTTTCTGCTGTGATTCATAATCACCACCGGCCATGACACAACCAACAACGGTGCAACCATACTCTTCTGACTCTGCCTCATACCACCACCAATTCCATCTGACCTTCAATCCTGTGACTTCACACAACCGGCTTTCTGACCATAAGCTTCTGCATCTCTTGCTTGCCATAAAGCTGTTACCAACACAACTTCCCAGTCTGTCACCTATCTCAGCAAAACAGCACCACCTGCAGCATGCAATTCTGCCATCTCCAGCTTCATAATACCAGTTCCTCCATAACCCACAATCCTGAGTTACAGGTCTCTCATCAATAGCAAAATAAACCTAGGCATACATCTAAAGCACCCTGCCAGTTCCCTTCTCTGTCTTAAGCTTTCTCACAGCAACAATTCCAACATCAGATGCATTACCAGCCCTTCTCAGCAATTCCACCTCACTGCAGCACAGCCAAGCTGCCAGCCTTTAGATCATCACCTGCCACTTTCCATGAATCAACACCTCAACCAATTCTTACAGTCTCGGATTAACGGCGACGAGGTACATGTTCTTCAGTCAATCCAAACCCAAATCGAGTTCATCCTTGGCACCAGCAGCTGTTGAATCTTCACGGTATTCAACACCCATCTGTCTCCCGAATCTTCACCGAAACCCCTAATTTCCTCGGCGTCTTCTTATCCTTCTTGAATCCATGGCAACACAGATTCAACCCTCTTTCTTCCTGTACAAACCCTAGTTCTGATTCTATCCATCTCAAACAATCTATCAAACCCATCTATATGGTTTTCAATTGAAGCTCAGAAAACCAACTCAACAGATTCATCTCAAGGGTTTGTTGAAAACTCATTTCGATCTCCATCTTCTCCCTGTTGTTCTCAGATTCGACTATCAACAGATTCATCTCTTTTCTCGTGGATTTCCTTCACCAGCAACATCTAGTTTCAATACTACCAATTTCCTCTCTGAGTTTCAATCTCTCAGTCTCATGGTGCAACCATCCTCTCTCGATTTTTCAGATCGAAGAAAAAATAATGAGAAATTAATTTCTCACTGAACTTTAGGTCCTGTGTAAGAAAATGAGAGTGGATACAGCCACCCAGGTCTGGCAGATAAGGGGTTATGGGAGTAGGGTTATACCCAGTGTCCAGTCACCTTGATAAGGGCTACCCAGCTGGCTGTCATTTAATACTTCTCCAAAAGAGAGTTGTCCCTTAACCTTGGGTCAGCTCCATATATCACTTGCTTGTGAGATGACAATTTCGCCTTTTTTTGCTCAAGGTGGATAATTTCTTCTTCTTTTCCCCATGCGACTCAGTGCACTGATAACTCAAAAGCAAACATAAAATACATAATTCACACGAAAAATAGCAAAGAAAGCATAAACTCTATATAGTAAATACGGTGTATTCTACACCTATCGATTCCCCCACACTTAGACTTTGCTAGTCCTCGAGCAAATCAAACAAAACAATAAAATACAACAACTCCGTGTCGTCGAGGCTACGGTCACTTTTTGCATAAATAACAAGCCTTTAAACCTAAAGTGTCCCTAGTGGACGAGTTATAGTCTCGTGAGGGTTTACTAGAGATATACCCACAAAACCTATTTTTCCAACTTACTAGTTCTCCGTAATGATAGTATCCAACGCGCTAAGAAGACATAGAGATTCTGCACACTAGTCATAAGAAGTTAGACACATAAATGAACACAATCTCATTCTTAAAAGATGAGAGAGAAATAACCATCCCTTCTCGACTAAAATTCGGGTTCGGAGTGATCAAAAGTCTCGACTCTGCCTCACAAGAAAGGGTTTTATGATAATGCTCTCAATAATAAACAGCTCTTTATGGGTCACACATGTGTCCAGGTAGGAATGAAGAGAGAATCCTGCGACACGTTGAATGGTAGGAAGGCATAACCCTCCGAAATATTTTGAAAACCCACATCTTTTATCATTTTTGAAAACCCATTTTTCTGACGATCTCTTCGAAAGGAAATCAACCATTTAACGAAGGTGGGAATATGCTTACTTACCTCGTATCCGTTCGGCGTGCAGCTAGCACCACTCTCACAGCATCCATAGAAACGTCTTCGGTCTTCTATCGGTGTCTTCATCTTCATCTTCGGTCTTCAACTCTTGATGATAACTCTCGAACTTCGTAGAATCTCGACAATATGATTATTTCCTCTAATTCCTTGTCGCTTGAAACTTCATTATAGATATTCCTTCTTTCCATTGGCTTTATTGAAAGAACACAAAACTAAAAACAAACTATACAAACCCAATTTTTTTTTTTTGTTGAAAATAAGAAATAAAACAAATACAAAATAAAAATAAAACAAAATAATAAAAACTATTAACAAACCTAAAATTTTCTCTTGTCTTTTTTTTTTTTTTTTTTTTTTTTGAGACAAGAGAAAGTAAAATACAAATAAAATAAAAACGTAAGTACAAAGGCCATGGTGTAAGTACTTTTGCAGCTTGATTCTTCACAACTTATATGTCTTGATATCATAAACTTCTCGAACTCTCATCTTTGATAATTTTTCACTCTTGTACAATAGTCTTCCACTTATAAAAATTCTGCCCATTTCTGCTCAATTTTGTACCGTTGCTTGTAAACCATGAACGTGTTCAACTTTCCTTCAAATTTGTGATGCTCCTCTTGTTGATGATGATGGTGTTTCTATGGACCTGTTGGTGTAGAGAGATAAGGTGGATGGTGCTAGCTCGAACAAGATCACAAGTGGTATGTAAGTTAGCAATTCGATGTCACCAACATGGTTGATAAAAAATAGCACTCAAGAGATCAAAATAGTGCTTCTATGGTGGGAAATTGGACAGCTCACCATTCTTCCCGGAATTTACGTACGGTGACACACACTCAAAAGCACAAATTTAGACAGGTTCAAAGAATTGAAGGTTGGTGCCTCACATTATGTAACTTGGGTAGTCTCCACTATAGGGGACCACTACTCTAATCCGAATTTCGGTCTCAGCACCTTATTTGCCCCTTTGGCATGGTTAAATCCAACTTTAACTCTCATACAATTAAGAAACCCGATCATGTTCTCTGTCATCTCTAAGTTCAGTCACTATTGTGAGATTCTCGATGTAATCTTAGCGACATGTATACTATGTGACTCTAAACTAACCATAAGTTGGAGTTTTCTTATTCACTATTTCACAAAAAAGTTGAAAAATTGCAAAAATTTACAACGCAAACCACTCCCCCACACTTAAACTTTACATTGCCCTCAATGTAAATTGAATCGTCCAAAGTAAGTCAAGGTGGGAAATTCAAACAAGAAATCAGAAAAAACAAGACAAGAAAAACTAAAAACAAGACAAGAAATAAATACAAGACAAGAAATACTCATCCTTTGGGTTGCCTCCCAATTAGCGCTTGGTTTAAAGTCGTCAGCCCGACTATCTCCTTGCTTTCTATGACTCCTCCGGAGGAGCACATCCACAAAGTTAACTCCTTCCACCACTTCGGAAGTGAAATTCTCATAATATGGTTTCAACCGGTTCCCATTAACTTTAAGTTCTTTCCCCGTAGTTATGTTACAATTTCCTCTGCACCATGAGAAAACACATTAGTAACAATAAAAGGTCCGATCCATCGTGACCTTAATTTACCCGGAAATAAATGCAAGCGAGAATTAAACAAAAGCACTTTCTGCCCAATGCAAAATTGTTTCCTAGAAATCATGTTATCATGGAATGCTTTCGTCTTTTCTTTGTAAATCCGTGAGCTTTCAAATGCATCATTGCGAAGCTCCTCTAGCTCTTGGAGTTGTAACTTCCTTTGCTTTCCAGCCCCATCCATCTCCATGTTGCATTGTTTAATAGCCCAAAACGCCTTATGCTCAATTTCCACGGGTAAGTGACAAGGTTTACCATATACAAGCCTAAAGGGAGACATCCCAATAGGTGTTTTATATGCGGTCCTATACGCCCATAAAGCATCATTAAGTCGCATGCTCCAATCTTTCCTTGTTGGATTCACCGTCTTTTCTAAAATAGATTTCACCTCCCGGTTAGACACCTCGGCTTGTCCATTGGTTTGGGGGTGATAAGGTGTTGCAATCTTATGCGACACATTGTACTTCGACAACAAGCTTTGTAAAATCCTGTTTTTGAAGTGAGAACCCCCATCGCTAATTATGGCTCTTGGAATTCCAAACCTTGCAAAAATATTAGCTTGCACAAAATCTGAAACCACTTTAGAATCATTAGTAGGGGTGGCCTTAGCTTCCACCCATTTCGAGACATAATCAACCGCAAGTAAGATATAAAAATTCCCATGGGAGTTGACAAAAGGCCCCATAAAATCAATACCCCATACATCAAAAACTTCAATAAATTGAATAAAAGTTTGTGGCATTTGATTTCGGGCACCTAGATTCTTAGGTTCTTTGGCACCTATCACAAGTTGTACAAAATATATGTGCATCCTTAAACAAAGTTGGCCAATAAAAACCACTTTCAAGTACCTTGTGAGCGCGGTTCTCTTACTCCCAAAATGTCCTCCGCAAGCATAAGAGTGACAAAAAGACAAGATAGAGTTAAATTGATTCGGGAACGCACCTTCGTATTACTTGGTCACTACCATGTTTCCATAAGTACGGATCATCCCATATGTATTGGTTCCCTAACCTCTTAAGTTTGTCCCTCTCAAAGACGAGACAAGTTCTTTGGGATTTGTTTAGAAACTAAGTAATTGACAATATCGGCATACCATGGTTCTCCAAAGGCAATTGAGAAAAGTTGCTCATCGGAAACTTTCACGCAACGGGATAGTCTCCTTGTCCACAAGCAAGTCGGCTTAAGTGATCCATAGGTGGTGTTCTCAATCCCTTTCTTGTCTTTGATTTCAATATCAAACTCTTGCAAGAGTAAAATCCACCGTATGAGCCTCGGTTTCGCCTCTTTCTTTGTAAGCAAGTACTTAAGCGCTGCATGATCAGAAAAGACAACAACTTTTGTACCAATTAGATAAGAGCGAAACTTTTCCAAAGCAAAAACAATGGCTAATAACTCTTTTTCAGTGGTTGTGTAGTTTTGTTGGGCCTCATTTAACGTTCTAGAAGCATAATAAATAGCATGAGGAAGCTTCCCCACACGTTGCCCAAGCACCGCACCAACCGCATAATCACTAGCATCACACATGATCTCAAAAGGCTTAATCCAATCCGGTGGTTTAATGATAGGGCTGAAATCAAAAGTTCTTTCAAACGATTGAATGCCACCATATATTTTTCATCAAAGTTAAAAACCACATCTTTTTGCAATAAGTTACAAAGTGGTGATGCTATCTTGGAAAAGTCCTTGATGAACCTACGATAAACGCTTTGCATGACCAAGAAAAGAACGTATCTCCCTCACCGTAGTGGGAGGGTTAGAAACACGAATAAGGTCTATCTTAGATTTATCAACTTCCAAGCCTTTAGAAGATATTATATGGCCTAAAACTATGCCATGAGTTACCATGAAATGGCACTTCTCCCAATTTAGCACAAGATTTGTTTCAACACATCGTTCAAGGATTAGAGACAAATTGTTCAAGCAAAGGTCAAATGAATCACCAAAGACACTAAAGTCGTCCATGAACACTTCGATTATGTTTTCAACATATTAGAAAAGATACTTACCATACACCTTTGAAAGGTAGCCGGAGCATTGCACAAGCCAAAGGCATCCTTCTATAAGCAAAAGTACCGAAAGGACAAGTGAAAGTGGTTTTCTCTTGGTCCTCGGCCGCTATCTGTCGATTATAACCTGAATAGCCATCAAGAAAGCAATAGTAAGAGTGTCCGGCTAAACGTTCAAGCATTTGATCAATAAAAGGTAAAGGAAAGTGATCTTTTCTAGTGGTGGCATTCAATTTTCTATAATCAATACAAACCCTCCAACCGGTTTGCACGAGTTGGGACAAGTTCATTCTTATCATTCTCCACCACGTCACACCTGATTTCTTTGGTACTACTTGTACAAGGGCTTACCCACTTGCTATCGGATATGGGGTAGATAACACCCACTTCCAAAAGCTTGAGTATCTATTTTTCACAACTTCCATCATGGGAAGATTCAAACGACGTTGCGCTTCCCTTGTAGGCTTTGCATCATCCTCCAAACGAATTTTGTGCATACAAACGGCGGGGCTTATACCCTTGATTTCGGCAATTGTCCATCCTATGGCCGTCTTGTACTTCCTTAGCACCCTTAAAAGTTTTTGCTCCTGTAAATCATTAAGCTCATTAGAAACAATCACAGGTAACTCTTCATTATCACCCAAGTACAAGTACTTTAGGTGATGGGAAGAGGTTTCAATTCTAACTTTGGAGATTTAACAATTAAAGGTACAAGCTTTTCATCACTTTGCATGGTAAAGAAATAAAAGAGATATTATGAGTTTCCGGGCATCCTTGTAGTGAATTAAGATCACCAAGGGCTTCCTTGACTTCATTACCACACTCTACACCATTATCCATGGATGTAGTTAACACGGTTCCAAAGCATCATCACCGTTTAATTCAAACATTTGTTGTGCCAATGTATCCATAACATCAATGGAGAAACAAGAATGGACATCACTAGGATATCTCATCGTCTCGAAAATGTTGAAACGTATTGTTTCTCCATCAAACTCCATGGTTAATGTTCCCTTATCCACATCAATTATGGTTTCGCCGTTTTCATGAAGGGACGCCCAAGTAGCAATGGAAGATACGAGTCCGGTGATCCTTCATCCATCTCTAGCACACAAAAGTCAGCTGGAAATACAAGTTGATTAACCTGCACAAGAACATCCTCAACAATACCCATTGGGTAGACATTAGATCGATCGGCTAATTGCAATACAATTTCAGCCTTTTTAAGAGGACCAAGATCAAGTGAATTATACATTGACGCCGGCATAACATTAACGGATGCACCTAAATCCAACATAGCTTTGTTAAATGTTTTGTTACCAATTGTGACGGGAATGTCAAAACTACCGGGATCCTTGCACTTAAGTGGGAGTTTGTGTTGTAAGATTGCCGAGGCATTCTCCCCACACTAAGCACTTCATTACCTTTGAGCCTTTGTTTGTTGGTACACAAGTCCTTCAACACCTTTGCATACTTTGGAACTTGCTTGATAGCATCAATGAGTGGTATGTTCACATGGATCTTTTTAAGAACGTCTAAAATCTCCTTTTCTAGTTCGCCTTCTTAGAACTTGCAAATCTGCGAGGAAAAGGTAGAGGAGGAACATAAGTAGAAACCGGAGTTTTAGAGTTAGGAATAGGTACCTCGAAGTTTGGGAGAATCCTCATTCTTCTCCTCCAAAACAGGTTCCTTTGGTGTGTCCACCTTGCCCGGATCTGTAATTTCGGTTTGCACAAGTTGTGTACCACTTCTCAATGTAATAACATTGACACCCTCTTTTGGGTTGATAGGTTGAGAAGGGAGTTTCCCACTATTTTGTGCCTTCAATTGGTTCAACTCAATAGCCATGGAGCCCATTTGTGTTTGCAACTCCTTGATAGCACTCTTAGTTTCTTGTTGACTCTCTTTGAACATGGTAGAAATGCCTTGCATCATGGTTTGAAGCTTTGAGTCAATATCGGAACCTTGATTTTGCATTGATTGTTGTGCTTGTGGTTCTTGAAATTGTTGTCTCGGCTGGAATTGTTGTTGTTGAGGTTGAAATCCACTTGAAGAGTTGAAGGTAGGTTGTTGAACCGCTCCTTGCTTGTTGGCATAGCTAAAATTGGGGTGATCTCTCCATCCCGGATTGTAAGTGTTAGAGTAGGGATCATACGAGTCTTTGTTGATTTGGAAAGATCGCATTAGCTTGCTCATCTTCATAACATTGAGGAGAACTTGGTATAACCGCGGCTGCAACTTGTTGCATCATTGCGAACATGTTACCCATTTGTTGACGAAGTTCCTCAACCTCGCTCACTTCATTCACTCTTCTTAGAAGCACATCCGAACCACGACTCAGAAATTCTTTGTGAGTTATTTTGCCATGTTTTCAATCAACTCTCTAGCTTGTGCCACCGTCTTGTTCACTAGTGCACCACCACCCGCAGCGTCCATAAGATTCCTATCACTTGATTGGAGTCCTTCATAGAAATATTGGATGATCATAGCATCACTGAATTGGTGGTGAGGGCAGCTTGCCACCAATCTCTTGTATCGTTCCCAACAGTCATATAAGGATTCTCCCACATTTTGCCTCATCCCACAAATCTCCTTGCGAATTTGAGTAGCCTTTGATGCAGGAAAATATCTTTCCAAAAAGAGTTTCTTCAGCCCATTCCATGTAGTGACACTTAGGAAGGTAAATAGAACAACCAATCCTTAGCACTATCCATTAAAGAGAAACGGAAAACTTTCAACATTGCACCATCCGCCTCAACATCCGCTGGAAGCATAGCCGTGACAATAGTGTGGAAGTCCATAAGATGTTTGTTTGGATCTTCATTCACCATGCCATGGAACTTTGGTAATTCTCTAAGCAACCCCGGCTTTATCTCAAAAGTAGAGTTCGCTTGAATACACCCATGTTGTATATCAAGCATATGAGAAGCTAAGTCCTTGAGTGAACGATTTGCATCACCCATTGCTTCTTCTTCTTCCACGTGTGGTTCGTCTACGATTGGAACCTCTTTTTCTCCTTCTTCTTGAGTATCGCCTTCCACCTCTAACTCTGGATTTTCTGTTGTGTCTTGACTTGGTTGGAGTATTGTGCCTCTTCGAGTAGATATCCCGCACCTTGGGTAGTTCCAATCTTTAGAAGCCAGGGATTAGGCACCTGAAAACAATTCTCCAAAACAAGTGAGAAACAAGACAAGAACCGAAAAGCAAAGATAAAAGCAGAAATTGTAAAAAGAAACTAAAAACTTAATAACAAGCCGTATGCCTCCCCGGCAACGGCGCCAAAATTTGATCGTGTGTTTCAATCCGTCAAAAATAATTTCACTTTCTTACTCACTAAATTTAAATGAAGCACAAGGTAAGGAAGAGTTCGTATCCACAGAGAGGCAATTGTTGTTATGCGATTTTCAGTTTCTAAGGTAACCAAGGGGGGATGTTTGTTGTTTAAGCGAAATACTAAAGTAAAAATAAAATAGAGCAAAGCAAATAGTTGGAATAATCTATAAGGAGAAGATATTGGTCACAGGATAGTATCATTCACAAGCATGTATTTTCATCAATGATTAGAATTGGTATTTTAATCTCGTATTTATTAAAAGTCCTAGGATACCTTGATCGCAAGTATAACCCGTTAATTCCCTGTTTTCATCACAACCACATTAAAAGATGCATATGTGAATTCTTCCTAGAAAGCAACCTAAAGTGTAAAAGCACAATTAGATTTAACTCCCTAAAAGCAATAAGTTCTATGGAATAAGACTAATCAATGCAAACGAATGTGTAAAAGCACTAAACGTTTTAACAAAAGTTATGATTCACTTGTGACTAGTAAGATATATCACTACAAGCACTACCCACAATTATGCTACTTAGAATCAGAGATAAACAACTTTTTCGTATTGAGAACCCTAATATAGCTCTAGAGATGAACGCAAATCGGATTGATTCCGGACTCAACCTAACAAGTATTCAAATCTTATAACACTATTAATTGTGAATCACAAACAATAAATTACTTGAGACAAAACTAATTCATAGATTCAAAAACATGTTGAGAAATCAACTTTTATCCCATAACCAATAATATGTTTAGCTACTCATAGCTATGGAGTTCATCATAATAATATTAATTGAAAAGAAGAAGAAGATGAACAAAAGCAAACCCTAGAAGCGTAAACAAAACGGCTCTCCAAAAATTCCAAGAATAAGATATCCCATAAGTTGTAGAAGACCTTCCCTTTATAGTTTTTCTCCAACTTCTAAAATTAGGTCTAGTCTTCAAAGTCCATTAGATGAATCCACCAAGCCCATAAGAGAGAGAAACCCATGTAGGAAATATGTCCCAAAAGTGGTCGCCGGAAATCTGGTATTGTGGCCGGAAATTGGTCGGAAGAGTCGCCGGAAAGCATCTCAGGTGACCGGCAAAGTCCGCCCGGTCACCGGTCAATGGGTCGGATCGGTCGGGTCAACGGGTCAGCTCACTGAGTCAAACCGGGTCAAACAAGTAGCTAGATGACTCAACTCAGAAATCAGACCTGAGTCAGGGTCTAGTCAGCCGAGTCAGCTGTCAGGATGAGCTGCCATTGAACAGTCCAGTGTTGCACAATCTTGGTGCATTACCAATTGCAATTCCAGCCAAGAAGGCTGTGCATTCAATACCTCCCTGTAAACCTGATTAGCCACCAATTCAAGCTATCTCTTCCAGAACCAACACCACCATAACACCAGCTGCAACACTGCACTTCAAATTCAGACCTGCACCTTGTTGCTCCTCTGCTACTTCCATAAACACTGTAGTTCATATTTCAGCTCCATACTGCAACTTCACATACATTCTCCGCTTCAACTCGACTGCAACATTATCTCCAGCCATCACCCTTGTACCAGAGCCACACCAACTGTATCATTATTACCATCCATTCCACTCAAAGATAGCAACTTCATTCTCTCCCTGGCTCCTTTGCACACAACCTTGACTTGCACCTCATCCATTTCAGCTCAGTGCCAACATCAAATACCACACTGACTTCTCCGCAACTCTTATCTTTACCAGCACCAGGCCCAATAGCACCACTTTCTTGCACAGCGTAACTGCAAATCCCCTCTTCTCTTCCTTGTCCGAATCGAACTCAAAACCCATAATTCAACAGACCCGTCTCCGCTCTTTTGATTGCACTCTCATCCTTCCCCTGAACAGCATCAACACATCTGCATCTTCACCAACATAAGCCACATAACACACATTCCACCTGACAAGTCATTCTATGCACCTCGGCTGTTCAGACCTGCCACTGCAACAGTTCATAATCACCACCAGCCATGACATAACCAACAACAGTGCAACCATACTCTTACAGCTCTGCCTCATACCACCACCAATTCCATCACAGCCTTCAATCCTGCACTTCACACAACCAGCTTTCACAGCCATAGCTTCTGCATCTCTTCCTGCCACTGCAAACTGTTACCAACACAACTTCCCAGTCTGTCACCTATCTCAGCAAAACAGCACCACCTGCAGCATGCAATTCTGCCATCTCCAGCTTCATAATACCAGTTCCTCCATAACCCACAATCCTGAGTTACAGGTCTCTCATCAATAGCAAAATAAACCTAGGCATACATCTAAAGCACCCTGCCAGTTCCCTTCTCTGTCTTAAGCTTTCTCACAGCAACAATTCCAACATCAGATGCATTACCAGCCCTTCTCGGCAATTCCACCTCCCGCTGCCGGATGGCCAAGCTGCGGCCTTTAGATCATCACCTGCCACTTTCCATGAATCAACACCTCAACCAATTCTTACAGTCTCAGATTAACAGCAGCAGCAGGTACATGTTCTTCAGTCAATCCAAACCCAAATCGAGTTCATCCTTGGCACCAGCAGCTGTTGAATCTTCACAGTTGTTCAACACCCATCTCAGCTCCCTGAATCTTCACCAGAAACCCCTAATTTCCTCAGCGTCTTCTTATCCTTCTTCTTGAAATCCATGGCAACACAGATTCAACCCTCTTTCTTCCTGTACAAACCCTAGTTCTGATTCTATCCATCTGAAACAATCTATCAAACCCATCTATATGGTTTTCAATTGAAGCTCAGAAAACCAACTCAACAGATTCATCTCAAAGGTTTGTTGAAAACTCATTTCGATCTCCATCTTCTCCCTGTTGTTCTCAGATTCGACCATCAACAGATTCATCTCTTTTCTCGTGGATTTCCTTCACCAGCAACATCTAGTTTCAATACTACCAATTTCCTCTCTGAGTTTCAATCTCTCAGTCTCATGGTGCAACCATCCTCTCTCGATTTTTCAGATCGAAGAGGAAATAATGAGAAATTAATTTCTCACTGAACTTTAGGTCCTGTGTAAGAAAATGAGAGTGGATCTGACCACCAGTGTCCCGCGAGATAAGGGGTTATGGGAGTAGGGTTATACCCAGTGTCCAGTCACCTTGATAAGGGCTACCCAGCTGGCTGTCATTTAATACTTCTCCAAAAGAGAGTTGTCCCTTAACCTTGGGTCAGCTCCATATATCACTTGCTTGTGAGATGACAATTTCGCCCTTTTTTTTGCTCAAATTGGATAATTTCTTCTTCTTTTCCCCCATGAGACTCCAGCGTACCTGATAACTCAAAAGCAAACATAAAATACATAATTCACACGAAAAATAGCAAAGAAAGCATAAACTCTATATAGTAAATACGGTGTATTCTACACCTATCACTTACTCAGGGAGAGAAGAGATAGAGAAGCTGGTGGATGTGTGAACTACAAGAGCTGGTGATACTCAAGATGATGGAAATAGAAGGAGGAGGAACTGGGTAGCTGTTGAAAATGATTTTGGTGTTACTATCATGGCCATAACTGTTGTGTTTGACTGTTCTGTTGAGAAGATTCAGGGAAGATGGCAGAGGCTCATGGCACTGGGGTGATTGCAGTTGGTGGTTGAAAGCTTCTGAGTTTAGCAGTGGTGGCAATGAATGATGAGTTTGAGCAACCGATGGCTAGAGTTGAAATAGTAATTGCAGAAATTTGGTGGTATTTGTGAGATGCAAATGACTCAGAGCCGACGAGATTAAGGGAAGGATCTGTTGTTCTTTGTTATACAAGGTGCATGGGTGATATTCTTTGCAGTGATTGGAGATGATATCATTGCGGTGATTTTGCGGCTCGGATGGAGATATCCAAGGGGAATGAATCGTGAAGATTGTTTGCAATTGAGAGCTAGACCGAGATGGTGTTAGCTATAAAGATGCAATGGGATTGCAGGGAGGACAGATGTATGTTTAGGATACAGGGCAAGAGCAGATGATAGAGTTGCAAAGTGACTCAGGTGTTGGCTTGGGTCTGTGAGCACAATGGATGTGCAATTGTTGCCGCTGGCATTTGAGGTGAAATTAAGATGCAAGTTGAAGTCAGTCTTGGCACGGGAGTGTGATGCAAAATAGGATGGCTTAAGACTCGGTTAAGGGGTTGCTGCTATTGGGTTTGAGCTTCAAGGCCGTGATGGAATTGGTGGTATGATGCTGTTGCAAATGGCAGGCTTGAATTGACATGAAAGTATGGCCTGGTGGAGTATGCACTGAAATGGATGTGGATCTGAGACATGAACCTGGTTTGTGTTGGTTGGAGTGATGGAGACAGTGAAGGCATGAACTAAAATTGGTAGCCCAGGGCCATCATGGCTGGAAGTGTAGTGATGCACCATCCTGGTGCAACACAAGATTTGGCCTTTGCAAAATTGTTTTGGCCTGGCAAACCAGTTAGGCTCTGACTCAGCTGAGTCGTTTCTGACTCAGTTCAGACTGATTCATTACTCTAACTCGGTAATCTTCCCTGACTCACCTTGACCCGATTTGACTCGGTGATTTGGACTGAGCTGACCGACTTGACCGAGTTGACCCGAGTTGACTCGTTGACCGGTGACCGGGTGGACTTTGCCGGTCACCAGAGCTATTTTCCGGTGCCGGATTCCGGCCAAATTCCGGCCACAATACCAGTTTTCCGGCGACCATTTTTGGGCAGAGTTTTCACATGGGTTTTTATCACACATGGGCTTGGTGGATTTCTTTCTTTTGGACCTTTGAAGATTAGACCTAATTTTGGAAACAAGAGAGCTATTTAAAGGAAAGACTTCTACAACTTTTGGGATATCACATATTTTTCTTGGAACTTTGGAGAGCCGGTTTTATTTACGCTTCTAGGGTTTGCTTTTGTTTATCTTCTTCATTTCAATTAATATTATTATGATGAACTCCATAGCTATGAGTAGGTAAACACATATTATTGGTTATGGGATAAAGTTGATTTCTCAATATGTTATATGATTCAATGAATTAGTTTTGTCTCAATATTTTATTGTTTGTGATTCACAATTAATAGTGTTATATGATTTGATAGCTTGTTTGGTTGAGTCCGAATCAATCCGATTTACATTCATCTCTAGAGCTATATTAGGGTTTTCAATACGAAAAGTTGTTTATCCCCGATTCTAAGTAGCATAATTGTGGGTAGTGCTTGTAGTGATATATCCTACTAGTCACAAGTGAATCATAACTTTTGTTAAAACGTTTAGTGCTTTTACACATTCTTTTGCATTGAGTAGTCTTATTCCATAGAACTTATTGCTTTTAGGGAGTTAAATCTACTTGTGCTTTTACACTTTAGGTTGCTTTCTAGGAAGAATTCACATATGCATCTTTTAATGTGGTTGTGACGAAAACAGGGAATTAGCGGGATATACTTGCAATCAAGGTATCCTAGGACTATTAGTAGATGAGAGATTAAAATACCAATTCTAATTATTGATGAAAATACATGTTTGTGAACGATACTATCCCGTGACCAATATCTTCTCCTTATTGATTATTCCAATTACTTACTTTGCTTTCAATTACTTTTATTTCTTAGATAAAACAAACATCCCCCCTTGGTTACCTTAGAAACTGAAAATTGCATAACAACAATTGCCTCTCTGTGGATACGAACTCTTCCTTACTTTGTACTTCATTTAAATTTACTGAGTAAGAAAATGAAATTATTTTTGACGGATTGACAACCGAGCCAAATTTTGGCGCCGTTGCCGGGAGGCATACGACTTGTTATTAAGTTTTTAGTTTCTTTTTATAATTTCGCTTTTATCTTTGCTTCTTGTTTTCTTGTCTTGTTTCTCACTTGTTTGGGAGAATTGTTTTCAGTACCTAATCCCGGCTTCTAAAGATTGGAACTACCCAAGGTGCGGGATAGCTACTCGAAAGGGGCACAATACTCCAACCAAGTCAAGACATAACAAAAAATACAGAGTTAGAGGTGGAAGGAGAAGTACAAATAGAAGGAGAACAAGAGGTTCCAATCGTAGACGAACCACACGTGGAAGAAGAAGAAGCAATGGGTGATGCAAATCGTTCACTCAAGGACTTGGCTTCTCATAGGCTTGATACACAACATGGGTGTATTCAACCGAACTCTAATTTTGAGATAAAGCCGGGGTTGCTTAGAGAATTACCAAAATTCCATGGCATGGTGAATGAAGATCCAAACAAACATCTTATGGACTTCCACACCATTGTCACGGCTATGCTTCCAGCGGATGTTGAGGCGGATGGTGCAATGTTGAAAGTTTTCCGTTTCTCTTTAATGGATAGTGCTTAGGATTGGTTATACTATTTACCTCCCGGAATTGTCACAACATGGAATGGGTTGAAGAAACTCTTTTTAGAGAGATATTTTCCTGCATCAAAGGCTACTCAAATTCGCAAGGAGATTTGTGGGATGAAGCAAAACGTGGGAGAATCCTTATATGAATGTTGGGAACGATACAAGAGATTGGTTGGAAGCTGTCCTCACCACCAATTCGGTGACGCTATGATCATCCAATACTTCTATGAAGGACTCCAATCAAGTGATAGGAATCTTATTGACGCTGCGGGTGGTGGTGCACTAGTTAGCAAGACGGTGGCACAAGCTAGAGAGTTTATTGAAAATATGGCAGGGAACTCCCAACAATTCTTGAGTCGTGGTTCGGATGTGCTTCTAAGAAGAGTGAATGAAGTGAGCGAGGTTGAGGAACTTCGTCAACAAATGGGTAACATGTCGGCAATGATGCAACAAGTTGCAGCCGCGGTGATACCAAGTTCCTCTCAAACTTATGAGGACGAGCAAGCTAATGCGATCTTTCCAAATCAACAAAGACGGTATGATCCCTACTCTAACACTTACAATCCGGGATGGAGAGATCACCCCAATTTTAGCTATGCCAACAAGCAAGGAGCGGTTCAACAACCTACCTTCAACTTTTCAAGTGGATTTCAACCTCAACAACAACAATTCCAACCGAGACAACAATTTCAGCAACCACAAGCACAACAATCAATGCAAAATCAAGGTTCCGATATTGACTCAAAGCTTCAAACAATGATGCAAGTCATTTCTACCATGTTGAAAGAGAGTCAACAAACTAAGAGTGCTATCAAGGAGTTGCAAACACAAATGGGCTCCATGGCTATTGAGTTGAACCAATTGAAGGCACAAAATAATGGGAAACTCCCTTCTCAACCTATTAACCCAAAAGAGTGTGTCAATGCTATTACATTGAGAAGTGGTACACAACTTGTGCAACCCGAAGTTACTGATTTGGGCAAGGTGGAAACACCAAAGGAACCTGTTTTGGAAGAGAAAAATGAGGATTCTCCCCAAACTTCTGAGGTACCTATTCCTAACTCTAAAACTCCGGTTTCTACTTATGTTCCTCCTTTACCTTTTCCTCGCAGATTTGCAAGTTCTAAGAAGGCGAAACTAGAAAAGGAGATTTTAGACGTTCTTAAAAAGATCCATGTGAACATACCACTCATTGATGCTATTAAGCAAGTACCAAAGTATGCAAAGGTGTTGAAGGACTCGTGTACCAACAAACAAAGGCTCAAAGGTAATGAAGTGCTTAGTGTGGGGGAGAATGCTTCGGCAATCTTACAACACAAACTCCCACTTAAGTGCAAGGATCCGGTAGTTTTGACATTCCCGTCACAATTGGTAACACAACATTTAACAAAGCTATGTTGGATTTAGGTGCATCCGTTAATGTTATGCCTGCGTCAATGTATAATTCACTTGATCTTGGTCCTCTTAAAAAGGCTGAAATTGTATTGCAATTAGCCGATCGCTCTAATGTCTACCCAATGGGTATTGTTAAGGATGTTCTTATGCAGGTTAATCAACTTGTATTTCCAGCTGACTTTTGTGTGTTAGAGATGAATGAAGGTTCACCGGACTCGTCTCTTCCATTGCTACTTGGGCGTCCCTTCATGAAAACGGCGAAAACCATAATTGACGTGGACAAGGGAACGCTAACCATGGAGTTTGACGGAGAAACAATACGTTTCAACATTTTCGAGACGATGAGATATCCTAGTGATGTCCACTCTTGTTTCTCCATTGATGTTATGGATATATTGGCACAACAAATGTTTGAATTAAACGGTGATGATGCTTTGGAAACCGTGTTAACTACATCCATGGGTAATGGTGTAGAGTGTGGTAATGAAGTCAAGGAAGCCCTTGGTGATCTTAATTCACTACAAGGATGCCCGGAAACTCATAATATCTCTTTTATTTCTCTACCATGCAAAGTGATGAAAAGCTTGTACCTTCAATTGTTAAATCTCCAAAGTTAGAATTGAAACCTCTTCCCGACCACCTAAAGTACTTGTACTTGGGTGATAATGAAGAGTTACCTGTGATTGTTTCTAATGAGCTTAATGATTTACAGGAGCAAAAACTTCTAAGGGTGCTAAGGAAGTACAAGACGGCCATAGGATGGACAATTGCCGATATCAAGGGTATAAGCCCTGCCGTTTGTATGCACAAAATTCGTTTGGAGGATGATGCAAAGCCTACAAGGGAAGCGCAACGTCATTTGAATCTTCCCATGATGAAAGTTGTGAAAAAGGAGATACTCAAGATTTTGGAAGTGGGTGTTATCTACCCCATATCCGATAGCAAGTGGGTGAGCCCGGTACAAGTAGTACCAAAGAAATCAGGTGTGACAGTGGTGGAGAATGATAAGAATGAACTTGTCCCAGCTCGTGTGAAAACCGGTTGGAGGGTTTGTATTGATTATAGAAAATTGAATGCCACCACTATAAAATATCACTTTCCTTTACCTTTTATTGATCAAATGCTTGAACGTTTAGGCTGGACACTCTTATTATTGCTTTCTTGATGGCTATTCGGGTTATAATCAGATTGTGATAGCGCGGAGGACCAAGAGAAAACCACTTTCACTTGTCCTTTCGGTACTTTGCTTATAGAAGGATGCCTTTTGGCTTATGCAATGCTCCAGCTACCTTTCAAAGGTGTATGGTAAGTATCTTTTCGAATATGTTGAAAACATAATTGAAGTGTTCATGGATGACTTTAGTGTCTTTGGTGATTCATTTGACCTTTGCTTGAACAATTTGTCTCTAATCCTTGAACGATGCGTTGAAACAAATCTTGTCTTTGAATTGGGAGAAGTGCCATTTCATGGTAACTCATGGCATAGTTTTAGGCCATATAATATCTTCTAAAGGCTTGGAAGTCGATAAATCTAAGATAGACCTTATTCGTGCTCTAACCCCGCCCACTACGGTGAGGGAGATACGTTCTTTTCTTGGTCATGCAGGTTTCTATCGTAGATTCATCAAGGACTTTTCCAAGATAGCATCACCACTTTGTAACTTATTGCAAAAAGATGTGGTTTTTAATTTTGATGAAAAATGTATGGCGGCATTCAATCGTTTGAAAGAGCTTTTGATTTCAGCCCCTATCATTAAACCACCGGATTGGAGTAAGCCTTTTGAGCTCATGTGTGATGCAAGTGACTATGCGGTTGGTGCGGTGCTTGGACAACGTGTGGGGAAGCTTCCTCATGCTATTTATTATGGTTCTAGAACGTTAAATGAGGCCCAACAAAACTACACAACCACTGAAAAAGAGTTATTAGCTATTGTTTTTGCTTTGGAAAAGTTTCGCTCTTATCTAATTGGTACAAAAGTTGTTGTTTTTCCTGATCATGCAGCGCTTAAGTACTTGCTTACAAATAAAGAGGCGAAACCAAGGCTCATACGATGGATTTTACTCTTGCAAGAGTTTGATATTGAAATCAAGGACAAGAAAGGGATTGAGAACACCGTTGCGGATCACTTGAGCCGACTTCTTCGTAGATAAGGAGACTATCTGTTGCGTGAAAGTTTCCCGGATGAGCAACTA
Organism: Papaver armeniacum; assembly: GCA_023531295.1. Lineage (NCBI taxonomy): Eukaryota > Viridiplantae > Streptophyta > Magnoliopsida > Ranunculales > Papaveraceae > Papaver > Papaver armeniacum. The sequence continues at coordinate 325,021 of JAJJWW010012994.1, forward strand.
TTCTCAATTGCCTTTGGAGAACCATGGTATGCCGATATTGTCAATTACTTAGTTTCTAAACAAATCCCAAAGAACTTGTCTCGTGCTGAGAGGGACAAACTTAAGAAATTGGGGAACCAATACATATGGGATGATCCATACTTATGGAAACATGGTAGTGACCAAGTAATACGAAGGTGCGTTCCCGAATCTGAATTTAATTCTATCTTGTCTTTTTGTCACTCTTATGCTTGCGGAGGACATTTTGGGAGTAAGAGAACCGCTCACAAGGTACTTGAAAGTGGTTTTTATTGGCCAAATTTGTTTAAGGATGCACATATATTTTGTACAACTTGTGATAGGTGCCAAAGAACCGGCAATCAAGGTGCCCGAAATCAAATGCCACAAACTTTTATTCAATTTATTGAAGTTTTTGATGTATGGGGTTTTGATTTTATGGGGCCTTTTGTCAACTCCCATGGGAATTTTTATATCTTACTTGCGGTTGATTATGTCTCGAAATGGGTGGAAGCTAAAGACACCCCAACTAATGATTCTAAAGTGGTTTCAGATTTTGTGCAAGCTCATATTTTTGCAAGGTTTGGAATTCCAAGGGCCATAATTAGCGATGGGGGTTCTCACTTCAAAAACAGGATTTTACAAAGCTTGTTGACGAAGTACAATGTGTCGCACAAGATTGCAACACCTTATCATCCCCAAACCAATGGACAAGCCGAGGTGTCTAACCGGGAGGTGAAATCTATTCTAGAAAAGACGGTGAACCCAACAAGGAAAGATTGGAGCATGCGACTTAATGATGCTTTGTGGGCGTATAGAACTGCATATAAAACACCTATTGGGATGTCTCCCTTTAGGCTTGTTTAGGGTAAACCTTGTCACTTACCGGTGGAAATTGAGCATAAGGCGTTTTGGGCTATTAAACAATGCAATATGGAGATGGATGGGGCTGGAAAGAAAAGGAAGTTACAACTCCAAGAGCTAAAGGAGCTTCGCAGTGATGCATTTGAAAGCTCACGCATTTATAAGGAAAAGACGAAGGCATTTCATGATAACATGATTTCTATAAAACAATTTTGCATTGGGCGAAAGTGCTTTTGTTTAATTCTCGCTTGCATTTATTTAGGGTAAATTAAGGTCACGATGGATCGGACCTTTTATTGTTACTAATGTGTTTTCTCATGGTGCGGTGGAAATTGTAGCATAGCTACGGGGAAAGAATTTAAAGTTTATGGGCATAGGTTGAAACCATATTATGAGAATTTCACTTCAAGTGGTGGAAGGAGTTAACTTTGTGGATGTGCTCCTCCGGAGGAGTCATAGAAAGCAAGGAGATAGTCGGGCTGACGACTTTAAACCAAGCGCTAATTGGGAGGCAACCCAAAGGATGAGTATTTCTTGTCTTGTATTTATTTCTTGTCTTGTTTTTAGCTTTTTCGTGTCTTATTTTTTATTTTTTCTGATTTTTTGATAGAATTTCCCACCTTGACTTACTTTGGACGATTCAATTACATTGAGGACAATGTAAAGTTTAAGTGTGGGGAGTGGTTTGCGTTGTAAATTTTTGAAATTTTCAACTTTTGTGTAAACTAGTGAATAAGAAAACTCCAACTTATGGTTAGTTTAGAGTCACATAGTATACATGTCGCTAAGATTACATCGAGAATCTCATAAGAGTGACTGAACTTAGAGATGACAGAGAACATGATCGGGTTTCTTAATTGTATGAGAGTTAAAGTTGGATTTAACCATGCTAGTGGCAAATAAGGTGCAGACTGAATTCGGTATTGGAGTAGTGATCCCCTATAGTGGAGACTACCCATGTTACATAATGTGAGGCACCAACCTTCAATTCTTTGTACCTGTCTAAATTTGTGCTTTTAGAGTGTGTTTCACCGTACGTAAATTCCGGGCAGAATGGTGAGCTGCCCAACCTCCCACCATAGAAGCACTATTTTGATCTCTTGAGTGATATTTTTATCAATCATGATGGTGACATCGAATTGCTAACTTACATACCACTTGTAATCTTGTTCGCAGTTAGCACCATCCACCTTATCTCTCTTTACACCAACAGGTCCATAGAAACACCATCATCATCAACAAGAGGAGCATCACAAATTCGAAGGAAAGTTGAACACGTTCAAGGTTTACAAGCAACAGTACAGAAATGAGCAGATTTCAGATTCAAGTAAAGCAACAAAACAAGGAGCAAATTTTTTTATAAGTTGAAGACTATTGTACAAGAGTGAAAATTATCAAGATGAGAGTTCGAGTTTATGATATCAAGACATATAAGTTGTGAAGAATCAAGCGGTAAAGTACTTACACCATGGCCTTTGTACTTACATTTTTGTTTTATTTTATCTTATTTGTATTTTATTTTCTCTTGTCTTAAAAAAAAAAAAAAAAAAAAAAAAAAAAAAAAAGACAAGAGAAAATTTCTTTAGGTTCATTACTAGTTTTATCTCAAAAAAAAAATTAGGTTTGTATAGTTCGTTTTTAGTTTTGTATTCTTTCAATAAAGCCAATGGGAAGAAGGAATATCTATAATGAAGTTTCAAGCGACAAGAAATTAGAGGAAAGAATTACATTGTCAAGATTCTACGAAGTTCAAGAGTTATCATCAAGAGTTGAAGATCGAAGACGAAGATGAAGACACCGATTGAAGACCGAAGACGTTTCTATGGATGCTGTGAGAGTGGTGCTAGCTGCACGCCGAACGGATACGAGGTAAATAAGCATATTCCCACCTTCGTTAAGTGGTTGATTTCCTTTCGAAGAGATCGTCAGAAAAATGGGTTTTCAAAATTATAAAAGATGTGGGTTTTCAAAACTTCGGAGGGTTTTTACCTTCCTACCATTCAACGTGGCGCAGATTCTATCTTCATTCCTACCGGACACATGTGTGACCCATAAAAAGTTGTTTATTATTGAGAGCAACATCATAAAACCCTTTCTTGTGAGGCAGAGTCGAGACTTTCGATCACTCCGAACCCGAATTTTTTGTCGAGAAGGGATGGTTATTTCTCTCTCAACTTTTAAGAATGAGATTATGTTCATTTATGTGTCTAACTTCTTATGACTAGTGTGCAGAATCTCTATGTCTTCTTAGCGCGTTGGATGCTATCATTTCGGAGAACTAGTAAGTTGGAAAAGTAGGTTTTGTGGGTGTATCTCTAGTAAACCCTCACGAGACTATAACTCGTCCACTAGGGACACCTAGGGGTTTAAAGGCTTGTTATTTATGCTAAAAGTGACCGTAGCCTCGACGACACGGAGTTGTATGTATTCTTTAGAATAAGTTTTGTTTTGTTTGATTTGCTCGAGGACTAGCAAAGTCTAAGTGTGGGGAATTTGATAGGTGTAGAATACACCGTATTTACTATCTGGAGTTTATGCTTTCTTTGCTATTTTTCGTGTGAATTATGTATCTTATGTTTGCTTTTGAGTTTTATAGGTACAATGGAGTCACCGAGAACAAAAGGAGAAAAATCACCCGTTTAAAGCGAAAAAGAGCGAAAATACCAATTCAAAAAGCGAGCGAAGCTAGCTACGGTTGAGCAAAGAAGTGAATAGGCAGTCGGTTCCGCGAAACCGACAAGCTATGCAAGAACTGGGAAGCCCTTTTCCTATTTCTGGGTGCCTAGAGTCATTTCTGGATAACCCCTTATCTGGGACTAGGGGTTGGCTGAATCCAATTATTACAACCCTAGATCGAGAGTCTCTTTCTCTCATTCATTTCATTCACCTGAAACAGAATTTGAGAACCAACAGCCTTTGCTACTGTGCGAGGAGATTGAGAAATGAATTCAGAGAGAATCAGAGATTGAGGGAAGAAATCGACGATGCAGATTAACGGGAAACACGAGTGACAGAGGTTCTTCTGATCTATAAGCTATGGTTCGTGGTTGTTCTTTGGTGGTATTAAAGGATGAGAGTTTCTTTTCTGATTTGAGAAACCGAGATGGGTTTGCTGCCAATGAAAGATTAAAGAGTCGGGTTATGCTTATATACAAATCGGAGGAGAATTTGAAGCTAGGGTTTCATTCGAATTTGAGGTTGTTGAAGAACAGATTTAGGGATTTGATGGAGAAATTGATGAAACTCAGATGGGGATTAGGATTTCTGCTACAGATGAAGGTGGTGATTCTGTTGGTGCAAGAGGTAGCGAGAAATTGGTGTTGCGGGGGATGTGACTCACGAAGTTGCAAAGACAGAGCTACTGATCGGATGGCATGAATGGCAATTACAAGGCGAGACACGAATGGTCACTTTGTTGTGGTGGGATGATGTTGAAGTTACTAGTGGATTCATGTTTGCTTGTGAATTATTGGATGTTGATAATGAGCGATGCGGTGCGAGATGGCTTGAGTTTACTCAGGGGAGAGAAGAGATAGAGAAGCTGGTGGATGTGTGAACTACAAGAGTGGTGATACTCAAGATGATGGAAATAGAAGGAGGAGGAAGCTGGGTAGTCGTTGAAAATGATTTTGGTGTTACTATCATGGCCATAAACTGTTGTGTTTGACTGCATTCGTTGATCGGGGAAGATGGCGAGGCTCATGGCACCGGGTGATTGCGGTTGGTGGTTGAAAGCTACGAGTTGCGGTGGTGGCAATGAATGACAGTTTGAGCAAACTGATGGCTAGAGTTGAAATAGTAATGGCAGAGCTGGTGGTATTTGTGAGATGCAAATGACTCGGAAGTGTGACAGGCTTAAGGGAAGGATCCGTTGTTCTTTGTTATACAAGGTGCGGGGACCGATATTGCTTTGGCAGCAGATTGGAGATGATATCTTTGTTGCGGTGATTTTGCGGCTCAGATGGAGATATCCAAGGGAATGAACTGTGAAGATTGTTTGCAATTGAGAGCTAGACCAGATGGTGTTAGCTGTAAAGATGCAATGGGATTGCAGGGAGGATAGATGTATGTTTAGGATACAGGGCAAGAGCAGATGATGGAGTTGCAAGTGACTCAGGTGTTGGCTTAGGTCTGTGAGCACAATGGATGTGCAATTGTTGCCGCTAGCATTTGAGGTGAAATTAAGATGCAGGTTGAGCTGGTACTGGCCTGGGAGTGTGATGCAAAATAGGATGGCTTAAGACTCAGTTAAGGGGTTGCTTCTATTGGGTTTGATCTTCAAAGCCGTGATGGAATTGGTGGTATGATGATGTTGCAAATGCCAGGCTTGAATTGACATGAAAGTATGGCCTGGTGGAGTATGCACTGAAATGGATGTGGATCTGAGACATGAACCTGGTTTGTGTTGGTTGGAGTGATGGAGACAGTGAAGGCATGAACTAAAATTGGTAGCCCAGGGCCATCATGGCTGGAAGTGTAGTGATGCACCATCCTGGTGCAACACAAGATTTGGCCTTTGCAAAATTGTTTTGGCCTAGCAAACCGGTTAGGCTCGACTCACCGGTGAGTCGTTTCGACTCGATTTGACCGATTCATTACTCTAACTCGGTAATCTTCCCTGACTCACCTTGACCCGATTTGACTCAGTGATTTGGACTGAGCTGACCGACTTGACCCGTTGACCGGGTGGACTTTGCCGGTCACCTGAGCTATTTTCCGGTGTCGGATTCCGGCCAAATTCCGGCCATAATACGAGTTTTCCGGCGACCGTTTTTGGGCAGAGTTTTCACATGGGTTTTTCTCACACATGGGCTTGGTGGATTTCTTTCTTTTGGACCTTTGAAGATTAAATATATTTTGGAAACAAGAGAGCTATTTAAAGGAAAGACTTCTACAACTTTTGGGATATCACATATTTTTCGTGGAACTTTGGAGAGCCGGTTTTGTTTACGCTTCTAGGGTTTGCTTTTGTTCATCTTCTTCTTTTCAATTAATATTATTATGATGAACTCCATAGCTATGAGTAGCTAAACACATATTATTGGTTATGGGATAAAGTTGATTTCTCAATATGTTATATGATTCAATGAATTAGTTTTGTCTCAATATTTTATTGTTTGTGATTCACAATTAATAGTGTTATATGATTTGATAGTTAGTTTGGTTGAGTCCGGAATCAATCCGATTTACATTCATCTCTAGAGCTATATTAGGGTTTTCAATACGAAAAAGTTGTTTATCCCTGATTCTAAGTAGCATAATTGTGGGTAGTGCTTGTAGTGATATATCCTACTAGTCACAAGTGAATCATAACTTTTGTTAAAACGTTTAGTGCTTTTACACATTCGTTTGCATTGATTAGTGTTATTCCATAGAACTTATTGCTTTTAGGGAGTTAAATCTAATTGTGCTTTTACACTTTAGGTTGCTTTCTAGGAAGAATTCACATATGCATCTTTTAATGTGGTTGTGATTTAAAACAGGGGAATTAGCGGGATATACTTGCAATCAAGGTATCCTAGGACTATTAGTAGATGAGAGATTAAAATACCAATTCTAATCATTGATGAAAATACATGTTTGTGAATGATACTATCCCGTGACCAATATCTTCTCCTTATTGATTATTCCAATTACTTACTTTGCTTTCAATTACTTTTATTTCTTAGATAAAACAAACACCCCCCCTTGGTTACCTTAGAAACTGAAAATTGCATAAAAACAATCGCCTCTCTGTGGATACGAACTCTTCCTTACTTTGTACTTCATTTAAATTTAGTGAGTAAGAAAGTGAAATTATTTTTGACGGATTGACAACCGACCACCAACCAACACATGACCTGGATAAGGAACAATGAAAGGAGGATCGAACAAAGCTCCGGTTGCCCTACCAATTACCTCACCGGTCACATGAGCCTTGTCGGTTGCGTGGAGTTCTTTCGGAAGAAGTCGCCACGACGCCTTTATTAATTAGAACACGCTCGAACATTCTTCAAGGGGAGCCACCTCAACAATAGCGGATGTTGCCTCTCTTACATTCCTCCCGATATCTACTTCGCTTTGGGTGCTAATTTCCATCACGAACCCATCAACAAGATCACTTAGGGAGGCACCTTGTCCAACCGAACTTGCATCATCCCTGTCATGATCTGAAAAAGGAGCGGTTTCGCGAGACTTCTCAAAGATGAAGATCGGTGCGCCCGGACTTCTCGGCAAAGATGAAGATCGGGCACGCCGGACTTCTCAACGGGAAGGCCAATATTACCAGCCTTCTCATTCGAATGCGCGCCAACCTTGTGAAGACATTCTCTTCGGAATTCCCGATTTCAAGCAAGAATCACTCTTAGAGGAATTTACTCCGGAGAAATGAAGGAATCAACAGAAGAGATTTAAATACACCGCATATTGGAGGAATTGAGGATCACCGAACCACATGCCCGCCTCTTAGATCTCACTCTTGCCTGGGACCGCAATCCTCGGCTCGGGGTCCGTTTGGCCGGAAGTGGCCTCAACCGAAATGCTCATTCGGGGACGTCGAAGATGGCTCACCACGGAATCTGTCACAACATCCTCCGAGAATTCTTGGACATTCAACAATTGCTTCCTCCAAAATTCCTTATACTTGTCGGTTACCACCGAGTTTCTCCCAATAGGCCGAAGGGAAGACTCGAGATGCAAAGAATATGTCAAAGCATCAAAGATAACCGGGAGAAGTTCTTTTGAAGCCTCCAGGACGAATAAAGGGAACACCCTGGTCAAATCCCATTTGACGAGCATCCCTGTCGATGTTATACGAGTCACAAAGAAGAGCTTCGTTGAATAGAGACGGGATATATCCCTGGAATGCAAATGCGAGGTAAATAAGTTCACTAGATTTCATAGTCTCGGATGAGCAACGCAAAGAGCATCGGGACCGTCGAAGCAATAGCAAAAGTCTTTGGCTGAACAATGGAAGGGTGGATCGGCCCCCATGGACGGAAAGTTACAAGACACATTATCAAAGATATCCACGAGTTTCGCACCAGTTCTGGGACGCCTCCTCTGCCAACGGAGTATTCTCGAGCCACCAGACAAATTGACGAGTGAAGTTGCAGGAGCAGGAGCATAACTTTTGAAATGTTCCCACAAGAATGCCTGAAGAAAAGCAAAGTGGACATACGACTCCACCTTCTTGTACCCGTTGGAAACATGCATATCCATTGCTAAGGCGTCCAGATGAGAATACAATGATCCAAGGAACAAGGCACCTAAGGGAAGAACTTCACCTTTTGCTAGCTTTATAGCAATCTTAACGAGAACACCCCTTATGGTTTTTTCCAACCGTCGTCATATATATCTCTCGGATAACCACAAAGACGGGAATGCAATCACACCGAGCTCATTTTCCAACTCCCGATTGGCCGGGGTTTGAGAGGAGACCATTCCGATACCCACCAGGTATAAAAGCATCTTGTATCTTTTTCTCCTCCTTGTCCGATCGTCGAAGTCCGCCACCTTTCGGAGTATAGTGTCATAATCACGTTGTTCCGTGTCGAAAGCTCATAATAAAGATTCCCAAAGAACGGGAAGGTTCATCAATGCAGCTACGCTTTCCGGGGTAATAGTCATCTCTCCCCATCTAGATATAGTTTGTATGAGTAGAAGGGCGCCACCGAGAAATGAAAGTAATCAAGCCTGCAAAAGCGTCTTTCTTAATTTCAAGAGTAGCGAGATGCCATGACTCGCATCGAGGATTTGCGCTTTGGTCAAATTGGCTTTAATGTTCTTATTATTTAACATGCGCCTCATCCATCCTTCATAAGAGGCCAGTGGAGTATGACAAGTCTTGAAGTCGATAGGACATGGCGGATATTCATTTCTTTGAAAGACAGTAACCTCATCACAAGTCTTAGAAGAAGAAGATGGATCACCCTTCTATATTTTACGAATCGGAAAGCGGACTATCCTGTGAGAGGGATGTCTCCTAATGTTTGGAAAAGACAAGGTGAACAACTCATCAACAATGTTTGGCATATCTTTGAAGCTGTCAACACTTCCCGACTTGGCTTTTGACATTATCTCCGAAGACATATCGACAGGAGTTCTTTTCTTCATTCTACAATAAATACATGAGTCGGTACTTGTAAAAAAAAACGAACGTGAATTGCATTCACGTTGAAAGATCGGTATAAGTTCCAAACAGGCTCAAGTTTCAAGTCGGTATAAGTTCCAAGCACCGACTCAAGTTTCAAGTCCGGTATAAGTTTCAAGTAGGTATTGGTTTCAAGTCCGGTATTGGTTTCAAGTCCGGTATTGGTTTTAAGTCCGGTATTACTCAAGCTTCATATCAGGGCACAAGGCTAGTATGAGGTCGACTTTCGGTCAAGCATGTGTGGGTGGGACCCACGATTCGGATCAAGCGCACATGGTGGGACCGCATACACGTATTATAACACGGTTTTTTCATAAGAATTGTGTTCATGAAATTCAAGCCAAATTTCTCTCCAAGCTACAACCTAAGAAGCTAGTTTTGCATGCAATAACGGAAGAAGAAGCAAAAATGACGTATTCACGGACTTGCGGAACTAAACCATCCTACCAAAAATGGGTGATTTTTACTATCAATCTTGATGAGAAAGCTAAGCATGATGCATCTATCAAGAGTTTTTTACCTAAGAAATTAGGGTTTTTCCTAAAAAAAAAAAAAAAAAAAAAGTGAAACCTACCTTGGACGGACGGACGGCGGCGCACGTCTGACGGTGGCAACTCCGGCAGCAGCAATGGCGGCAGCGTCAGCAGGAGCGGCGGCGTTGGTCACGGACGGGAGCTGCTCAACAAAAAAAAAAAAAATCGTGAGATAAAGAGAAGGGGTTAGTCTCTTTTATAGACAAAAATTAGAAGAATCCCAATAGAACAAGGATTCCTCTTTTGTTTGGATTCCTTTTTGATTCAAACACCCTAAGGAAGGAAGCCGATCCATCAAGGCTTGAGATCGCGCACGTATGGAGGATTGCCCACGGCGTAATCCCTCCGTGTAGACTTCCTTTATCTTGTCTTCTTACGTTTGTATATGTCACCATCTCATGCCTACCCCACAATAGTTTAACCATTATGTGCTAGGCATGGGACTTATTGTTGATGGTGGATTTTCATTTAAGGTTAAAATTGTAAAAAAACCAGAAAATCATGCGCTGACATCTTGTAAAAGATAAAGCCATTAATAAGTGTTGGATACTCCTTCACTTTACTATTTCACCTAGAATGGAGCATGTGGCAACAATCCCATTCTTTGAATACATGAAATTCATCCAGGTTGGAGCATGTAGCAACAATCCCATATACCCTGTGAATTTATAGCATTATTAATTAATGCGTGAGCAGCCTTGTATTTCCTGTACTCATTATCAGTGCGGCATGACGACTGAGTGTTGCTCAAAGCAGAGCAACACGAACCTCCAAGCATTATAATGAAAGCATGTACGAAATACCCGTACAAAGTTGCAACTCTCGGTGTGTTATACTAGCCCGATTGAGAACTCTCGGTGTGTTATACTAGCCCGATTGAGCATCCGGACTGTCCAGTATCAGTCTGGATATGATCTCGTTCATCCAACCTCACCAGTGTGATTGGATGGCCCAGATCAATTCCATAACCCCCAAGCAGGTATGGAATATTCACCGCCGAACCAACGCGGACCCCGCATGGTCGGCCTCCCCAAAATATTGGCATAGCTTGCCAAAACGTCCAAACCAGAGCGGTATGGGCGGAAAACCCTAAATTAGGGTTTGCGGCATATTACATGTGTCGCAAAACAGTCTTAACATCCATCTTCGTAGGTATAGATGGAGGGTGTAGATGTAGATTCAAAGGGCCCAGAGCATGTCAACACAATCACCGTGGGCCCGCCTACATACTTGACCAATCGGTCAGGACCAACCATGGTTGGTCGTCCCAATTCGTGCGCCCAAATGAAGCATGGTTACACGGCCGTGAAAGCCAAAATTAGGGTTTCGAGCATCACGAGCGTCCATCTTCTCCGGCACGAATGGAGGGTCCCAGTTAGATTAAGTGTCCGGTCATACCAGCATGACCACCGTGGGCCCGTCTATCCCTCACTGATCGGCCAAGGCATATCATGCCCGGCCATCCCAAAACGCGCGTCCAAACTTGCGTGGTTACACTTCCCAAATTGCAAGGCGATCTCGACCACTCAACTTCAGGACGATTTGAGTGGCTTAAATCATGTTTTCATGGGATAGTCAGTATAGGCGTGAACACCAGCTTACCACCTACACGCCAGTCGATCGACCAAGACCGTCCAAGATTGGTCGTCTTGGAACGCATGCGTCCAAACTAGGCATGTCACGCTGTTTCCAATTCCTTTGCGGCAATGGATTTGCCGCAAACCGATCTCAACCACCCCTCTTTGCCGGTCAAATCGAGTGGCCTAGATCGCGCCTTTATGGGACAGAGAGGTACGGACGTGTACACCGGCATGATGTTTACACGCATGCCCGGTCGGTCCTTTCCAAAACCCTTCCGATGCTTGGTTTCGACCAAGCTGAAGAGTGATGCCTGCGCACCTCTTCAAAACCCTGATTCCATCAACGGTCGCAGATGAGTGTATCAAAGATCATCTCGTCCGTCCGGCCTTCACCGGCTTGGGTTATACAACCCCAGTCGGAGTTAATTGGTCGAGTGAGGCGTCATGGTAATCTCCACCCATCACTCTACCACACCATGATGCAAAGACTGCATAAAATACACATGATACTTCACAAGTATCAACTTCCCGAATAACGCAGTTATTCAATTTAGCATTACATGCTACCTTTTGTGGGTCCCACGATCCACACATTCAGTACATCAATCATGTCACAAACCGGGGGATACATACCGGGGTATTGGTCCAGCGGTTTACGGCGTGCGGCGTGCAACGCGCCATCACAAGAACGTGTTATGAAGTCATGGACGGTTAGAGATGACGGAGGAGAAGTGGGCAAGACCGGTCGTGTAACACCAACACACAACTCCACTACTCCATCACTCCACTTCCTCCACTTCCCACGAGATACGTGAATAAGGCTCAAATGACTTGTATAAATAGGTTATCCTCCCTATTTTCCAAAACAGGAGAAAAAACAACACAAGTCCAGACGAGACGAAACCAAGTGTTAATACAAAACGTATTCAAACACCCGAGCACCGCTTGCATCAATCGTAAGCTTCGCTCACCTTTATGTTACAAGTCATAAGCAAGCCAACACTTTCACAATCTCAACACCTTCTTCGCTTCCCTCCCTAAGATCAACCCCATCTCCTTCACTTTGTGACCGAAACAAGTCCGGAACGGCCATTTCTTGGTTTAGGCCGGACTTGCATGATTGATTTCCGAATCTACAAGCACTCACCTTGCAAAGTGCATTTGTTTAAGGTTTAGACTCATTTCTCATCTACACACCCCAAATTACCAAAACCGGAGAAATAGTTTTCACCCATAAACACCACTAAAACAACGTAACACATAAAGTGAAAGATCTCAAGCCAATTGCAACTAACATCATTTCTTGGAACGAGATTCAAGAAGCAAAGCAGCTTCGAAATGCCTAAAAGGCTCTTTTCTCCACTTGGTATATGCGTCCTGAGCTTGATACCTATTCCCTCTGTATCTTGCACGAAACTCGTTGTATTTGCGACATAATTTGATGAGTGCAGTTGTTCGATTTTGTACATAGAGATCACTGTAATCAATTCTGCGTTTCTTACCATCCAACAAGTTATTCATGTAAGGACCAGTCCTAACAAGACCCCAAAAAGACCCGAAGGGCGGTGATCTTCCGGCAAATCCGATACTATGTAGTAATTTTTAATCCACTCGGTTTCTTCCTCAACATCTGCTTCTATCTTAGCTTGTTTTTGACGTTTAAGGATCTTTTTAGCTTCTTTGCGATATTGTTCAAGCATTGCTTCCTATTCTCATTCTCTTTTCCCATTGAGTATCTCTTCTTACATTACGGCAATTGACTTTGTGGTTTCTTCTTTCCTTCTTAGTTTTTCTAGTATTGTAGCAACTGAGTTGGTGGTGGTTGATGATTGATTTCCTATCAGAGTGGAAAATTTGTTCCTCATAAGTTTTTCTTTTTCGAGGGCATTGGTGAAATTGGTAGTTGGTGATTGATATGCCATCAGGGATATGTGTTGGAGCTAACCTTGTTTTTTTTTTTTTTGAGGTATCAAGTGCAATGGGTGTATCCATTCCTTTAAATAGATGAGGACATAACGGCTCTTTTCCACTTTATCATTCCGGCATTGTCAGTAACTTATATCCCACGCCGACAATGCTCTTTACTGGTCTATGGTTTAAAAAAATAGCCGTTAGGCATTGAATGCAATATTCCGGCATTGAATGGAGGAAGTACGACCATGTCGGTAGTGCATGCCGGCACGCTAATGTATATAACTTCAACGTCGGAACATGGATTATTGTAGACAGAATTTTAACACTTAGCTCCGACATAGAAAATATACAATATCTATATAATAAGACCGTTAGAGATTCATTTCTATATAATACCCCCCAATGCCTTTGGAAAAATCTACACAAAGCACCCACCAAATAACAAAAATCCTTCTCTCAAGAAAGAAAGAACCAAAAAATAGATCAATCAAGCACGGTTAAAGCTTCACAAGCAATGGGAGATTCATCATCAAGCTTTATTTGCAAAGTAAGTAGATTGAACATTACTAACAATATATGGACACTTAAAATCTTCACTACTATGACACATAACTAATATAATCTTCTCTTACAGAATCATCATTGCAGGTGTCAAATTTGCAAGTCACCTTCTCATCTAGCCATGGAGTGTCCTTTTATTTATTCAAAGTTTAGAAGCTATGATGGGACACGCCGGTTTTGGATTGCAAAAACTGATGATGCTGAAAATGGAAGAATGTTTCTAAGGTGTTTGAATTACCCAAAGTGCGATGAGTTTCAATGGTTTGACAAAGCTATTGAACTAGCAGAATCAAGAGAAAACCACAAGGGCCAATGCAAGCCTATTGATGGGTGTGATGGGTGCTATATGAAGGGAAAGGAATATGTTGAAAGAGAAGATGAACTAATGAAGATGGTCGACACGAGATTCCGGACGATGTCTTGAAGATATTCGCGAAAGGCTCAAAGGTTCCGCAATTGTTGAAAAGGGATGGCTTACTAAATAGGAGATCATCTTAAACCAAAAGAGCTCCATTACCATGTTTTAGTATGTTTTAATTTAAAGTTTGAAAACTAATGTAATAGATTATCTAGGAATGAAATAAATAGAGCATTCGTAACCTATTTATAAACAATATCAACATAGTATATTTATCAAAATCCAAGTCGGAATTATGCAAAACTATGGAAGAGTAAGAAAATCAGAATTCCGGCGTAGATTCAATAATTTTTTTACTGCCGGAACTACCCATAATCTACACAGAAACATGGACATTTTCATCTATTATGCCCGGCATGGATTTAGAGAAAATTGTTCCGTGCCGGTACCAATGACGGCATAGAATTTTGATTGCTTTTAATGCCGGAACAATTACCGGTGCTGTGGAACTTAAACATTTGAATGCCGGCGCTTCTCGTGTAAAGAAAACTTACAGAGACAACATTTTACTAGAAATCTAAACATATTCAACATAAACCAAACAACTGAATCATGCTTAAATGTTCTTCATCAAAGTATCATAAACCAAAAGTAAACCAAACAACTAAAGAGTTCAACCAAAAAACAAGTTAGAAATTGTTCAAAACATAACAACCACCATCCAAATAACGAAACACAACAATAGAGTTCATCACTAGGTCTTTTGCTTCTTGAAAACGGGCGCCTTCCTTGTTTCCCCAAACAAAGCTCTTTCACTTGGGTCTTCAATTTTATCAAGCTTTTCCACGATTTCCTTCATTTCTTCAAGGGATAGCACAACAATAGAGTTCATCACTAGGTCTTTTGCTTCTTGAAAACGGGCGCCTTCCTTGTTTCCCCAAACAAATCTCTTTCACTTGGGTCTTCAATTTTATCAAGCTTTTCCACGATTTCCTTCATTTCTTCAAGGGATAGCACCTCTCCTTCCTTGTACTTGCAACCTAACAACTTCTTCAACTTGCCAAGCCGACGCCGCTAGTTTCATATATACAACACATAATTAGTATATATATGCTAATATAAAATTATATGTACATTAAACGAGTAAGAAATTAACAATACTTACTAGCAATCCAACGGTCTTATTAAGTTAGGTCATCGTAGGTGGTGCCTCTATAGGAGTTGGAACGGGAGGGTTTTTCTGGGGTGGAACTTCGACGTCTTCCGGGCGCACGACAAAAGGATGTGACCATTCCAAGTAATCATCAATGTAGGTTGGGTTGGCTTCATCACCGTTGTTCACAAGCTCCCAATTAGTAGCATCTACCAAACGACGTGGTTCCCTATCCCTCCAATGTTTTGGTTCTGGAGTTGGATCATACTCTACCCTCAATTTTGTGGAACTTGTCATGCACTGAGAAAAATCAAGAATGTACCTTTCATGAGAGGCTGTCATCTTGTATCCAAGTTGCCGCATCACACGTCGAGGATCAGCCATAACGTATCCCTTTGGGTGGAACAAAGGCCCTTGGTAAAATGCAATGTTATAAAACCTCAAGTATTGGCGGTTATCTCTAACCTCCTTGTAAGGGTGGAACACAACATCTTTAGTAGTCATCGCGTCCAGAGCCAATCTCATTTCTGTCAGTCGATGATTGTTACCGGGCTTTGGATGGTTGTTGAACTCGTATCTCTTGGCTCTAGGCTCCCCGGGGTCATCAAGGGGAATAAACTTCAAGCAGGGGTTGTCCTTGAACAATGTTGGGAAATGTTCATAAGCCCACACCTATACAAATGTGAAATGATACATATAAAAATCGGTAAATTTTGTTTCTAAATTCATGATAAGGATACATGTGAACAATATAAATAAGAACATAAGTTTAAAAACAAAAATTCCTGGAGTAGAGTGAAATTCCTAACAAATTGGTTTGCAACCGCCTTAGAGGTCCTTCTCATCTCCGTCATCAAATGTGCCATTTCCAAGGTGCCCCATGAATAGGTAAAGACCTCTTCCAACGGATCCAAGTACTGAAGGTAGTTTGCACTAACCCTGTTGCTACTAGTGTCGTGGAATACCCTAGTGCCCAAGATGAATAACAGTACACAACTCGTTGTATAACGAATCTGTGCGGGGTCCCATCCATCCTTCAAACTTATTTACTTTGTCTTTTAAAACTTCTCCTTAAGCAGGGTCAGCTTGATGGTCTTTTTCCTACTAACCTTAGATACATAGAAGTTTTCCACAGAAGTTTTGTAGTCCTAACCAAACAACTTGTTAGTAAGCTCGTGCAACTTCGTCCATTCTAGCTCAAAAGAATTATTATCTCATTCTGCAATTGATTTGCCGATAACATTCAAGCATAGAATGTTCTGAGCATCATCAGGGATGAAGGTCATCTCTCCAAACGGGAAGTGCATGGTATCAGTTTCACCATGATACCTTTCGACGAAGCAATTGACTGTCACAATATCTGGCTTCACGAAATTTTTAACCAAAGGATATAGACCAGAATCCTTTACTATTGCTTGTACCTCTTCATGCTCCTTAGACAAATCCCAATGAGCCACGGCTTGGTTTCGGCAAACATGCAAACCTTCGTATGATCCTACAATTAGGATATAATACGATTAAGAGATTTTGCATAAATACAAAATAATACATATGCACGAGATAGAAATTCTTACATAGGTCTGATATATAGTACGAGCCCAAGAGTCCTTGTAGCCAAATAGTCCAAACGGGAAGTGCATGGTATCAGTTTCACCATGATACCTTTCGACGAAGCAATTGACTGTCACAATATCTGGCTTCACGAAATTTTTAACCAAAGGATATAGACCAAAATCCTTTACTATTGCTTGTACCTCTTCATGCTCCTTAGACAAATCCCAATGAGCCACGGCTTGGTTTCGGCAAACACGCAAACCTTCGTATGATCCTACAATTAGGATATAATACGATTAAGAGATTTTGCATAAATACAAAATAATACATATGCACGAGATAGAAATTCTTACATAGGTCTTATATATAGTACGAGCCCAAGAGTCCTTGTAGCCAAATAGATACCATAGATCATAAGAAGATGCGCCCCAAATTCTACCACAATCAAGGTCGGGTATCATGTCATCAACATGAGGAAGGTGCGAACCTTTAAATTTTACTTTGCCTTTGCCTTTCCCCTTGCCTTGTGTGGGTTGTTGACTTGGACCACCTTGTTCTATTACTCCTTGGCTTTGGTTTGCTAATTGAGTTGGATCAATCTCATTATCTTCCTCCTCACTTTCCTCTTCATCTTGCTCATCTTCCTCCTCAATAGCTCCGGTAGATTCACGGATTACGATTTTACTATGATCACGTCCACTCTCCCAAATTTCCCCTCTTGTATCATCACCCAAACGCTTTTTGTTATTCCCTCGAGGAGGCAGAGACTGAGGAGTATCAAGATCATCCTTCCTTCTTTTCTTAATGACAACATCTTTAGCTTTTCCTTTGTTAGCCTCCTTTCCTTTAGCTTCCTTTGCTTTAGATCTATTTCAAAATAAGCACGAAATAAATATAAGACAACTAACTTTCGTTTCTAATACCGACATAGATACACCACATTACGGCATAGAATCATCACTACCGGCATACCAAAAAAAAGTAACGAACATGCCTGGAACCAATACCGGCATTTAGAAATAATTTTCGAGGATGCCGGTACACTTTAGCAAATTCCTGGATAACAATATACCAGTACCGGTAGATACGTAAAATAAAAACTCATGCCGGGACCTAATACCGGCATTGACAAAAAAATGTCGAAGATGCCGGTAATATTTCTGAAGTTCCTGGATACCAAAACTCCAGCACCGAAATGGAATCTAAACTAAAATGTATGCCGGTACAAATAACAAAATATTAGGGTTTTATGTTTATTAGAAGCTCACTACCGGCGTATTCGTAAAAGTTCAAGTCAATGCCGGTACTGGGTTCCGAAGTGGTCTTCATCCTTAATAGAATGCTGAAACTAAGTTCCGGCGTGGTTTTCAACCTAAATTAAATGTCGGGAGATGCTGCCGGTGTGGTCTTCATCCTAGATCGAATGCCGGTACTTATTTCCGGTGGGGTATTCATACTAAATTGAATGCTGAAATGCGAAACTCAATCTGTTTTGATTAGGGTTTGTGAGTTTGACCTAAACCCATAAATACAAATCGTTTGAAACACTAATTAAATAGTTTTAAATGACTTACCTTATCACAGAAGCCATATTTCTGAGTAGTTGATCGTCCGATAACTCTTGTTCTTCGTGTTCTTGCTCTTGAGCAATCAAAGCAAGCCTCTTTTGTAGTTTTTGTTGAGCAATCGATTTTGACTTCGATTGGGAATTTGGTTTCTTTAGTGGAGGCATGGTTATGATTTGGGTAGGTTAATCGACGAAGAAATTTTTGATTTCACGATTAATCGTCGATGAAGAAGATGATGAAATTTTTTTTTTGAAACCTAACCCTAAACGAGAGTGCCGAAACTGATTTGAAAATGGGGGATAAATGATTTGGTTTTTAGATTTTAAGTTTTAGTAGAAAGGGTATAACAGTCTTTTCATAATATTTTTTAATTAATCTAAGGGTGTTTTAGTATTTTCTCCACAAAAAACACCCCTTAGCAGACACCTTTGGTTGGGGGAAGTAATTCATATCTCCAAATTAGTTTTGATATCCCCCAATTGCGCGTTCTTTTTAATGGAGTTTTTTCTCGTATTCTTTTTTTCATAAATCTTTTGCTTCTTCAGAACTTTCATAATTTCAATTTTGTTCTTTTTTGTCAAACATATTAGTCATTCAAATTTTCTACAACATACCCATCTGATTCAATCTCTTCTCATGGAAAACTAATTTTACAAGTCTTCCTGACTACTTTGTGGGATCCTTTGGTGGCATTACATTCAACAATGTGGAACGTTCCTGATTCAAGAACAGTGGTGTTACAAAGAATAAAGCTTACAGCAGTGGTGCTAACCATCATCTCTATGATGGTCTATATCAGTAGTATCAGTCTAGGAATTTTCTTATATCAAACCCAATCTAGTCAAACCAGAAATCCCTACCCATACCAGTCTATCGCCAGAAACCTCCATTGCAAAAAAAAAATTCAAATTCAAAAATTACCTCCTAAACTGTCGCGTATAAATAGCCGTAAATAAAGCTCGAGTCATAACTATCGTATTATTTCCTTTTCAGAAAAGAATATTCTGTTCAACACCATTCCTTGTCAACCAAATTTGCAAGATTTTATCCTAACATATAGGAAGAAAGTTTGTTTCCTTAGGAAAGTCTACAGCTGCCGCAAGAATAATTCAAACCTGATATATAGGAAATAAAATCTTTATTTTAAGAAAGTTCACAGCTATCACCACAAAGGCTGTTTAAAAGGATATTTTGATCAGTACCAACCCAATACTTCTCAACTTCAGCATATAGAACACGAAATAAAAATATCAAGAAACCCTAATATGGCGACCTCCTCTGACAATCGTATCAATCAACTCTCACGACAACTCAGAAGATCCAATATTGAACTACCAGAAAGGAGAAGAACAGTAGGATCTTCACAAGTCATTCAAGATGCTGCAGATGAGTGGACTTTTGGAATTTTGGGAAAGCTTATGTGGAAACACAAGATCGATATGAGAACAATCACATCAGAGATCAACTCGCTTTGGAGGAACTACAGGAACAAGCAAATTCGAGTTATGGGGCACAACTTGATGCTGGTGCGACTGAAGTCAGAATAAGAAAGATATGAGGTTATTCAAAATGGTCATTGGATCGTAGGGGAAGTTCTTTTTGTCGTACAGAAATACACAAATGGTGTACCAATCTCGGAGTACAAGTTTACTCACCAAATCTTCACTCTACAGTTCAAATATTTGAAGCTTGAACACCTAAACAGTTTGGTTGTGGATGAAGCAATTGGTTTTATTGGAAAGAAAATATCAACACACCCACCAAACTGCAGACCTAGATATGGAAATACTGTTAAAGCTAGACTGGAAATCAGTCTCACAGAACCACTGCATAGGGGTGGCTGGTGGAATACTGCTACAAATGAGAAGGTTTGGATTAGATACCATTGGGAACTTCAGCCTAAGAAAATCTGTGATAAGTGATTTGTCATAGATCATAATGACAACAAGTGTCTTCATACATCCCATCTCTTATTTCTAAACAGTCTGTCAGAAGAATAATATGCAGAGTACATAAGTAATGAAGCTGATGTATATGAAGGAAATGATGAAAGAAGCATGGAGAAAGATGTCTCTTTTTTTGAGATGAACCCTGAAGAAGAAGATAATGGAGTCAGTGATGAATCAAGACAAACAAAGAGAATGAGAAACTCTGTCCTCGATAATGAACCATCAATGAACCCCCATGATATTCATGTTCAACCACCCAACACTACTGGCAATACTGTAACTACTGCTATACACTCATCAGAACTCGATGATGGAAGCAAATGAATCAAGAACCAACACATCACGAAACCACAATGATCGGTCATGACATGACCGCTCGGGTATATTCAAAACTTTCTTATCAAGTTTTTCCATACGTCTCTTACAGTCCAAGTTTTAGCAATTCTAGGTCTTTCATTATTTTTATTTTTATCAACAACTATCTTTCCAATATGCGCATTATTTCCTGGAACTGCAATGGTTATGCTGCAAAAGATACAAAGAATTACTTATCCGATCTCAACAAAATGCTTCAGCCTGACATTATTTTCTTGCAGGAAACAAAAATATACTCAGATAAAATTCTTCAGCATGTTAGACCGCTAGGCTTTCCGAATATTTTTATGTAGCTTCAATAGGTAGATCTAGAGGCATCTGTCTTTTATACAAGGATGGTTTTCAATTGGATATTGTTTACCAAGATAGAAACATGTTCTATTATCTTGTTAAGAGTGACCTGCTAAGCCAAAATGGCTCCTATCATGTGTTTATTGCTCTCCATACCCACAAGAAAGGAAAGACCAATGGAGCTTTATTAAAAATATCTGTGAAACCTTCAACATAAACGCACCATGGATTTTATTAGGAGATTTAAACATAACCATGCATGCAGATGAGAGAGCTAACAACTCTGGCTCTTCTTCTAAAACTTCAAGCTCATACATAGTATAAGACTATCCGATCTAGGTTATCATGGTAGTCCTTATACTTGGACTAGTAACAAGAATGGTCTTGGTAGAATCAAATCTAGGTTAGATAGAGCCCTCATTAATCCTGGTAGCTTTTGTCCTTCACGATGTTATTCTAAAACACTTACCTTTTCTAGCCACGATCACGCCCCATATTCTTAGATTTTTATCTAAATGAGACAACAAAATCTAGAAATTGGAAATTTTTGAATGTTGGCTTAGAGATACTTCTTGTAGAGATCAAATCAAAAAATCCTGGTCAAAAATGTAAATGGTTTTGCATCTTACTGGACTTGAAAAGAAACCGGATAGTACTAGGATAGATCTGTTTAAATGGAATAGAGAGACTTTTGGAAATATTCATGACAATATCAAATGTCTACAAGAGAAACTAACGGATTTGCGGCAATCTAATGCTTCGATGATATCACACAACAAGTCAGGCAGATTGAGCAAGAAATAAATGAATGGCATGCACGTGAAGAGGAGTTCTATAGACAGCAGTCTAGAGATACAATGTTCCGAGAAGTTGATCAGAATACTAAGTACTTCCAACAAACGAACAGAAGAAAATCAAGGAATCGTATTGAATCACTTCTCAAACCAAATGGCACATGGTGTTACGCGGGAAAAATCTTGAAGATCTGCTCACCTCACACTTCACCAACATAATGAGTTCAACTAATCCAGAGAGTAATGAAGAACTTATTAACCTCTTGCCAAAGCGCATCACGAGAAAGCAGGAATATTATCCTCACCGAAAGGTTGAATGAGGAAGAAATATTAAATGCATTACAAAGCATGCATCCATGTAAAGTGCCAGGACCAGATGGATTCCCACCTGGGTTTTTTCAAAATCAATGGGAGACCACCAAAGAAGATGTTATAAGAATGATACAAAGTTTCTTTTTCAGTGGAAGAATGCTTCGGAAAATGAACAAGACGAAGCTCTGCTTAATACCAAAAGTATAACTGCCTCAAACCCCTGGAGATTACAGACCAATAGCTCTTTATAATACCACTTACAAGCTCATCACAAAGATTATGGCTCTGCGTCTAAAACCATTAATGGAGAAGTTGATATCACCAATGCAGGCAGCCTACGCACTAGAAGGCAGATAAGAGATAGCATTATTCTTGCACATGAATTGATACACTGCATGAGGAGGAAAAAAACAAAATGGGATACATGGCATTAAAGATAGATATGTCAAAGGCGTTCGATCGTGTGGAGTGGCCTTTCTTACGGAAAATTATGGAAAGCTTTGGTTTTGCTACTCATTTTTGTGATTTGATACAGGAATGCATCAGTATTACGTAGATTCAGATTATGTTAAATGGATCACCATGCACAACATTCAAACCATCTAGAGGGATTCGTCAGGGTGATCCAATATCACCATATCTCTTCCTACTCACAATGGAAGTATTCACAAGAGCTCGGCCAAAGCGAGAAGATGAGAAAAGATCCAAGGAATCAAAATATCTAGGAATGCACCACCGAGTGTCACACATGATGTTTGCCGATGATTTGTATGCTATTTGTGAAAGTCGATCTCCATAATGTCAACAATTTCTTGTAAATCATAAATGACTTTCGTGCTATGCGGAGTCAATGAGATAAATTTCAATAAAGTATTCTTCTCCAAGCACTTTCATTCAAGACATTGCAGAATTTTACTAAGAAGAGTGAAGATGAAAAGGATGTCACTTGATGAAAGATATCTGGGTATTCCATTGTTTCTCAACAGGAAAAGAACTACATCTTTCTCCTCTTTAGTGGAAAGCATGAAAACAAGATTACTGAAATGAAATGGCAAATTTCTGAATCAATCAGGAAGGTCTGTGATGGTTAAGCATGTCCTTAATGCTATGCCATCACAACAAATGAGAGTATTCAAAATTCCAAAGGCAAATATACAAGAAATGGACAAAGTACAAAGAAGATTACGGTGGAATAAGAAGAATGGAAAATGAGTTTACTTAACCTCCTGGGATAGGGTTAACAGGCAAAAAGAAGTTGGTGGAATGGGATTTAGAGACTTAGAGTGTTTTAATAGAGCACTTCTAGCTAAATCAGTGTGGAGGTTGTGTCATACTTCTCAACAGCCATGGGCCAAAGCTTTAAAGGAAAAGAATTTTCCAGACACTTCAGTTCTACACTCAACAAAAAAGAAGAACTCGACATGGGCATGGCAGAGTATTCAAGGAGAAGTTAGCTTTGTTCAAAAGTACAGTTTTTGGCTTCTAGGTGATGGGAAAAATATCATTACATGGAAGGACAACTGGATCATGGGGAAAAACGAACCACCAGTATCCATTGCAGACTTTGAGATGGCAGTAAAATACCAGATCATGGAAAACCGCAGTAATTCAGCAACTGTTCTCTCCAGATGATGCTAACAATATCCTGCAAATGCGAATTCCAGCTAATTCTAAGGATAAGTTGATGTGGACACTGACCAGAAATGGACAGTTCACTGTCAAATCTGCCTACAAAAAACTCTTGGAGATAAAGACAAATGCAGCTGATGAGTACGACCCTGATATGGTAGCATTGTGGAAGCAGCTTTGGAATTTGGAAACTCTGCCAAGAATCAAGACTTTCCTATGGAAATGCATAAATGATTTGATCCCCTCAAGTGAACGCATGGGCAGAGTCACACAATTCAGTGGAGATCATTGCAGTTTATGTCACCAGGCAATTGAAACAACTAAACATATATTGTGAGAATGTCCTTTTGCCAGAGCTGTATGGAGCTCAATCCCTGGAGCTAGAAGAAGAATGGAGAATGCTGACAAAAGTGTAGACGAGATGGGTTAAAAGTTGGTTCAAAAATGACTTCATCGGATTTGGACGGTGATTGGGTGATCAAAATGGCAAATGCAAGTTGGGAAATATGGAAGGAACGCGTGAAGTATTTTTTGATGGGAAAAACCAAACCCAGTAGGAGTTATCCATAGTATTCAACATATGAATAGCATGACAGGATCATGTATGAGAATAACACCTAGAAGTAACAAAGACCCACAAACTCAAGCAACTTATATATCACGGGATAAATGGATACCCCTAATGCACATGAGACTTACTCATTATGTTGTGATGCTTATTTTTAAATCATTTTAAATGTTAATAATAAAAGAATTGGACTAATACTCCGTAATTCTCGCAGTGAATTCGAACAAGGATGTTGCATCCATGAACGTGGACACCTAGATGCGAGAACAAGCGAGAGATAGAGGGCCGATGCAAGGTGTATTATGGGCGTAAGAGCTCAACTTACAACAAGTATGTTTTGAACTTGATGCTCGAGAATGTGGTGGCGGCGGCTAATGGAGCGTACCAAAGAGTCGATGGGAATCACAAGCAACGGCTCTTGATATCATTAGTTTTCTTAGAGGCATCCTTTATGGACTTGCAAATCTATTCATAGGAAATTCAATAAACCGGTGATAAAGTGGGCTAAGCATTCTCGTTTGTTTCAAGTTAGCAATAGTTGGATGCAATATCCACCAAACTTTATTGTGGAAGCACTATATCTTGACATGAATGGTGTAACCAATTCAACAATCTAATAAAATTATCTCTTTGTATCAAAAAATAAATAAATATATATATATATTAAATTGCTGCCCTTGCCATGTATCAAAATTGTTATATGCTTCAAAAATAAAAAATCAAAATTGTACAAGTAAATAACTCCCACCAAAATTGTTACAATTAGTAAATTACTCCCATGTAGGAGAAGAAAATTATAAACGGAGAAGGACTAATTTGCTTACCTTCCTGAATTGTATCGACTTACTTCCTTATCAAACATAAGGCAGAATCACAGAATTTTCACCAAGGTGTTTCAATGAAATACAACTGTTCACATGTGGAGTTGCGTCAAAAATTGTGGAATTTGCATCGTCCTTCCAAAGCTTGCTTAAAATTTCAGTTCTGAGGTCATAACAATAGAGAGTAGTGAAATTGCAACGCAACAAAACCACATTGCTCTTTGTAATGGTGATAAGGTCGTAGTCCCTAAACGAAGCTTCCCATGTGATGCTAAACTCCTTGGTCCAAAACCAAAAATTCCCTTATCGCTTCTGACGCTGCAACTGTTAAAGTTAGTCTTGTTCTTTTCTTCAATGACCATATATCACACAAATTCCGGGCTTTTGATGTACAAGGCATAAGTGTCCTCCCAGAACTCGAAGTCTAAAAGACAATATGGTTGTGCATTGTGAATTAAGAGATATGAAAATTTGTGGTGGTGTTGGGATCGATTGGAACTCTTCATCCCCCAAATCAAAAGCTATAATCTTCCCTCCAGTACTATAATCTACCCAATAAAGAGATCCGTTTGCATGAATACCTGGGAAGTAAAATGTGTACCGTACATTCCCTATGTACTTCCATCCACCGCCGCCACCAAGAGTGTATACCTGGACTTTCCTCACCCTCTTTCTTAACTGCATTACGTTTCCAATATACTCGTCATAGATTCTTACGACCTTATACTCGTTAGTTGAATGATGATAGCCAAATCCAGCTGCTACGGGAATTTGGAGACCTTGTATGTTAGCATTAGTTCCTTGAAGCCTAACGAATTCTCGAGTAACGGGATTAAATATGATAGTAGGAGTCCCCCATGTCAAGTGTCCGCGGTCACCATTACCACCACCACCACCACCACCACCACCACCACATTCTATGCGATGAAAACACATTACACAAACTAAACCATTGCATGAACCAATTATAAGTTCTTCATCAGGGTAAGGCTTGCTCAGAAGGATAGGGATTTGTGTGAACACCGAACTATTCTTAGGAATCTCGGTGAATAATATAGTATCAGAATTCATAAGCTTATCAATGTCTGCGTAGATGATTCGAGCTTCCCAATTGTCCCCGCTTTTATAAGGTACTGTGAAAAGAACTCCAAGACTGATATAATTGAAGAAAGCGCGCCATGTATTGCAAACTTGTTTGGATGGCAGCACGGAGTCGACATCGATCCTAGAAAGTATCTCTGATGTAATTTCAGATGGAATATTATCCATATTGTTGAATTTCTGACTTGAAAAATTATTAGAATCACCTGGTCGATTATCTCTTAATTTATAGATACACACACTATACTAAACCATTTCAATTTGTGTTTACCAGAATTTTAGTCCCGACACACTTTCTTACAAATAGTATAACAATGATAGTTGGCATACTATGGAACAGAGGACTCCATGTCGATTAGAGTTTAAAAATTATCAGGACTTGACAATGCAGCATATGCATCGCTAGCAAAACACACTTGTAGCACGCCATCCTTACATAAGTTACATTCGTAACGATAAAACATGAATTGAATGCCGGATACACTACATATCCATTCTTATTTAGAAAACAAAAGGCACGAGACACTTGACATTTTTGGGAAAGATGGGGAACTTAGAATTGTACCAGTTCCTAGTTGCATAACTCCTTCCTGTCAGGTAAAACCCGGTACCAATAGTGTACAAGATTGGATACAATGATTGAGAAATCACTGAAATTCCAACGAATGCTAGAATTTCAAACAGATAGTGGGGGCAAATTACACGTCCGAAAAGACCACCCTTTGGGATTTTATACCCTGTATCACTATTTTCCCTCAGCTTTGAGAGTATGCAGTGGTGGTAAAAATTTCCAACGATACCCATTAAAAAAACGACGACTCTGATGTACTTCAAATCGATTTGTGGGTTTGGGACACTTTCAAGTAGATGCTGGTTGTAGACTATGGCAATTGTGGAGATGCAATAGCTAAGAGATATCATGATTGTAATGTTAAGCGCCATTTTTCCACTGTATCTGTGTACAAACAATACCTGCAAAACAGCGAATTAACATGCATACATGCTTAATTTCAAATGGACTTGAAATCTAAATGCACCCTACCTCTGTACGGTACATAAACTAAGAGAAGAGCTAAAGAACAATTCAAACCTCGAAAATCCTCTTCAGGAAATGGAGAGTAAGAGCGGAGTTGACCAAGATGAACCTGGTGTCATGGCTGGGGAAAAGCCAGAAGAAAGAAGCAATGCTTGCAACAAAGGAAGGTGAATACATGGTAAGCATACAGATTCTGGTTGAGAACTTACTCTCTTTTATCTGACGAGAACCTGTTGCATCCCTGAATTTGGAGTACTGCACATTGGCCCCATTTATCTCTGATAACCCACCATATGTCGAAATAACTGAGCTAAAAATAGACATAAATATCATGAAAATAGATTGTGGAGGTGGTTACAGAAATTTATCATAGAAAGACATTATCACTGGTCTCTGGCAATGAAGCTAATAGAGGTTAGAAGAAGAACACCACATTGCCAGTTGCCACCGTCTTATAACACTGAAATAATACTGTATTAGTATATTCCCATAGAAGTCAATGATGGCTCCTTGTTTTTTTGCAGCAGCCGGATCCTGCAGGTAGCAAAATTTTAGATCCTTTTAAATATGAACACATTTTTGTATCCGTGGGTGGAGGGACTCTCAGTGGTGGGCAGAAAAAAATAATGAAAACAATACTAAAAGGAATAGATAGTGGAAGAGAAAAGAAAAAAGAAAGGCTATGGGAACAAGTACTGATAATTTTTGAATTTGGATTTAGACAACCTGGAACAACCCGTATTGTCCACTAGCAGTAGTTCTAATTCTAAACCAACTGGGATTTATCCTATCCAATCCTGTGTGGAACGGAAAACGTGATATGCAGTTAGCTAGTGAATTTGCTAAACCCTAGTACAAGCTAGTCCTCTCTGTGCTAGGCCAGCAGCTAGCTTTTAGCCTTTGACCACAGATTGATACATACAGATTCTGGTTGAGAACCGAAAATCATAGATGACCCCACTCCCTTCCACCATTTCTTTCCCGCAAATGTGTTGATTAGGTATTGGCCAAAGCCAATGACAATGGGCTCCCTGTTTTTCTATGGATCAAAGTTAATGAAACCAAAGGTCTAGTTGGTGCCACACTGCCACGTAATGGTGGAAATGAGTGGGGAAATGGAAGGAGGAAGTGTAGCAGCTTCGGAGAACTTACTCTCTTTTATCTGATGAGAACCTGCTACATCCCACATACCGGAAATGATTTGTGTGGCGAGAATTTTTAGTGGTGTGCAAAAATAATGAGAATTTGCACATAAATCTCAGTGGTGGGCAAAAATAACGGAAATGATTTGTGTCCGGATTTTTTTTTCCCGAAAATCCCCCGCAACACACGTAATGGTGGGACCAAAATCCACCCCCTATAATCCCTTAGTGGGCCCATGGTTGTGTGTGTATCGAGAATTTTTCGGTTAGTGTAGCATTCTGCGCAGAAATAATATAATGAAACCAAAGCTAAGAGGAACATATAGCTGAAGAAAAAAAAAGAAAAAAAAAAGAAAGAAGGCTATCGGAACCATTACTAATAATTTTGGCTGTGGCTTTATAGTTTTTTTTTTTCCCTTAAAAAAAATGGCTATAGAGACAAGTACTGAAAAAAATTGGATTTCGGATTTAGACAACCTAGATAACATTTTTTTTTAAGAGTAGTTCTTTATTATTAAACAAAATTCTCTGGGGTAGGAACGCCCCCATTGAATCATTCGTTACAATTACATTAAGGAAGTTCGGACATGTGTTGTCCTAGATACAAGTATGTATGTTTTCTCCTACTTGTAGTTGTTGTTGGGTTGCATGGTTTGTCAGTCCATCTGCGGCTTGGTTCATTTCTCTATATACGTGCGAGATAGTGAAATGTCCAATTTGGTGTGTAGATGGTGTTGTATTTTCTAATCATGCTTTGAATGATCCATGGGGATTGTGCATTTCCTTTTCGGACATGTTAACGGAGTTCTTTGAGTTTGTTTGAAAGTGGATTTGTGTCCACCCTTGTGAAAGAACTGTTCTGGTAGCTAGGAGGAAGGCCCAAGTTTACGCCACTAGTGTCATGGCTATTCGAATGGCCACTGCCATAGCTAGAACAACTCTCCCTTCCGAGTTCCTGCATATCCATCCTGCTCCTGCGACCTCCGGCGGGCCTCCCGGTTCGCCTTTACTGGCTCCGTCCGTGTTGATCTTCAGCCAATTGGGTGGTAGCGGTAGACATTTTACCCATATGATGGTTGGATTCTCGTTGGTGTTAGATGGACGTTGCAGTGTACCAGCTTATGACTGATTATTTAGCTTGTGTTTAGTCGCCCAATTAAACTTTTGACTGAGCAACAATGATATTTGAAAAGTTTGTTGTGGAGTCTGGATGTAATTGTTATAGACTTTAGCATTTCTAGCGATCCAAATAATCCATATGATGTAACAACAAATTGAGAAGTCTTCTTTTAAATCGGCATTCAAAATGAACTCATGAAAGTTTTATGGAACTTTAAACAAGGTCGTTGTTGTTTAGTAGTTCTTATGTCGATGTTGTTGAGGTGGAGTTATTTAGGGTTGGCTAGCTTGTGGTTGAAAAATACCATTTGGAATTGGGTGCGGGGGAAGTGTCAAATCGTTGTACGGGTCAATTGAAATATTACCCCTATTTAGGTGGATATTTAAGAGTTTCCAAATTTGTCTCGCCTTGTCACAATCAAACAGGCAGTGCTGGGTCGATTCCTGATGTTGGTTACAGATTGGAAATATATCCGTACTGTTGATGTTATTGTTAGAGCACTGCTCGGTCGAACTCGCATGCGTTGTCATCTCAAGCATGTTTGTCAAAGTTAATGATCAAAACTATAAGTCTTGATTTCTATCATATTTATAGATGTCTCGGACTAAGACATAGATTATGTAGTTGAGCTTAGACTTCACGGCGTTCATCATTTGAAGACGAAGAACTACTAAGGGGATCTTTTGGAACTTCATCGACAAAAGGTATGTGGAGACTGAAACTCATCTATCACTTGGAAAGTCTATTTCTACTTTATCTCCTATATTGAGACATAAGTTGTATTACGATATAGTTTTCTATATACACATTTGAGATTTCGGACTGAGTTTATCTCGCTTACATATTTCTCGAAATATGTGTTGGCAAGCTTTACCCGACCAAGTTCATCTTATATCATGTGAAAATTGTTGAGTAACATCTTTCATGGTTTGTGTGATACAATCATTGGTGTAGACTTGGAATGTTTCGTTATGATTATTTCAATATCTTGAAAATTGCTTTGATGCTAATAGTGTGTGAAAACGGCTATTGTCATCCTCTAAGAAAGTTTCAATGATTGAAATAAAGAGCTTAGAATAATGTGACCATGTTTGGATATAAACATAGTGTGTTATCACATTTGTGTATAAGTCCAAAACCCGGAACCTGAAGTATGCGTACCCGCACGCGTACTGGCAGTTGTTGGATGTCTGGGCAAGTATGCCTACCCATACGCATACTGGCGAAAGTCTCACGTCCGTGAATTTCTGCTGAAGTTTGGAATGTAAATTGGTATGCGCACCTGTACGCGTACTGGCGTAACCAAACTCGGTCCGGCTACTTAAGTATTCGTACCCGTTTGCATATGTGAGCTAGTTACTTTCTAAAATCGGTTGTGTACATGTACTAAACATTTATAAAATAAGGAATGCAATCTTTGCAAATAGTGGCTATAATGTTCATGTATTGATTTTAGTGAATCAAATCTATTTTGCTTCAATTGTGTTCTTGAATACTTCTATGAGAATATGGCAATTGAACGACTCTTCTTCGATAGTCGTCAGTAAAGCGTCAAAAATAATTTCACTTTCTTACTCACTAAATTTAAATGAAGTACAAGGTAAGGAAGAGTTCGTTTCCACAGAGAGGCAATTGTTGTTATGCGATTTTCAGTTTCTAAGGTAACCAAGGGGGATTTTTGTTGTTTTAGTGAAATACTAAAGTAAAAATAAAATAAAGCAAAGCAAATAATTGGAATAATCAATAGAGAGAAGATATTGGTCACGGGATAGTATCATTCACAAACATGTATTTTCATCAATGATTAGAATTGATAATTTAATCTCTCATTTACTAATAGTCCTAGGATACCTTGATCGCAAGTATATCCCGCTAATTCCCTGTTTTCATCACAACCACATTAAAAGATGCATATGTGAATTCTTCCTAGAAATCAACCTAAAGTGTAAAAGCACAATTAGATTTAACTCCCTAAAAGCAATAAGTTCTATGGAATAAGACTAATGCAAACGAATGTGTAAAAGCACTAATCGTTTTAACAAAAGTTATGATTCACTTGTGACTAGTAGGATATATCACTACAAGCACTACCCACAATTATGCTACTTAGAATCAAGGATAAACAACTTTTTCGTATTGAAAACCCTAATATAGCTCTAGAGATGAATGTAAATCGGATTGATTCCGGACTCAACCAAACAAACTATCAAATCATATAACACTATTAATTGTGAATCACAAACAATAAAATATTGAGACAAAACTAATTCATTGAATCATATAACATATTGAGAAATCAACTTTATCCCATAACCAATAATAATTGTTTAGCTACTCATAGCTATGGAGTTCATCATAAAAATATTAATTGAAAAGAAGAAGATGAACAAAAGCAAACCCTAGAAGCGTAAAACAAAATCGGCTCTCCCAAAGTTCCAAGAATAATATGTCATTTTTTTCCAAAGTTGTAGAAGTCTTTCCTTTAAATAGCTCTCTTGTTTCCAAAATTAGGTCTAATCTTCAAAGGTCCAAAATATAGAAGTCCACCAAGCCCATGTGTGAGAAAAACCCATGTAAAAACTCTGCCCAAAAAATGTCGCCGGAAAGCTGGTATTATGGCCGGAAATTGGCCGGAAAAGGGACCGGAAAACGGCTCAGGTGACCGGCAAAGTCCACCCGGTCACCGGTCAACGAGTCAACTCAGTCAAAGCCACTGAGTCAGGGTCTAGTCGGCCGAGTTAACTCAATGGCTTAACTAGGTTGAGTCATAACCATGTCAGACATGAGTCAGATAGTCAGGTGAACTGACTAGGCTAACTGGTCTGAGTAAGGTCAGGCCTGAGCAATTGCTCAGGCCACAGTCTTCTGTTGCGCCATCTTGGCCTGCTGCCAACTTCTCTTGCAACCTGAAGTTCATCTATTACATTTCAATCCTGCAATTCATTTATACCCAACCCCCAAAGTCCATTGCAGTCACCATTTTCAGCTGTTCTAACACCTCAAGCACCACAACACCAGTTTACACAAGCTGAACTCACTGCATCATTCTAGCTTCCCATTCACAGATTCCATCTGCTATCAGCTATCTCAGTTCTAAATGAACTGCATCTGTAATTTCAGAACAACTTCATTGCAAACCTGAACACAGGATCATCACTACTACCGGCTACCACAACACAGCAAACTGCACAGCTTAATACATTCCATTGTAGTTGCATCCATCGATCATACCACCTGCCAATTCAAATATACCACCACTTGAGCTTCACTCCAGTTGCAATGTTGTTATATCAATGCCAACTGCAACAACACATTAAACTGACACTCCCAGCTCCAGTTCACCCACCAGAAACACTGCTACACGCCATTCAGTTGCAACTCCACCAACATCAGACTTGCAGCTCCATTGCAACAAAGCACAACCAACTTCTCTTCATGCCTGCAACCGCTCCAATGCCACCAAGTCCTTTACATCTGAATAATAACTCAAATGCCTGCAATGCTTACTACTCACTGAATCGCTACATTTCACTTCAACACACAATCACCTAGTAACATCACCACCAGTTCATTTGAATCCCATTACCACCAGATTAGATGCAACTTCTCTTCTTATGCATCAATTTCATGCTCTCAATCACCACTAACGAGCCCATCACCAATGCATTCTGCTCAGCTCATCCAACATCTTCTTAGCTCCCATTTACCTGCAATTGCATCTCAGGCCATCATACATTGCTCCATTCTAACTCAGGCCAACATACATCCACCTGCAATTCATTTTCCTACAACTCCAGTTAACTCCTTGCAGCTGCAAAACCTAGTTCAGGCCATTCTTTACATTGCAGCACACAATCTCCAGTTCTTGCTTAATTCTCAGGCACTCAGCTGCAGCTGCTATTTCCACCAATCGCAAGTTGATTAAGACCCATCTCAGTAACAGCTTCAGGTCCACACATTTCTTTCTTGACTTCATATGTAGCCAAACCCTTGAAAAATCATCCTCAGCTTCAACATCAACAACCAGTCTCTGTTCAGACCACCAATGACAACAGCTTCATCTCCATCTCTTTCTCGAATTCGATCAGACAACACAGGACACCCATTCACCTGAAATCAATCAGCCATTAACTGAAAACCCCAATTACGGCAGCATAACCCCAAATCCTTCACTACTATTGACAAATTCTCTTCTTCCATGAACTCAAATTCTAACCAAAACCCATCTTAACTTCTGCATCTGAGCTTCAATCAATAGTTATAATTCTTCTTCTGCAAGCTCAAACACCATCGACCCTTGACAGACAACAAACCCAGTGATAAGTAACAGCAACAACAGCTATTAATCTCATTCGAGCACAATTCCTTGATGTACTTCACATCGACAACATCCATCTATCTTCGATTCACCTTCTTAAACATTGCCACCACCTATTCAGCCCTTCAATTTATCTTCCCTGCTTTCAATTCTGCTCAAACCCTAACATTCTCTGTTACAACTCAGACCACCAAATTCAAATCTGAGACTCGACCCATTTCTTCATTCGAATTTCCTGATAATATCATCAACCCAAATTTCTACAGCCGCAGATTCATTTTCTTCGATACTCAGATTAATCAACACCTGACCCATGTCTCACAAAGAATAACAACTTCGTTAATCTCTCGAACCCAGAAATCATCTTCACCAGAAAACCCTAGCTCGAACAGCTTCTCTTGATATCAAATCCCATTTAATTCTTCGATTGCAAACCCTAGATGTCAGCAAAAACACCCTAAGGTCTTCGTTCCTTAAACTTCACCAGCAGATACATCCTATTCTCTGAATTCCTCTTGAATTTCATCGATCCCACGAATTTCTTCTCCTGCTTTTAGTCGCTCCATCTCGATCTCCCCTGTCCTCTGAATCTCGTCCTTTCTCTCAAATTCATTTCAGGTGAACAAATAATTGAGAAGTAATCTCCTCTTGATTTTAGGGTACTGAAGTAAGTAGGTTATAATTGATGTTCTGTAACCTTGATAAGGGCTACCCAGATGGCATCCCCTTAACCACAGCTAGTCTTTGTTTATTACTCCTCCAAATAGAGTTGCCCCTTAACCTTGGCTCAGCTCCCAATAGCATGTGAAATGACAATTACACCTTTTTGACTCAATTTGAATGATTTCCGCTTCTTTTCCTCCGTGCGACTCCAGAGTACCTAATAACTCAAAAACACGCGTAAAGTACATAATTCACAAGAAAAATAGCAAAGAAAGCGTAACTACTAGATAGTAATTTAGGTGTTTTAGACACCTATCAGATTCCCCCACACTTAGACTTTGCTAGTCCTCGAGAAAATCAAACAAAACAATTCTAGAACATACATACAACTCCGTGTCGCCGAGGATACGGTTACTCTTAGCATGAATAACATGCCTTTAAACCCCTAGGTGTCCCTAGTGTACGAGTTATAGTCTCGTGAGGGTTTACTAGAGATATACCCACAAAACCTATTTTTCCAACTTACTAGTTCTCCGTAATGATAGCATCCAACGCGCTAAGAAGACATAGAAAGTGCACACTAGTCATAAGAAGTTAGACACATAAATGAACACAATCTCATCCTTAAAAGTTGAGAGAGAAATAACCATCCCTTCTCGAAAGAAATTCGGGTTCGAAGTGATCGAAAGTCTCGACTCGCCTCACAAGAAAGGGTTTTATGAAGGTGCTCTCAATAATAAATGACTTTTTATGGGTCACACATGTGTCCAGGTAGGAATGAAGAGAGAATCCTGCGACACGTTGAATGGTAGGAGGGAAAACCCTCCGAATTGTTTTGAAAACCTACATCTTTTATAATTTTTGAAAACCCATTTTTCCGACGATCTCTACGAAAGGAAATCAACCACTTAACGAAGGTGGGAATATGCTTACTTACCTCGTTATCCGTTCGGCGTGCAGCTAGCACCACTCACAAAGATCCATAGAAACGTCTTGGTCTTCTATCGGTGTCTTCATCTTCATCTTCGGTCTTCAACTCTTGATGATAACTCTTGAACTTCGTAGAATCTTGACAATATGATTCTTTCCTCTAATTCCTTGTTGCTTGAAACTTCTTTGTAGATATTCCTTCTTCCATTGGCTTTATTGAAAGAATACAAAACTAAAAACGAACTAGACAAACCCAAAATATAATACAATGCATTTTTCTTGTCTTTTTTTTTTTTTACTTCTTTCTCTTTTTTTTTTCTTTCTTTTCAATTTTTTTTTTTTTTTGAGACAAGAGAAAGTAAAATACAAATAAAATAAAAAAAATAAGTACAAAGGCCATGGTGTAAGTACTTTACCGCTTGATTCTTCACAACTTGTATGTCTTGATATCATAAACTTCTCGAACTCTCATCTTAATAATCTTCACTCTTGTACAATAGTCTTCAACTTATAAAAATTCTGCTCCTTGTTTTGTTGCTATACTTGAATCTGAAATCTGCTCAATTCTGTACCGTTGCTTGTAAACCATGAACGTGTTCCACTTTCCTTCAAATTTGTGATGCTCATATTGTTGATGATGATGGTGTTTCTATGGACCTGTTGGTGTAGAGAGAGATAAGGTGGATGGTGCTAACTGCGAACAAGATTACAAGTGGTATGTAAGTTAGCAATTCGATGTCACCATCATGGTTGATAAAAATAGCACTCAAGAGATCAAAATAGTGCTTCTATGGTGGGAGGTTGGGCAGCTCACCATTCTGCCCGAATTTACGTACGGTGACACACACTCTAAAAAAGCACAAATTTAGACAGTACAAAGAATTGAAGGTTGGTGCCTCACATTATGTAACATGGGTAGTCTCCACTATAGGGGATCACTACTCTAATACCGAATTCAGCCCGCACCTTATTTGCCACTGGCACGGTTAAATCCAACTTTAACTCTCATACAATTAAGAAACCCGATCATGTTCTCTGTCATCTCTAAGTTCGATCACTCTTATGAGAATCTCGATGTAATCTTAGCGACATGTATACTATGTGACTCTAAACTAACCACAAGTTGGAGTTTTCTTATTCACTAATTTACACAAAAATTGAAAAATTTCAAAAATTTACAACGCAAATGCTTAACCACTCCCCCACACTTAAACTTTACATTGTCCTCAATGTAAATTGAATCGTCCAAAGAAAGTCAAGGTGGGAAATTCTAACAAGATATATGACAAGAAAAATCAGAAAAAATAAAAACAAGACAAGAAAAAGCTAAAAACAAAACAAGAAATAAATACAAGACAAGAAATACTCATCCGATGGGTTGCCTCCCAATTAGCGCTTGGTTTAAAGTCGTCAGCCCGACTATCTCCTTGCTTTCTATGACTCCTCCAGAGGGAGTACATCCACAAAGTTAACTCCTTCCACAACTTCGGAAGTGAAATTCTCATAATATGGTTTCAACCGGTGCCCATTAACTTTAAGTTATTTCCCTGTAGCTATGCTACGAATTTCCACTGCACCATGAGAAAACACATTAGTAACAATAAAAGGTTCGATCCATCGTGACCTTAATTTACCCGGA
The DNA here is from genome assembly GCA_023531295.1 of Papaver armeniacum. Lineage (NCBI taxonomy): Eukaryota > Viridiplantae > Streptophyta > Magnoliopsida > Ranunculales > Papaveraceae > Papaver > Papaver armeniacum. The sequence goes on from JAJJWW010012994.1 coordinate 361,922, forward strand.
AATAAATGCAAGCGAGAATTAAACAAAAGCACTTTACGCCCAATGCAAAATTGTTTTCTAGAAATCATGTTATCATGAAATGCTTTTTGTCTTCTCCTTATAAATGCGTGAGCTTTCAAATGCATCATTGCGAAGCTCCTCTAGCTCTTGGAGTTGTAACTTCCTTTGCTTTCCAGCCCCATCCATCTCCATGTTGCATTGTTTAATAGCCCAAAACGCCTTATGCTCAATTTCAACGGGTATATGAAAAGGTTTACCATACACAAGCCTAAAAGGAGACATCCTGATAGGTGTCTTGTATCGATTCTATAAGCCCACAAAGCATCATTAAGTCGCATGCTCCAATCTTTCCTTGTTGGGTTCATAGTCTTTTCTAGAATAGATTTCACCTCCCGGTTAGACACCTCGGCTTGTCCATTTGTTTGGGGATGATAAGGTGTTGCAATCTTGTGCGACACATTGTAATTCGTCAACAAGCTTTGCAAAATCTCGTTTTTGAAGTGAGAACCCCATCGCTAATTATGGCTCTTGGAATTCCAAACCTTGCAAAAATATTAGCTTGCACAAAATCTGAAACCACTTTAGAATCATTAGTTGGTGTAGCCTTAGCTTCCACTCATTTCGAGACATAATCAACCGCAAGTAAGATATAAAAATTCCCATGGGAGTTGACAAAAGGCCCCATAAAATCAATACCCCATACACCAAAAACTTCAATAAATTGAATAAAAGTGGTAATGCCTTGCATCATTGTGTCTTCCGGAACATGGTATTTTCCCGATAGCCATGGAGCCCATTTGTGTCTGCAATTCCTTGATAGCACTCTTAGTTTCCTGTTGACTTTCTTTGAACATGGTAGAAATGCCTTGCATCATTGTTTGAAGCTTTGAATCAATATCGGAACCTTGATTTTGTATTGATTGTTGTGCTTGTGGTTCTTGAAATTGTTGTCTCATTTGGAATTGTTGTTGTTGAGGTTGAAATCCACTCGGAAAGTTGAAGGTAGGTTGTTGAACCGCTCCTTGCTTGTTGGCATAGCTAGGGTGGGTGATCTCTCCATCCCGGATTGCAAGTGTTAGAGTAGGGATCATACGAGTCTTTGTTGATTTGGAAAGACCGCATTAGCTTGCTCGTCCTCATAAGCTTGAGAGGAACTTGGTATCACCGTGGCTGCAACTTGTTGCATCATTGCTGACATGTTACCCATTTGTTGTGAAGTTCCTCAACCTCGCTCACTTCATTCACTCTTCTTAAGAGTAGTTCTTTATTATTAAACAAAATTCTCTGGGGTAGGAACGCCCCCATTGAATCATTCGTTACAATTACATTAAGGAAGTTCGGACATGTGTTGTCCTAGATACAAGTATGTATGTTTTCTCCTGATTGTAGTTGTTGTTGGGTTGCATGGTTTGTCAGTCCATCTGCGGATTGGTTCATTTCTCTATATACGTGCGAGATAGTGAAATGTCCAATTTGGTGTGTAGATGGTGTTGTATTTTCTAATCATGCTTTGAACGATCCATGGGGATTGTGCATTGCCTTTTTCAGACATGTTAACAGAGTTGCTGAGTTTGTTTGAAAGTGGATTTGTGTCCACCCTTGTGAAAGAACTGTTCTGGTAGCTAGGAGGAAGGCCCAAGTTTCTGCCACTAGTGTCGTGGCTATTCGAATGGCCACTGCCATAGCTAGAACAACTCTCCCTTCCGAGTTCCTGCATATCCATCCTGCTCCTGCGACCTCCGGCGGGCCTCCCGGTTCGCCTTTACTGGCTCCGTCCGTGTTGATCTTGACCAATTGGGTGGTAGCGGTAGACATTTTACCCATATGATGGTTGGATTCTCGTTGGTGTTAGATGGACGTTGCAGTGTACCAGCTTATGACTGATTATTCAGCTGGTGTTTAGTCGCCCAATTAAACTTTTGACTAAGCAACAATGATATTTGAAAAGTTTGTTGTGGAGTCTGGATGTAATTGTTATAGACTTTAGCATTTCTAGCGATCCAAATAATCCATATGATGTAACAACAAATTGAGAAGTCTTCTTTTCTGTCGGCATTCAAAATGAACTCATGAAAGTTTTATGGAACTTTAAACAAGGTCGTTGTTGTTTCCGTAGTTCTTCTATGTCGATGTTGTTGAGGTGGAGTTATTTAGGGTTGGCTAGCTTGTGGTTGAAAAATACCATTTGGAATTGGGTGCAGGGGAAGTTTCAAATCGTTGTACGGGTCAATTGAAATATTACCCCTATTTAGGTGGATATTTAAGAGTTTCCAAATTTGTCTCGCCTTGTCACAATCAAACAGGCTGATGTTGGTTATAGATTGGAAATATATCCGTACTGTTGATGTTATTGTTAGAGCACTGCTCGGTCGAACTCGCATGCGTTGTCATCTCAAGCATGTTTGTCAAAGTTAATGATCAAAACTATAAGTCTTGATTTCTATCCTATTTATAGATGTCTCGGACTAAGACATAGATTATGTAGTTGAGCTTAGACTTCACGGCGTTCATCATTTGAAGACGAAGAACTACTAAGGGTATCTTTTGGAACTTCATCGACAAAAGGTATGTGGAGACTGAAACTCATCTATCACTTGGAAAGTCTATTTCTACTTTATCTCCTATATTGAGACATAAGTTGTATTACGATATAGTTTTCTATATACACATTTGAGATTTCGGACTGAGTTTATCTCGCTTACATATTTCTCGAAATATGTGTTGGCAAGCTTTCGCTTCGACCAAGTTCATCTTATATCATGTGAAAATTGTTGAGTAACATCTTTCATGGTTTGTGTGATACAATCATTGGTGTAGACTTGGAATGTTTCGTTATGATTATTTCAATATCTTGAAAATTGCTTTGATGCTAATAGTGTGTGAAAACGGCTATTGTCATCCTCTAAGAAAGTTTCAATGATTGAAATAAAGAGCTTAGAATAATGTGACCATGTTTGGATATAAACATAGTGTGTTATCACATTTGTGTATAAGTCCAAAACCCGGAACCTGAAGTATGCGTACCCGCACGCGTACTGGCAGTTGTTGGATGTCTGGGCAAGTATGCTGATAGGTGTTGTAAACACCTTGACATTTATCTATTATTGATGCTTTCTTTGCGAGTTTTCATGTAAATGTTGTATCTTATATTTGCTTTTGAGTTTTATAGGTGTTTTGGAGTCATTGGGGCAAAAGGAAGTGGAATCGCTCAAATCCAAGATTTCTTCTCATCATCTCGAAGAGCACGAAAAGACAAAGCCAATGGCGAAAGAATGGAGTCAATCCGACATCGTATGAAGAACACGGAAGCATCTCGAAGCAAAGCGTGTTTGTCGAAAACTAGAACCTACAGAATCGTTATAAGCACCCAATCAATTTACTAAGGGCCACTGTCTCTACTTTTCTTCCTATAACTAAAGAAGTTGGTCGAGATTCATAACTCGGTGTTCGTTCCACTCAATAATGAAGACCACCTCCGAACCAAGTCCTTCGCCGGCAAGCTTTATGTCACGATGGCTCATCGGTTTGCGAAGGCATATTGTGTTATTTTGAGAACACGGAGAAGATTCGGATGGTTGTTAGCCGAGACAAGTCAGGGATGAAGACGAGCTTACTGCCATTGACATTTGAAGATGTGAAGAGAATTCAGAGCTGTTTTAGCGTTAGAATGGTTGTGGGTCTGTGTTGAATGAATGTATGAACTTGTGTTGCAGGGAATGAGATTGAATGCTTTCGAAGTCAGCAGAGCATTCACCTATAATGCATCAGCATAACGCACATATAGTGCTCGATAGAATGCCTGAACCACAGGCCGTGTCTTGCAGCAGCAGTTCAAGTCTCTTCTCTTTGCCATTAGCTCTCCATGAGTTTGTGGGTCATATATGAAGAATGAGAACATGTTTCCGAAGTTAAGACGCTGTATACTTTGTTTTGTGTTTTGTTTCAAGCCAAGAAATTGGGGAAGAAGACCTAGTTCTACTGCCATGTTCTTGTCACTAAACTAGGTACTTTGCCAAGTCTAGCCGCAACCAATTGTGCTCTGGAGGATTGTGTTCAATGGGTCAAGGATCATTTATGAGTTTAAGGAGAGTCTGAAATGGTGGCATTGAGAAAGGCTGTGGCAGAGCAAGCCAGTGATGCTGAAATGGAGGTGAAGTTGTGTAGATGGGATGCTGCAAACGGATGATTCCTGGGTTGAGATGGCTGATGAGGTTCAGGTGGGATGAATTAAGAAGTTGATGTTGCAAGGGTCAATGGAAGCAGTATGTGAACTGAGATGGGAATTGTCAGGGAGGAATGCAAGGAGCTGCAGGCTGAGTAATTGGTGCCAGCTGGTTTGCTCAGTGGCTGCAACTGAGGTAGCCAATGTTGCAGGTGGTGCAGTGAATACAAGTGCAATGGTCGAAGTTCGAGCTGCGCTGGTTGCTTTGACTGCAATTATAGCAGAAGGCTGGTGGTGGCAATTCCCGAGGTAATGGTGTTGCTGCAATGAATAGTGATGAACTTGAACTGCGGATGGTGGTGGTCTGAGCTGAGAGAGAGTTGAGATGGAGGTGGATTTAGTGCAACTAGAACTAGCCGGTGATGATGATCTTGGTGGTACTACGGTGTAATGGTGGTCGATGGTGGTTGAAGTTGGGTTATCTCGAATATGGATTTTAATCTCAATTCGGGGAAGACAAGGCGAAATTGCAGCTTGGGCGTGTTGCGGCTGCGGGGATGATGATAAGAGAACTGACAATTGCAGCTGCAATTCAGTGTCAGGAATTGAGCTGAATGAGTTGCAGTTCTGGTGAGAATGGGAGGTGGTGTTGTCATTCCAGGTTGGTTATGAGCTGAACAGGTGAAGTGCAATACATGGCCTAGTTCCGGTGTTGATGATGTTATGGGGAGACTCACTGGCGCTATGGCGGAAATGGTGAACTGCAGATGCAAATGACTTGCAGTAGAGGATCGTGTCGCATTGTAATGGGGAAGAAAATGGAGGCGGGGGCTTGAATCGGAACTAGAAGCCGAGGGTGAAATGTTGTGATGGCTATGACCTAGATGGAGGGAATGATTAGTTGGACTGAATTCAAGGAGTGAGTTACAAATGAGCGATGAATGTGTTTGATGAACCATTTGAAAACGAGAATGTTGATACAACCATTCGCGAAATTGTGCGAAAACGGAGTGAAAATGGCGCGCGGTGAGCATAGTTCCGGTTGCCGGATTTCAGAACTTGAAGCATGAATCGCAATATTTCAGTGAATCGCGAGGGGATATGAGTCGGATACAAGAGTTGGTCGCCGGACGTATGAGCTACGAGTCACGCTTTTGGGTGCGTTTCGCAAGAACAAGGAATTGGCTTAGATGGTATTTTGTGAATGTTTGAATTGCGGGGAAGTAAAGTTGAGCTGCGGGAGTATGCACTAGCTAGTGACAGTTTTGATGATAGAAGCCTGAGACGATTCAGGTGGAGATTCCGGCGACCGGTGACCGGATTCCGGTGATGACGTCAGCAATCCGGTGACCCGTTTTGAACCCAAAAATTTCAGAGACTTATTTTCCACACATGGGCTTGGTGGACCACTTGGAGATGGGTTTTGAGAAAACCTAAACTTGGAAAGAGTATCCTTTTGGGGAGAAGCATATATATAGAAAACTCTTTCTCTAAACCTAATATCTCCATTAGGGAGACTTCTACTTTTGTTCTAGGGTTTCACATGATAGGTTCTTCTAAACTTTCTATGATGATTTCCAAAAACACAAGTAACTAAGTTTTTATTATTGGTTGAAGATGTAGTTGGATTTTGCAACCGAGTTATGATTTTTATGAATTAGTTTTCTCTCAAAATCATTGTTCACTTTCTACGGGTTATAATAATTGCATGATTGATGTATTGTAATATGATTGAATGTTTGTTTAGTTAAGTCTAGAATTGATTGAACTCACATCCATATCTATAGCTATTTTAGGGTTTTCATCGAGCGATAACCTTGAATACGAGTAGCATGATATGATTCTAGGTTGTAGTGATACATCCTTGTAATCATATGTAGAAATTGACCTTTGTTCGAATTGTTTGCGCAATGTATTTCAATTGCATTGATTAGCCTATTTCTGAAAATTAATGCTCATAGGAATTGAACTTGATTAGCGCAAGGCGTTAGGTTATTCTTTAGGTAGAATTCACATACGCAGCTCTAATGTGTGTGTTGATGAACTTTGGAAATTTATGGAGTATTCTTGTAATAAGGTATTCTATGGCTTTTGATGATAGCGAGATTAAATACGAATTCTATTCATATATTCATAAACTTGTTTACAATTGAAGATGAAACCTTTATCCAATATTTTCACATCCTTGATTTGCGTGTTTACTTTTATTTGTTTTGCTTTTATTTTATTTTAGTATATAAAAATCAGCAAATCCCCGGTGTTTTATATAGGAAACCATAACATATTGACAACCAAGACCTCTCTGTGGGAACGATCCTTTCTTGCCCTTGCTTCATTATATATTTTGAGTAGTAAGAAAGTGAATTATATTTGTGTCGGCTGACAACCGATCAAATTTTGGCGCCGTTGCCGGGGAGGCAGCGGTTGTTAATTGTTTTTGGTTTCTTATTTTTGTATTTAGTTTTGTTTTAATTTTTCTTATTTCTTGGTTCTTATTCGAGTTTTGAGAATCTCGTTTCAGGTACCAATTTCTATGGACGGGGCATATTGGAGCAATCAATACGGCTTTCAACCTCAACAACATGAAAACTATCACCCTTATGGGGAATACAATCAAAACCAATCCTTTGGTTATGGTCAATATTCCACGTACCCTTTTAGTTGTTCTCATACATTCCAACCTTTTTACGGTGGGTATGTAAGTGAGCAACCACAAGGAGGGAGACTAGTTGTACTCCTATCAATTTTTCCTCTAGTTTGGTAGATGAAATGCAACAATTTATGGACAACATGGAGTCAATTCGTAGACAACCAAGCGTGGAACCAATTTCATCTGTTGAATGTGCTCATAGTATGTTTGGCCCAATTTCGATCGTAGTTATGATCATCCACCCATTCAAAGGGAATATAATTGGCCTAACAATAATGAAGTAAGTAATTCTACTTTTTCTTTGTCGAATGAGCTTTACAAACAAATGGAACACTATATTCAGAATTTGGATGGATCACTCCAAGAGCTTCAAAGAGGTGTTTCCGACATAAGAAATGGCATTGATGAGTACAAGGAGGAAATGAATAATTATGTTGAAAAAGGCGAACCTTTGGGGACTTTTGTTGATATTTGTGTAGTTAACTCAACTCTTGATCGTAATAATGATCATTCACCTATTCAAAAGGATGAGTTAGAGATTAGCAACACTAAATTCAGCGAGGAACAAGATTATGTTGACTATGATAGTGATGATTATTATGAAAATACATTGCCTAAACCAATTCATGGTGACATCCCCGAGGAGTGTACAATGGAGTCTTTTTGCGATCAAGGTGAAGTTGAAAAGGAATATGATGACACTAGTGTAGCTTACTCAAGCATTGATCTTAATAATGATCAAGAACCTATTCAAAAGGTAGAGCTTGAGGATGATGCAAGGAGTGTTCTAAAGAAATTTCTTATGGACAATATTGCATTCGCAAAAAGAGTATATGCCTTACAACAAGGAGGAATGTGTTGAGAATGAGACCGGTATGACCAATATTATGGAAGACCCAATTGAGCTTGCAAATGATTGTAATGATGATGTTTATGTCGAAACTTTGGTTAAGGCAGAAACGGACGAAGAATGGTTGCAAGGTTTGATAGAGGACCATGATATAAAAGAGGTGAATAATTCACTTTATTTTTCAAGGATGAAGAGGATTCCGTGATAAAAGAGATTGTGCAAGGTTTATCTAACCCTTTGCCTATTGTTTCTTCTCCTTTACCTCTTATTGGTTTGAATGTATGTGCTTCGAGAGTATTGTTGAATGACTTTGTTTCTCGTTTTCCGCCATTAGAGATACTTGATTCTCATACTATGCAGGTTTTGGAACAAGAAACCGTGGAGGTACCCGACTTCTATATTCTTTATACACTTCCAAGTGTGAACAAGAATAAGTGTGGGGGAAGCTTTATCGGCTAATAGCTTCACTTTTGCTTTATTGTACTAATATTTGTGTGAAGCTAGTGTTTGCAAAAACAGGTTCTATGGAAGGATCCCCAACTTTTCAGATTATTGGTGTATGGGGAATGAATCTTACAAGGAAGCTAAGTCGGGCCGTCGACTTTAAAACAAGCGCTAAGTGGGAGGCAACCCACCGGTTTTGTATCTTTACCTTTATCTTTTTATTTTTATGCATTTGCTTTTTATTTTTGCATATCATTTGCGGAATTTCCCACCTTGAATTTTCTTTGGACGATTCAATTTTACATTGAGGACAATGTAAAGTTTAAGTGTGGGGGAACATTTATATGTTTTAGTTTGTTTTATATAAAAAAAAAAAAAAACAACAAAAAAATGAGAAAAATAGAAAAACCAAGAAAAAAATTGTGCTTTTTGAACTCCGAAATCTAGAAACTTGTGCCTTTAGGATGACACCATTAGTGGATGGAACCATTTTGAATGCAGGAGTTGAGGAACCAATTAATAAAGGGGAGAATATCTCGAAATCACGAATTAACATGATAGTTGTTACCATATCTCGGAATATCGCCATCATTTTTTTTCTTCCATATTTATCTATTGTTCTCTAAGTGCTTTGGTGGGTCACTAAACATCGACGTGTTATTACTGCTAGGATGAAATAGAGTGATTGAGTTACTAGAAAAAGAAAAAAAAAAATGAAAAAAATATATGAAAAAAAAGAAAGAAAAAAGAGACCCACCAATTAGACCAAAACGGAATAAAGAAAGACACTTGGGAATAGTAGTATGTGTGAAACGTAGTCCCTGTCTCCGTCGCCTAAACAAGCGTGGAATGCATGGGTCCAAGGCCTATCATGTACATGTGACAAGAAGCATGCGCTTGGATCCAAAAGATCTAATCATGCCGATCAAAAAAAAAAAAGAGAAATGGGATTTGATCCAATCTTAAAAAAAAAGAGAAGAATTATTATTGTGTTGAATAAAGTCACTCTTGGTTCCCTTGTATATGCCAATTGATTTGATGTAGCATTCGGACCAACATTCCAATCCAATAGGATTGGTTCATCCATAAAGAGTGACCTTGAATACCCAGTATATAGGAAACATCGATCACTTGTGAACATTCGCCAACATCTACATCTATATCCATCATCTTAATCTTTTTATTGTGATTGTGGTTTGTTAGTTTTAAGTATTGTGGCTTGTTCAACTATCTAATTAGAGTTTATTTACTATATATGAATTGAATTTGCAAGGTACCTCCTCCCGTAGTCATTTTGGATTCGTTCATTGAGTTGTCACAACTAGTACGGAGTTGGAAGTTAGGTTTTGTAGGTATATCTCTTGTAAACCTTCACGAGACTATAACTCGTCCACTAGGGACACCTAGGGGTTTAAAGGCTTGTTATTTATGCTAAAATTAACCGTAGCCTCGACGTCACGGAGTTGTTGTATTTTATTGTTTTGTTTGATTTTCTCGAGGACTAGCAAAGTCTAAGTGTGGGGGAATTTGATAGGTGTTGTAAACACCTTGACATTTATCTATTATTGATGCTTTCTTTGCGAGTTTTCATGTAAATGTTGTATTTTATATTTGCTTTTGAGTTTTATAGGTGTTTTGGAGTCATTGGGGCAAAATGAAGTGGAATCACTCAAATCCAAGATTTCTTCTCATCATCTCGAAGAGCACGAAAAGACAAAGCCAATGGCGAAAGAATGGAGTCAATCCAACATCGTATGAAGAATCTGGAAGCATCTGAAGCAAGCAGAAGCTGTCGAAAACTAGAACCTACAGAACTGTTATAAGCACCCAATCAATTTACTAAGGGCCACCTGTCTCTACTTTACTTCCTATAACTAAAGAAGTTGGTCGAGATTCATAACTCAGTGTTCTGTTCCAGCTCAATAATGAAGACCACCTCTGAACCAAGTCCTTCTCGCCGGCAAGCTTTATGTCACGATGGCTCATCGGTTGCGAAGGCATATTGTGTTATTTTGAGAACCTGGAGAAGATTCAGATGGTTGTTAGCCGAGACAAGTCAGGGATGAAGACGAGCTTACTGCCATTGACATTTGAAGATGTGAAGAGAATTCAGAGCTGTTTTAGCGTTAGAATGGTTGTGGGTCTGTGTTGAATGAATGTATGAACTTGTGTTGCAGGGAATGAGATTGAATGCTTTCGAAGTCAGCAGAGCATTCACCTATAATGCATCAGCATAACGCACATATAGTGCTCGATAGAATGCCTGAACCACAGGTCGTGTCTTACTGACGAGTTCAAGTCTCTTCTCTTTGCCATTAGCTCTCCATGAGTTTGTGGGTCATATATGAAGAATGAGAACATGTTTCCGAAGTTAAGACGTTGTATACTTTGTTTTGTGTTTTGTTTCAAGCCAAGAAATTGGGGAAGAAGACCTAGTTCTACTGCCATGTTCTTGTCACTAAACTAGGTACTTTGCCAAGTCTAGCCGCAACCAATTGTGCTCTGGAGGATTGTGTTCAATGGGTCAAGGCTCATTTATGAGTTTAAGGAGAGTCTGAAATGGTGGCATTGAGAAAGGCTGTGGCAGAGCAAGCCAGTGATGCTGAAATGGAGGTGAAGCTGTGTAGATGGGATGCTGCAAACGGATGATTCCTGGGTTGAGATGGCTGATGAGGTTCAGGTGGGATGAATTAAGAAGTTGATGTTGCAAGGGTCAATGGAAGCAGTATGTGAACTGAGATGGGAATTGTCAGGGAGGAATGCAAGGAGCTGCAGGCTGAGTAATTGGTGCCAGCTGGTTTGCTCAGTGGCTGCAACTGAGGTAGCCAGTGTTGCAGGTGGTGCAGTGAATACAAGTGCAATGGTCGAAGTTCGAGCTGCGTTGGTTGCTTTGACTGCAATTATAGCAGAAGGCTGGTGGTGGCAATTCCCGAGGTAATGGTGTTGCTGCAATGAATAGTGATGAACTTGAACTGCGGATGGTGGTGGTCTGAGCTGAGAGAGAGTTGAGATTGGAGGTGGATTTACTGGTGCAACTAGAGATGCAGATAGCCAGTGATGATGAGCTTGGTGGTACTACAGTGTAATGGTGGTCGATGGTGGTTGAGAAGCTGGGTTATCTCGAATATGGATTTTAATCTCAATTCAGGGAAGACAAGGATCTGAAATAGGCTGGCAGCTTGGCTGTGTTGCAGCTGCAGGATGATGATAAGAGAACTGACAATTGCAGCTGCAATTCAGTGTCAGGAATTGAGCTGAATGAGTTGCAGTTCTGGTGAGAATGGGAGGTGGTGTTGTCATTCCAGGTTGGTTATGAGCTGAACAGGTGAAGTGCAATACATGGCCTAGTTCCGGTGTTGATGATGTTATGGGGAGACTCACTGGCGCTATGGCGAAAATGGTGAACTGCAGATGCAAATGACTTGCAGTAGGCTGTGTCGCAGCTGTAATGCAGGGGACAGAAAATGGAGGCAGCTGGCTTGAACTGGAACTAGCAGCCGAGGGTGAAATGTTCCGGTGTGATGGCTATGACCTAGATGGAGGTGCAATGAAGTTGCGGGTAGTTCAATGAGTGAGTTACAAATGTGATTACATATGCATGTTGATGAAAGTTTGAAACAGAATGTTGATGCAACCATTCGCGAGAAATTGTGCGAAACGGAGTGAAAATGGCGCGCGGTGGAGCATAGTTCCGGTGAGTCGGATTTCGGAACCGAGAGCATGAATCGCAATATTTCAGTGAATCACGAGGGGGGGTATGAGTTGGATACAAGAGTTGACGGCCGGATATATGAGCTACGAGTCACGCTTTTGGGTGCGTTTCGCAAGAACAAGAATTGGTTTAGATGGTATTTTGTGAATGTTTGAATTGTGAGGAAGTAAAGTTGAGAGAAGGAGTATGCACTAGCTAGTGACATTTCGATGATAGAAGTTCGGCCTGAGACGATTTTCGGCCGACGGATTTGTGACTAGGTGACGGATTCCGGTGATGACGTCATCAAATCCGGCGACCCGTTTTGAACCCAAAAAATTCAGAGACTTATTTTCCACACATGGGCTTGGTGGACCACTTGGAGATGGGTTTTGAGAAAACCTAAACTTGGAAAGAGTATCCTTTTGGGGAGAAGCATATATATAGAAAACTCTTTCTCTAAACCTAATATCTCCATTAGGGAGACTTCTACTTTTGTTCTAGGGTTTCACATGATAGGTTCTTCTAAACTTTCTATGATGATTTCCAAAAACACAAGTAACTAAGTTTTTATTATTGGTTGAATATGTAGTTGGATTTTGCAACCAAGTTATGATTTTTATGAATTAGTTTTCTCTCAAAATCATTGTTTGATTTCTACGGGTTATAATAATTGCATGATTGATGTATTGCAATATGATTGAATGTTTGTTTAGTTAAATCTAGAATTGATTGAACTCACATCCATATCTATAGCTATTTTAGGGTTTTCATCGAGCGATAACCTTGAATACGAGTAACATGATATGATTCTAGGTTGTAGTGATACATCCTTGTAATCATATGTAGAAATTGACCTTTGTTCGAATTGTTTGCGCAATGTATTTCAATTGCATTGATTGGCCTATTTCTGAAACTTAATGCTCATAGGAATTGAACTTGATTAGCGCAAGGCGTTAGGTTATTCTTTAGGTAGAATTCACATACGCAGCTCTAATGTGTGTGTTGATGAACTTTGGAAATTTATGGAGTATTCTTGCAATAATGTATTCTATGGCTTTTGATGATAGCGAGATTAAATAATGAATTCTATTCATATATTCATAAACTTGTTTACAATTGAAGATGAAACCTTTATCCAATATTTTCACATCCTTGATTTGCGTGTTTACTTTTATTTGTTTTGCTTTTATTTTATTTTAGTATATAAAAATCAGCAAACCCCCGGTGTTTTATATAGGAAACCATAACATATTGACAACCAAGACCTCTTTGTGGGAACGATCCTTTCTTGCCCTTGCTTCATTATATATTTTGAGTAGTAAGAAAGTGAATTATATTTGTGTCGGCTGACAACCGATCATATGCCTACCCATACGCATACTGGCGAAAGTCTCACGTCCGTGAATTTCTGCTGAAGTTTAGAATGTAAATTGGTATGCGCACCTGTACGCGTACTGGCGTAACCAAACTCGTTCCGGCTACTTAAGTATTCGTACCCGTTTGCATATGTGAGTTAGTTACTTTCTAAAATCGGTTGTGTACATGTACTAAACATTTATAAAATAAGGAATGCAATCTTTGCAAATCGTGGCTATAATGTTCATGTATTGATTTTAGTGAATCAAATCTATTTTGCTTCAATTGTGTTCTTGAATACTTCTATGAGAATATGGCAATTGAACGACTCTTTACTGATCGCTGTCGTAAGCGTCAAAAATAATTTCACTTTCTTACTCACTAAATTTAAATGAAGTACAAGGTAAGGAAGAGTTCGTTTCCACGGAGAGGCAATTGTTGTTATGCGATTTTCAGTTTCTAAGGTAACCAAGGGGGATTTTTGTTGTTTTAGTGAAATACTAAAGTAAAAATAAAATAAAGCAAAGCAAATAATTGGAATAATCAATAGAGAGAAGATATTGGTCACGGGATAGTATCATTCACAAACATGTATTTTCATCAATGATTAGAATTCATAATTTAATCTCTCATTTACTAATAGTCCTAGGATACCTTGATCGCAAGTATATCCCGCTAATTCCTTGTTTTCATCACAACCACATTAAAAGATGCATATGTGAATTCTTCCTAGAAAGCAACCTAAAGTGTAAAAGCACAATTAGATTTAACTCCCTAAAAGCAATAAGTTCTATGGAATAAGACTAATGCAAACGAATGTGTAAAAGCACTAATCGTTTTAACAAAAGTTATGATTCACTTGTGACTAGTAGGATATATCACTACAAGCACTACCCACAATTATGCTACTTAGAATCAAGGATAAACAACTTTTTCGTATTGAAAACCCTAATATAGCTCTAGAGATGAATGTAAATTGGATTGATTCCGGACTCAACCAAACAAACTATCAAATCATATAACACTATTAATTTTGAATCACAAACAATGAAATATTGAGACAAAACTAATTCATTGAATCATATAACATATTGAGAAATCAACTTTATCCCATAACCAATAATAATTGTTTAGCTACTCATAGCTATGGAGTTCATCATAAAAATATTAATTGAAAAGAAGAAGATGAACAAAAGCAAACCCTAGAAGCGTAAACAAAATCGGCTCTCCCAAAGCTCCAAGAATAATATGTCATTTTTTCCAAAGTTGTAGAAGTCTTTCCTTTAAATAGCTCTCTTGTTTCCAAAATTAGGTCTAATCTTCAAAGGTCCAAAATATAGAAGTCCACCAAGCCCATGTGTGAGAAAAACCCATGTAAACTTGCCCAAAAAATGTCGCCCGGGAAAGCTGGTATTATGGCGGGAAATTGGCCGGAAAAGGGAAAGGAAGAGCTCGGAGTGGCGGCAAAGTCCACCCGGTCACCGGTCAACGAGTCAACTCGGTCAAAGCCACCGAAGTAGGTCTAGTCGGCCGAGTTAACTCAATGGCTTAACTAGGTTGAGTCATAACCATGTCGACATGAGTCGGATAGTCGGATGAACCGACTAGGCTGGCGGTCCAGTGAGTAAGGTCAGGCCTGAGCAATTGCTCAGGCCACAGTCTTCTGCTGCGCCATCTTGGCCTGCTGCCAGCTTCTCTTGCAACCTGAAGTTCATCTATTGCAGTTCAATCCTGCAATTCATTTATACCCAACCCCCAAAGTCCATTGCAGTCACCATTTTCAGCTGTTCTAACACCTCAAGCACCACAACACCCGGTTTACACAAATCGAACCCACCGCATCATTCTAGCTTCCCGTTTCACGAGACTCCTTGCTATCGCCTATCTCAGCCTAACCGAACTGCATCTGTAATTTCTTGAACGGCTTCATTGCAAACCCGAACACGGGATCATCACTACTCGTACCACCACAACACAACAAACGGCACAGCTTAACACATTCCATTGTAGTTGCATCCATCGATCATACCACCTGCCAATTCAAATCTACCACCACTTGAGCTTCACTCCCGATTTGCAATGTTGGTATATCAATAACCGCAACAACACATTAACCGACACTCCCGGCTCGGTTCACCCACCAAACTCTTGCTACACGCCGTTCCTCGTTGCAACTCCACCAACATCAGACTTGCAGCTCCATTGCAACAAAGCACAACCAACTTCTCTTCATGCATGCAACCGCTCAAATGCCACCAAGTCCTTTACATCTCGAATAATAACTCAAATGCCGCAATGCTTACTACTCCGAATCGCTACATTTCACTTCAAAGACATAATCACCTAGTAACATCACCACCAGTTCATTTGAATCCCATTACCACCAGATTAGATGCAACTTCTCTTCTTATGCATCAATTTCATGCTCTCAATCACCACTAACGAGCCCATCACCAATGCATTACCGCCCACTCATCCAACATCTTCTTAGCTCCCATTTAATCGCAATTGCATCTCGTGCCATCATACATTGCTCCATTCTAACTCAGGCCAACATACATCCACCTGCAATTCATTTTCCTACAACTCCATTTAACTCCTTGCGGTACCAAAACCTAGTTCGAGCCATTCTTTACATTGCAAAGACACAATCTCCGGTTCTTGCTTAATTCTCGGGCACTCATTTGCATTGCTATTTCACCAATCGCAAGTTGATTAAGACCCATCTCAAGAATGACTTGAGGTCCACACATTTCTTTCTTGACTTCATATGTAGCCAAACCCTTGAAAAATCATCCCGACTTCAACATCAACAACCATGGTCTGTTCGGACCACCAATGACAACATGACTTCATCTCCATCTCTTTCTCGAATTCGATCGGACAACACAGGACACCCATTCACCGAAATCAATCGGCCCATTAACTAAAACCCCAATTACGGCAAAGATAACCCCAAATCCTTCACTGCTATTGACAAATTCTCTTCTTCCATGAACTCAAATTCTAACCAAAACCCATCTTAACTTCTGCATCTGAGCTTCAATCAATAGTTATAATTCTTCTTCTACAAGCTCAAACACCATCGACCCTTGACAGACAACAAACCCAGTGATAAGTAACAACAACAACAGCTATTAATCTCATTCGAGCACAATTCCTTGATGTACTTCACATCGACAACAGCCATCTATCTTCGATTCACCTTCTTAAACATTGCCACCACCTATTCGGCCCTTGATTTATCTTCCCTGCTTTCCAGTGCCAAACCCTAACATTCTTCTGTTACAACTCAGACCACCAAATTCAAATCTGAGACTCGACCCATTTCTTCATTCGAATTTCCTGATAATATCATCAACCCAAATTTCTACAGCCGCAGATTCATTTTCTTCGATACTCAGATTAATCAACAAAGACCCATGTCTCACAGCCATAACAACTTCGTTAATCTCTCGAACCCAGAAATCATCTTCACCTAAGGGTGCACACGGTACGGTTCGGCTCGGTTCTTGCCGAGGCCGAGTACCTGTACCTCCCTAGCCTCGGTTCCTATTTTTTGGACCGGTACCTGTACCTTGTACCTCAGTTTCGGTACTAATCGGGACCAGTACGGTACCAGGGACGGTTCCGGTACTAGTCTCGGTCCTTAATTTTTCCAGGCAAATTTTTTTTCTGTTAAGAACCTGTTTTAAACAATATATTAAGAAATATCTCAAAGCACAATACATAACAACTAACAAGTAGCAATAATACTAGCAAAGAAAAGTGCCAAATACCAAGTCTTGAAAAGCAAGAAAAAGTAACAAGTAGCAAAAAGACTAACAGACACGATCACTCTCACTCACACACAATTAAACAATAGTCTTACTTGGAGACAAAAGTAACAAGTAGATCAGTAAGAGCAACTACTGTTTATCTTGTCTCTAGTCCAATAACAGAGTTTCGGTAGCTCCAAACTTCAGCAACTAATCAAGATTACCTGCAACAATACACTTGATCAAGTGATCAATGCACAAAACAAGAAAGAAACATAGATCAGCAAAACATGAAATGAAAAAATGAAGCAACCAACATGTTGAATCTTTATCAAGAATTTAATCAACTTGAAACACAATAAAAACCATGCTATATTGGCAATGGCAGCAAGGTCAATACTCAACTTACGAAGAGGTGCCAAAAGAGTGTAGGCAAATAAGATGTTAAAAGAAAAAACAGTACATGAGTGATGAGATGAGTCTACCAAAGGGGATGCCACAAAACATTTACCACAAATTGGGCTTTCTACAGCTAAAACAACTATTCATTGTTAAACATTAACACGCGCAATCTAATATTTTCATTCCAAAGATAAGACGGATGAGCCGACGAGCTATAAGAAGTCAATTAGCCAATAGAAAGTGTTTGATAAAAGGATTCATAAACGGAGGTCCAGCGGTTTGATGACAGACAAGGCGAGTAACTACCTCCTGGTGGTACTGTGGCTGTAAAGATGCTAATCCAATTTTTCTATGACAGTATAAGCTAGAATCTAATGTATGTTTTAGATGTTAAGCACCCGATATTTGTTGAACTAAAACTCTTAGTACTAACTACTATACAATTACTTAAAATGTATGATCGCCTTTAAACGCATGCAAACAGAATCCACTCACCACTTATACTAATACAATGCAATGACCCTTATTCTTCCCAAGCTCGATATCCATTCTAAAGCACCAGCCACATTAATTCAAACCCTAATTAATTTCATCCTTAATTAAATCCAATCTAACGATTGAAAACTAAGCTTCCATCATAAAAATCACCGTGTAAATCATACCAACCAAAATTGCATTTTTCTCACTTTAACCTTCAAAAGTTCTCAAATTTAATAGATTACACAGATAACACCAACCATGAACAATCCAACAAGTAAACTTCATATACCACACATCAAAATCACCCAAATCATTCAAAAATCAACATAATTATCAAAATAAAACCCTAAAACACACAGACCGAGCCTCAAATCCACACAAAAACCATTAAAAATTCAAAGAGTTTCAAAAATTAGACCTGCTGAGCAAGAAGTAGGAGGATCTTTCTGAAGATTTCGGGTACCCAACAGATAGATCGATCACTCCTCAGTCTAAATTTAACTGAACACAAAAAAGGAAGAAAATAATCAAAATCAAAATAAAAAAATTTATAGAAACATCACAATCATATCATAATCATAATCAAAGAAATTAGTTACCTGTTGCGGACTTGTTGTTGAATGAATCAAAAAAACAGAGATGGTGGCGTGTTCTTATGAACACGGTGATGGAGGAGGAGGAGAGCGACGAAGAAGAAGAACTGAAGAAGGAAAAAAAAAATGAAACACTTCTGCTTCTAAACCCTAGCCTCATTTCTATATATATTAGAAATCTACCACCCTCAGATTATATCTAAATCTAACGTTCAATATTGATCGGTACAATCGGTACGGGACGGCACGGGATATGGGTAGGACCCAGTACCTGTACCTCCCTAGCCTCGGTTCCTATTTTTTGGACCGGTACCTGTACCCCTTCCTCGGTTCGGTACAAAAACAAGTACGGTTCCACCGGTTCCGGGACGGTCCGGTTTTTCGGCTCGGTTCCTGTGCACCCTTATCTTCACCAGAAAACCCTAGCTCGAACAGCTTCTCTTGATATCAAATCCCATTTAATTCTTCGATTGCAAACCCTAGATGTCAGCAAAAACACCTAAGGTCTTCGTTCCTTAAACTTCACCAAATAGATACATCCTATTCTCTGAATTCCTCTTGAATTTCATCGATCCCACGAATTTCTTCTCCCCGCTTTTACCGCTCCATCTCGATCTCCCCTGTCCTCTCGAATCTCGTCCTTTCTCTCAAATTCATTTCGTGTGAACAAATAATTGAATAATCTCCTCTTGATTTTAGGTACCGAAGTAAGTAGGTTATAATTGATGTTAAATGTCACCTTGATAGTGGCTACCCAGATGGCATCCCCTTAACCACAGCTAGTCTTTGTTTATTACTCCTCCAAATAGAGTTGTCCCTTAACCTTGGCTCAGCTCCCAATAGCATGTGAAATGACAATTACACCTTTTTGACTCAATTTGAATGATTTCCGCTTCTTTTCCTTCGTGCGACTCCAGAGTACCTAATAACTAAAAAACACGCGTAAAGTACATAATTCACAAGAAAAATAGCAAAGAAAGCGTAACTACTAGATAGTAATTTAGGTGTTTTAGACACCTATCATTTACCTAGTTTCATTTGGGTTATTTGAACTAGTTATGGTTAAGATGAACAAGGTTGATATGAGAGTAATCATATGGCTAACTTCAGTTAACTATTGTCGAGCCAACATGGTATACACGTTTGGGTATGGTTACATAAACCTAAATGAGGGTACATTTCATTTGTGTGTAACAAGCTAAGTTTGATCTAACGGTTGAAATATATTATCTTGGTTGAATCAGGTTTTTCATCTAACGGTGAATATTGAATGCTTTGTCACCAAGGTAACTTGGATTGCTAACCCTGATTTGAATACTATATAAAGGAGAACTCTAGCAACTGGGAAACCTAATCCCCACACCTCATGGGTGTTACTAGTTTCATAAACTAGAGTCGATTCTCCTTTAAACTTAGGTTTCTTCGAGACCCTATAGGTTAACGACTTCAAAGACTTCATTGGTATTGTGAAGCCAGACCCAACTATTTTCTTTGTAGTTGCGTGCTCTGATCTTGCCCGATTCTATCTTTTGAGTACTATCTTCTCTAAGATTTGCTCGAGATTAAATCTCCGATAGCCAAGATAAAAAGTAATCACAAACACCTTCGTCTCATCATTTGTGATTCCACAATATCTAGTTTCGCCATCATACAATTTAGATTATTGTGAGGTGATTGATAATACCATGTTGTTCTTCGGGAATATAAGTCTGGGTTATCAATTGGTTCCTGTTCACCTTGATTTATCAAAAGACGGAACAAAAACTCTTGGGTATTTATGTGGGAGCCAGATTTATTCAATCTATAGACTTTTTTGTGAGAGACAGATTAGTTTATCAAGTCTTCGACTTTGGGTCGTAGCAACTCTTGGTTGTGGGTGAGATCAACTAAGGGAATCAAGTGCGTAATATCTTGTTGGGATCAGAGACATAAGGAACGCAACTGTAGCTTGAATCAGTGTGAGATTTATTAGGGTTCAACTACAGTCCAGTCCGAAGTTCATTGGTAGTAGGCTAGTGTCTGTAGCGGATTAATACAGTGTGGTTGAAACTGGACTAGGTCCCGGGGTTTTTCTGTATTTACGGTTTTCCTCGTTAACAAAATTCTGGTATCTGTGTTATTTCTTTTCCGCATTATATTTTGTTATATAATTGAAATATCACAGGTTGTGCGTTAAGATCAATCAATTAGATAATCCAACCTTTGGTTGTTGATTTAAATTGATTGGCACTTGAACATTGGTCTTTGGTACCGTTCAAGTTACTCCTCTTATATCCAATCAGGCTCGCAGATTTCTATTTGCTGATTTCAAATTGAATTAAGAGTTAGAGATATAAACTCTTTGATATACTTTACTCTTGATTGAGTCTGACTGTCTAGTTGATTCTCTAGAAAGTATATTGGAGTAAGTCCTCCCAGATTTCCAAACGAATTGTTGGGTGTGGTTCTTAGACCCCCGCATTTTCAGTTACGATTATACAGTACTTTGAAGGTGGGTAACCCTTCATGTCTGACTATCCATAAGAAAAGTATGATTTTTGGGGGACATTTGGCTTTCCAGATTTTTTTTGAGAATGTGGACATTAGAGTTATGAGAGTTGGGGTGTTGATTGTTGGGGTTTTGGTTGTCCATTTGTTTTGATAACACTTCAATCCACTCTTAACTGTGTAATGGCCATTCTTCGCATGTGGCCAGATTTGTTTATCCGGAACCGGAGGGTTTGAGATGTGAAAGCATCTAACTAAGTTGGCAATTTTAGGTGGGTAAATTTGGTATATAAGGCGTATGTTACAATTAAAAGCATGGGGTTCGAATAACGTACTGACCAAGTTATCGCCCATGTTTTCCGGTGTGGCCACATTTTGGTGCATGGGAATCCAGTTTTCCTTGATTTTTGTTGATTTCCCATCTCCGATTTGAATTTCTATGTTTTCCTGCACAAAAGAAGCCACTTTATGGATGTTTTTCCAAGAGGAGCTCGCAGATACTGGTAGCTTTGTGGTATCTCTTAGAGTTGGTTGTTGTTGCATGTACTTGTCTCGAAACATTCTGTTGCAGATTGTGTGTGGTTCAGCATGGATCTGCCACACCCTTTTACCTAGGAGATCAAAACTATGTTTCCGCATATTCCTTATTCCTAAACCACCTTTGATGATAGGGAGGTTGAGCTTATCTTTCTCTATGACATGTAATTTCCTTCTGTTTTTATCGTGTCCCCAAAATAAATTTCTCGCAATCCTGTCCATTTTGTGATGCACATGGGCTGGGAGGAGCTGTGTTTTCATCACGTGGTTTGCTGTTGGGAGTAGGGATGCATTGATGAGAATCCATCTACCAGATTGGTTAATACACTTTTTTATCCATCCTTTGGCCTTTCTTTCCATTCTTTGTTGTAGTTGAGCAAAGATTGGTGAAGAATTCCTACCTTGTTTAAGAGTACTCCAAAATATTTAGGAGGATTGCGAGTTGTTGGGATATTTAAGGTAGTTTTTAGTCAATTCAAGGTGTTCTGGTTCAGGTTTGGGTGGTGAATCAATACTGATTTTTGAGTGTTGATCATCTGACCTACAAAGGTGGAGTATGAATGTAGGATGTTGTTGAGGTGGTCACAAGAAGTTTGATTGGCCGAGCAAGTAATGAGTAGGTTTTTTTCATACATGAGATATAGAATAGGTTGGTTTTTAGTTGAGATGCTCAGACCTTTCATCTTTCCCTGCAACTCTAATCTTGAAAGGTTAGTGGAGAGGATCTCTGCCTGAGAGAATGAAGATATAGGGAGAAAGGGATTTCACGTCGAGTCCCCTTTTTGGTTGGATGTGTCCCTGAGGGTTTTCCATTGATGTTCATTGAGTACGTAACTATGGTGATACACATCATTACATTTTCTATGAATTTGCCTGGAAAACATAGAGCTATCAGAGTTTGCCTTACAAAACCCCAGTCAAGGCTATCATAGGCTTTTTTGATGTCCAGCTTCAAAGCAATTTTTGAGTTTTCTGTAGTGGTTGAGTGTTTGATGTGGTGCAAAATTTCTGTTGCAATTGTAATGTTATCATGTATAGCTCTATTCGTTACAAAGGCACTCTGGTATGGGCTTATCATTAATTGGAGCATTGGTCGTAATTTGTCCACCAGTAGCTTTGAGATGACTTTGTAAACCACATTGCACACTCATTTGGTTTTGTAGGGGCATAATTTTTAGGGATGAGAGTGATGGTTGTATGATTGAAAGGTGCAGGCAAATCAATATCTGCAAAGAAATTCTGGACCATCTCTATAATTTGTGGGCTGGTTAAATTCCAATAAACTTTGAAGAACTTACTTGTGAACCCATCTAGTCCTGGAGCTTTCTCGGATCCTATGCTTATTAGAGCTTTGTGAATTTCATTACCATTAATAAATGGATCGGTTCGGTTTTAGCAGATAATCATTACCATGTACAGCCTTAGCGGTGGTTGGAGGTTTTAAAATATGTATGACACATGGAACGGGTAAAAATCTAGTTTAATTTAACTTTGTCAGAAAGTTAAGTGTAGGTAAAAGGGATAAATTGGGGCTTGGTATCTTTTCGAGCTACGTTAATTGGTGGGCCAAAAGCATTCGGTTTCTATAGAATTTCTTCCCATGCAGAGCCGTCTTTTATGTAGGCCTAGATGATCGACCTCACTAGACCCAAAATACGAAGGGTATATATATATATATTTGTACGCAACTTAGACTTATTTGGTAATTTTATAATTGTAAAAATCTAAATTCTTAACATGAGGAAGCCCTACTACCAATATTTTTCTTTCTCTTTTTAAGTTTTTGTTACACTAAAAGGATTGGTCTTCGTATTTTGTTTTTACTAACAATAAACATCTTTAACAAGTAATCTAAGAAACATCTCATACAGTATAAGTCTCCTAAAATATTTTGTTCCTCATATGTGATTCATGTTATACTTTCTATATAAAATATACGTGATATATGCGGTATTCTTTGCATTTCAAAATTGTAAAATACTACGTGTAACTTGTAATTATATTTGAATAATGTTTTTACTCTAGGTTTTTGTTTGTTGAGTTTTCTTACTTGTAGTCAGACCAATTTGAGGAATCGGTAGAGACCAATTTGAGGAATCATTTTTTTACACTGTGGTGGACCCAGAAACTTCTCCACGTGTGTCCGAAAATAATGTTTAAACTATACCTAGGGCTTAGTGCAGTCAAAGACTAATATTTATAATTAATTAGTATACACAAAAATCAAGATTGAGTGAAGTTAACAGTCATTCTAAACAAATTGTTGTTTAGAATGACTATTTGCTTGTCGTAAACAACAATTTGTAATTGCTAGTAGTATTTAGGGTCCACAACTAACCACTGTACTAATTGATTAAAAAAAAAATTCTAAACAAATTGTTGTTTTAAATAACATTAAAACCGTACAGAAACAATAAGAGGGCCCCACCCCGGTGGATTTGCAGGGGGCCTGGTATATGGGACCACACTGAGTGTCTAAGCGGTTTTAGGTTAGTTTAAAAACTTAAAAATTTGGTTTGCTAATTCCGCTTGACCCCTTATGGGTCCGCCACTCTAACCATTGGATATTTAAACTATTTGTTGGATGACGCGGTTCCTCGATGTTGATCTATATCCTCCATGATATAAGTATACACCATTCGGAACTACAAACAATTCAAAGATCGTAGCACTTTTAGTTACCATATATGGAGATGATTTATCGTTTTACAGCATTTAAAACCACCTCACCAATACAAATATTGTCTGCTACTGGTAATAACACATCGAGATTTGCAGATCAATAAAATAAATCAAAACAGGCAAATGATCAAGGAAAATATGGACTTAGGTTGAGTTTGGTAACAAAAAAAATTTTCGCAAAAGCACTTTCAAATCTTATTTATAATAATGATTTTTCATTTTAGTGTTTGGTAAAATTTTTGGTTTTTATGCAAAGCACTTTCGAAATTTGCCAACTATTAAAAGCTAGGGAGGAGGAGCTTTTAAAAGCTCCAAAGCATAAGTTATGCTCCCACTATAATTTGATATTTTCTTTTTATTTTCTATGATTATTTTATATTATAAATGTGAAAAAAGCGGGTGTATAACAACCACAACCAATAATTCGTTCGGCATCTGTATGGACTAACTCCAATTTTATTCGTTCGGCAATCTATGAGCCTGATTGATGCGAGAAATACTTGGACGGTACCAAGGACCAATGCCCAAGTGTCAATCAATTTATATCCAACAAACAAAGGTCGGATACCAATTGATTGAACTACGTATAACCTGTGATATTTCAATTATATAAACAAATATCATGCGGAAAAGAAATAACACAGACACTAAAAAATTTTTTAACAAGGAAACCGCAAATACAGAAAAACCCCGGGACCTAGTCCAGATTTGAACACCACATTGTATTAAGCCGCTACAAACACTAGTCTACTACAAGTTAACTTCAGACTGGAATGTAGTTGAGCCCTAACCAAGTTTCACGCCGATTAAGGTACAGTCGCGTTCCTTACGCCTCTAGAACCACGCCGGATTCTGCGCACTTGATTCCTTTAGCTGATCTCACACCCACAAATAAGAGTTGCTACGACCCAAAGTCGAAGACTTATAAACAAATTTGTCTCCCACAGATAAGTCTATTCTGATAGATAAACCTGTCTCCCGCAGAAGTACCTACGAAGTTTTGTTCCGTCTTATGATAAATCAAGGTGAACAGGAACCAATTGATTATCCGGTCTTATACTCCCAAAGAGCAGCCTTGAAATATCAATCACCTCACAATAACTTAACTATATGGTAGTAGAAGAAGTTATTGTGGAAGCACAAAGAATGAGACGAAGGGCTTTGTGATTACTTTTTATATCTTAACCTATCAGAGATAAATCTAGAGCAAATCTTAGAGAAGGTAGTACTCAACATGATAGAACAAGTAAGATCGGAATACACAACTATAGAGAAAATAGTTGGATCTGGTTTCACGAATCTCAAATGAAGTCTTCAAGTCGTTAACCTAATAATGGTTTTTGAAATAGGTTAAAAGAGAATCGACTCTAGTCGCAACTAGGACACAGGAAAGTGTCGGGATTAGGTTTTTGAGTTGTTAGAGTTCTCCCTTATATAGTCTTTCAAATCAGGGTTTGATTTCAATCAAGCTAAGATAGCTTAGTAACAAAGCATTCAATATTCACCGTTAGATAAAAACCTGATTTAAGATTCAAGCTAAGTCTGCTTAGAAATAAAGCAATTAATCTTCACTGTTAGATGGTCTTAGCTTGTTACACAAAAATGAAATATACCTTTATTTAGATATGGGTAACCTTACCTAAATGTATATATTGAGTTGGCTCAATAAAAGTTAATCGAAGTTAGCCATTTGAACACTTTCGTCTTAACCACATCTATCTAACACTTCTAGATCAAATTATGATGATCAATAAATCATGAAAGATAACCAAATGAATCAAATTATGTTTCACATAGATTTGTTCAATTGTTCACTATCTCATAGAAATATATATGAAAAAATTGAAACAAAATCGGATTGATTCGTAATCGTACAAAGTACTCATACAAGAATCAATTCATGAACATTAAGCCACGGTTTGCATATATTGCATTCCTTAATTCATAAATGTTTTTGTTCATGAGTATGAAAAATATACTTAGCCGATTTTAGAACTTAACCACTGTGTTCGCTAACCAGGTACACAAACAACAGCTCCGGACCTTGGCCTGTCCAGCCGTTCGCATACCAGGTACGCGACCAGCAGTCCCGGACTCAACTTAGGTAGAATTGTACGCATAATAGATACACAAACAAGGTTCCCGAACCTTAACAGTTAAAACCGTTCGCATACTAGGTACACAAACAAAGTTCCCGGACCTGAATCGCTACAAAACAGTTCGCAAACTAGGTATGCATACCATGTTGTATCCAGACATGGTTAAATGTTCTAAACTCCCATTTCAATCATTGAAACATCTTTAGAAGGTGACAATAGCTGTCTCACACTATTAGCTTCAAGTAAATTTCAAGTGATCGATACGAAACTTTCCAAGTCGACATTAAATGACTGTCTCACACAAATTATGTAAGATGTGTCAAGGAAATTTCCACATGATCATCTTTTGACTTAATATTTAGTTTCCAACAAATAAATTATTTCCAACTAAACTTGTCAAGAATAATGATGAACATAGTTAAAGCAAGAGCCTCCAACACATATTTTGAAAAATATATAAGCGAGATAAACTTATCTCGAAATATCAAATGTGTATAATATAAAAGTCTATATAGCTATATGACTTAGTCTCATTAGGAGATAGAATAGAATATACTTCTAAGTGATAAAAAACTTTTAGTCTTCACATACCTTTTGTTGATGACGTTCCTCCAAGCTCTCCTCAGTAGATCTTCGTCTTTAATCGATGAACGCCGTCAAGTCTAAAGCTCAACTACACATTCTATCCTAATCCGATACATAACTACAAGTATACTAGAAATCAAGACTAGAGTTTTGATCAGCTAAACTTGATAAAATAGCTTGAGATATCAACGCTTGCGAGTTCAACCGAGCAGTGCTCTAACAAAATGACAAAAGTTAACCTTAAATTTAAATACCATAAATTTTTTATTGCTTCAAAAAAAAAAAAAACCATCAAATTTTTATAAAACTAAGGTTCCTAAAACTACCGATCAGGACATTGTGTTAGAGACCATGAAATCTAAAGTTTCTAATCTAGAAAATGAGAGTCTAATGTCACCATTATCTGATGAGGAAATCAAAGTAGCCGCATTTCAAATGGGGGCAAAGAAAGCCCCTGGACCTGATGCATTCACTGGGTTATTATACCAAACATATTGTGATGTGGTGAGGGGAAGTGTCACACAAATGGTAAAACTGTTCTTTGACTCTGAGCATGTATATTCTCAGTTCAATCATATTAACATTGCTTTGATTCCTAAGAATCATGTGGCTGATTCTGTTGATCGTTTTAGGCTTATTGGGTTATGCAATTTTGCATATAAAGTAATCTCTAAAGTTATTGCTAACAGGATGAAGCCTTTGATGGATAGAATGATCTCTCCTAATCAAAGTGCCTTTGTCTCGAAGAGACAGATTGCTGATAATGTGGTTTATTCATACTATTCAGAAAAAAAGAAAAACACACACGTGAATTCTACAATCTTACCTGAAATTACAAACAAATGTCTCAAATATTCGAAAAAGAAAATTGGTGATTCAGAAATTAAAAACAAACTTGGTTGATTTTAGCATTTCAAAATCCACATAATCGATTTTTAACTTACCTTTTTTTCTCACAACATGTAGCTTATATCATTTCATATTTATTTGGTTGACTAATTGGGTCGTCGATCTCTTCAACGTGATTCCTAAATGCTGATGCAAATATGAAAAAAAACCTCACAACGTGATTCCAAAAGAACCTGCACAATCCCTAAGAACCAAGCAGCAACACACCAAACCTCACAAAAAGATTTTCCCTTCCAGCTTCTCCACTCCATTTGTAAATCTAGTAACCGAGCATGAAAAGGCAATGCAAAAATACGCCAACACTACGGGAATGATTGGATCTGCAAATTTAACAGACTTGAACCAAGTCGAAGAGGAGGAGGAAGAAGAGCTACAACCCCTTGGAGATAGCGTTTTCAATATGGAAAACACACATCAACACAACGATCAACCAAATAACACAGAAATCCTAGTAACTTGGGCGAGCCCGTTTGTTTATGGGTGAAAACTACTCCCGCCGAATTTGGTAATTTGGGGTGTGTGGATGAGGAATGAATCTAAACCCTAAACAAATGCACTCGCGATGAGTGCTTGTAGATTCGGAAGTCAATCTGTGCAAGTCCGGCCTAAACCAAGAAATGGCCGTTCCCAGACTTGTTTCGGTCACAAAGTGAAGGAGATGGGGTTGATCTTAGGGAGGAAGCGAAGAAGGTGTTGAGATTGTGAAGATGTAGGCTTGCTTATGACTTGTAACAGGAAAGTGAACAAGCTTACGATTGGTGTAAGCAGGCTCTGGGTGTTTTCTTGTTGTTTCCCTCTCTTTTTCTCTGTTTTTTGGAAATAGGGCGGAGAACCTATTTATACAAGTCATTGAGCCTTATTCACGTCTCTCGTGGGAAGTAGAGGAAGTGGAGTGATGGAGTAGTGGAGTTGTGTGTTGGTGATACACGGCCGGTCTTGCCACTTCTCCACATCACCGCTAACCGTCCATAACTTCCTAACACGTTCTTGTGATGGCGCGTTGCACGCTGTAAACGCCATGGACCAATAAAGTATGTATCCCCCGATTTGTGACATGATTGATGTGCGGGAACGTGTGGATCATGGATCCACGATAGGTAGCATGTAATGCTTGATTTGAATAATTGCGTTATTCGGGAGGTTGATATTTGTGAAGTATCGTATGTATTTTATGCAGTCTGCGCATCATGGTGTAGTAAAGTGATGGGTAATGACGCCTCAGCCGACCAACTAACTCGACCGGGGTTGTATAACCAATTTGGTGAAGTTGGAATGGACGAGATGATATTTGAGACACTCATCTGCGACCGTTAATGAATTAGGGTTTTTGAAGAGGTGCGCAAGCACCACTCTTTAGCTTGGTCGAAACCAAGCATGGGATACAACTTTGGCCCGGTCGACCATACATGCGTGTAGACGGCATGATGGTGTAGGCGCCTATACCCCATTACCTCACGAAAGTCTGATCTGGGCCACTCAATTTATCCGGTGAAGTTGAGTGGTCGAGATCAATTTATGACAGAAAATTAGTGCCGCAAGAGCCGCGCGCCACGCTCACGCATATACTGAATATCCCACAAAAACGTGATCTAAGCCATCCAAATCGTCAGGCGAAGTTGAGTGGTCGAGATCGGTTGCGGTTTGGGAGGTGTGACCATGCTAGTTTGGCGCGCGTTTTGGAGTAACAGGGCATGGTATGCCTTGGCCGATCGGGTGAGGGAATAGATGGGTCCACGGTGGTCACGCTGGTATGACCGGACTGCTTAATCTAATCTTGGACCCTCCATTCGTCGGGAGAAGATGGACGCTCGTGATGCTCAAAACCTAATTATGGGTTTCAAAGCCGTGCGTCACCCCTTGTTTGGGCGCACGAATTTGTTACGACCAAGCATGGTTGGTCTTGACCGGTTGGTCAAGTGTGTAGGCGGGCCCTCGGTGATTGTGTTGACATGCTCTGGGCCCTTTGAGTTTACATCTACACCCTCCATCTATACCTGCGAAGATGGATGGTTGAGACCGTTTTGCGACACATGTAATATGCCGCAAACCCTAATTTAGGGTTTTTCGTCCATGCTTCTTGGTATGAACGTTTTTGGCAAGCTAGGCCAATGGCCGACCATGCGGGGTCGGCGATTGGGTATTCCATACCTTGGGGGTGATGGAATTGATCCGGGTCATCCAATCATGCTTGTGGAGTTGGATGACTGCGATCATATCCGGATCTGATACGGTCGTCGGGATGCTCAATCGGGCTAGTATAACACACCGAGAGGGGCTCAATCGGGCTAGTATAACATAATGAGAGTCATCTGTCATGAGTATTTCGTACATGGTTTCATTATAATGCTTGGAGGTTGTCTTTGCTCTGTAAGAGTAACACTTTCGATCGTCATGCCGCCTGATAATGAGTCGAGAAATACAAGGCTGATTGCGCATTAATTAATAATGCTAGAAATTCACGGGGTATATGGGATTGTTGCTACATGCTCCAACCTGGATGAATTTCGTGTATTCATAGAATGGGATTGTTGCCGCATGCTCCATTCTAGGTGAATTAAGTGAGGGTATCCAACACTTATTGATGGCCTTATGATGCGCGTCGTTTACACAACAAATTAATCAAGATATTTCCCACTAATTAACTGGTAATATAGCGGTAGTAAGAGATCGTTCCCACAGAGAGCTGTGTAATTGATAGGTTATTTGATCAGCAAAATAAAGTAAAAGACAAGGGGATTGGTTTTAAGTAAAATGAAAAGAATAACAAATAAAAGAAGGATGATTAAGGAATCATTCGCCGCCACTGGAAAGAAACTTAATAGAAGTACTTGTTTATTTCTTGTAGAATTTTCGTTGTCACCAACCGTAGAATAGCAATAAGATCTGCTATCCTCGGAATTCCTGTTGCCACTGGATACGGAAGCGCTCGACTACCAGATTCTATCCATCTGAGCCACCATGAATAAGCTCTCAAGATGTAACCCACCGAATGCATTACGTTTGTGAATTAGGTTGATCCTAGCATCGGACGCATAAGCTCGGTCCTGCTTACTAGTGTCATCTCTATACACAATTGCTTAACAGAATCCCTCTGTCAGCTTTTGCGATGTACTACTTGTGTATGGAATTGAGTGACTATTACACGTATCACCAACCCCAGTAGTAGTAGAAGAATTATTATCAGGTTAATTCAAATGGCCAATTGAATAACCCAATAGTAATCTTAGACACTAAAATTAATAGAGACAATCGACAAGAAAATTCAACTCAAAATAAATTTGTGAAAAGAATTAAAGTTTCATTAATCGGGACTTTGAAATCATACCTTAATCAATGAAGTTTAGCTATACATGGATTTAATAAAACCCATAAAAATATATATAGAAGAAGAAGAAAATAGCTTGGTTTCCCCCTAATGGGGTTAACCCTAGATATGAAATAAAACCTTTCCTCTCTTCTATTCTCTGTATTTTTCTCTCCCAAAAAGTTGTGTATCTCTCCTCTAAAAAATTGTCTCTCTCTAAAAAGTTAAGTTATTTTCTTCTCTAGTTTGGGTTGCTTTATATAGGCATTAGTTAGCCTTTACGATCCACAAAACTCGTATTGGATTAACATTCATAGTCGGCTGAGAAGAATTTCTCTTGTGAGAAATTAAGTATTGTTGATCCGGTGTGAAGGGAAACATTCTAATACAGTACACTGGCTTGCAATTGGCTGTGGAGTTCTTGGGACCCCATGTGATACATTGAGTCTTCTGAGAGCCGGTGGTATATCTTGCTCTAATGCTCCATGTTGCAGCAAACTCTTGTCTTTTCATATGCGCGTAACAATCATTCCGTTCTGATCTTAGAAATCTTGTTTGCATATCTATCAGCAACTGGTTTCTCGGTAACAGAAACAGATTCCCAATTTCATCCAAACTCAACGAAGTCGTACTCCGCTCAAACTCTTTGTCCACCGTCCGTGTTTTGTGAACCATGCATTTCGTCTTCATCGTCACTACTAAGCTTGAGTACCTTCCATCGAGAACCGAAACAGCAACCGTGATCAATCATGAGTAATGACAAAGAACCAACTCGACTCCATTCCATCATCGTAAACAACCAATGACCACAATCATCCTGTTTCTCGAGTTCTTATATCAAACTTTCATACGACCACGTGAGTAAATCATACCCGTTTTACTTGAGCTATTCTCCATCAACTCAGCTCAATAGAACCACGATCATCAGACATCAATCTCCATCATTAACTGCCATCAATGGCAGCAAACATCTCCTCCATCACTACCCAAGAATAGCATGACAGACCTTCTTCTGCTGATTTCTTTTGATCAAAGCTTCATCACTGTAAAGCTCCATTAACACCAACTTCCATAAACAGCTCCATTCCAACTCGGTAATAGCAGCATCTCATCAACGTTACGAGTATCACTGCCATTGAGTTCTCGAGTTCACTCGTCATTCCCTGTTCAACTCCGTTTCTTCATCTTGTCAATGCCAACAGCTTCATCATCTAATCTCAGCACATAACACACTCATGACCCAACTCAACTCTGTCTCCCACGACGAGCTTCCTCTTCTTTCTGTTGCGTTCCTCCTTCATATCTCATTCGCAACATCATTATTTCTCTGTCTTTTTCATCATCGATGTTAACCTCCCATCATCACATCATCATCAGCAGCAGCGATCAACCAATCATACCCTATTTTCTCTCGAGTTCACGACAGCAGCAACAGTTCGAGCATAACCGGAAATAACTGGTCGTGAGAACCCGACCAAGTTCCGTTCTGTTTAGTTTAAATGTAGAAGATGGTGGCCCTGAGTCAATAGGTCGGGCGCCTTTAATAGCATTTGAATTATGGCTTCCCCCAGTAAATGAATCGACTGCCTTTAGCAGTTCCATTAAAACAGGTCACCCCTTAACAGAATGACTGCCCCTTAACGTACGGTGGGGTGGCAATAGCACTTGGCCTAGAAAATGACCGTTTTGCCTTTAAATCTTCCGAGTTCTTCTTTTGCCCATAACTTCTTCATACGAGCTCTGAATGACTCCGTTCTTTCGCCATTGTCTTCATCTTCTCGTCCTCTACACAATGAAAAGTAGAAATCTTGTATTTGAACGAGTTCCAATTGGTCTTTGGCCCTTCTCCACTCGTAGCTAGCTTCTTTCCTTGTATAATTAAGTACAAATTCACTTCTTTTGGATGATTTACCTACCAAAACACAAATAAGAGAAAACAAGCGTAATATACAATAATTTGCAAGAAAACCAACAAATACTAGCATGGAATTAACACCAAATATATGTGAAATATGCACTTATCACCTTATCTTTTACAAGATGTCAGCGCATAGTTTTCTGGTTTTTTACAACTTTAACCTTAAATGAAAATCCACCATCAACAATAAGTCCCCTGCCTAGCACATAATGGTTACACTATTGTGGGGTAGGCATGAGATGGTGACAAATTTTGTACATTGAAATGACCAAGCTAAGGTGAATGTATATTTACCGGATAGGCCGACATCGTCAGGCGTTGCCACAGAACCGGTTGGTCCGATCGAAGTTGTGAAGGAAGTAGGACTTGATGCGGTAAGTCGCTTTGGTTCCCCTTGTGTATATCCGAGCTTGGTCCCTTCCTTGGGTTAGGTGTACTCCCACGACTTTCCTCGGATGTATCGATAAGCCTCGTTGATTGTTATCCCGAATTGGTAGCCTTTATAGGTGGTAAGTAAAGATTTCCTTTCTCCTGGGATTCTTTCGACTTGCGAGATTATAAAGAATCATCTTACGCAGTCGTTTATTCTATATCTCAGGTACTGCTCCGCACTTATTTGATCTCCTGATTAACTGATCGATTGATTGATTGATGATTTTTTTTATTTTTTTTGTTGTGCTCATAACCTCTTCTCCTTTGCAGTTCATCATGGAAGCGGTGGACGATCATTCTGTTGCTTCCCCAGAAAGAAGTTTCGAAGTTGACAAGCCCGAAAACCATGCACACGAAGATGTAATGGCTAAGATAGATCTTCCACTCGCGAATCGGCCGTGCTATACGGGGGATGTCTATTTCACACCTTCGTATTGCGGAGGGGACGCATCTGTGCACTTTCAGTGCGATTGACATGGAGGAGCGGTGGAGCGCGAGGAAACGCTGCAACACTAGTAAGCGCAAGGGCGGAGAGATTTGCGGCGCAGTTGAAAGAGGCGGAGAGTTGAGCATAAACGACCTCCGAATGAAGACAAGTGTGATTACCCGATCCTGGACGGCGTGATAATTCTTGATTCCGATACGAGATGAACACAACATGTGAAAGCAATTTTGACCCCTAATATTGATGTGCCTTTTGATACTCCCGCTGATGATGTTGGGATGGAGCGCGATCTTTGCGGAGATGCGATGGGTAAAACGAGGGAGATCCGAAGGAGGAGCATCAACGGTGATGGTGACGGGAACCGACAGGTGGTGCGGCGATGTCGATCCTCTTGACGACTAAAACCTCTTTCCTTCTTAAACTTTCAGTATATTAGTACATTTGAACATCTTTCTTGTATTCGGTGGCAGGTAGGGTTCAAGGTTTTCTTCTATTTGATTGTTTGAATAAAGGTTTTTTTTTATAACCTTTTGTCAAGACTGCAATTGAACTTTCTCGGGCGCAAGGGTGCGCCTTTACACATAACTCTTTGTGATAAAAGAAATAATGCCATAATGAAATATCCACGGACTTGTGTTCCTGATGCAAGATCTTCCTGTCTTTGCTGGGGCAGATGGCTCATATCGTTTTCCTTTTGTGCACACGTTGTGTTTCCTTCTTCTCATGAGATGTTTGCCTAAGGTTTCCTTCCTTGCTCTAATGGGTTGATTTAGGCTGACTCAGGACCTTTTGTTTTTAGGGGTAGAGAGGTTCTCAGGTGGAAATAACGCTTCAATTAAGTTGAAAATTAAAAATTGAAAGTCCTAACTATGAATGCAAGTATTGCAATCATTTTCTGGGGAATTACAAGTATGACATGAAATTGTAAAAGGAAATACGCTGGAAAAAAGCACAACGTTTAGGGTGGAGGACGCTGGAAAGTGGTAGCACAGCGTCTTAAGTTCGATAGGGTTTGAGCCATTGTGAGTGAATTGTTATGCCTTCTAGTATATCAGCGTTGATGAGCTTGCAGTAGCCGCCTAGGATAATGCTACCGCAGTGCGGTTCCTCTTCTCTTTCGATGGGTGAGTCGAGGTGGAGTGATCATCTTCACCGTCATGCTCCCAACCTTGAATGTAGTCGCCTTCGTCACCAAGTCTCCAATTCCAAATGGGTTTGGGCGTGCAGATACTTGGACCTTGGCCTTATCGTCTTTGACCAAGACAGCCTCTACGCTCTTGATAAAACGTTTGAAAGGGCCGGCTTCCCATTCACATCTCCTAGCCGGGGTTGGTTTTTTGGTTGGAGCCAGTCCCCAGGACTTGTCAGAATGAGGGGCGGTAGGTTGCAAAGAGAGTTGCGCGATGAGACTTACTTGAGATTGGGACCTTTCAATGTCTTGTGAGCTCTCTCCGGAAGTCGTGTCACGTTGGCCGGCTGTTGGTGCGGTGCAGGACAGCCATCGGAGTCGAAGGCGTGTTGGAGATTCTTTCAGGTATCGAAACCGGTAGAGGACAACTTTCTAGTATTGCTTTGTTTTCGTGCATCCAAGGGCGTCCCGGGATCATGTCGTAGTTGGGATGATCTTTGACTATGTAGAACTTTGCTTGTGTCGAGGCATCACCCAATTTGACTTTGAGATCAATATATCAGTATGCATCTCGAGCTCTCCTCAAGAATCTTTAACCTGATTGGGTGATG
Organism: Papaver armeniacum; assembly: GCA_023531295.1. Classification (NCBI taxonomy): domain Eukaryota; kingdom Viridiplantae; phylum Streptophyta; class Magnoliopsida; order Ranunculales; family Papaveraceae; genus Papaver; species Papaver armeniacum. Next base: position 397,449 of record JAJJWW010012994.1, read on the forward strand.
AGTAGCTTCCTGCTTTGAAATCTTTGCCGCTCCCAAGGTCTTGACAGTAATGATGTTAAATTCGGAAGCTGTATCAATCAACGCGCTATCGAACTCAGCATCTCTCAAACGAGTGACAGCTAGGAGTCCCCGGTTTCCTTTGCTCGCGTCCTTCGGGAAAGGCCGGGGTTCTTGGTTTATACAGGTACAAACGCACACGACACAACGTGGTTGAGGGCCGTAAATATGTCTTGATGCTGCCTTTGGAGAAGTACAAGATTTCACACAAGTGATCCATCATAGATTATACGAGTCTTGCGAACGAATCCCCGAGAAATCGTGCGGTTCCTCATAGGAGAGGGTCTCTCGAACACCTTCGTTTCCAAGGCTGGAGTTCCCACATCTCTCTATTTTTCCACTGAATATTTGTTTCAACCTATTACAATATTTGGTTGGATGATGTACGAATGTGGTAGCAACGGTATTTGGGATGCTGCCATGTCTTTTCGGTTGGAGGACGCTTTGATGGGAGGCGGCTTGACGGCATCGTCTTGGATCCATGATTCCAAGAGTTCTATCACTTCATTCATGGGGAAAGGAAAACTTTGTATCTTCGGTGTCTTGTGCGGGGAGCTTTGTCCGCTCCTTTACGAGATGAAGTCTTGTGTCTTAGGGGATGTCCACTTGGTTTGTTGTTCCGTCATGGAGCTTTCCTTTTCTCTCCTCCGCCCACTACACTCACAGAAGGACCGGTGTTGTATTGCTTGTTCATGAGGCGCTTTGCTCCCTCGACTTTCACGTGAATCTTCACTTGACGACTACGGTTCTTTCTAGCAACGTTGGTGCGAGTTGTTGTTGAACGCTTAGCGACTTCATGGAGTTCGACGTTTGAAAGCAGATTCTCTAACGAGCGCGGTATATGGGTATCATCCCGTTGATGCACAAATCCACCAATTGTCGTTCGGTGACGTTCGGGTCGTGACAATCCAGTAGCTTGGGTTACGAACCTTTTGTGAAGTCGTTAGGATGCTCGTTGTTCCATTTTGAAGAATTCTTCCTAGATGCGAAAGGTGATTTGTTCGAGAACGAAGAAATACTTTCTGTAGAAAAGCCGACCATCTCGCTCAATTGGATATGTTGTTAGGCACGATGTTGTTGTACCAGTGTACGCCCTCCCGTAAGTGATTTCGAGAATTCTTTCGGGCGCGAGAACATGATTGTATTCATGTTCCCCCAAGGATTCAAGAATCGAGAGACGTGTTCACGAGCATTACCAGTACCGTCGTAGAGGAGAGGCGGGGAGAGGTGTAACCTCTTGGAAGAGGAATTCGTTGTACATCTTGAGGGTACGGTGGGTGATGTTGGTGTACATCCGTTCGGTCCCCTTTTCCTCGATTTTGGAGAAGTCGTTCAGGATCCTCACGTGTAATGAAGTTGGAAGGTTGGTCCCTCTCCCTTTGGCGCTCGGGAGCAACACGAGTTTCTTCATTCATGTGGGTCCAGTGGGAAGCACTTGCTCGGGTGTATTGAATGCATCTCTTGTCGACTCCAAGGGTTGTCGTGAATCTTGCGGCAATCGTTCGGTCAAAGTTTTAAGGAAAGTGAGTACCTCTTTCGAGTTGCGGCCATATCCGTTTGAGTCTTAGCAAGAACTTCCTGTTTCTCCATCAAGTCTGCAATGGTAATAGACGGTGTCCCTCCTCTTGTGCCTCCGGCTCCTCGTCTGATGAAGGAGGTAGAAAGTTGTTGCTCTGGTGACTACGGGGTGTTACACTGAGGTGATGTCGGGATTTGCGGCTGCTCGCTCACAGTGATGGGAGGCGTTACACTTCATCGGAACATTTCCTACTACGCTGGTGCTGATGGTAGAAGTGACGGCTCCACGAGATGTATTGACCACGGTAGCTCCATTTGGCAGTGCCGACACCGGGATTGTTATCCACATGACTCCATCAAAATTGATTGCGACCCGGACCTTAATTCCACCATCTTGAAATGAATTGTTGATTGAATTGATTCTAATATCTACCCTTTTTGAAATTTATGAAATTGAATCGAATTTGAAGAAATTGACCTTACAACCGAGAGATTAACCTCCCACTGTGGTCGCCAATTGTTTATGGGTGAAAACTACTCCTGCCGCTGAATTTGGTAATTTGGGGTGTGTGGATGAGGAATGAATCTAAACCTAAACAAATGCCTTTGCGCAATGAGTGCTTCTAGATTCGAGAAGTCAATGTTGTGCAAGTCCGACCTAAACCAAGAAATGGCCGTTCCAGACTTATTTCGGTCACAAAGTGAAGGAGATGGGGTTGATCTTAGGGAGGGAAGCGAAGAAGGTGTTGAGATTGTGAAGATGTAGGCTTGCTTATGACTTGCAACAGGAAAGTGAACAAGCTTACAATTGGTGTAAGCAGGCTCTGGGTGTTTTCTTGTTGTTTCCCTCTCTTTTTCTCTGTTTTTTGGAAATAGAGCGGAGAACCTATTTATAAAAGTCATTGAGCCTTATTCACATCTCTCGTGGGAAGTGGAGGAAGTGGAGTGATGGAGTAGTGGAGTTGTGTGTTGGTGATACACGACCGGTCTTGCCCACTTCTCACGTCACCGCTAACCGTCCATAACTTCCTAACACGTTCTTGTGATAGCGCGTTGCCTGTTTGCCGCTGCAGAAGCCGCCCGGACCAATACCCAGTATGTATCCCCAGTTTATGATATGATTGATGTACGGAACGTGTGGATCGTGGATCCACGATAGGTAGCATGTAATGCTGATTTGAATAATTGCGTTATTCGGGAAGTTGATACTTGTGAAGTATCGTGTGTATTTTATGCGAGTCTTGCATCATGGTGTGGTAAAGCGATGGGTAATGACGCCTCCTTTGACCAACTAACTCTGACCAGGGTTGTATAACCAAAGTTTGGTGAAGTTGGACGGACGAGATGATCTTTGAGACACTCATCTGCGACCATTAATGAATTAGGGTTTTTGAAGAGGTGCGCAAGCACCACTCTTCAGCTTGGTCGAAACCAAGCATGGGATACAACTTTGGCCCGGTCGACCATACATGCGTGTAGACGGCATGATGGTGTAGGCGCCTATACCCCATTACCTCACGAAAGTCTGATCTGGGCCACTCAATTTATCCGGTGAAGTTGAGTGGTCGAGATCAATTTATGACAGAAAATTAGTGCCGCAAGAGCCGCGCGCCACGCTCGCTTCGGACGCCTGTTCCAAGACGACCAATCTTGGTCGGTTTTGGCAGATTGATGCAGTGTGAAGGTGGTAGGCTGGTGTTCACGCCTATACCTGAATATCCCACAAAAACGTGATCTAAGCCATCCAAATCGTCCGGCGAAGTTGAGTGGTCGAGATCAGTTTGCGGTTTGGGAGGTGTGACCATGCTAGTTTGGGCGCGCAGTTTGGAGTAACCAGGCATGGTATGCCTTGGCCGATCGGGTGAGGGAATAGAAGGGTCCACGGTGGTCATGCTGGTATGACCGGACCTGCTTAATCTAATCTTGGACCCTCCATTCGTGCCGGAGAAGATGGACGCTCGTGATGCTCAAACCCTAATTATGGGTTTCAAAGCCGTGCGTCACCCCTTGTTTGGGCGCACGGGTATACGACCAAGCATGGTTGGTCTTGGCCAGGTTGGTCAAGTGTGTGGCGGGCCCTCGGTGATTGTGTTGACATGCTCTGGGCCCTTTGAGTTTACATCTACACCCTCCATCTATACCTGCGAAGATGGATGGTTGAGACCGTTTTCCGACACATGTAATATGCCGCAAACCCTAATTTAGGGTTTTTGTCCATCTTTGCTTGGTATGAACGTTTTTGCAAACTAGGCCAATGGCCGACCATGCGGGGTCGGCAGTGGGTATTCCATACACCTTGGGGGTGATGGAATTGATCTGGGTCATCCAATCATGCTTGTGGAGTTGGATGACTGCGATCATATCCGGACTGATACTGGTCAGTCTGGATGCTCAATCGGGCTAGTATAACACAATCGGAGGCTCAATCGGGCTAGTATAACACACAGAGAGTCGGCTTGTACGGGTATTTCGTACATGGTTTCATTATAATGCTTGGAGGTTCGTGCTTTGCTCTGTAAGAGTAACACTCGATCGTCATGCCGCAACGATAATGAGTACGAAATACAAAGTGATTGCGCATTAATTAATAATGCTAGAAATTCCCAGGGTATATGGGATTGTTGCTACATGCTCCAACCCTGGATGAATTTCGTGTATTCATAGAATGGGATTGTTGCCGCATGCTCCATTATAGGTGAATTAAGTGAGGGAGTATCCAACACTTATTGATGGCCTTATCTTTTACAAGATGTCAGCGCATAGTTTTCTGGTTTTTTACAACTTTAACCTTAAATGAAAATCCACCATCAACACCGTTATATGGTTGTGAAACACTCAAAGGCTGACAAGGGTGAAGCCAAGATGCCAGATGCAATGAAAAAATGCATCATAAGAAGGACTACAGGCAACACATCGATAAGGATTGTTGACTCTAACGTTCCTTTGAGAAAAGAAGAGACTACCAAACCATCTGAAGAACCATCCCCTTTCCGCCTCCCCCACCAAATGTTTATAACACCAGCAATACCCCAAAAAACACCCCCACCACCAGCCAGAGAAAACCAAAGAGTCAATGAAGAAGGAGTACGTCTGCGGAGGAAAAGTTTAGCTATCGCTAATATGATCCATAAACTAGAAGAAGAAGCAAAAGGTCGTGACATTAGCAAGCTGCAGAAGGACTCAATCGAACCAAGCCATGTATTTTCATCTTACTATTATTGGTTTCTCCCATTTACTCGCAATTTTTATGCACAGTTTGAATGCAATGGAAGTACTTCTGTTAATAGGCATATAGTTAGTCTGGTAGAAAATAGAACTCTTGTTACTAGCATCTCTAATCCTGGAATTGATCACAAACGCTATAACTCTCTGCATGATCGGTTGAGTACAATATATACAAGTTCCTTCACCTGCACGTTTTCAACTATTGAATCTCTTCTGTCACCATACAAACCAAATACCCAGATAACCTCCACCGGGCTTTAGCTCTTCACCTACCCACCCAACCCAGTTTACCTCCCACATTCATCTACTCAACTACCTTCCCCAAATTCCTTGATACCCTTACCATCTCATCCATACATCATGTACCCAACCAACAATACCATCCCCTCAATATGTCCCTCAACATCCTAGCCTGGAACTTCCAGGGTTTAGGAAAGCCTGCAACCCAAACCCATCTACAAAAATTAATAGGAGAACACTCTCCCGACATCCTATTTCTCCAAGAAACCAAAAACAAACAAAATTACATAACAAAAGTCCTACTTAAACTCAAATACCAGAATATGGAAATTGTTAACCCAACGGGCGTTGTAGGTACTGCATGAGGTTTAGCATTAGCTTGGTCTAACAAGGTCACTATAAATGTAGTCAACTCCTCAGATAGTCAAATAGATGCCCTAGTCAGCTGTAAAGCTAGTATCAATGTCTGGATGATATTTGGAACTTACGATTGCCCCTAGAAGATTATAAAACACACTAGCTGGGAATACTTCCAAAAATTGGCTAGTAACATAGAAGTGCCTTGGATAGTACTAGGAGACCAAAATTTCACTCTCTCTGCGAATGAAAAAAGAGGAGGTACCCTATTAGATCAAACTGAGAGTCTGTTTTTCAACAAACTGGTAAATGATGCTGAGCTTATGGACCTAGGATTTGTAGGATATCAATACACTTGGTCCAAAAAAAGAATTGGCAAGGAATTCATAAAAGCACAACTAGATAGAGTCCTGGCCAATCCTAGATGGTTGAACCTCTACCCTCGTGCGCTAGTCTATCACCTAACGCCAGTTGGGTCAGATCATAGCCCAATTCTCTTGAGAACTTCCCCATGTTGGAAGCATGGTGCTAAACCATTCAAGTTTTTTGGTGTTTACATGGAAGAACCTTCTTGCTTCCAAGTCATAGAAGAAGCTTGGGACATTGACCCGGGAGGGTTAACAACTTTTGGAGTTATGTCTAAACTAAAAAACATGAAGCATAAAATAAAAATTTGGAATAGAGAACATTTTGGAAACATCCAACAAAATATCAAAAAGCTGAATCAAAACCTGAACCATGCTAAAAACAATCTCAACCTCCAAGATAACAAACCAAGAGTTTTAACTATTATAAATGACTTGGAAAAATGGTACAATTATGAATAAGATTTTTGGAAAACCAAAGCCACCGACAACAATTTGCAACTTGGAGACAAGAGTACAGGTTACTTCCACTCAACAGCTACCTATAAAGCTAGAAAACTCGGAATAGAAGCTATTAAGGACACCGATGGCACCTGGCAAAATGATAAACAAGGAATCATATACTCCTCCTATACTCATTTTGTCTCTATGGCCTCCTCCTCCAATCCCTCAGGTAGAGATCCAATCCTAAAACTTATCCCAAAATGCATTAATGAGCTAGAAAACACCAAGCTAATGGCTATACCTACTGAACTTGAAATCAAGTTAATAGTCTTTGATATGCCCCCAAACAAATCACCCGGCCCTGATGGATTCCAAGCTATCTTCTTCCAGAAAAATTGGTTCCTCTTAAAAGATGAAGTAACAAAAATGGTCCAAGATTTTTTCACCACAAAACATATCTTAAAGGAATTCAATGCCACTTTCATCACTTTGATCCCTAAGATTGAATCTCCTTCATCCCCAAAGGACTTCAGGCCCATCTCATTGTGTAACACAATCTACAAAATCATCTCCAAACTCTTTGCCGGAAGAATTAAGCCATTCTTAGATAATATCATCTCTCCTTACCAATCAGCTTTCGTCCCAGGAAGACTGATCGCTGACAACATTATCATTGCCCATGAGATAATCCACACAATGAGAACTGAAAGGAAAAAACAAAAGAAAAAAGGGTACATGGGCCAAAAAATAGATATGTCTAAAGCCTTTGATCGAGTGGAATGAAGTTTTCTTCTCAAAATAATGGAACAATTGGGCTTCTGCAAAGATTGGATTGATCTAATATTCCAATGTATAGGAACTACCACGAGTGCGGTTCTAGTAAATGGCTCTCCAATTGGGTTCTTCAAGCCATCGCGTGGTCTCCGACAAGGAGACCCCCTCTCTCCATATTTATTCATCTTCTGTATGGAAGCCCTCTCAAGGGTATTGAAAGAAGATGAAGATAGAAAATTAATCAACGGAATAAACTTTGGTCCTGGGTCCCCCTCCATCTCCCACCTTTTCGGTGATGACTGTCTCATTTTTACCAAAGCTGGAAAGAAAGAATGCAAGAACCTCATAAAGATTTTGGACCTTTTTAGCCTTGGCTCGGGCCAACAAATCAACTATGACAAATCTGGCGCATTCTTTAGTAAATCTGTCTCTAATAGTAAAATCAAGGAAATTTTGGATATTCTCAAAGTTGGTCGAATAAAACTAGATGATAAGTACCTTGGAGTCCAATTTTTCACCCACCAATCCAAAATAAAATGTTTTGAACCAATACTAGCTAAATTAAAGTCCATCTTAAAGGCTGGAGTAGCAAACTCCTTTCCCCGGCTCGTAAAGGAGTCTGTATCAAACATGTTGCAGACACTATGGAAACATACCAAATGGCATGTTTCATCATTCCCAAAGAAATCACTAAACAAAGGGATACTTTAAATAGGACATTCTGGTGGGGTCACTCTCCTGAGACCAAAAGAGGTTGGTGCCCAAAATCCCGGACCACTATTTGCACCCCAATTGAAGATGGGGGATTAGGATTCAAACAATTCGAACAATTTAATCTAGCCATGATTACCAAAACTGCTTGGAGAATGATTGAGAAACCTGATACACTGGCCTTGAAAGTGCTAAAAGCTAAATACTTCAAAAACATTTCTCCTCTTAGCCTAGCTAAACCAAAACAAAACTTCTCCTGGTTTTGGAAAGGGCTATGGAGAGGTGTCCAACTCATTCAAGATGAAGCTATCTGGAAAATAGCTAATGGAACTGATATTCATTTATGGAAACATAACTGGATTCCCCTTGATAGGCCCAACTATATCGCCAGAAGCGACATTCAACCAACCATCATTAATACCTTAATCAAGGTAAGTGATGTTCTGTCTAGTGATGCCAAGGAATGGAACATAAACTTCCTTAATCAAGTTCTCCCTCAAAGGATTGTCCAAAACATTCTAGGAATTCAACTAAACCAGCCCCCAACTCCAGAGACACTCTTACCTGGCTACACACTAAGAAAGGAGATTTGACAGTTAAATCTGTATATGATCACCTAATTAAGGGTAGGACAACACCAAATGCTCTACTACCAAATAATCTACAAAACCCCATATGGAAAAAAATATGGAAGTTGGATGTTATTCCAAGAATCAAAGTGTTTCTTTGGAAATGTTACACTGGAGCTCTTCCAGTTAGTAACAAACTAGGTAGATTGGTTCACACTATAGATACCACATGCTCTATGTGTAACTCCTCCCCTGAAACATATGAACACACCCTCCTCCGTTGCCCCTGCAGTAGAGCAGTTTGGTTTGGTCTTCAGTGTAGAGAAACCCCAAATAGTTGTAATGTCAAACTTTGGATAGAGTCTTGGATCCACAATGGAAAGCTAGATGTTTGAAATGTTTCCAAAAACAACAACAAACCCCTGCGATAACAATCCAAATAGTTGTCAAAACCAACTACTTGTCCTATTTTGGATCACTTGTGCACAAAATAGAACCACAACCATGAAATAGAAACGACCGATGCATTGTGCCGAACCAGTGACGGCGGCTTGGTACATATGGAAAGCTAGATGTTTGAAATGTTTTCAAAAACAACAACAAACCCTCGATCGGTAACAAAATCGACCTACCGATAACAAACCATATAACCACATTTTGATTTGGTAGCAAAAAAAAATCCACCAATATCACCCACATTAGAAGTCGAATTTTTAGTAGTAAAAATCAAAACCAACTAATTTTCGTGTTTTCTAATTTAGGGTTTGAGAGACTTAATGACAATGATGCATCACTTTGTGATGTGATGTGTTACATTTGGTTGTTTTCAAAAGTTAACAATGATGGCACTGGTGTGGTTTGAAAAGCTAAATGTTGTTAAGCTTTTCAGCAACGTTTTCCTTTATACATATGTATCCTGGATCACTCATTCTCAAACTTTTATTGTACTCAATGTCTTATGTACTTTTGGGCTGGCTTGTTTAACTTAAGTGATGAATAGTGAAACACCAATGTGAGGACGACGTGTCCACCTGACCTCCACCTAATGCAAGTTCGGTTGGAGTGCTGCTTGAGATGCTTGAATATGTTGTTGAGCTGCTCTCGATGGCGTTTTAAAAAACAATGCTCGGAGCATCATCGAAGCAATGAAATGGCACCAAAACAACAAGAACCGTACCTGTGATATTGCAACGGAGGACAAGAAGATGATAAAGACTCTAAAGCAGAGGTGGAAATCCCCCCCAAACCAAAACAAATGTTACAATGTTTGAAGAAAATGTAGAACTAATCACTTATTTTAAACAAGTTTATTGTAATCCCCTAAGGCAGGAGTGGAAGCCAAAACTTATGGCTATAGCCAACGACTTTATCCCATCCTCTGGTGATGGCGACCTTTTCATTCCGTTGATTAATTCTGAAATGTCTATAACAAACTCTCCTCCTCAGAATCTTAACCTGAGGAGCTAGTTCTTTCTATTATATAACTGTTTCAAGGGGAAAAAAAAAACTCCTCGAATTATCTACGTAAAGAGTATAAATAAGAATAATTGAAAAAACTACGCAAAGAAATTTCATTGCTTTCAAATTTAATATCACCGTGCGAAGAGGTGGAGGGTCCCATTTTCCAATTTATCTCGCTACTAATCCAAATGTTCACCTTCCTCCTGATTGTTGGATCTGATCTACAGGATTTCCTTTGGATAAGTTCAGATCCAAGTTAAAAATCTAGCGTCAATAATTGGGCCGACCGACCGGAGGGCTCGAAGGGAAGGAGTCCCTTTTAAGGGTTTTTTTTTTCTTGTAAAATGAAGTCTCACGCAAATGTGCAATTTGATAAAAAGAATGGAAATTTGATGAAGTTTTTTTTTTGGTGAAGCCTTTTCACATAATTCCTTATGTATACTATTTTTCCTTACTTGACGATAATATTCCTCTATCTTTTCTTTTTATCGTAGCTTTCTAAAACGTAACAATTTTTGAAAATCGAATACGTAGCCATTATGCAATCAGGAAAAGTGATACTTTCACCCCGTATCAGGAAAAATGATACTTTCACCCCGTTTCAGGAAAATTGATACTTCCATCTGTTTCAGGAAAAGTGATAATTTCACCCGCGAATCAGAAAAAAGTTATACTTTCATCCTGTTTCAGGAAAAGTCTACTTTCACTTTTTAAATTTGGCAATTTTTTAGGCCAAAATGAAACTGCGAAAGTATCCTTCTTTTTTCTCTGACACATAGGTACTATATGCCTAACAATATCATTCCAACAAAAAAAAAAGGATGCATAATAATTTATTCAGTCGTATTTTGGTTTATTATGCCTCAAAAATAAAATTCTGACAAAAAAGAGGATGTATAATTTCCAGCATATGAAATGTGAAATTGGGGGTGTTTCGTTTTTTTTTATTATGCAATCCAGCATATGAAATGTGAAATGCAATAATTTCCGAACCTATTAGCTAGTGCTCTACTCCGACCTCTTCATCAGCTAAGCCAGCTTTGAATGTTTGACCAACACAAGAAAACATTAGTTTTTGACCACTGGTACATAGGTACGTTTTGCAGCTTTTACATTTAACTTATGCGTTAAAAGTAACCTTAGAGCAACTGCAGTGGTGCGAGTATAACCAAAGACCAAAGAGGGAAAAAAAAAGACCAAAATTTGGGTTTAGTCTGTGCCGTGACACAGCGGTAGAAGACTAAATTTGGTGGGGCGGAACATATAAGTTCGCCTGGTGTGGGGCGTAAACTTTATCCCCGCCCGACTAACAAAAAAAAAAAAATGGGGCGTTGATATAATTAGAGGTGTAAATTGGGCTGTGCCAGCACGAGCACAGCCCAACACAGCATGCTAAAATTTGAGCACAGCCCAGCCCAGCATGTGACTTAGTGATAGGTGTAGAATACACCGTATTTACTATCTAGTAGTTTATGCTTTCTTTGCTATTTTTCGTGTAAATTATGTATTTTACGCTTGTTTTGAGTTTTATAGCTACTATGGAGTCGCACGGAGGAAAAGAAGAAGAAATCACTCAATTTAAGTCAAAAGGGCAAAAAGGTCATTTTACGGGCAAACACTATCCGGAGCCCCAGTAGTGGTTAAGGGGCTCTCATTCGGGTACCCCTTATCACTCAAAGAGTGGGTATTATTAACCTTTGGGTAGCCCTTATCCAGAGGATGGTTATCTTTGGGTAGCATCCAATTGGGTCGATCCTGTCCATGGCTTATATCAGGATCCAAACCCGACCCGGATCCGTGTAATTAAAACTAAAACCTGAAATCGAGAGAACCATCTCTCAAATTATTTCACTGAACACGAAATTGAGAAACCGCTGACTGATGTTTCGAGATCGAGAGAAGAGGATTGAATATGGAAATTCTTGATTGAGTTAACAAGATCGAGAAGAAGAATGATTTCTTTCTTTGTTAAATGCGAATTTAAGAAGAGGGGAAAATCGGTCTTCTTCTTGTGGTTTTTGTGGGTGATTTTAGGGTTTTGAGTTCATGCTCGAAATGGAAGAAATCGAGAGAGGATGTTGATGCCTCGAGAAGAGATGGATTAGTAAAGTTTGAGAAGTTGAATCTGGTGTTGATGGTGAATCAAGAGAAGAGATCGAGATGCGAGAAAACGAGAGGGGTTCTTTGCTAAAACCGAGTGGGATTCGGTGCTGTGAGAAGAGAAATTGATGTTGCTACATGGATTCGAGTGATTAAAGGCTGCTGTGGAAGTTGAGCTGCTGTTGATTGGAGAACAGAGATGGATATGGTTCTTGAGAATGAAGAGCTAGGGTTTGTAGGTTCATTATTGGAAATTTGAGATGAAGATGAAAATGGGTTTTAGTAGGTGCCATGAATTGAAGAAATCTGGTGGATTGAGAAGCTAAGAAAGATGATAATGAAGATTGGGTTCTGCTTTTGTTGCTCAAATTACAAGATAGAGATGGGGTTGTGGTTATGAATCGATGATGGAAATTACAGAACTGGAGAAGTGTATGCTGATGAGTTGATGGTGGATTGCAAGAGCGCAAGCAAGAAGCTACATAAGATGGTGGAGTTGTAGCTTTCCATTAAGAAAGTAGCAGTGTGGAATGAATGGCTCGGTGGTGTCTCTGGAACTGGTAAAGGCTCAGCTGAAATGCAGGCTCTGGTGATGAGCCAGGTGCAGTTACAGATAGGGTTAGAAGCAGAGTTGAGCTTGGTATTGTAGTGATGAAACTGTGGGTGTAATGTGCAGCTGGAGGTGGTCTGTAATGGGTATTGCAATGTAAGTGAAGATTCAAATGGTCCGGGGCAATGAATCGATGGCGAGTGGCTGGCTGAATGGCAAAGAACAAAGGAGATGATGCTTATGCCTGTGGTGAGCAGGTTATGGAGTTCTTGGGAGCTGGTTGTGTTGATTGTTTGAGCTCAAGCTGAGCTGAAATCCTACAGCAAAGGCAAGGATATAATGTAATGCAGTGGACAGGTTTGCTGGAAGCTCAGATGGAGGTTGCGGGATGGATGTTGGCAGTCAGCCAAGAGATGGAGCTTCTGAGATGTTAGCAGTATTGAAGGCAGCAGTGAAGTTGGGACTGTGCAAATTCGGGGTAATTTGAGATGGGTTGTGCTCAGTGAAAGCAATGAGATGGATGAGTTTGTAGGTAACAAGGAGAACATAATAAAAAGGGTTTTGGTTGTATTCTGTGGATGAATTGACTGTGCCTGGAGTTGGAAGTAGAGAAGTTACAGGGAAGGCAGCCATCATGGCTGAAGCACAATGATTGTGCTACACAACTCAGGCTGTGCAACAGCTCTGGCCTAGAGACCAACTCAGCCCAGTCAGCCGACTCAGCAATTGACTCGGTTCTGACTCGTTAGACCTTGACCCGCTGACTAACAGTTGACTGACGGTTGACCACTTTGACCGTTAGTCCTAACGGAGGACCGGACGGAATATTCCGTCGAATATTCTCTCGACGGAGAAATTTTCAGGTGACCGGCGGCGACAATTCCGGCCAAATTCCGGCCACAATCCCAGTTTTCCGACGAGCAAAAATTCCAGAATTTTCTATGGACTTCTCTCATGGGTATGAAGACTTGGGCTAGGAATTGGATGGAGAATTGGACTCAAATTTGGAAAGAGAAGATGGAAGAAGAGAAAGACTTGAATTTGGAAATTGAATTGCAAAAGGAAAAGGGTTCTATTCCTTGGAAGATTTGGAGAATATTGAAGCCTATAAATAGAGAAGTTTTCTACAACTTCTATACATCTTTCTCTACACCTCTCTACACATCTCTACACACACAACACCTTTCTTTTCTTATTCTTTGTGTGAACTCTTTAACATGAGTAGTTAATTTATTGATTGAGGATGAATTCCTAGTTCTTAATATGATTTAAGTTTTTGTTTTCAATTCTATCTTGAAGTTTTTCACATGATTATCGATTGTTTTTACTAATAGGAATGATCTTAAAGACATTCATGATTGATTGATAGATTGTTTAGAATGCATGCTAAATTGATTTGTTAGTTTAATCTAAAGCTAGTGAAAGTTAGGGGATAAGTAATCGTTTCTTGACTCTTTACATAAGTAGCAAACACGAGACCTTGCGGAGGGATTCCGTGGAGCAATTGTGTGTAGAAACAACGTTAGCAAGTGGACCTTGAGCTAAGAGTCTAACTACTAATATCAACCTAAGAAATTCACAAAACTTAATGCATGAGCCAAGTTACATCTAGGTTGAGCTAATTCTAGGTGGCTTGGTGATTAGAATCCGGTAGTCGAGAACTTCCGTGTCCGGTGATACAAGGGATTTAGGGGTTTAGCACTGAGCTAGCTGCTTTACCTACGGTTGGTGATAATTTGTGACTAATAACAAGTAGAATAGAACATAACTTGATTCATTGTTTCGTAACGAAGAAGGATTCTTTGATCTCGTCTCTCTTATTGCTTTCAACTTTATCTTTCAATTGTTTTGTTTATTTTCTTTTGCTTTTTACACCCCCCTTTCGTGACAACTTTTACAACTAGAATCTCGTGCTCCTCGTGGGATCGACCTTGACTACCCTATATTACTTGTTAATTAGGTAGTAAAGTATTAATTAATTTGATTGCACCTACGACACGCATCAAATTTTGGCGCCGTTGCCGGGGAGCGACGGATGATTTTAGTTGTTTTTATTTTTCTTTTTGCTTTATTCTTGCTTTGTTGGATTCTATTCCGTATCTAACTTGGTTTTTGAATCTTATTTCAGTGCTAGGTTTTCCATGTACGGTGGACAAGAGCAAGCATATTACAACAATCAATACGGTTTTCAACCTCAACATTATGACAACTTCCAACCATCCTTAGGATACAATCAAAACCAATCTTTTGGCTATGATCAATTTCCTATGGAACATTATGGATATTCTCATACATATCAACAACCTTATGACGGGTATGTAAGTGGACAATCACAAGGATGGGAGGATAGTGTTTATGATCAGAAATTCTCTAGTTTTGTAGATAAGATGTCTGCCATGATTGGGGATCTTCAACAAAAGTTTCAAGAATCACATCGAGAAATTCAAAGGAATTCGGAGAAAATATACGAACAAATTAACCAACCTTTAGAGACTTTTGATGACGCTAGTGTAGATTCCTTGAGCCTTGATCTTAATAATGATCAATCACCTATTCAAAAGGTAGAGCTTGAGGAAGATGCACTTAGTGCTTGGAAAAAATTCCTTAGGGAAAGATGGGAGTCCGCGGAAGTGTATGAATGTTCCAACAATGAGGAAGTTATTCCAACTCCGGATCATAATAACGATCCTTCACCTATTCAAAAGGAGGAGATTGGGTGTGACTTACCTATTGTTGTAAACGAAGTAACACCCGCACATGAAGATCTTACAATCTACACCGATGAAAATCATTTTTGTGAATGGCCCGATTCCGATGATGAGAATGTTGAAGAGATGATACTAGAGGATGAAACCACATTCATTGATTTTGTGGAAGACCCAATTGAACTAGCCAATGATTTTAATGATGCCGAGACTTTGGTTAAGGTAGAAAACGACGAAGAATGGTTGCAAGGTTTAATAGAGGACCACGATATACAAGAGGTAAGTAATTCACTCGAATTTTTTAAGGATGAAGAGGATTCTATAATACAAGAGATTGTGAAAGGTTTGTCTAACCCTTTGCATATTGATTCTTTTCCTTCACCTCTTATTGGTTTGAATGTATGTGCTTCGAAAGTATTTTTGGATGATTTTGTTTCTAAATACCCACCATTGGAAACACTTGATTCTAACACCATGCAGGTTTGCCAAGAGGAATACATGGACATTCCCAAATTCTATGTTCTTTATACACTTCCGAGTGTGGACGAGAATAAGTGTGGGGGAAATTTCTATCGAGCGATAATTTCACTATTGTTTTCTTGTGCTAATATTTGTATGGAGTTATTGTTTGCAAAACAGGTATTATGGGTGGATCCCCAAATTTTCCGATTGTTAGTATATGGGGAATGAATCACGCAAGAGCCAAGTCGGGCCGTCGACTTTAAAACAAGCGCTTAATGGAAGGCAACCCATCGGTTTTGTATTTTTTATCTTTTTGCTTTTTGTTATTTCTTTTTCTTGTTTCATATCATGTTAAAATTTCCCACCTTGACTTTACTAGGAGGATTCAATTACATTGAGGACAATGTAAGGTTTAAGTGTGGGGAGTGGTTAAGCATGTTTTTAAAACAAAAATTACAAAAAAAAATGAAAAAATTGAAAAAAAAAAAAGAGTTTTACATAAAAATTCCAACTTTTAAAGATTTTAGAGTCCCTAGCATATTTCTAGGTATGTTTACATAGAGATTTTGACCAACATAATTGAACTTGGAAATGTTAGAGAATTACATTCGGATTTCTTGCTTGTTTGAGTGTTAAATAATGGATTTAATCATGCCGGTGATGCAAATTTGGTGCAGGGAGAAGTGCGTTATTAGAGTTGCAGATCAATCATTAGTGGAGACTACCCGTATTCATATCATGAGAGGCACCGACCAGAATTCTTCCATTTACTAAAGAGCTTCTTTTGAGTGTGTGTCACCGTAAGTAAATTAGGGTAGAATGGTGAGCTACCCAACCTCCCACCAATAGAAGCACTACTCTTTGATCTCTTGAGTGCTAATTTTGTCAATCATGAGGGTGACGTCTATGGATGAAAGCTTCCTTCTTGTAGTTCGATTTGCAGTTAGCACCATTCTCTCTCGACAACAACGGATCCATAGAAACACATTCATCATCAACAAGGAGCAACATCAAAATCTACAAGGAAAGTTGGAAAAGTTTAAGGTTTACAAGCAACAAAAACGAGAAAAAGAGCAAATTTCAAATACAAGTAAAGCAACATACAAAGAGCGGATTTTTACATATATATTGAGGACTTACAATACAATGAGGTAATTTTATATCCAAGTATGAAGACTTATTCATGAAAGCGAAGAAAATTAAAAGGTGAGAATTTTTGAAGTTTATGATTTCAAGACGATACGAGTTGTGAAGAATCAAGTGGTAAAAATACTTCTTCCACGGCCATGGTTTATTTTGTATTTAATTTCTCTTGTTAAAAAAAAAAAAAAAAAAAAAAAAAAAAAAAAAATTGAAAAAAAAAAAAAGAAAAGGAAAAAAAAAAGAAAAACAAGAGAAATATTTGTATAAGCCGTGGGAAAGGAAAATTTATAAGGTAGTTTCAAGCGACAAGGATTTTAAGGTAAAAAGAGTTACAAATTGTTAAGGATTTATGAAATTCAAGGGTTATCATCAATAGTTGAAACCGAAGACGAGGACCATGAAGATCAAGATAAGGAGCGGAAGACGTTTCTATTGGATGCCGTGAGAGTGGTGTTATCATAATTGGCGATCGGATGTGAAGGTAAGTAAGTAATCTCATCTTCGATAAAAATGGTTGATTTCCTTTCTTAGAGATCGTCAGAAAAAATGGTTTTTCAAAATATTAAAAGATGTGGGTTTTAAAAATATTTCGGAAGTTGTCCTTCCCACCATTCAACGTGTTGCAGGATTTCTCTTCATTCCTACCGCACACATGTGAGAACCATAAAAAAGCTGTCTTTTTGAGTGCAATTATCATAAAATCTTATTTGGTGAGGCAGAAGTCGAGGCGAAATGCTTATTGATCGTTTCTCAAACACGCAGTCTCTCATTATGGGATGGTTATTTCTCACTCAACATTTAAGAACGAGAATATGTTCTTTAGTATTTCTAACTTCTTATTACTAGCATGCAGAAACTCTATGTCCTCATAGCTCTTTGGATGCTTGTGACGCTTGAACGCTTTGAAGATGTGAGTTTTTAGTTTGATTTGCTCGAGGACTAGCAAAGTCTAAGTGTGGGGGAATTTGATAGGTGTAGAATACACCGTATTTACTATCTAGTAGTTTATGCTTTCTTTGCTATTTTTCGTGTAAATTATGTATTTTACGCTTGTTTTGAGTTTTATAGCTACTATGGAGTCGCACGGAGGAAAAGAAGAAGAAATCACCCAATTTAAGTCAAAAGGGCAAAAAGGTCATTTTACGGGCAAACACTATCCGGAGCCCAGTAGTGGTTAAGGGGATCTCATTCAGGGTACCCCTTATCACTCAATGTGGGTATTATTAACACTGGGTAGCCCTTATCCAGAGGATGGTTATGCTGGGTAGCATCCAATTGGGTCAGTCCTATCCATGGCTTATATCCGGATCCAAACCCGACCCGGATCCGTGTAATTAAAACTAAAACCTGAAATCGAGAGAACCATCTCTCAAATTATTTCACCTGAACCTGAAATTGAGAAACCAGCAGCTGATGTTTCTGAGATCGAGAGAAGAGGATTGAATATGGAAATTGCTGATTGAGTTAACAAGATCGAGAAGAAGAATGATTTGCTGCTGTTAAATCTGAATTTAAGAAGAGGGGAAAATCGGTCTTGCTGCTGTGGTTTTTGTGGGTGATTTTAGGGTTTCAGTTCATGCTCGAAATGGAAGAAATCAGAGAGGATGTTGATGCCTCAGAAGAGATGGATTAGTAAAGTTTGAGAAGTTGAATCTGGTGTTGATGGTGAATCAAGAGAACAGATCGAGATGCAGAAAACGAACAGGGGTTGCTGCTAAAACCGAGTGGGATTCGGTGCTGTGAGAAGAGAAATTGATGTTGCTACATGGATTCGAGTGATTAAAGGCTTCGTGGAAGTTGAGTGCTTGTTGATTGGAGAACGAGAGACGGATATGGTTCTTGAGAATGAAGAGCTAGGGTTTGTAGGTTCATTATTGAAATTTGAGATGAAGATGAAAATGGGTTTTAGTAGGTGCCATGAATTGAAGAAATCTGGTGGATTGAGAAGCTAAGAAAGATGATAATGAAGATTGGGTTCTGCTTTTGTTGCTCAAATTACAAGATAGAGATGGGGTTGTGGTTATGAATCGATGATGGAAATTACAGAACTGGAGAAGTGTATGCTGATGAGTTGATGGTGGATTGCAAGAGCAGCAGCAAGAAGCTACATAAGATGGTGGAGTTGTAGCTTTCCATTAAGAAAGTAGCACTGGTGTGGAATGAATGGCTCAGGTGGTGTCTCTGGAACTGGTAAAGGCTGGTGAAATGCGTGCTCGGTGATGAGCAGTGCGATTCTCAGATAGGGTTAGAAGCAGAGTTGAGCTTGGTATTGCAGTGATGAAACTGTGGGTGTAATGTGCAGCTGGAGGTGGTCTGTAATGGGTATTGCAATGTAAGTGAAGATTCAAATGGTCCAGGGCAATGAATCGATGGCAGAGTGGCTGGCTGAATGGCAAAGAACAAAAGGAGATGATGCTTATGCCCTGTGAACTGAGCAGGTTATGGAGTTGCTGGAGCTGGTTGTGTTGATTGTTTGAGCTCAAGCTGAGCTGAAATCCTACAGCAAAGGCAAGGATATAATGTAATGCAGTGGACAGGTTTGCTGGAAGCTCAGATGGAGGTTGCAGGATGGATGTTGGCAGTCAGCCAAGAGATGGAGCTACAGATGTTGAAAAGCAGCTGTTGAAGCTGCAAAGTGAAGTTGGGACTGTGCAAATTCAGGGTAATTTGAGATGGGTTGTGCTCAAGCTGAAACAGCAGATGGATGAGCTGTAGGTAACAAGGAGCTGCATAATAAAAAGGGTTTTGGTTGTGATTCGTGGATGAATTGTTGTGCACGGAGTTGGAAGTAGAAGTTACGGGGAAGGCGCCATCATGGGCTGAAGCACAATGATTGTGCTACACAACTCAGTCGCAAATGTGCAACGGCCGGCCTAGAGACCAACTCTCCCGGTCGTTGACTCAAAGAATTGACTCGGTTCTGACTCGTTAGACCTTGACCCGCTGACTAACTGTTGACTGACGGTTGACCACTTTGACCGTTAGTCCTAACGGAGGACCGGACGGAATATTCCGTCGAATATTCTCTCGACGGAGAAATTTTCAGGTGACCGGCGGCGACGTTTTCCGGCCACAATCCCAGTTTTCCGGCGACCAAAAATTCCAGAATTTTCTATGGACTTCTCTCATGGGTATGAAGACTTGGGCTAGGAATTGGATGGAGAATTGGACTCAAATTTGGAAAGAGAAGATGGAAGAAGAGAAAGACTTGAATTTGGAAATTGAATTGCAAAAGGAAAAGGGTTCTATTCCTTGGAAGATTTGGAGAATATTGAAGCCTATAAATAGAGAAGTTTTCTACAACTTCTATACATCTTTCTCTACACCTCTCTACACATCTCTACACACACAACACCTTTCTTTTCTTATTCTTTGTGTGAACTCTTTAACATGAGTAGTTAATTTATTGATTGAGGATGAATTCCTAGTTCTTAATATGATTTAAGTTTTTGTTTTCAATTCTATCTTGAAGTTTTTCACATGATTATCGATTGTTTTTACTAATAGGAATGATCTTAAAGACATTCATGATTGATTGATAGATTGTTTAGAATGCATGCTAAATTGATTTGTTAGTTTAATCTAAAGCTAGTGAAAGTTAGGGGATAAGTAATCGTTTCTTGACTCTTTACATAAGTAGCAAACACGAGACCTTGCGGAGGGATTCCGTGGAGCAATTGTGTGTAGAAACAACGTTAGCAAGTGGACCTTGAGCTAAGAGTCTAACTACTAATATCAACCTAAGAAATTCACAAAAATTAATGCATGAGCCAAGTTACATCTAGGTTGAGCTAATTCTAGGTGGCTTGGTGATTAGAATCCGGGTAGTCGAGAACTTCCGTGTCCCAGGTGATACAAGGGATTTAGGGATTTAGCACCGAGCTAGTTGCTTTACCTACGGTTGGTGATAATTTGTGACTAATAACAAGTAGAATAGAACATAACTTGATTCATTGTTTCGTAACGAAGAAGGATTCTTTGATCTCGTCTCTCTTATTGCTTTCAACTTTATCTTTCAATTGTTTTGTTTATTTTCTTTTGCTTTTTACACCCCCTTTCGTGACAACTTTTACAACTAGAATCTCGTGCTCCTCGTGGGATCGACCTTGACTACCCTATATTACTTGTTAATTAGGTAGTAAAGTATTAATTAATTTGATTGCACCTACGACACGCATCACTTAGCCAGCACGGCACATCACGTTAGTTAAATGGGACGGGCTGGGTTTGACTAATTGGCATAGTAGCACAGCACAGCACGCGGCACGGATTAGCACGTGGCCCAGCACAGCACGTTAAGAGAGCACGTCATAACATGTACAAATACACTATATAACAAGGCATAATACATCACATTTTTTGTATATTTCACAAAAGAGTCACTATCCTAACTAGTTTTTAACATTTTATGTTGGCTTATTTATAACAACACATATAATACCTTAATATTTGGAAAATATATTTCAAAATCGTTGTTATAATGTCGTCACCTATATTTAACTAGCACATTAATTTACATGACAATAATCCAATTTTATATTTGATGGGTTATTTCTTTTTATTGAATAAACTTGTAATTTTACTTGAAATAATTTCAAATGATATGTTGTCTAATTAAATTCTTGTGATAATGTCCGACTTAATGTATACATTAAGTGGTTTCAAATTGTTTATAGCACGTGTGCCAGCACGGCACAACACGGTACGTTTATTCGTGTGATGTGCCCGTGGGCTGTGTTGTGCCTAGCTTTTGACTAGTAAAGCACAAAGACACGGCACATCACGTTTAAATAGTTGGCACAAGACAACACGGCACATGGCACGTGGAAGCACGCGACTTCGTGTGCCGGGTCATGTCTTGCCGGCACGTTTTACACCTCTAGATATAATGTTCGCCTGGTGTGGGGCGAACATATAATGTTCGCCCCACACCAGGCGAACATTATATCAACGCCTCAACAAAGAAAAAAAAAAGTGGGGCGTAAACTTTATCCCCGCTTGGTGTGGGGCGTAAACTTTATCTCCGCCTGGTGTGGGGCGTAAACTTTAAGTTTACCTGGTTTTGGGGCGAACAGTATATCAACGCTCGACTATATTTGGGTTTAGTCTTTGGTCCCCGACCAAATATAGTCTGGAATTTGGGTTTAGTCTGGGATTTGGTCGATGGTCCGTCCCGCTACGTCTGGTTCTTTTACCAAATAAATGGGTTTAGTCGCCCACTGCAGTTGCTCTTACCGTAGTTAATCCTTGGGACTTCATGGGTTATCAAACCTTATCTCCGTGTTTCACTTGTTCACATATCACTCTAAAGTTTCTATTTCTCAGTCTCAAAACTGTTCACATTTCTCTCTGGTGCTTAGCTTTATATATTTTGATCAACAAGTAGGAGGAGAAGAAAAAGAAAATAAGGTCTTTCTTGTCATACTGTCTTTGAGTTTCTTCCTTAATGTGATTTGATTTGATCTTTTCTTTCAAGTGTTCATGGTTTCTTTTTGTTCTTTTAAATTTTTGAATCAGGGCAGAAAAACACAGATGGATCTTGGATTGAAAAGTGGGGTTTTTGTATGGCAATGTGGTGGAGACACAAATGACCTCTTTGAATTAAATTAGAGCATAATGATATTTCCTCTCAAAACAAATGTAAGTTAGAGTAAATGTTTTCTAAGAAAAAAAAAACTTTCCTTATTCTTTTGTTGATCGATCTGGACTCTGCAGGTGTTACATCTCTTCCTAATGGCTTATGTATTTATCTTTGGGGTATGAGAACTTCTGGTGGTGTCAAAAGGTATATGGTCTATAATGCTACTATACCTATTCCTTCTTTTATTTTGACAAGATAAGATCAACTGTTTTGGTATTCTCATCTTGGATTTGTGCTTTTGCGGAATGAGCAAGAATTTAAGTGTTGAGTAATTTGATGCCTTGCAATCACATATCATTCTCATCCCTCGCTGCTCAACCCAACATCAACATCATTGGGTATGGGTATAATGCTTCAAGAATCAAGAAGCCTTGATATTGTATTTGAATCTCACAAGTGACAATGATTTCTCCTATCAAAAAAAAACAATAGAACTGTTGTAAACTTTATTATTTTTTCATGTAATGTAATCTATGTGAGTTTGACTATTTCACTGATTCTTTTATAACATATAAACACGTTTTTGTATCGGTGGATCTGGCTTCTGAGTAATGTAATATCCGCAACCATTTGATTCAAGAGAAATTATATGGATGGAAACATTGAGAAAGTGAATACATTATAGTAAAGACAAGTGAAGAAGCAAGTTCAGATATACACTAGAAGAGTAGTAGACACACACATCTGCCTAACCAGTGACGATTTCCATTTACGAGATCCCCTTCATTAACACAAGGCCACCTACAATGAAACGTATAAGGGATGCTGTGTATGGTTCTCCATGTATTTGTGTGTACAGTATACACTTAGTATAACAATCATGGTCTAGGCTCAATTGCTAGACCTAAGGAAGCGAAAAAAAAAAAAAACCCGAAGAGTATGAAAGACAGGCATTGAAATATAAAATTTACAATGAATTTGTTCTCTATGATACAAGTGTAATTAACAAAATTAGGATTTGAAATAATGGAAAACCAAGTCCTGCGAATCTTTTTATCCTATGTACTGTGCGCCCATGTGATGTAGTACTATGTTTTGAAGTCATACAAGAAATCAAATTTTGCCTATGATATGAGTTAGCTAGTGAATTGCTGAACCTAGTAGTTAGTCCTCTCTCTGCATCAGCTAGGCCATCTCTGACCACTGGTGCATTTTGCATTTAACTCATGCATTAAAAGTAAACTTACCGTAGTTAAACCTTGGGACTTACCACTCGATTATAAAATCTCATCTCTGCGTTAACTTCTTCACTCCACTCTGAAGTTTCTCTTTCTCTGTTTAAAATTGTTAACATTTCTCTCTGCTCTTTAGCATAAACAACCAGGAGGAGGAGGAGAAGAAAAATAAGAAAGGTCTTTCTTCCAATACTGTCTTTCGGTTTCTGCCTTCTTTTTTTTATGTGCGAAACTGTTATGGTACACTCTGACTCTCTCATCTTGTATTTGTGATTTTGTTACCTTTGTAGAATGAGCATGAATTGAAGTGTTGAGTAACTCGATGCCTTGCAATCACATCTCATTCTCATGTCCCACAAATCAATGCAACATAAGCTTCATTGGATATGGATACAATGCGTAATCCCAACTTCCTAGGACTAACTGCCGATAGCAAGCTCTATTTTTCTTTTTGAGAGAAAGGTTAATGTAGATTACACAGTGCTAAATAAGCAAAGATCTAGATAAAATTGACACTGAGATTTGACAAGACCATTGGGAGATGTTTGAAAACTTGCATGTCAATAGGTTAAGAATCAAGAACCCTTTGAATTGTATTTGGATCTCACCATGATTTCTCCAATCTGAACAATATTATTATTCCATGTAATGTGTAATCTATGTCAGTTTGAATATATCTCACTGATTTCTTGTATAATATGAAAATGTTTTCGTATTGGGCCTTCATTTCATTTGCTTTTTTCTGCTTAGCCAGAAATTTTGTCATGGGCGCCTATCCCTATGGACGCCAAGATTGTATGGTATCTCCGTCTCTATGAATATTGATAAAGAAATGTAGGACGCTTTTAAACTAATTTATAGGATACAAAATGAAAGCCATTATTGGGGCGTCACATTCTAATAGAGGGGCTTCACATAGATTCCCAATGACTAAAAAATTGGCTATGGGGTGTCTTGATGCAATAGAAAATGTCTAAGTTACCCTCCATCTAAAATCAAAACCTAATTCTAATTCAAAAATCTATCATTCTTCTTCCAAACTTCTTCTCCTTCATCAACCGTTAATCCTTCCCTCTATTTTTTCAATTATTAAAATCATTTCATCATCTTCAATTCGAAAAACTAACAATCATCGATGGAAATCTCCATTAAAGATGTGGAAGAAGCAAACTTTTCGAAGTGATGGTAATCAACAAAGCAATTACGTTTGAAATTGGTAGATTGATTAAAATCAGCAGAAAAAAAAAAAAGATTTTCAGACCATTTACGGTTAGGTATTTTAAGTTTTCTGACCGTAAATTGTTCTCTGAAGCTGTTACGGTTAGGAAACTAAAAATCCTAACCGTAAATCAATAGATAAATAAATTATATGTGTTGTTACGGCTAGGTTTGTAATCGTATATTCACTTACGGTTGGATTCGACTCCGAAAAAACCTAACCGTAAAAATTTCTTAAGTATAATTTTCCCATAAAAATGGATTTACGGTTGGGTTTTAATTTAGGTAAGCCAACCGTATTTAGTTACGTTTTGATTTTGTACAAGTTCATGTAGTAATAAAAACTTATAGTTTAGGATTTTCCTTTCACGGAAAGTAAAGCAAGATTTGTTAAGCTTTTTTAGGAAAAAATCACGTTGAGATATTTTTGTCTTGTGTAAATAGATAGGATTTGTTAAGGTGTTTAAGGAAGAACAAATCACGTAGAGATATTTTAGTCTTTTAGGAAGAGTAAATCACGGTGACATTTACTCATGTTTTGTCCATGCATGGAAATTCTTCATTTACTCAATTTTCGCTAAATAAAAACTGTCCCAAATCTTTAATTACGGATAACCTAACCTAACCAAAATTACGGTTTGGTTTTTTTTCACCCAACCGTAACTGGTTTTTCCTTTCAATTACGGTTAGGAGTTCCTCCTTACCAAACCGTAACTGGTTTTTTTTTTTCCCTCTACTTCTCTTCCTCCAAAAACCCAAAACACTAATTCTTAATTTTTATCTCTAACTATAAACCAAAATTATTAATCTCAGCTAATAACTAATATTAAATTAGATAACCTAATTATATGGTTAACACAAATTATACGAGGGTTGTTTAGCCATTATAAAAATATTTTAGATAAGGGATTTTTGAAATTACTTATGGGTGACTCGTTTTTGTCCTATTAGGTGACGCCCCTCTATTGGAATGTGACGCCCCAATAATAGCTTTCTACAAAATTGCTAAAAAATTTCATGATTGGCTGGTAGATTGGTTCTACAGACTATAGGCAAGACAGAGAAATACCGGATGAGTGATTGGCCTGAGATAATGGCAAAAAAAAATTAATGGGGAACATGGAAATCTAGATGTGAGTGTGTTTTCAAATACAAGAAGCCATGGGTCACTAGGACAGGTATGATCAGCTCAAACAGAAACATAGCTAGTTTTGTTGTAAAAATTAATATAGCATTCTCATTTTCGGTTCTTATTGCTTGTGATCGTGCAGGTGGTTTCCTCGGAGCAAGAAGTTACCAAGCAGTAGCTTCTAACGACAGAAGCATAGAGCACCAGGCAGCTTCCTTCACGATCCATCGGTCCCATCAGATGAATTTTCCAAAGGTGCATTATTAAGGTGACAACGTGAATGTTCTGGAAGCAGTCCAAGCTCAAATTTTTGGTTTTGGAGGTCGGAAAAAATAGATTGCATATAGGCAATTTTCTCAATTTTAAGCTTTCTACGTTAGGTGTAAACACCTAAGTCTCATTCCTACATCTGCAAGCTATATGGCTTGTAAGCTGGCAGCTTACTGCTCAAGGGGAACTCTCTTCAGGGAATTGGACTACGTCTCTATCATTGCCCCTTTCACTTAGTACTAACAGGCCAGGGTAATTCAAAAAGTGATACAAAATAGTAACATCATTCAAAAAGCAAAGACTGACATTAACAAATACCATTCTTATATAGAGAACAACGAAGGCTGTTACCATTTTCGGATAGCCAAGAAACTTACAAATATATCATTTCCTAGTTGCACAACTCCCTTATGTCAAAGCAAAAACTGGTGCCATCGTATAAGATTGTGTATATACTCTCACTCAGAACTGAATCTCAACTCCAAAAAGACCATCTTATTCTGAGCCTCAATCAAGTACCCTTTTACGGGCCAATCTCACTCCCCTATTTTCATGAATTATCTTTAATCAATATCCACCAACTTGCCAGAAATAGTCGAAAAGTTGCAGCTCTATATTTATGGGCTTCGGATGGTGGTTGTTCTTTCGAACAGTTTTCAGCAACCCTGACATAAGACTTGTTCGAGTAGCCTCAAAATCTGAAGACCGTGGGTTCGCAACAGTTACAGATGTTTTGTCATCCTTGCGGTTCAACATGGAGAAGTTTTCTTCATTCGAACATAATATCCATGTCAGCACCTCAGTAAACCCAGCTAAGGCGATCTCCGATCTGATAAGATTGCTAAGTTGACTGAGCGGTTGCTGCCTTCCTTGTGTTGAGAGCACAGGCTGTGTTCTTGGGATATTATTGAAACCATAGGCAATGTCAACATCCTCTGCTACATCACAAGCTTCAAGAACATCACTTCTGGTTGGAGGTACAGACACTCTGATGATTGATTCTTCACCACTTGATATTTCCTCCCCACGCAATTGCATCTTAGTTAACAAACTAGTAACCTGACTTGCATCCAGAGAAACACCAATCCTACCAGTGATTTTGGCCAAAGGAACTTCCATATCAAAGGATGACAGGTCCGGATAAATACATGACTGCCCATCTGAACATATTACTTCAACAGGCTCAACCTCAAATTTTCTTTCGCAATACACCGAGAACATGCTCACCATTGTGTTCAATACAATTTTTGCCTTGGTCAAGTCAGTTGCTGTGCATTCGATGAAAACATTCTTAGTTCTTAGTGTTATAGCCGACTGTGCACCATTAATAATTGGAGGCAAGATAGAACTGTTCTGTTGGAATCATATATCACGGGGTAAACCGGTGAATCCTCAATTATATGTAGAAACTTCTTCAGCTTCATATCAGATTTATAAAGCTCCATTAACTCATCGGCCCTGAAGCTTTTGTCCTGCTTTAGAGGCACGAAATTTATCTCTTCGGGTGAGAGAGCTTCATATGTGAAGGGACCTTGTAATGTATCCAAATCATGAGTGCCAATAGCAACTAGAGTTCTCCTCCGGCATATATTCTGATGAAGCTTATCTTGAAGGTCAATGAAACTCTTATATCTAGCTTCATCGAAAGTGATACCTCTCAATACAGCACAAACAATGAAAGGCCGAATCACAGAGGTCTCTTTTTTTCACATACATTTTAAGCATGGATTCTTTAGGAGTATTAGATAATTTATATGTAGGAATTTCATCAAGACCTAAAATTATGCGGAGAGCTCGTACAAGCCCTTCAATACAAAGCAAATCATACCTATTTGCCGGAACTTCAATTTTGTAAAGAACGGCTTCATCTTCTGTGGATTCATCATCCTCTACTCCATCCAAGTGTTTCTCTTTTCTAATAATCGCTTTCTCGGTTGTAACATCATCAAGCTCGAGTCCATATTCCATACATAATTCATCGAATTCATCTTGAGTGTAGATTCTTCCAAGAGCCTTGAAAAGATCATCTCTAACAACTGGAACTTTAGGCATATTTTTGGATCTTGAATCTCTCTTGCACTCTCTGCTAGGGTTTAGGAAAAGAATAAAACAAGACTTTAGAGAAAGATAGCGGAGTAGGGAAAGTGATATATCCAACTAACGTTAGGACTAGCTATATTATAACTTCTCTAGTATGTTTCGGTTTCCTTTTTCTTAGCTTAGACTTTCCTTTTTTACATTTCTTGCCGAGTAATACTCGGCGAGTACACCTGCAAGCAATATATTTGTATATCTCTTTTAATCTTTGAAAATCTTTTGTATGTTAAAGGGCCTAATCAATGGAAAATCCTTCTCTTTGTGCCTCTTTTATCTTTCTCTATATTTCTCCTTCAAAACGTTATCACCATGAGTTCTAACCATGCAGCAATGGATTTTTTTTTTTTGTTGCTATCAAATCCGTGAAGGATTGTTTTGAATCTCAATCAAATACAGTATGTTGGAATCAATGGGAATGTTGAAATCGCTGGAATCAAATCAGCTAAGTTGAGTTGGATCTATTTTCTCCTATAATATTTTTTTTTTCTTTGTTTTTGGGGATAATTTGCGTTATCTCCCCTGACCAAGATCATAATTAGCGTTACCTCCCCTACAGAAATTAAATTAGTGAAACCTCCCCTGGTTACATTTTCCGTCCAAAATTGGTTATCCCAATGCTGACTTTGTACACGTGGACCGGTTTTTACACGTGGACTTTGACTTTCCCACGTGTAAAAACTGGTAGGGGAGGTAACGCTAATTATAATCTTGGCCAGGGGAGGTATTCTGGGAAAGTCAAAGTCCAAGTGTAAAAACTGGTCCACGTGTACAAAGCTCACGACTAGGATAACCAGCTTTGGACGGAAAATGTAACGAGGGGAGGTTTCACTAATTTAATTTCTGTAGGGGAGGTAACGCTAATTATGATCTTGGCCAGGGGAGGTAATGCAAATTAACCCTTGTTTTTGATTTTTGCATATCCAATCTGAATCCAATATGTCTATACCAATCCCGATCAATAGATCGATTACACTTTATAATGTTTATTATAACACAAAATTGGTCAAAAAGACCAAAATCAACAATTTCTGGGTGAAAAAGACACTTAGGTTTTGATACTGTTTAAATAGCCAAAAATTAAAAAGATACTGTTTAAATGGACAAAAATTTAAAAATAGGCGAGGATGTAACCAGTTTCATCTGTCCATTTTCAAATATTTTTTCTTATTTTTATTTTACACGGGATGCATCCAGTTTCATCCTTGCTATTTTTAAGTATAAGCCAGGATGAATCCAGTTTCATCCTTGCTATTTTTTTTTTTGCTATTTCACCCGTACTTTTTTTTACTCGTCCATTTGAACCGTGTTTTAAATTTTTTTGGACAAATGACCCATTTTTTCTTATTATAATTGGATGCCGTGATTGATTACATTTTGTAACATATAGTATAAATATATTACTGGATGCGGTGATTGATTTTGGCGTCCGGTTGCAATTCTCTGCTAAAAAGGAGAAGGAAAGCATGCGCAAAAAAAAAGGAGAAGGAAAGACGTTCCATTCCAGCCTGGGCCGGTCCAACTCAACTAGATCCGGTCCGGTCCAACTCAACCAGATCAGGTCCGGTCCAGTCCAACCAGATCCGGTCCGGTCCAGTCCAATCCAGCGGTCCACCCCGACCCGTCCACCCGATCCGGTCTGTGCATCCGACCCGGACCTGTTCCGACCCGTTCCAGTGGCCTGTTTTGTTTTTGGGTTGTGCGCGACCAAAGCTGTTCTGGTTCTGTCTATATAGGGCAGGAACCAATATATGAGGTATGTAACTGATGTAATGTGGGTTTTTTTACATTGAATACTTGTTGGGCTTATTTATTTATTTTTTAGAACATGCCTAGTTTTGTTTTTTTTTTTTCTTAAAATAAGTTCATAAACAGTTAATTTAAATTATGAGTGTTGATCTCGATCATTAAGAATTTTGGTCTTAATGTTATTTGTTCTCTTGAATATGATATCGGCTATGGTTGAATGGTGTCTTTTGTTCAATTGGTTGTACCATCTCGATTCAAATATATTTATTTGGGGTTTAGAAGTACTTGAACACCATTATTGCGTACTTGATTTTTTTTCCCCAAAATTTGAATGTTTCGTGGAATGTAATCCACTTGCTCGACTATTAATCTGTCAGTAATTTATACGTTCAAATAAAATCCACATGCATTCCAATTTTTATGGAAGAACTCACAAAAGATGATATGAGTCAGAAAATTTCCATTTCTCTACTTCATACATGATACTAACGAATCAATATATGTTGAAATATGACAACAAGAGAACTATCTTTAGTAATATGTTCAACCTAAAGTAAGTTGTTGACATGTGTAGTGAGATTCTCTTGGCCTGTTGAGATAAAGAAATTTCTCAAATTAAGCTAAATGTAGCAAAAATTGAAAATAGAAAGAACCTCGAAGTAATGAGGGTTAAACGTACTGACTCATATAAAGCACGTGAAAAGAGACATATATATCATGAGACAAAAATGTACTTAAAATGTACTTTTGTCTTCGGTAATAATAACACCAATACACAAGTAATTGTAGCTCCCATCATAAATGAAAGAGTTGGAAATGCACCTGGTCATAGGTGTTGGTATATACAATGTAATGTGTGTATCATAGTAGCAACCAATTTTCACATCAACTTTAAAGGCAACAAGAACTTTGCCGGGCCAATTGACTATCACATCTTATTCAGTTGAACTATACCCAATATCTTGCATTTATGGAATGAAAACACGAGACATAAATTATCTAAAGGACTTGAGATATATTGGGTGAAATGTAATTATATTCACTCTAAAGTACTTGAGTTGAACCCCACTTTTGTTACGTAATAAGGCCACACCACTTATTAAAACTCTCAAGACCCAAATGTCTAACTGATAGTTTAAGGAATTTACACTAGTTGTTGAACTAACTCCTTACAATGTAACCACGATGATTGGATCATCGAGCGAATCACTGCTCAAAATTTGTTTCCAAGATGGAACAAAGACTAAAAGTCGCATAAGCTCTATATGTAGTAAGAGCTAATCACACCTCTTGTTAAGTTCAAAGGGTGTTTATGCGTGAACTATTACCTTCCTGTTTGGAAACTTACAGTGAGAATGGAGTTGATTACATCTATAAATTATTTCTAATGAATGTGAAAGGAAGCATATTCTTAGAAAATCAATGTGTCAATCTAGTAAATTATAAATCACTGGAACTTGAGTTACTGAATCCATCTTAACCCCAACAATGAACTGATTGGGATTGATTCATAAAGACTTTTAACATAACCATAAGGCACATTGGTTGTGACACGATGTTCCGTTTTGAAAGTACTAACACGGGCATCACATCGTTTGAGTGTACAAGACAATGAACAAATAGAATGCGAAGTTACGGCATCTATCACTGTCAGTAATTTCTAAAGTTACTAGATTTGTATTGCCTCTCCCCATTATGCTTTAAAGTAAGAAAGCACGTCACTCATATTACAAAGTCTTTCTTTAGTAATACATGATTGAGATTTGAGACCATCCTGTTTTACTTAGATGCAAATAGTAAATAACTCATTCTTCAAAGAAATAAAGTGATGTTAATGAACATATCCATGTAGAATGCGGACCATTCAAGTGATTTATGGCTCTGGTGGATGATTTGACGCATTGAATCAGTTATTGTTCACAACAAACGATGCGTTTAATTTTTGAAAAACTCATAGCACATATTCCACAATGCAAAGTGCAAAGGCTCACCACCTCTGTTAATGCCAGAGAATTTACATCAAAAGGAACTGATGAATATTGCATGTTTAATATGATCAATGTAGAGCATCTTATACCCAATGGTCTCACAGAGGCTACCATCAAAGATTATAAATGGTGTCCAACGCATAGGTTATGTGTACCAACCTGCCTTTAACTGCTTGGGGAATATGCAATATTACACACATCTTCACTTAATTCGTTTTAGACCCACAATTGGTCAACCATTCTTTGCGTACCAGTTGGTAAATGGATATAAGCCTGACATTTTATGTTCTTACGCATTTTTGTTTGCACTATATATGTGCCCTTACGACTCCACATCGTACTATGATGGGTCATCAAAATGATTAAGTGACTATGTTGGACAAGAATTTCCAACAATTATCCGCATTTTAAAACCTTTGGCAGGAGATCTCTTACCATTAGATTTGCGGGTAATCACTTTAATGAGACAGTCTTCCCGTCATTAGGTGGAGATAAGAAAAAGTATTTTTCTAAGGGAACGACAGGAATTGTCGTGGTGTGTTCCCACTATGTCTCATATTGATTCTTGTACTTCAAAAATATAAATGTGAAGTGAAAGAATAATTGATTTTTAGAATGTACATTGATGTCGCTAAAGTGATGAGATCATACATACCAGCTGTAAACCTACCTGCGAGGTTACAAATCCTCAATAAGGGATATTCAACATAGACTAAGGTGTTGCAACTACACTTAGTGGAAGTGTGGTTGAGACCGTGGCTCCATAAAGGAAGTTGGAGAGACCACTTGGTTCGATCAATCCTCACCTAGAAAGGAAGTAGGTGAGGAAGGCACAACTTACTTATATCATTAGAAATCATCTCATAAGATTGTCTCTGAATATGTTCATGAATCAAACTGGAGGACGCTCTGAAGTTTAATGATTCCAGAGAACAACGACATCCCAAGTGGATTATGAGAATGCGCACGAGTCAATAGAAAGATCATGCAAGCATATTGATGATTAATTTCATATACACTTGCTTAAGGAAATAGAGCAAGATGAGATCGAACCATGCTCCTTGTTGCTTAATGTTAACGAATAGCATATTTGGCATATACAATCCAAGTAGAACTTGGTTCTTTGACAAATATACAGGTATTTGGTGTGGTAGTGCTAACCAACCAAGTGTAAAGCCTATTGGACATACATGATTAATTTGTCACAAAGCATAATGAGAAGAAAGCAGTCTTAAAGTATAAAGACTCGCCTTGTGGCGCAAGGTTTCTCACAAAGCCATGGAATTGTTCTCTTGTAATGAACTTTATAATGTTCCGCTACTTAGTTAGCTTGGTAATTTCAAAAGGACTTGAAATGTAGCATATGTATGTGGTTGTTACGTATCTCTGAAAGAATCAAGAGATAGAAGATATTTACTAAAGTACTTGATAGCCTTTTGTTACCCAAATCAAGTGACTCTAAACCACATAGTGTGTTTACAGTTAGATAGAATGCTCACTTATAGATAGAAGCAATCAGGCGGATGTGGTATACCCGTCTAAGTGGCTAATTTGGAGTGGATAGACAAGTAAGTTATTTTTCTTTGCATATTCACAAAAAAGTTCCTGATTTGGAATTGTAGCTATCTATGTCGATGGTACAGACATGATGGGTACTCTTGATGTAATAAGATACCTTAAAAGCTATTTGAAATCCGAAATTGAGATGAATAAATCTGGGAAAGCTCGATCGAATACTGAGCTTGTGGTATATTATTCCACCAGTTTGCACATGCCTAAATTTGTCAGGCAATTTAACAAGGACATGCATCCTGATAGCAATCCCATGATTAGTCGAGGTTCAAATGTAAGTAAATGACCATTTCGTCTAAAGGAAGATGAATAAGATATGTTGGGAGATGAAATTCCCATATATAAGTATAATAGACGCATTGTTGTACTTAGTATAATAATGTATTCGATCAAATTTTGCATCCTCAGGGAACTTGTTAGCTAGATATAGCTCAGCGCCAGCGCAACGTCATTGGAATGGTATAGTGAATGTAATCATGTACTTAAAAGTAACCATTGACATAAATTTGTTTTATCCTTGCAAAGACGTATATAAAAAGGAATGTTAATGAAAGTGCAATCCAAAAGTTGTTGATTATAAAGGAACAATAATCTCTTCTCTAACGAAAGTAATCAGTGGGAGATATGGTAGACTATTTTCTAAGTCATTACCGATATTCAATTTTGAAAGTACATGACTAAAGGAACTGTCTAGAATAACTTTGAAAGTAATCAGGGGGAGATGCCGACATCAGGGGGAGGATCCACGGATATGATGTCGACATATTTTACTTCGAAATTGAAGTTGTGTTGTACTCTTTTTCCCTTCGATCGAGAATAGTTTTTCCCAATAGGTTTTGTTACTCGACAAGGTTTTTAGCGAGACAACACTAAAAAAACGTCAAGTATGTTGAACGTTGAAGACATAAAGATCGCGTTGATATTACTGAAAATATCTGAATCAAAGAAATGAAAGGTGATAGTCTGTTAAGCAACGTAACTTCCAGAATCAACAACAGGGTCTTATAAACATTCAAGTCACCCAAGTAAAGTGTGATAAACTTCTTTTGACTGCATTAGACTAATGAAAATTGTCTGACATCAGGGGGAGCATCTAATGGTATGTTGAACTATTTTCCTTCATCGAGGTTGCTTTTTCCCACATGGTTTTGTTACTCGGCAAGGTTTTTAATGAGACAACAACAAACACCGGGAATATAATTTCCCAAGAAGGCTATTGTCTCTCTCACGAGGATTTTCTACCTTAGGAGTTGTGAAGCAACTAGTCAACTTCAATGGAGCAAAGTGATAATCTGCAACAGATCACCTTTACTTGCATCTGTCACGTTGTACTCTTTTCCCTTCGTCAAGGTTTTATCCCACTGGGTTATCCTTGTCAAGGTTTTAATGAGGCAACGTATACGCATCCAACTATGTTCTAAGTTTACCTAATATTGTACTCTTTTCCTTTAGTTCAAGTTTTTCCCCTCTGGGTTTTTCCTAGCGAAGTTTTAACGAGGAAATTAACTTAGACTCGTCGATCTTTGAAGATCGAATTGCATGTGATGAACTACATGTAAATTACGGGACAACATGTGAAGTACTACATGTGAAAAGTTGTACCAAGGTTTTATCCCACTGGGTTTTTCCTTGTCAAAGTTTTAGTAAGGCAATTGATGTCGGCACAAGTCATCAAGGAGAGAACGACATTTGAAGAAGCACTATGTATAAAGTTTTGTTATTAAACCGCACAAAGGGGAGTTTACAAGACCTATGGCCCTTGGATGTGCGGTCCAAAAGGATAGTCTTTTGGTCTTCCCTTTTCCATGTATATAAAGTATTTACCCATGTGATAGGTGTCATAAACACCTTGATATTTATCTATGGTTTATGCTTTCTTTGCGAGTTTTCATATAAATTATGTATCTTATGTGCGCGTTTGATTTTATTAGGTGCAATGGAGTCATTTGGAGCAAAAAGAAGTGTAACTCGCCCAAATCTTGGATTCCTTCTCATCAAGTTGAAGAGCACGAAATTATGAAGTTAATGGCGAAAGAACAAGGTCATTCCGATGCTGTATGAGAGGGTTACGAGCAAAATCAACGGTTAAGCTTGTCAGTTCCCTAGGACTGACAAGTACAAGAAGAGTCACTCAGATGGTGGCCCTTATCCAATAATGCTGGGTGTCTACAGTAATTGCATTCATTACAACCCCAAAACCTCTTCTCATATTGTGTCTTTTATCTGAAATTGAGAGACGGGAGGAAAAAGAGGCGTTTTCAAGAGATAAATTCAGAGATCCAGGAAGTTTGATCGAAGATGATGGAAGCAGTGATGAATGTTAGCAATCTGTATTTTACAGGGAAGAAGGATAAGAGATTGATGCTGCTACTATTAAACAGATGAAGATCGAATTAGGGCTATCTGAAATCAGAGTCAGGTCAGTTCTTGAGTTCGAATTAGAAACAAGAATCGGATCTAATGGTGATTATGGGTCATTAACAGAAGGATGAAAGTTGGGTTTTGTGTGATTTCGATTCTGAGAATGAAATGAAGAAGATTAGGTCACTGTTGTTGTTCGTTCTATGGTGAACTCAGGGAGATGTTGTTGGACCTGATGGACCGCGTGTGTGTTGAGATGCTCCAATGATTAGTTGAGGGTTGAATCTTTGTTGCCATGGATTTCAGGAAGAAGGATAAGAAGATGCTGAGAAAATCAGGGGTTTCTGGTGAAGATTTGCACTCGATGGTGTTGGTGCTGCCCTTTCTGGTAGTGCAGGAACTGAGCCAAGGTGAAGCTGCAGTTCAGTGATGTGTTGCAGGCAGGGAGCAAGTAGATGGCAGTGTCATGGTGGTGTAGGACAATGGAATGCAGTGATGTTGATCTGCTGCTGCAGGAATTGGTTGTGTGACTGCTGGTGATGGCAGAAACAAAATTGGTAATAGCCAAGGTTGGATGGAAGCTCGCCGTAGAGATGACGCTAGTGATGAGATGAAGTAGTTGCAATGCAACTGGTGCTAGAGAGTGTTGTAATTTTGCTGGTGATTTGAAGTAGTCATTCTATAATGCAGAGAAGGAATCATAAGTGGCTTATTGGATTTGTATTAGCTGCAGTAAGGCACTGGAAGGGAGAATGGTTGTTATGTATTAGTCCCGGGCAGAGATGCAGCTGGTTACAAG
The DNA here is from genome assembly GCA_023531295.1 of Papaver armeniacum. Taxonomy (NCBI): domain Eukaryota; kingdom Viridiplantae; phylum Streptophyta; class Magnoliopsida; order Ranunculales; family Papaveraceae; genus Papaver; species Papaver armeniacum. The sequence goes on from JAJJWW010012994.1 coordinate 434,126, forward strand.
TGTTGCTGCGATAGGAGCTGAAATTGCAGGTTGTGAGTTGGTCTTGAGTTGCAGTGGCAAGTGGTTTAAAGTAATTACAGTGTGGATTGTACCAAGGGAATAACAATGGTGGATGTTGTTGTTGGATAGTGTTGATATTGCAGCTTATATGGTTTTGAATGTATAGCAATACAGGGAACTGAGCATGGGAATGTGAGCTGAGTTGCAATGGAGTTTGTGAATGGCAGTGGGCATTTTAAGGAGATGGGTTGGTGCTCGATTGTGTTGTGCGGTGAAGGCATGAATCTGTAGAAGATGTTTCTGCTGCAATGCAAAGGAAGAGATGTAGCTGTTTCTGAGTTCAAAAGAAGATGCAAGGTGCTGCAGCGAGTTAGACAGCAGATTTGATGCCGAGATGAAGAACAAAATGTAGACTGAGATGAGATTATAGAACTGGAATCTGAGATGGAATGGATTCAGGGTTTGAGTTTGTATTATGGGTTTTGCTGGCCGGAGGTTTAACTGAGAGTGATTGAATTAGCTTTCTGCTGCCATATAGTTTGTGAGAAGAAATTGGTTATAATCTCTGAATCTGGTGTTATTACGATGGGAGCTGCAGGATTGAGAAGCTGATGATGTTGGTTCAGCTGCTGCTGTGTGTAGTAATTTGAATAAGCTGCAATGGAAGAATGAGAAATTGAAAGTAAGGGTATGAGAAGAGAAAATGGTTGCTTGAGTTGGTGATTTGGTTTTGCTGAGATGGAACTGTTGAGATTATATGAGTCTGAGCTACAAAATGGATATGAGAGCTGCAGTTATGGCTGGGATGGTGCTGGTCTGTGTTATTATATCTGCAGGTATTAGTGCAAGGAGCAGTTGCAGATTGATGCAAAGAAATTGTTGGGTTTGACATTGATGATAACAGTGAAGCTGAGAACAAAATGGAGATGGGTTTTTATCGAGTTTGGCTTTACAACAAAATCAGCCAAGGATGAAAGGGAAGTTGTTGATGTTGTTTACGTCAGTGAATGGATGCAATTGAATGAGTGTTTTGGATTAATGAATGAATGGGTTTGCTTTGTATTAATTTTTCTTAGCAGGGGATGAGTTATAAAAGGCTTGAATTTGGCCTGGATCGGACAGAAACATAGGACACTCTGTCGGAATCGGAGTACATCGAGTTGACTCAACGATCCAGGTACTTGACTCACTGATCCAAAGATGACGGCGCCGTTACGAAGACCGTCAAAGATAACAGAGACTTGAAAAGACCGTCAATTTGACTCAGCTAGCCGGCGGTAGACTTCAGGGTACCGGCGGTGACGTATTCCGGTCATAGCACCAGTTTTCCGGCGACAAATTTTAGACAGAATTTTCAGTGGGTTATTTCTCACACATGGGCTTGGTGGACCACTTGGAGATGGTTTTGAGAAGACCTAAATTTGGAAAGAGTATCCTTTTGGGATGGGAGAAGCATATAAATAGAAAAGTCTTTCTATAAACCTATAGATCTCCATTAGGGAGGCTTCTACTTGTTTTCTAGGGTTTCACATGATAGATTCTTCTAAACTCTTTGTGATGATTTCCAAAAACCCAAGTAGTTGATTTATTTTTATTGGTTAAAGATGTAGTTGGATTTTGGAAAACAAGTTATGGATTTTATGAATTAGTTTTCTCTCAATATTATCGTTCACTTTCTACGGTTTATAATAATTGCATGATTGACGTATTGCAATATGATTGTATGTTTGTTTGGTTAAGTCTAGAATTGATTGAACACACATCCATATCTATAGATAATTTAGGGTTCATCATCGAGCGATAACCTTGAATACGAGTAGCATGATATGATTACGGTTTGTAGTGATACACTATTGTAATCATATGTAGAAATTGACCTTTGTCCGAATTGTCATGCGCAATGTATGATAATTGCATTGATTAGCCTATTTCTGAAACTTAATGCTCCTAGGAATTGAACTTAATTAGCGCAAGGCGTTAGGTTATTCTTTAGGTAGAATTCACATGCGCAGCTCTAATGTGTGTGTTGATGACTTAGGAAATTTACGGAGTATTCTTGCAATAAGGTATTCTAGGGATTTTGATGATAGCGAGATTAAACACGAATTCTATTCATATATTCAAAAACTTGTTTACAATTGACGATGAAACCTTTATCCAATATTTTCACACCCTTGATTTGCGTGTTTATTTCTTTGTTTGCTTTTACTTTATTTTATTAGTTTATAAAAAATTAGAAAATCCCCCTTGTTATCTTTAGGAAACCAAAACATATTGACAACCTAAGTCCTCTTTGTGGGAACGATCCTTTCTTGCCCTTGCTTCATTATACATTTTGAGTAGTAAGAAAGTGTAATTATTTTTGACGCCTACGACAGCGATCAAATTTTGGCGCCATTGCCGGGGAGGCAACGGTTGTCACTTGTTTTTGGTTTCTTATTTTTGTTTTTAGTTTTGTTTTGTTTTACTTTTTCTTATTCTTTGGTTCTTAACCGAGTTTTGAGAATCTCGTTTAAGGTACCGATTTCTATGGACGGAGCATATTGGAGCAATCAATACGACTTTCAACCTCAACAATATGACAACTATCACCCTTACGAGGAGTACAATCAAAATCAATCATTTGGTTATGGTCAATACTCTACGTACCCTTTTAGTTGTTCTCATACATTCCAACCTTCTTACGGTGGGTATGTAAGTGAGCAACTACAAAGAGGGGATGGTACTTTTGCTCCTATTAATATTTCCTCTAGTTTGGTAGATGAAATGCAACAATTTATGGTCAGCATGGAGTCAGTTTGTAGACAAACAAGCTTGGAACCAATTTCATCGATCGAATGTGCTCATAGTATGTTTGGCCCAATTTCTGATCGTAGTTATGATCATTCACCCATTCAAAGGGAAGATAATTGGCCTAGCAATACTGAAGTAAGTAATTCTACTTTTTCCTTGTCGAATGAGATTTACAAACAAATGGAACACTATATCCAGAATTTGGATGGATCACTCCAAGAGCTTCAAAGAGGTGTTTCCGACGTAAGAAAGGGCATTGATGAATACAGAGAGGAAATGAATAATTATGTTGAAAAAGGCGAACCTTTGGGGACTTTCGTTGATAATTGTGTAGTGAACTCAACTCTTGATCTTAATAATGATCATTCACCTATTCAAAAGGATGAGTTAGAGATTAACAACACTAAATTCAGCGACGAACAAGATTATGTCAACTATGAAAGTGACGGTGATTATGATACATCCCTTGAACCAATTTATGGTGACATCTCCGAGGAGTGTACAATGGAATCTTTTTGGGACCAAGATGAAGATGAAGAGGAATATGTCGACACTTGTGTAGATTACTCAAGTATTGATCTTAATAATGATCAAGAGCCTATTCAAAGGGTGGAGCTTGAGGATGATGCATTTTCGAGTGTTCTAAAAAAGTTCCTTATAGCGAGATTTGGATCCGCAAAAGAGTGTGTGCCTTACAACAAAGAGGAGTGTGTTGAGAATGAAACCGATATGACCAATATTGTGGAAGACCCAATTGAGCTTGCATATGATTGTAATGATGATGTTGATGCCAAGATTTTGGTTAAGGCACAAACGGATGACGAATGGTTGCAAGGTTTGATAGAGGACCATGATATACAAGAGGTGAATAATTCACTTGAGTTTTTCAAGGATGAAGAGGATTCTGTGATACAAGAGATTGTGATAGGTTTGTCTAACCCGTTGCATATTGATTATTCTCCTTTACCTCTTATTGGTTTGAATGTATGTGCTTCGAGAGTATTGTTTAATGACTTTGTTTCTCGATTTCCTCCATTAGAGATGCTTGATTCTCATACTATGCAGGTTTTGAAACAAGAAACCGTGGAAGTTCCTGAATTCTATATTCTTTACCCACTTCCAAGTGTGGACAAGAATAAGTGTGGGGGAAACTTCTACTGGGCTATGGCTTCACTTTTGCTTTATTGTACTAATATTTGTGTGAAGCTAGTGTTTGCAAAACAAGTTCTATGGAAGGATCATCAACTTTTCAGATTATTGGTGTATGGGGAATTCTTCTTGCAAGTCGGGCTGACGACTTTAAACTAAGCGCTAAAAGGGAGAAACCCACAGTTATTCTAGGGATGTTATCTTTTGCCTCTACTTTTATTCTAGGGTTTAGAAAGATGAAAGCTTTTCTTTTTCTTCTTGTTATGAACTCCATGAACATGAGCTAGAGTTTTATTATTGGTTAATGATTAAGTTGGATTTCACATGACATGGTTCTTTGATTCAATATATTAGTTTTGTCTCATATTTATCGTTCATGATTCTCTGAAAATATAGTTGTATGATTGACGTATTACAACATGATTGATTGTTTGTTTTGTCAAGTTGAAAATTTGTAGAACTTGTATTCACATCTATTTCTAGTTTAGGGTTAATCATCGTGGGAGCGATAATCCTTGAACACAAGTAGCACAAATATGATTCTAGGTTGTAGTGATATATCCTTGTCTTCATATGTGAACCATGACCTTTGTTAAGAATTGGTGGAATCCGAGTCTCAAGAATCTCGATATTGTGACATCTTGTAAATATATTTTCTTTGAATTTTGAATCAAAAGGAGTGAAAGAAGAAGATTTTGTATATAGTTATTTTGTGTTATTTTTTAGAAGCTGTAAATAGGGTTGTATTTTTGTAATTTTTCTTTCTTTTTGAACTTTTTGGACTTTATTTTAGGACTTTGACATTATTATTTTTAAACCCTAAGGAAGGTTTAAGGCAATGTATTTCAATTGCATTGATTATTTTATGAATGCTTATTAACCATGACCTTTGTTCACGTAGAATTTTTTGCGGGAAGGCAAATCGGTTAATTGCCTAATTTTATGAATCTTAATTCTCCATGGGAATTGAACTTAATTAGAAGGAAAGCCCGAGAGACAGAGGCGTTAGGTTATTCTTTTGGTAGAATTCATACTTGCATCGTTTTACATATATGTGTAATGAAATCAGGAATTCACTTTGGGATATTCTTTCGACTAGATATCTTAGGGCTTTTGATAATGAGAGATTAAATATCAATTCTAATTATTAAGACAAGAACATGTTTGTGATTGAAAACGAAATCCTTAACCAATATCTTTCCTTGCTTGATTTGTTTTATTTCTTTGTTTGCTTTTATTTCACTTTTAGTTTATAAAAATCGAAATCCTTAACCAATATCTTTCCTTGCTTGAAAACTTTTAGTTTATAAAAACTCCCTTGTTACCTTTAGGAAACCAAAACATATTGACAACCTAAGACCTCTATGTAGGAACGATCCTTTCTTACCCTTGCTATATTTTTATATTTTGAGTAGTGAGAAAGTAATTTATTTTTGACGCATACGACAGCGAGCAAATTTACATTGAGGACAATGTAAAGTTTAAGTGTGGGGGAGTGGTTAAGAATTTGCATCATAAATTTTCAACTTTTGTGTAAAATAGTGAATAAAAACTCCAACTTGTAGTTAGTTTAGAGTCACATAGTATACATGTCGCTAAGATTACATCGAGAATCTCATAAGAGTCACTGAACTTAGAGATGACAGATAACGTGATCGGTTTTCTTACTTGTATGAGAGTTAAAGTTGGATTTAACCATGCCAGTGGAAAATAAGGTGCAGACTGAATTCGGTATTAGAGTTGTGGTCCCCTATAGTGGAGACTACCCATGTAACATAATGTGAGGCACCGACCTTCAATTCTTTGTACCTGTCTAAATATGTGCTTTTAGAGTGTGTGTCACCGTACGTAAACTCCGGGCAGAATGGTGAGCTGCCCAACCTCCCACCAATAGAAGCACTATTTTGATCTTTTGAGTGCTATTTTATCAGTCATGATGGTGACATCGAATTTCTAACTTACATATCACTTGTAATCTTGTTCGCAGTTAGCACCATCCAATTTATCTCTCTACACCAACAGGTCCATAGAAACACCATCATCATCAACAAGAGGAGCATCACAAATTCGAAGGAAAGTTGAAGACGTTCAAGGTTTACGAGCAACAGTACAGAAATGAGCAGATTTCAGATTCAAGTAAAGCAACAAGACAATGAGCAGAATTTTTACAAGTTGAAGACTATTGTACAATAGCGAAGATTATCAAGATGAGAGTTCAAGAAGTTTATGATATCGAGACATACAAGTTGTGAAGAATCAAGCGGTAAAGTACTTACACCATGGCCTTTGTACTTACATTTTTACTTTATTTTATTTTATCTTATTTGTATTTTATTTTCTCTTGTCAAAAAAAAAATTGAAAAAAAAAAAAAAGACAAGAGAAAATTTATTTAGGTTCATTACTAGTTTTATTGTTTTGTTTCGTTTTGTTTTCATTTTGTATTTGTTTTCATTTTGGCGATGCTTTACATTATTGTTATTTGGCGTCTGTTATCCAAACTCAGCCTCTCCAATCCGTTATCTTGCGAAACTCTTGTCTGCAAGGTTTGGATCTTGGTTTGCAACGAGCCGTTGACTTTTTTTCCAGTGTGTGCCCTGATACCAACATCGATTTTACTGCCCCCCATCCCATGAAAGTACTAGCGGTTAAATATTTTGAGGTTGTTATGAAGGACATGCCTACGAAATTCTCAATGTCTCAGCGTGATTGTGCTCTTTGGCAATGCAACAAATCCAGACATGCTCAAGACTTCCTTAAAGCTATTCCCATCGACGGCCTTAATCAGAGAGTGGGTGCGCGACAATTTAGTGTTGTCCTCTGTTACCGGTTGGGTATTCCCCTATTTTCTGAAGGCATCCAGTGTGCATTCTGCAATCGTGACATGGATTGCTATGGAGACCATGCCTTGCATTGTGCCCATGAGGTGGGGCTTAAATTCCGGCATGACCTTGTTCGTGATACCATTGTTGATATGTGTTTTCGTGCTGGTGTTCCCGCTAGGAAATAAGTCTCTTTAGGTCTTATTTCTAATGAGGGTGCCGATTTACGACCTGCAGATATTTTTGTCTATAATTGGGATAATGGTCGTGACATGTGTTTTGATTTTATTGGGGTGTCCCCTTTTACCGGTGGTGGAGTTCGTGCTTTCCAGCCAGGTCTTGCCTTAAGTAATGCCATTATGAGTAAAAATAAAAAATATCTTGATAAATGTGTAGCACAAGGTTATGGGTTTGGTGCTTTGGCTTTTTCCACGTTTGGTGAACTTGGAGAGGATACGGTTGAATTTTTAAAGAGACTGCATAATCACCTGTCTAGATTTGATGTTAACGCTAAGCGATGTAATTTCTTTTTTTAATAGACTAGGGATTGTGATTCAGAAGGGGGTTGGTGCCCAGCTTGTTGCTCGGATTCCAACTAGTTTCATTCAGTCCTCCCTTGTTGTTGATGATGAGTTTGACGTTTAAATATTTAAGATGTAGTTTTTTTCATTAAAAATAACAAAAAAAGAAAAAAATAGAAAAAAAAAGAAAAAAAAAAGAAAAAAAAATAGAAAAAAAAAAAAGAAAAAAAAAAGACAAGAGAAATTTGTATAGTTCGTTTTTAGTTTTGTATTCTTTCAATAAAGCCAATGGAAGAAGAAATATCCACAATGAAGTTTCAAGCAACAAGGATTTAGAGGAAAAGAGTTACATTGTCAAGATTCTACGAAGTTCAAGAGTTATCATCGACATTTGAAGACCGAAGACGAAGATGAATACACCGATTGAAGACCGAAGACTTTTCTATGGATCTTTGTAAGAGTGGTGCTAACTGCACGTCGAACGGATAACGAGGTAAGTAAGCATATTCCCACCTTCGTTAAGTGATTGATTTCCTTTCTTAGAGATCGTCAGAAAAAAGGGTTTTCAAAATGAATAAAAGATGTGGGTTTTCAAAACAATTCGGAGGGTTTTTGCTTTCCCACCATTCAAACGTGTCGCATGACTCTCTCTTCATTCCTACCTGGACACATGTGTGACCCATAAAAAGTTGTTTATTATTGAGAGCAACTTCATAAAACCCTTTCTTGTGAGGCAGAGTCGAGACTTTCGATCACTCCGAACCCGAATTTCTTTCGATAAAGGATGGTTATTTCTCTCTCAACTTTTAAGGATGAGATTGTGTTCATTTATGTGTCTAACTTCTTATTACTAGTGTGCAGAATCTCTATGTCTTCTTAGCGCGTTGGATGCTATCATTTCGGAAAACTAGTAAGTTAGAAAAGTAGGTTTTGTGGGTATATCTCTAGTAAACCCTCACGAGACTATAACTCGTCCACTAGGGACACCTGACCGTAACCTCGACGACACGGAGTTGTATGTATGTTTTAGAATTGTTTTGTTTGATTTGCTCGAGGACTAGCAAAGTCTAAGTGTGGGGGAATTTGATAGGTGTCATAAACACCTTGATATTTATCTATGGTTTATGCTTTCTTTGCGAGTTTTCATATAAATTATGTATCTTATGTGCGCGTTTGAGTTTATTAGGTGTAATGGAGTCATTTGGAGCAAAAAGAAGTGGAACTCGCCCAAATCTTGGATTCCTTCTCATCAAGTTGAAGAGCACGAAAATATGAAGTTAATGGAGAAAGAACAAGGTCATTCCGACGCTGTATGAGAGGGTTACGAGCAAAATCAACGGTTAAGCTTGTCAGTTCCCTAGGACTGACAAGTACAAGAAGAGTCACTCAGATGGTGGCCCTTATCCAATAATATTGGGTGTCTACAGTAATTGCATTCATTACAGCCCCAAAACCTTTTCTCATTATTGTGTCTTTTATCTGAAATTGATAGACGGGAGGAAAAAGAGGCGATGTCAAGAGATAAATTCAGAGATCCAGGAAGTTTGATCGAAGATGATGGAAGCAGTGATGAATGTTAGCAATCTGTATTTTACAGGGAAGAAGGATAAGAGATTGATGCTGCTACTGTTAAACAGATGAAGATTGAATTAGGGTTATCTGAAATCAGAGTCAGGTCAGTTCTTGAGTTCGAATTAGAAACAAGAATCGGATCTAATGGTGATTATGGGTCATTAACAGAAGGATGAAAGTTGGGTTTTGTGTGATTTCGATTCTGAGAATGAAATGAAGAAGATTAGGTCACTGTTGTTGTTCTTTCTATGGTGAACTCAGGGAGATGTTGTTGGACCTGATGGACCGTGTGTGTGCTGAGATGCTCCAATGAATAGCTGAGGGTTGAATATGTGTTGCCATGGATTTCAGGAAGAAGGATAAGAAGATGTTGAGAAAATTAGGGGTTTCTGGTAAAGATTTGCACTCGATGGTGTTGGAGATGCACTTTATGGTAGTGCAGGAACTGAGCCAAGGTGAAGCTGCAGTTCAGTGATGTGTTGCAGGCAGGGAGCAAGTAGATGGCAGTGTCATGGTGGTGCAGGACAATGGAATGCAGTAATGTTGATCTGCTGCTGCACGAATTGGTTGTGTGACTGCTGGTGATGGCAGAAACAAAATTGGTAATAGCCAAGGTTGGATGGAAGCTCGCTGTAGAGATGACGTTGGTGATGAGATGGAGTAGTTGCAATGCAACTGGTGCTAGAGAGTGTTGCAGTTTTGATGGTGATTTGAATTAGTCATTCTATAATGCAGAGAAGGAATCAGAAGTGGCTTATTGCATTTGTATTAGCTGCAGTAAGGCACTGGCAGGGAGAATGGCTGTTATGTATTAGTCCCGGGCAGAGATGCAGCTGGTTACAAGTGTTGCTGCGATAGGAGCTGAAATTGCAGGTTGTGAGTTGGTCTTGAGTTGCAGTGGCAAGTGGTTTAAAGTAATTACAATGTGGATTGTACCAAGGGAATAACAATGGTGGATGTTGTTGTTGGATGGTGTTGATATTGCAGCTTATATGGTTTTGAATGTATAGCAATACAGGGAACTGAGCATGGGAATGTGAGCTGAGTTGCAATAGAGTTTGTGAATGGCAGTGGGCATTTTAAGGAGATGGGTTGGTGCTCGATTGTGTTGTACGGTGAAGGCATTAATATGTAGCAGTTGTTTCAGCTGCAATGCAAAGGAAGAGATGTAGCTGTTTCTGAGTTCGAAATAAGATGCAAGGTGCTACAGCGAGTTAGACAGCAGATTTGATGCCGAGATGAAGAACAAAATATAGACTGAGATGAGATTATAGAACTGGAATCTAAGATGGAATGGATTCAGGGTTTGAGTTTGTATTATGGGTTTTACTCGAATTAGTTGTCTGCTGCCATATGGTTTGTGAGAAGAAATTGGTTCTAATCTGTGAATCTGGTGCTGTTACGATGGGAGTTGCAGGATTGAGAAGCTGATGATGTTGGTTCAGCTACTGTTGTGTGCAGTAATTTGAATAAGCTGCAATGGAAGAATGAGAAATTGACAGTAAGGGTATGAGAAGAGAATATGGTTGATTGAGTTGGTGATTTGGTTTTGCTGAGATGGAACTGTTGAGATTATATGAGTCTGAGCTACAAAATGGATTTGAGAGCTGCAGTTATGGCTGGGATGGTGCTGGTCTGTGCTATTGTATCTGCAGGTATTAGTGCAAGGAGCAGTTGCAGATTGATGCAAAGAAATTGTTGGGTTTGACATTGATGATAGCAGTGAAGCTGAGAAGAAAATGGAGATGGGTTTTTATCGAGTTTGGCTTTACAACAAAATCAGCCAAGGATGAAAGGGAAGTTGTTGATGTTGTTTACGTCAGTGAATGGATGCAATTGAATGAGTGTTTTGGATTAATGAATGAATGCGTTTGCTTTGTATTAATTTTTCTTAGCAAGGGAGGAGTTATAAAAGGCCTGAATTGGGCCTGGATCGGACAGAAACAGAGGATACTCTGTCGGAATCGGAGTACAGCGAGTTGACTCAACGATCCAGGTACTTGACTCACTGATCCAAAGATGACGGCGCCGTTACGAAGACCGCCAAAGATAACAGAGACTTGAGAAGACCGTCAATTTGACTTCAGGGTACCGGCGGTGACGTATTCCGGTCATAGCACCAGTTTTCCGGCTACGAATTTTAGACAGAATTTTCAGGGGTTATTTCTCACACATGGGCTTGGTGGACCACTTGGAGATGGTTTTGAGAAGACCTAAATTAGGAAAGAGTATCCTTTTGGGATGGGAGAAGCATATAATAGAAAAGTCTTTCTCTAAACCTAGAGATCTCCATTAGGGAGGCTTCTACTTGTTTTCTAGGGTTTCACATGATAGATTCTTCTAAACTCTTTGTGATGATTTCCAAAAACCCGAGTAGTTGATTTATTTTTATTGGTTAAAGATGTAGTTGGATTTTGGAAAACAAGTTATGGATTTTATGAATTAGTTTTCTCTCAATATTATCGTTCACTTTCTACGGTTTATAATAATTGCATGATTGACGTATTGCAATATGATTGTATGTTTGTTTGGTTAAGTCTAGAATTGATTGAACACATCCATATCTATAGCTAATTTAGGGTTCATCATCGAGCGATAACCTTGAATACGAGTAGCATGATATGATTACGGTTTGTAGTGATACACTATTGTAATCATATGTAGAAATTGACCTTTGTCCGAATTGTCATGCGCAATGTATGATAATTGCATTGATTAGCCTATTTCTGAAACTTAATGCTCCTAGGAATTGAACTTAATTAGCGCAAGGCGTTAGGTTATTCTTTAGGTAGAATTCACATGCGCAACTCTAATGTGTGTGTTGATGACTTAGGAAATTTACGGAGTATTCTTGCAATAAGGTATTCTAGGGATTTTGATGATAGCGAGATTAAATACGAATTCTATTCATATATTCAAAAACTTGTTCACAATTGACGATGAAACCTTTATCCAATATTTTCACACCCTTGATTTGCGTGTTTATTTCTTTGTTTGCTTTTACTTTATTTTATTAGTTTATAAAAATCAGAAAATCCCCCTTGTTATCTTTAGGAAACCAAAACATATTGACAACCTAAGTCCTCTCTGTGGGAATGATCCTTTCTTGCGCTTGCTTCATTATATATTTTGAGTAGTAAGAAAGTGTAATTATTTTTGACGCCTACGATAGCGATCACCATGTAACTATACTAACTCTAATCAATGGAAAATCCTTCTCTTTGTGCCTCTTTTATCTTTCTCTATATTTCCCCTTCAAAATTGTAATATTTATAGTATGGGTACATTAATTATACCTAGCATTTTTAGGAGGACCCCGAAAAAAATTAGGGGCGACTTTTTATTCCCAACCTATAGACAAGGTTATGGGATGTCCTAATGGTTCGGAGAATATTCAAATGCCCTTCTATAATCGGTAGTTAGTATAGTGGTACTAGCAACCGGTTATTAGTTTGTTTAAGAATGGGTTATTGCATAATCGGTAGATAAACAACATAACATAACTACTGATTGTTAAAGTAAGAAACTCGAATTTCATTTGTATCTGACATTTTGAATTTGGGGCTACTCTAAAAATCGGTAGAAAATGGAATTCATTATACTACCTGTTGATGGTGGATTTTCGACAAAGGTCAAAATCGTAAAATCATGATACTGCATGTTTCTGACCGGGCTTCAGGAACGCATGTGACGATTCATATTTTATGATCCGTGAACCGTTTCACGATCTCTGATCTAGTTCCTCTCAGAGCCATGATGAATATGTTTCTCGAAAGGCCTCCCACTAGCTGAGCGTTCGATGCTACACATTTCATCGTGACCCCTATGTAGAATAACATGATTGGGCGGTCCTCTAAACATAATTATTTGTCGGAGGGCTTAACGCCTTCAGGACGTCGGCGATACTCTTTGTTCCCTAACTACATAGAGAGACCCACCTCTACATAGAAGAACGATTGGGCGGTCCTCCTACATAATTGTTTGTTGAGAGGGCTTAACGCCTTCAGGACGTAGGCGACACTCGTTGTTCCCCGACTATGTAGAGAGACTGTGTATAGATTCAGGCGGCTCTCCTACATAATTGTTTGTTGAGGGGGATAGACACCATCAGGACGTTAACAACGCTGCACGTTGTTCCCTGACTATGCACCTTTGTAACGAGTATGATGCTTCAACTATCTCATATCTCGATTCTACAATAGATTAATTCTACCGTGACATTCACCACTGAATTCCTAGAAAATAATCTATTATATCTCATTACTCCGTTCCATGAATCCCCAGCTGACTCCAAGGATTAGTAATAGATAACCAATTCATCTTATTACCCCGTTCCCTGATTTCCCCGGCTGAATTCATGGATTAGTAATAGATGCACAATTCATTATTATTGCTCCGTTTCATGAACCATTCTCCGCTGAATTTCATGAATTAGTAATAATTACTCAACAATCGGGCATTTGTACTATCACCGAGTAAGCCCTAATAAAATGGTGCAAGTGTACTCAACAATGATGTACGAACGAGCACCCAAATGCACGAACGAGCATTCGAAAATATGGACAAATGAGGAATCCTACACAAAATAGGAGAGAGAAAATAATAAAAAAATAGAAAAAATGCGCCTAGAGACCGGGCCCACCGTCCGTCCGGCCATGCCGCCGTGGCCGGTCCCCCACATCTCTTCCTTTTATTTTTCTTATTTTATTTATTTTCATGAACTCACGAAAACTCCTTCATTCAATCAACTTTCCTTGTTTGAGCAAAACTCACGGTTTCTCCATATTTTCACGGTTTCATGAAAAATAATAAAATAGGGAAGGTGTCGCGGGACCGGGCTACCTAGCCGGCCGGCCATGCCCTAGCCTTGGCCGGTCCCACACCTCGCAATCCTTTGTTTTTCATAATTATTATTTCCCTCATCTCATGAAACTCCTCCGTTTGAGCAAAAATCAGGGTTTCTTCATATTTTCTCAAATATTTCTGAAACCATGAAAAAGCCAAAAACTCAAATGGTCACATGACCGACTAGGTTATTCACGAAAAATATTAAAATATTATTATTATTTTAATATTCTCAAAATATTGATCGAATGAGCAAAGTCCTACTTGCTCATTCGAGCAAAATCAAGAATTTCAGTCAAAGATCAAACTCTTCTGAAAATCCAAGATATTGCTCAAACGCATAGTATGGTGACACGGGCATGCTTCCTTGACCGACCAAGGTCAACCCTAAGGCTTGCAAGGAGCCGGTCCCACACATTCTTATAATTTTGACCTAATTTGCTCAATAATTGTTCGTATTGGGTCCAAACTCTTTCCAACAACTTGGAATTTGCTCAAACAACCATCAGCTGGTCCCACGACCACCAAGGGCCGGTTTCATGCCCTCTTGGTCGGTCCCTCACTTCTCCATAAATTAGGTTTTATTACCTAATGCTCAGACGAGAACTATTTTAATAAATGATGAAACCGGCATTTAATCATCATTCTTTCACCAACCGGGAAACTAAGGACCTCGGTGCACGCTCACTCGAGCACTTGGGCACCACATGGTCGTCCATCATCCCATGTGGTCGGTCCCTCCCTCACTCAAGACCTATTTTCAGCAATTCATAAATTGACGAACAATTGATCAAAATTAGGGTTTCGAACAAACGCTCCAAAAATCATCATTCTGAGCAAGTTCAAACACTAATAAATTTATGTTGATCCAGCAATCAACATCTGGATAATATTTGGTAGTCTACCAATATTTTAATTAATATTTTATTAGGTCACGTCACCAATAAATAATTCGTCGAATTGAGCAATACTTGCTCAGTTGCTCGAATATTGATCCAACTATCAATATTCAGTAATTTATCAGTAATTTGTCGAATTGAGCAATACTTGCTCAATTGCTCGAATATTGATCAAACTATCAATATTCAGTAATTTATCAGTAATTCGTCGAATTGAGCAATACTTGCTCAGTTGCTCGAATATTGATCCAACTATCAATATTCAGTAATTCATCAAATCGATGCTCAGTTGCTCGAATTTACAATATTGCTCAGACGAGCAATATCTAAGAACAACGTCTAACATGTTCAATCCATGAATCATTGAGCATTCGTCACTCATGCTCGATTCAACAAAACTTAGACTCACTGTCTAATAAGTCGACAAGTGACTAATCAAATACACGACGTCTGCTTTGCAGACTCCACGTTCGTGAGGCATCAATCACGTCACATGGGGGATATCAGTTAGGGTTTTGGTCTGGTGGCCTACAACACGTGTGTTCATCCACGATGAGAAACATTGAGTAAGTAGTGCAAGCGGTTGAAGGAGTTAGCAAAGTAGTGGGTGGACGATAAACCAAGTATCCGCACGACAAGGAACTGATTTTACCAAGATCTCCCACTTTCCCACTCTTTCACTCAAGAAACCGTCACACTTACTGGGATCAAGGTGTTTTGTTATTCTGACAATCTGAATTGATGACGGAGAAATCAACAATTGTCTACACACAAGTTATCTCGATCAAACTTATTTACACATATTTGCAGAAACCTTCAACACATCCGCAATCCTTGATCATTATTGATCCCACAATTCTCAGCTTCCCTCCTACAGATCAACCCATCTCCCTCTTTGTGACCGAATTGACTCTATAAGGGCCATTGACTTGGTTTAGGCCGGAGTCCTACAGATTGATCTCTCGAACTCAAAGCACTCCCGTGTAGTGTATCTGCGTGAGGTTAAGCAGGTTGCTCGGTCGAGGAGTCTCGCTCGAACCGTCATCTCTTCACTTCCCTAAAAAGCCAGAAAATCGTTTTTCCCCATCTACAGATTGGCAACCACAGTGGGAGATTAATCTCTCGGTTGCAATCTCAAACTTTCACAAAATGGTTGATCTTAGGTCAGGCTCAGTTACAAATCCTAACACAAACAACGCTAGCACTAGCAACAATGGTGCTACTCCATAAACTACTCCTGCTTCCAACATCGGTGCTGGTGATACCACTCCTCCTCAAACCAACATTGGAGACCATCCCCTGTTCAGCCGCTCTCCCGAAGAAATCAGAGAAAATCCACCTACCATATGTGATCTCATGAAGGTGCAAGAGACTCTCGCCAAAAACCATATTGACATGGATGCAACACAGAAAGAGCTGTGCAATTATCTCAAAACTCTCACTGACAAGATGTCAGAGAAAACTCAAGAGAAGAGAAAAGACAAAGAAACATATTAGACTGTTGATCCTGAAGTCACTCCAATCGATGTAGTAGACGATGATGAAGTCCACAAGGCTGCAGATAATCCACCAATGAAGGAATCTGCAGGCTTCATCATCCGTGGAGACTTGGAACGCTTCATGGAGGATCGAGGAAAGACAAAACACCATTTGTTCACCGTCATCAACCTCCATATCCTGCTGCTACGCAAAGAATTCCTCTCCCGAAGGGCTACGCCTCTCCAACGTTCACACTGTACAACGTAACGGGGAACGCTCGAGAACATGTTTCTCGATTCTTAGAAGCACTAGGAGAACATGAACACAATCATGCCGTCCGTTTGAAGGAGTTCTCAAAGTCTTTGATAGGCCGAGCATATACTTGGTACAACAATATTGCACCAGGGAGCATCACTTGTTGTGGAGAAATGGTTAATGCCTTATACCGGAAATACTTCTTCGTCTCAGAGCAGATCACTCTCTCTGATTTTGGAAAAATATCTCAGAAGAACAATGAACATCCGAACGATTATGTGAAGAGGTTCATAGTCCAAGCTTTGGATTGTGATGACCCGAATGTCACTGAACAACAACTGGTGGACTTGTGCATCAACGGAATGATCCCGGTCTACTGAGCCTTCTTTGGAAAATCTCTCGGTTCCGGACTTTCTCGAGCTTCATGAAGCGCCCAAACGATCGGCGACTCATCGCACCTCGCTTTATCGAAAGAGAAAAGTCTGCAAGGTCGAGGAACCTCGAAGCAGCCGTCAATGCAATCTCCAGCCTTCAACAAACGTTGTTGCTGAAAGGAATGAAAGGAAATCCGAGAAACAGCATCAGAGCTCTTCTCCAACATCCCAGGCTCCTCTGAAGGCGCAAAGAAAAGATAATCAATCCTGAAATGCACAAACCTCGACCCGGCATCAACGAACGGGGAAATGATCATACAGACTCAAACTTCTCTCTTTTCATGAAGGAGTGATCGAGTTATTGGAAGTATGGGTTCATGATGGTGCAATCAAATTGTCGTTCATCAGGAGAGAGCCAACGGAAGAAGAAATGGAGAATCCCAGGTATTGTCGCCTTCGTAGGTTCATCGATCATCCAACAAGTAACTACAATATTTTGAAGCACATCTTCAAAGAGAAGGTTGATCCATAATAGCTTCAACTGAGGACTCAAGAAGTATACAAGAATCCTCTTCCAGTCAGAACCTTTACACTCTGAACAACCAGTCAAGGAAGCAATTAAATCGTTGATCGAGCATATCTGTGAAATTTCTCTATCTGTCAAAGGCACAAAGGAAAGACATGTTCACAACACCGAATTACATTGTGTCAGATGTCTCCATCCCATAAATACTCCTTGAACCTTCATCCACAGACAAGGAGATGCACGACTGGGACTGCTTACCACAGTCCATCTCATAGGAAATGAATTCGGAAGAACGTTGATCGATGCTGGCACCACTATCAACATTATTCCATGAAAACCCTCAGAGCCGCAGGCATCACTCGACAAGAAGCTACTCGTGATCCCATCTCAATCAGAAACCTTGAAGGAACGCTCGGAAATACTTATGGATACATCACCCTCAAAGTGAACATAAGTTCAACTCGGGTGAAACCAAGTTTCACATAATCGGAAGATCCAGGGATATGGCATGGTCTTCAGACGAGTTTGGATCCACGCTGAAAAGATGGCTACTGATAAAATGCCTTTGGTTGCACATCTCTCCGAAGAAAGTTCTGATCCAGAAGATTTGGCGGGCATTCCATCATCTGAGCACTTTGAGGAATTTCGAACTTTGACTAGGTTGAAGCAAGAACCTGAAAAATATGCATAGACATTCATCAAGAGATTCCGCACACAGGCAAGTCTCATTTATTCCATGTCTATGTCATTTATTTACTCACATGCTATCCTAGCATGGGGACTCAATTCTGTTAGCAACTCTGTTATTACAAGACGAATGGTAGCTTCACCATATTAATATTTTACCAAGTGGTTGAATCTGACATTTCTCCGAATCGAGCACTGAGACATTCATTACTGAGATGATGTCCAAGCATGGCAAAGTACACTTTGGGCATTTCTCCATAGCCTTGCAGGAATGTTCATGTGTGCCACAAAATCAGAAAGCTCTGAAGTCTGCACAAGTGTTGAATCCCACTACCACAACAATAGGATTGCTGAATCAACAGAATAGTTGGGTCCGAGACGATCAAACCTAAGACATGCTCAAGGGATATGACGCTTCAACGCTCAAGCATCTAAGAAGCCTTCAAATTGTACTCCCAATCAAAGAGTACACCTTCGATAATGGCGCATCTGGCTTCAGCACAAATATCTCGACGATGACACACTGATTCAACACCAAGAAGATCAAAGTGTAACTGAACTACAATGCACTGGGGACTTGATCTTATTGGAAAGATCAATTCAATATATTTTAATAAATGTTATCCACATAAAAAGTTACTACAACCTGGTGTGATTCCATGAAACTTCATCAACGTGACCTCTCTACAACACAAACCCTTGCACGACTGAGGAACTTCCTCTCTTCACCAGAATGAAGACCGGTGCTGCCATCTTCCACAACAACGTCGTCACAAAAAGAAGCCAGTTCACAGTAAAGTCATATTGTTTAAGAGAATTCATGCTGACCAGTACACCTTCATCTTAGGAATACTCAACCCACCAACTAGTTCGTGAATGTGAAGGCTCACTGGATGGAGGAGCAAAGATTATGTCGATAAACATGGTTCTAGCCTTTTCGGTATATGGAGCAACTTCAACCATGGTATCAGCATCAACAATAATCTCTAAAGGAACACCATCCATGATCTCAGCATCAACAAGGATCTCTGGAGCATAATCAGTCGTGATCTCAACATCTACAACGGTCTTATGAGCAACATCCCGCTTCATCAACTGTCTGTTCTCCACATCCTAAGTCTGGAAGTGTTACTCGATGGATCATACTTATCCAAGCACTAATGATTCATATTAAAATGTGTAGACATGAAAACATGTTAACTTTGAAAGTCTTCCTAAAGATTGCACGACGGATGGGGACAAGCCAAAGTCTTCTACAAGATGTTCTCATCACCTCCACAAATGAGGTACTACACACTTCAGGACATGGGTTTACAAAAACGTACCAATGGGTGAGGAATGGGACAATACTTCCTTAACAAAAGATGTTCGTCTATGTCTCTTCTACAACATAGCAAAAGGGCGCATCAACCGGACATACGAGATGAAAGATATGACCTTTACTTCCAGGTCTATGAAATCTGAAAATTCTGTACGGGATTACAAATTACAAATGTGCACGTTTGGTTGGGTGACCTGCACAATTTAGAATTAAGGGATTCTTTTATCATATGATAACTCTCTTGGCTTCAAAAGTTGGGGTCAAGCACCGAATCCCGACATCGTATGAGGTTCCTACAACTTCTAGGCATACAACATGCAAACAACAATTCTTAGACGGGATTCATAACCTCCACAGTCGATCGGTGTCCACCAGGTCTTTCCACTAAGTCCTTCATCAAGGTACCTCCAACTTCGACCACCTAGGTCTTTACATCAATTTTTCTACCCGGGTCCTCCATCAAGGTCTTTCCAGAAGAAGGGAAAACGAAAGGGAGAGATGTAACAAAATACTGGGGACTGACGGTCCACTGATCACGACGATCAATTTCACCGTCCAAGACTCGTGGCGCCGGGCTCTCCAGAGCTAATCATTCATCATAAAAGGAATTCTACCACCGGGACATGCAACCATGGTGATTACATCACCCCCTATTGAGAGCAACCTCAGTTATGGTCCCGTGACCGTGGTTTCAGAAGTGATGTTTCTACGACTGATAGAAACAAGATGGCACTGCAAGCACCATGCTCATGTATCAATCAAGGGGTCCTGATCTCAAATTAAATAATGACATTAAAATCCTTCACCAACCGTTCAAGACACAAGCGAATGGTTTAAAGACACAACAGGAGTGTTTTACAACAAGCTCGTCGGAGATGATTTTACACTATCCTGCACAAAGCAGCGAGCTGGGAGAAATTGGTGAAGAATATAGGGATGGGTCATATATCATTCTCTTCATATGGATGTCCTCTACAACATATCCAAAATTCACATCAATTGGAAAAACGAGCAAAACGATGTGGCCAAAACCTTGGACTACATAACAGCTGAAAATTTTCTGAAAACCTCCTGGAAGTTTACTGTTTCGTCAATTTCGGCCCTTAAACGTGCTCAAAAAGCCGAAAAGATTCTCTGTTCAAGCTTGGAAAATTTCTGAGGATGAAGAAACATGGGTAGATCAAAAAATTCCGACATCGGACGAAGATTCTACAGCATTTTCAATGATGACCTAACTTCTGAATTTTCTGATGTCGAATTATGACGAAATTCTTCATTCATCCACGTCAGGAGCTACGCCATCAACGCAAGGCCGCACTTCATCTTCAGCTGATAGTCGTCTCACTTGCTGAAGTCGATGGTGTTTCTACTGATGAGATATGAGCTTTTCATCTTCAGCTCTTTTCTTCTGTGACATTTCATCACGCTTTCTCTCCGCATCTGCTAATACCAAGAAACCATATATATTAGTGTTGATGGTGGTTTTTAGCTCAGGGCTAAATTTGTAAAAGTCTATCTACCTGACCCGGAATCAGATGTAGTAGACATTGATATGTCTATATTCCACAGGGAATTTGGAGAATATGTCAAAATCTGACGAGTACCTATGTCTCTCTTCGTATTATATCGAAACTCAAGCTCCCTGGATGAACTGTTCACTAGTATAGAGCCCAATGAGTGTATAAGCTCCTAGCTGCATTACTCACAAATGCAGGAGCCTGCTGAGTACTTTTTGGTGCATATGTTCCCTGGCAGGACCCTTAATATTGGTATGGCATGACGGATTTGTGTTCACTCGCAGCAGAGTAGCACGGACCTCCAAGTACCAAGGTTAAGGCCCTTGCACAAAATACTCAGTCAGAAAGAAAAGAATAAATAGAGCCACGGAGTAGGAGCAACAATGAGGGGAGCGTGGCCATGCCATAGGCTAACCGGCGCAACTTGGCCACGCCCCATGCTACCTAACCGGCCCTTACTCCTTCGTCGACCAATCAGGTCGCTTTAAACCTGCCACACTCCCATGAGTTGTGGCTGGTCCCATACCTGCCGGCCCCAGTTTCCATCGACCAATAAGGTCGCTCTAAAGCTGACATACTCACACCAGAAGTGTAGCCACGCCCATGCTTGGCCGGCCCCTCTCCTTCCTACCGACCAATCAGGTCACTTTAAAATGCGCCACGAGCACTAGAGGTGTGGCCGCGCCTTATGTTTGGCCGGCCCTTTTCTTGACCAATCAAGTCGCTTTAAACTCGCCACCATACATTAAAGGCTAAACGCACCCTGCCGCGCCACCATACTAACTGGCAAGCCAAACGCGCCCTACCACAACAACATATTAATCGGTATGCCAACATGCCACTCTGCCCCATTAACATGCAACGAGCCACTTTAGCCTTGGTCATGCCGCCAAGCCCTAACTTTGGCCACGGCGCCAAACCCTATCCTTGGCCATGCCGCCAAGCCCTAACTTTGGCCACGGCGCCAAATCCTAGCTTTGGCCATGCCGCCAAGCCTTAACTTTGGCCACGGCGCCAAATCCTAGCCTTGGCCATGCCGCTAAGCTCTAACTTTGGCCACGGCGCCAAACTCTAATTTAGCAAAGTTGCCACGCCAACCAAGCCAAGTAACGTTTCCCAGAGCGTTGGGATTGATGTGGCAACATGGCCAATGTTTCCACGCCACATTTGGGTCTAACACCGATGTACCAAATTCTAGCGGCCACTGGCATGTGCTAACTACGCCAGCCACGCCACCATGCCACAGTCATGCCGCACGTGCTTAATAAGGTTGCGATACGCCAAACCCTAATTTAGCTAAAAGTTATCATGCCAACTGGATCCAGTGACTCTCCTAAGGCATTAAGATTAACTTAGCAACAGGGCCAATGTTACCGAAATCATATTTGGGTCTAACACCAATATGCCACGACAGCTGCTACGGCTACGCTACTGGCACGCCTCCATTCCACGGCTACGCCAGGCGCCACTTTGCTACATAACAAAGATATGGCCATAATCAACGGCTACCCTTCCTCATGAGATGCAATCTCAGCCATCCAAGTTCGCCACTGAAATGACGGACTTGCGGCAAGTTCCAGGCAACCAGCTAGTGGCCATGGCTACGCCAGTGCCACTTACACACCGTGCCACTTTGGCATGCACGAGGTATGCCGGTCATCCGCAATGCCACTAGCGTACGCCAAAAACACCAATGACATTACCAGGCGCCAACAGAAGGTAGCCATAATCAACGGCTACCCTTCTTCATGAGATGCAATCTCAGCCATTCAAGTTCGCCACCAAACTGACGGACTTGTGGTAAGTTTTAGGCGGCCGGCCAAGGCAATCCTAATAGCATCACACACTATTTTCCTATAGCAAGTCTCTTGACTTTGACTTCCCACTCATAGCAACCTGCTACACGTTTTCCACGAAAACACTCGAGACATCAAACATGTCACAAACTGGGGGATACTTATCGGGGTATTGGTCTAGCGGTTTTATCGTGCGGCGTGCAATACGCCCGTTATAAGAAAGTGTCATGAAGTGGGACAATTAGTGGTGATGAAAGTAGCGGTGTAAACTAATTCACTTCCTTCATCATGGAAGCATAATGCCTGACGGTTACACGTTACTCTATTCTTCCACCACTCAATCTTTTTCATTTCCTACGAGACCATGGTACGTTTCAATATGACTTGTATAAATAGTTTTCACCTATTTATCACGAAACAACAAGTTTTTGGTCGACAACATCACAGTAGCCAAAAATCACCAAAGAACTGATACCTTTCATTCCAGTTCCACTTTCTGATACAAGTCATAAAACAACCACACCTTCAGAATCAACTATTCTAGTCTCAACACTTTCTTCACTTCCCTCCCTAAGACCAACCCTTCTCCTTCACTTTGTGACCGAAGCAAGCCTGGAACGACCATTTCTTGGTTTAGGCCAGGATTGTACAGATTGATCTCTCGAATCAAAAGTACTCCCGTGCAGTGCATTGTTCAAGGTTTAGATTCGTTTCTCATCCACACACCCAAAATTACCAAAATCGTCAGAAATAGTTTTCACCCACAAACAATTGGCGACCACAGTGGGAGATTAAATCCTCGGTAACAAATTCAATTCCCAATTTCATTTTCATCCCAATTGGTCTTAGGCCAAATTCAAACCCATTTTCAATTTCCTAAATTTCTCAAGATGGTTGATCCTAGGAATGCTTCAAAAACCCTCAATCCCAATTTTACTTCTCCTAGCACCGAAAATACTCCACATGTTATCCCTGAATCCGTTCTTTCATTCAAAACCATTGTCGAGGCTATGGAATCTCGATATTTAACAACTATTCATTATTTGACAAAAATCATGAATGATATTGTCGAGAATCAAGCTATTATTGTCAAGACGCATGACGGAATATTTACGCTTTTAAAGCGCTGACGGATCAACTGTCAAAGGAACCAACGCGTATTCATTCTACAGGAGGCGCTATCAACCATTCATTTTGGATCAATGTTGATGGTGGTAGTCCTTTTTCAAGATTCGTATTCCTACTCCTAGTGAGGAGGATGAAGCCTATGGTCATTTGAATGGAAAGGTATCCACCAAGTTAACTTGTCTCGCTCATGAAGATCAAAAGATGTTTCCTCAAGATCAGAAAGAAGACTCGTGGGATTTATCACGTTCTCATCAGAGTCCTCACAATGAAAAGGTGATTTCATTATGTGCATCTTTCCTGGAAAATATCAATTCCCATATTGCATCGGTTTGCTAAGAGATCCACCGCCGCTTTACTCAGTCGATCCGAACCGTTCCAGAATGAAGAAGCTCGTAAAGACGTTCAGGAAAGCAGGTGTCTTTCTAATAAAATATCCAACCTCCATTCGATTGCTAATGAAGGAAGAAAGAGAAAAAATCCAGCAGCGGAACAACAACCCAAACGTGTGGCACCAGCGCATCAGATGGCTTCACCCCAGAAGGTCGCGGCTAAGGTTCCTGTGCAACAACAAGAAGCTGGATATGCTGCTCCAAACTTCCCGTTCCCGATCGAGAAAGTAATCGAACTCCTGGAAGTATGGATTCAAGACGATACCATCAAACTACCTCATGTTAGGCGCCTACCAACTGAAGAACAAATGGCAAATCCCAAGTATTGTCATTACCACAGGTTCGTCAATCATCCTACCAGTGAATGCAATGCTCTGAAACGCATCGTCCAAAAAAAGGTAGATTCAAGGGAATTGCGCCCGGGGACTGGCTCTTCTGTTTTTTCGCGGATCGGCATAAAGATGTTACACAGACAATAAAGGACGACTGGGGACTTCTCGCGTCCAGGATTGCATCACACAATAAACTTGAATTTGCAACCTGAAAATTCAGTTTCGTGGAGAGACCCTAAGCGAATAGAGTATGTGGCCGTATCAGACGAGAGCAAAAAGGGAATGGCCAACACCAATATACCATCCGCAAGCGCAGTCAGCATGTCCCATGGCGTTACATCCTCTACCACTAACACCAGAGGCACCGGAAGCATCCCCTCTGACATGACGCCTCTTATTACCAGAGCAGAGCCGCCGCTACTCCTAATATTTCTTCGAGCATGACCGCCTCCAATCATCACCAGAGCTGTCACCACTTATTTGTCAGGACGAGAGACTAGAGGAGCCAGAAGAAACCAACCTTCCCATTACCATTATCGATTTAATGGAGAGACAATAAGTTCTTGCCAAAACTCATACGGACATGGCCACAACTCAGAAGGAGCCTCTTCAACGTTTTTCTCCAGAAGCCGCTCCACTTCAACGTTTGCTCCCGAAGTCGTAACATTCTCCCATGTAGCCGCCACTCCTCCTTGCCAAGGATTGTTCCGTAGCCGCCACGCCTTCCTTCCAACTATCGTGTCGTAGCCGCCACATTCCCCCTTTCGAGGATCATGATCGCAGCCATCCAGGGTTTGTAGTCGTGGCCACATTTTGTTCCATACCGCCAAAAGCTCGTGGTCGTGGACAGTTTACTCGCTCGTTTGTTGATACCAGCCAGAGCTTCACCATAGCAAAAATACTACAAAGTCACCAGTACGGATGCAAGACGTCGATATCTTTATCATGGTCAGCCCACCGACCATACCAGATAGAAACATGTAAACCACACTTGGGGACCGAGGCTCTACACGGAATCCCTTCACTGTCAAAGCTCAAAAGACACGATCAACCAAAAGGTCATAAACACGACAAGGTCATATACTCCTCAAGGGTGTAACGTAAGAATATCATCACATCTCTGTCTAGAAGGCGCCTGCAACACTTTACGATGCCGCGGCGGATCCCAAGCCTGCTCGGAGAAAACAACTTCAGAAACTAAAGAGAAGTGCGACTAGGGACTGCTCATTGCAGTTCATCCTGACAACCATCAAAGACTCCAAAATCAAGCCACAGAGATACATTCACATATCCGTCCCCACCATCGGATCTAATAGAAGTATAACTCAGGACTGCTCACCGCATCCCGTTCCATGCAATAGTCCAAAATTCAGAAGATGGTTCAAAGGATGTCGCTTGGAACAAAGTCCCTAAAGACTTGATAGCAACACATCGACAACGGAACGTCTCTCAACTCATTTATTTCACCCAATGGATCCGAAAGATTTCGACCATACAAGCATCCACAACATATCACCATCGCAATCAAAAATTCTAGGTACCAAATAACCTAAAGTCAAGGATGAACCAACAACGCAACCACAATCTCCAAGATTAGCCACGACAATATTTCATTCATCCATCCCAAGAGCGCAATGGAGTTTGGTAAATTTTAAAATTCTTGGAGAGGTTAGATACTCGTTCTTCTAGAGTCGAACCTTATTACACATTCGGAGAAAGATCGATGGTATTGTTGGGTGGATACATGCGAGAGAACCTACCTTGAGTTCTCCTAGCTTGCCTTGATGTTGATTACAACTATTGGAGATTGCTTTGATTGCTATTAATGCTCGCTCTACCACCGCTAACGAATGACGAAGAGGAGCCAGATGCTGCAGATGAAAGCACAGAGCCGGATGAACAACAAAAACAGAAGAGGGTCGATACCCCTTTTCATACGAACGCATTTTCTAGAGTTTGAACAGAATAAGGATTCCTTATTGCTCCATGAACGAGAATAGATGACTAGGCGCACCACACTCATGCTCCATAACCGAACAAGTAGTGTGCCAATATCTTCGCTCCATGCTCCATGACCAAACCAGCGGCGCGCTCAACCGATGAACACCCATGGTCGCTCAACCCTGGTAAACGCTCGATGGCTCCCGGCACTCCGTGGTCAAGCCAACTTTCCATGGCTCTAGCACTCCGTGGTCAAGCCAACTCTCCATGGCTACAACACTCTATGGTTAAGTTAGCGCCAACGCTCCAGCATTCCGTGATCCAACCAGCAAGCCTTCCAAGTGCCATTTCCACCGTTCCACGAACTGAAGCCATCAGCGCCACCATCACCATTTAGTAGCCAAAGTTCCAGCGCCACCATCACCATTTGGTAGCCGAAGTTCTAGCGCCACCGTCACCATTTAGTAGCCAAAGTTCCAACACCACCATCACCATTTATTAGCCGAAGTTCCAGCGCCTTCATCCCCGTTTGGTAGCCGAAGTTCCAGCGCCATATTTTCACCATTCCACGGATTGAAGCCAGTTTCCACCATCCCATGGACTGAAGCCAGTTTCCACCATTCCACGGACTGAAGCCAGTTTCCACCATTCCATGGACTGAAGCCAGTTTCCACCATCCCATGGACTGAAGACAGTTTCCACCATTCCACGGACTGAAGCCAGTTTCCACCATTCCATGGACTGAAGCCAGTTTCCACCATTCCACAGACTGAAGCCAAGCACCATCTCCATACGTTCCGTGACCTAGCCAGCTAGCACCATCCACCGATCCGCGGACCAAGTTACATCGCCATCTCTGCCCAGCACCCTATGGCCAAGCCAGAGTTACGTAAAGTCGCCAATACAAGAATCACGGATTCCTCATGCCTCCTGTTAAAGGTTAGCCGAATTCTCCCTGGAAATCTCTTCATGACTTGCACTTTTGATTTTTATCCTTGTCTGTCACCATCTCATGCTTACCCCGCAACAATGCCACTGTTACGAGCTAAGCAGAGGACTCAATGTTGATGGTGGTTTTTAGCTCAGGGCTAAATTTGTAAAAGTCTATCTACCTGACCCGGCATCAGATGTAGTAAACATTGATATGTCTATATTCCGCTGGGAATTTGGAGAATATATAAAAATATGACGAGTACCTATGTCTCTCTTCGAATTATATTGAAACTCAAGCTCCTGGATGAATTGTTCACTAGTATAGAGCCTAATGAGTAAATATGCTCCTAGTTGCATTACTCACAAATGCCGGAGCCTGCTGAGTACTTTTTGGTGCTTATGTTCCCTGGCAGAACCCTTAATATTGGTATGGAATGACGGATTTGTGTTCACTCGCAGCAGAGTAGCACGAACCTCCAAGTACCAAGGTTAAGGCTCTTGCACAAAATAGTCAGTCAGAAAGCAAAAAATAAACGAGGCCGCGGAGTAGGAGCAACAATGAGGGAGCGTGGCCATGCCATAGGCTAACAGGCGCCACTTGGCCACGCCCCATGCTACCTAACCGGCCCTTACTCCTTCGTCGACCAATCAGGTCACTTTAAACCTGCCACACTCCCATGAGTTGTGGATGGGACCATACCTGTCGGCCCCAGTTTCCATCGACCAATCAGGTCGCTCTAAAGCCGCCACACTCACATCGTAAGTGTAGCCACGCCCATGCTTGTCCGGCCCCTCTCATTCCTACCGACCAATCAGGTCACTTTAAAATGCGCCACGAGCACTAGAGGTGTGGCCGCGCCTTATGTTTGGCCGGCCCCTTTTCTTGACCAATCAAGTCGCTCTAAACTCGCCACCATACATTAAAGGCCAAACGCACCCTGTCGCGCCACCATACTAACTGGAAAGCCAAACGCGCCCTGCCGCAACAACATATTAATCGGCATGCCAACATGCCACTCTGCCGCAGTAGCATGCCACGAGCCACTATAGCCTTGGCCATGCCCAAGCCCTAACTTTGGACACGGGCCAAACCCTAGCCTTGGCCATGCCGCCAAGCCCTAACTTTGGCCACGGCGCCAAACCCTAGCCTTGGCCATGCCGCCAAGCCCTAACTTTGGCCACGGCGCCAAACCCTAGCCTTGGTCATGCCGTCAAGCCCTAACTTTGGCCACGGTGCCAAATCCTAGCTTTGGCCATGCCGCCAAGCCTTAACTTTGGCCACGGTGCAAAATCCTAGCCTTGGTCATGCCGCCAAGCCCTAACTTTGGCCACGGCGCCAAATCCTAGCCTTGGCCATGCCGCCAATCCCTAACTTCGGCCACGACGCCAAACCTTAATTTAGGCAAAGTTGTCACGCCAACCAAGCCAAGTAACGTTTCCAAGAGCGTTGGGATTGATGTGGCAACAGGGCCAATGTTTCCACGCCACATTTGGGTCTAACACCGATGTACCAAAGTCTAGCGGCCATGGCTACGCCTGACGCTACTTCGTGCCACTGGCATGTGCTAACTATGCCAGCCACGCCACCATGCCACAGTCATGCCGCACGTGCTAAATAGGGTTGCGATGCGCCAAACCCTAATTTAGCTAAAAGTTGCCATGCCAACTGGATCCAGTGACTCTCCTAAGGCATTAAGATTAACTTAGCAACAGGGCTAATGTTACCGAAGTCATATTTGGGTCTAACACCAATATGCCACGACAGCTGCTATGGCTACGCCACTGGCACGCCGCCATGCCACAGCTACGCCAGGCGCCACTTTGCTACACAACAAAGATATGTCCATAATCAACGGCTACCCTTCCTCATGAGATGCAATCTCGGCCATCCAAGTTCGCCATTGAATCGACGGACTTGCGGCAAGTTCCAGGGCAACCGACTAGTGGCCATGGCTACACCGGGCTCCACTTACACCACCGTGCCACTGGCATGTACAAGGTATGCCAGTCATGCTGCAATTCCACTGGCATACGCCAAAAATGCCAATGTGACATTACCAGGCGCCAACAGAAGGTAGCCATAATCAACGGCTACCCTTCTTCATGGGATGCAATCTCAGCCATTCAAGTTCGCCACTAAACTGACGGACTTGTGGTAAGTTTTAGGCGGACGGCCAAGGAAAGCCTGATAGCATCACATGCTATTTTCATATGGCAAGTCTCTTGACTTTGACTTGCCACACATAGCAACTTTGCTACACGTTTTCCACGAAAACACTCGAGACATCAAACATGTCACCTGGGCGGGGATACTCATCGGGGTATTGGTCGGCGGTTTACGGCGTGCGGCGTGCAATACACCCATTATAATAAAGTGTCATGAAGTGGGACAATTAGTGGTGATGAAAGTAACAGTGTAAACTAATTCACTTCCTTTATCATAAAAGCATAATGCCCGACGGTTACACGTTACTCTATTCTTCCACCACTCAATCGTTTCCATTTCCTACGAGACCATGGTACGTTTCAATATGACTTGTATAAATAGGTTTCACCTATTTACCACGAAACAACAAGTTTTGGTCAGCAACAACACAGTATCCGAAATCACCAAAAAGCGATACCTTTCATTCCAATTCCACTTTCGATACAAATCATAAAACAACCACACCTTGAGAATAAACTATTTTTGTCTCAACACTTTCTTTGCTTACCATCCCTAAGACCAACCCTTCTCCTTCACTTTGTGACCAAAGCAAGCACGGAACGGCCATTTCTTGGTTTAGGCCGAGATTGTACAGATTGATCTCTCGAATCAAAAGTACTCCCGTCTTGTGCATTATTTAGGGTTTAGATTCGTTTCTCATCCACACACCCAAAATTACCAAAATCGGCAGAAACAGTTTTCACCCACAAACACTTAGCACGGACGACTCCCAGATGATCGAGAGACATACAATGTATCAGCTTTCCAGCATCTCGGAAAGGTTGATTCACCTCAGAATAAACATCTGCATAAGTCTTCATCTTTTACTTGATAAATCTGGAGTGTTCCCCGGAAGAGCCGGAAGGGTGGTTGTAACTGGAAGTCACCACTATCTGAGGCGAAAGACATGGAGTCATGGATATACCAATAATAAACACGCAACAAAAATGGTAACCATCCAACTCTTACCTATTTACAACTTCACTAGCTATAGTGATTATAATCTCGAGAATTTGTTCGCTCCTTCAAACCTGTAAAGACGAACAAAATTCGTTATTCAAAACCATAACGTGATTTTCATAAAACTGTGAACAATTCACGAAACTTCCATCATGTGAACAATTCACATAATTTTCACCGTGTGAGTGACTCCCACCGAGTGAACACTCATTGGTTTTGTGTATAGACTATCAGATCACAAAACTCATACAAGTAATATTTTATCAAAAAATTGTTTACTTCTAGCAATTGCTGAAAATCAAAATTTGATTTCACATAAATTTTCACTGGGTGAACATCCACTGATTTTTCAAAAATTGGACAGACGTCCATTCTACAATTGTGTAAACTCACATACAGACATTATTTCACCATGTATAATTGTCTACTTTCAACAGTTGTTCAAAATCAAAACATGATTTTACAATATATATATATATATATATATATATATATATTTAACGTGAAACTCACATAAATTTGAAAAATATATATCTATATATATTGCTCCCTCGCACGAGCATCTGTCTTTGAAGCGAGGGTATATTTTCAAAGATTTCTGAAATCTCGAAGATAAAAAAATTTCATGAAAGTTCATAAACAAAATTTTATTACTAACAGACGCACGTTTATTCAAAAAAAGAAACTTTTCTCTCGTACGAGCATCCACCTTTGAAACGAGAAATTATTCCACTTTGTGAAATCTCACATATTTAAAAAAAATAAAATTTTGGTTTTCGTGAAAGCTCGTAGACAAAAAATTTATCATTAGACTCAGGTTTATTTTGTTTGTTTCTTAAACTAACGAACGAATGAACGTTTGTTCCTAAAACAAGGATTTCCTTTTTTTTTTGGGCCGGGCCCGTATACGCTAAACCGACCAAAGCTGGACGTCCAATCATCCAAATCAGCAGTGCTTCATCTCTCCGTGCTCACGGGATGATACTCTATCATACTGTCAGGGTCCTTACCTAGGCATTTGCTCGTACATGACACCATTGGAGCAAATCGGGATTTCTGAAAATACCTTTATACGACTGAGTTTAACTGATTATCTCATCAACCGGAAAATCACAATCTAATGCCTACTGCTGAACATGATTGTCCCTCACTAAGCAGGGGAATTAATATTGATGCTGGATTTTTGACAAAGGCCAATATCGTAAAATCATGATACTGCATGTTTCTGACCCGGCTTCAGGAACGCATGTGACAATTCATATTTTATGATCCGTGAACCGTTTCACGATCTCTGATCGAGTTCCTCTCAGGGCCATGATGAATATGTTTCTCAAAAGGCCTCCCACTAGCTGAGCGTTCGATGCTACACATTTCATCGTGACCTCTATGTAGAATAACATGATTGGGTGGTCCTCTGAACATAATTGTTTGTCGGAGGGCTAACGCCTTCAGGACGTCGGCGATACTCGCTGTTCCATGACTACATAGAGAGACCCACCTCTACATAGAAGAACGATTAGGTGGTCCTCCTACATAATTATTTGTTGAAAGGGCTTAACGCCTTCAGGACGTCGGCGACACTCGTTGTTCCCTGACTATGTATAGAGACTGTGTATAGATTCAGGCGGCTCTCCTACATAATTATTTGTTGAGGGGGATAAACGCCTTTAGGACGTTAACAACGCTGCACGTTGTTCCCTGAATATGCACCTTTCAGAACGAGTATGATGCTTCAACTATCTCATATCTCGATTCTATAATAGATTAATTCTACCGTGACATTCGCCACTGAATTCCTAGAAAATAATCTATTATATCTCATTACCCCGTTCCATGAATCCCCGGCTGACTCCATGGATTAGTAATAGATAATCAATTCATTTCATTACCCCTTTCCCTGATTTCCCCGGCTGAATTCATGGATTAGTAATATATGCACAATTCATAATTATTGCTTTGTTTCATGAACCATTCTCCATTGAATTTCATGAATTAGTAATAATTACTCAACAATCGGGCATCTGTACTATCACCGAGTAAGCCCCAATAAAATGGTGCAAGTGTACTCAACAATGATGCACGAACGAGCACCCAAATGCACGAACGAGCATTCGAAAATATGGACAAATAAGGAATCCTACACAAAACAGGAGAGAGAAAATAATTAAAAAAAAATAGAAAAGAGGCACCTAGGGACCGGGCCCACCGGCCGGCCGGCCATGCCGCCATGGTCGGTCCCCCACGCCTCTTCCTTTTATTTTTCTTATTTTATTTATTTTCATGAACTCATGAAAACTCCTTCATTCAAGCAACTTTCCTTGTTTAAGCAAAACTCCCGGTTTCTCCATATTTTCACGGTTTCATGAAAAATAATAAAATAGGGAAGGTGTCGCGGGACCGGGCTACCTAGCCGGCCGGCCATGCCCTAGCCTTGGCCGGTCCCACACCTCGCAATCATTTGTTTTTCATAATTATTATTTCCCTCATCTCATGAAACTCCTCCGTTTGAGCAAAAATCAGGGTTTCTTCATATTTTCTCAAATATTTCTGAAACCATGAAAAAGCCAAAAAGTCAAATGGTCACATGACCGACTAGGTTATTCACGGAAAATATTAAAATATTATTATTATTTTAATATTCTCAAAATATTGATCGAATGAGCAAAGTCCTACTTGCTCATTCAAGCAAAATCAATAATTTCAGTCAAAGATCAAACTCTTCTGAAAATCCAAGATATTGCTCAAACGCACACCAGAAAATATCAAAACTCTCAGGACTGAGACACGAATAGTATGGTGACACGGGCATGCTTCCTTGACCGACCAAGGCCGGCCCTAAGGCTTGCAAGGAGCCGGTCCCACATATTCTTATAATTTTGACCTAATTTGCTCAATAATTGCTCGTATTAGGTCCAAACTCTTTCCAACAACTTGGAATTTGCTCAAACGACCATCAGCTGGTCCCACGACCACCAAGGGCCAGTTTCATGCCTTCTTGGTCGGTCCCTCACTTCTCCATAAATTAGGTTTTATTACCTAATGCTCGGACGAGCACTATTTTAATAAATGATGAAACCGGCATTTAATCATCATTCTTTCACCAACCGGGAAAATAAGGACCCCGGTGCACGCTCACTCGAGCACTTGGGCACCACATGGTCATCCATCATCCCATGTGTTCAGTCCCTCCCCCACTCATGACCTATTTTCAACAATTCATCAATTGACGAACAATTGATCAAAATTAGGGTTTCGAACAAACGCTCCACAAATCATCATTTTGAGCAAGTTCAAACACTAATAAATTTATGCTGATCCAGCAATCAACATCTGGATAATATTTGGTAGTCTACCAATATTTTTAATTAATATTTTATTGGGTCACATCACCAATAAATAATTCGTCGATTTGAGCAATAATTGCTCAGTTGCTCGAATATTGATTCAACTATCAATATTCAGTAATTTATCAGTAATTCGTCGAATTGAGAAATACTTGCTCAATTGCTCGAATATTGATCCAACTATCAATATTCGGTAATTTATCAGTAATTCGTTGAATTGAGCAATACTTGCTCAGTTGCTCGAATATTGATCCAACTATCAATATTCCGTAATTCGTCGAATTGAGCAATACTTGCTCAGTTGCTCGAATATTGATCCAAATATCAATATTCAGTAATTCATCAAATCGATGCTCAGTTGCTCGAATTTACAATATTTGCTCAGACGAGCAATATATAAGAACAATGTCTAACATGTTCAATCCATGAATCATTGAGCATTCGTCACTTATGCTCGATTCAACAAAACTTAGACTCACTATCTAATAAGTCAACAACTGACTAATCAAGTACATGTCTGCTTTGCAGACTCCATGTTCGTGAGACATCAATCACGTCACATGGGGGATATCAGTTAGGGTTTTGGTTTGGTGGCCTACAGCCCGTGTGTTCATCCACGATGAGAAACATGAGTAAGTAGTGCAAGCGGTTGAAGGACTTAGCAAAGTAGTGGGTGGACGATCAACCAAGTCTTCGCACGACATGGAACTGATTTTACCACGATCTCCCACTTTCCCACTCTTTCACTCAAGAAACCGTCACACTTACTGGGATCAAGGTGTTTTGTTATTCTGACAATATAAATAAGTTCTGAATTGAAGACGGAGAAATCAACAATCGTCTACACACAAGTTCTCTCGATCAAACTTATTTACACATATTTGTAGAAACCTTCAACACATCCACAATCCTTGATCATCATTGATCCCACAATTCTCAGCTTCCCTCCTACATATCAACCCATCTCCCTCTTTGTGACCGAATTGACTCTGGAACAGCCATTGACTTGGTTTAGGCCGGAGTCCTACAAATTGATCTATCGAACTCAAAGCACTCCCGTTCAGTGCATCTGTGTGAGGTTAAGCAATTTGCTCGGTCGAGGAGTCTCGCTCGAGCCGTCATCTCTTCACTTCCATAAAAAACCAGCAAATCGTTTTTCCCCATCTACACTACCAATTAAGGAATTAAATAGGTTGATAATCATATGGTCATAAACTACAGATTATGGAATTACCTATACACCCCTTCAACGAATAAAACCACCCAAAACCTAATTTCATTATCATTTCTTGTCTTTTCAACTGTTCTTCTCCTCTTCTTCTTCACTCCCGATTGTAGAGAGGAAAAAAAATTCCCCTCCTTCTTAAACTTCAATTCATTATTGTCGTTCATCGTCGAATCAAAAACATCGTCGATTGTTCAATAAAATGATGACGAGAACTAATGAACCCAAAAAAAACTCGAGTAAAAAACTTCTACTGTGGTGACGATCCAAAAATCGGAGAAATATTAAAGAACAAAGTGATTGTAACTGCAAATGACGAAGAAGATGAAGAAGATGAAGCCGATGATGTAGGTGCTCAATCAACTTTAATGGCCCCAATTAGGTAAGATTCTACCATTATTTGGGTTTATGTAGCTTTAATTTGACGAATCAATGAAAAATATTTGTAGAGTTTTCGGTTTTTTTCCCAAAATCGGAAGATAAATCTGTTTTTAAACTTCCGGTTATGCTCGTGTTCTCATTCCTCGAAAACATCGATCATAATCGGGTGTTATGTTCTTAGGTTTTCTTTCGATTGTAGGACGTTAGTTATTACTTAACCCTAAAATATGCTTAATCGGTAGTCAATTTTTTTTGTTGTCTACCGATTATTACAGATGATTAGATGATATAGAGACACATAGATTCAATGAAATCGGAAGATAGGGTGTAGCATTTTTCTTCCGATTATATTTGCCTCATTAAATTAAAATTTATTGTCTCTAAAATGCTGCATAATCGGAAGATATGTATAATTTTTGGCCAACGATTTAGTTGTAATCGGAAGGTAGGTTGTTTAATAATCTTTTGATTATGTGTATCTTCATGATTTTAGATATTTTCGTTTGAAAATTGAACTCTACCGATTATGTATAATCGTTAGTTATGAGTATAGATTTGACTCCAATTATGTACAATCGGGTGTTGTTTGTGTTCTTTTACTTCCGATTATGTAGTTAGTAAATATATTCTTACGAACCGATTATTTTTAATTTTGTTGTTTAGGGATAAGCAAGGTAAGAAAGCCGCCCAAGATACAGTTGTCTTAAGGCCTCATCGCGAAGGGGTAAGAAAGTAACGGCTAGTGCACGGAGAGAAAAGAGTGGTCAAGGAAATTCAAGCAATGATGGAACTCAAGAAGGAGTAGACCCAAGCGCTCCACAAGTAACTCAAGAAATAGTAGAACCAAGCGATCCATAAGTAACTCAAGAAAGAGTAGAACCAAGCGCTCCAGAAATTAGAGTACAAGAAGAAGGACAACCAAATAGTACACCAGGAGAAGAAGGAGTTACAAAGAAGCCAATCGCGAAGAAAGCATCACACTTGTCCTCATTTCTTTAAAGAAGGCGGATTTTGAAGAAGAAATCTCGCGGCTACCGAGAGATAAAGAAGCATTGTTATTTGGATACAAAGACTCTTGGGCCAAAGAAATCTATAAAGCCGAGGTAATAATCATATTATTTTTATTAACGTATTGTCGTTTTATTCGTAATACTACTCTATTTATTTTGTAATGTATTATGTGTTTAATAGTATCATTCCGACTCAAACTCACAGCCACACCAACAAATATACTGAAATATTGGCCTTTAGACGGTGAATGTTAAAGGTTCAAGACAATTATAGCCAACTCGGGGTTATCTACTGCTGTCAAGAATTCAATGTTGGAACATGATCGGGTCGCGATATCGGCTTTTGTGGAGAGATTGTATCCCGAGACTAACATCTTTCATATGTCGTTTGGGGAGATGATCATTACTCCAGATGATGCGAAGCAGATTCTTAGTTTCAATGACCATGGTACATGGTGTAGCTGTCAAGTATAACTACACAAAGCAGTTAAGTTGGGTACAACTTTATGATTTGTGTCAGAAGTGTTTCGGTTGGGATAAAGAGACATCAGACACTGAGTTCAACGGGTGCTTTAGTTACAAAACTAGACAGTTCAACATGGGTCAGTTGATGAAGATGTTCAAAGACACGCCGAGAAAGAAAAGCAAGGACCGGTAAGTGATGCCGAAGTGGATGTCGCGGCCACGGCCTATCTCTTGTGTGTATTGGTATGTGTCATTTTCCCCAATGCTAGTGGCAACCGAGTAGACGTCAACCTTCTACAACTATTGCATCCTCTCGATAAGGTCTTCGTGTACTCCTGGTGCATGGCATGCCTAGCATTCTTGATGGAGGAGTTGAGAAAGGCGTCGAGGCTATAAACTAGCCAAATTGCCGGGAACGTGAGTCTATTCCAGGTATTTCCTCAACTCTATTAAATATTCATTGATCGTTATGTTTTTTTTTTTTTAGTTTTCTCTAATTTAAGAATCAATTTCTAATACTTGGTTTGATATGTATGTAGACATGGATCTATGACCACTACCCTAGTCTGAAATTGACAATAGTGAACACAAAGTGGGAGAAAGGTACACCGAGATGAACAAAGTACAAGTTCAATGACAACCGTTCAAGGACAAAGGAGCAGCAGTCGATTCACTTGAGGGAAAAATTAGACTCAATGAAGGCCTCGGAGGTATGCTTTGATCTATACAAGGAAGACCGAGCTAGTGGACATATAGAGGGTCGTTCCGAGTTGTCCCTTTATTTTGGATCGTTGTGGCACCCCACAGGTTATGTGATGTACAATGGCTCAAGGGTGATGCGACAACACGGTTATGTACAAAGAGTATCATGGCATCACATAAGTGGCAAGTTCAAGTTGGACGTGGAGCATTCCCATCCTAATACTGACACCATCAAGGTAGTTTATTATAGTACACCATCTGTTATTGACCATTGGGATCAGATGATGAAACACTTGGTCAACACTGGGAGACCTGTCATTTTTAATAATAGATTCTTCCATAATAATTATTTACCGATCGATCGCTGATTAGCAAATTGATGGACAAAAAAAATATAAAAAAAAAATAGGTGTATTGTAATAATTAATTGGATCCCAACCTAAGGTTTCTAACTTGATAGCTTTTGGTTTTGTTCGATAAAAAATAGGGATGAACAAAGAAGAAGTAGACAAACAAAAATTGGAGAACCATCAAGTGGTCTGATGGTTTTCATGCTCCCTCCCACTGCGGAGGTAAGGGTTCAAACCCTTGTAATTGCTAAAATTCCTAAATGAATGGGATTTAGGAGTAGTCTAGGGACCACTGTACCAAGCTATCCAAAAAAAAAAAAGACAAATAAAAATGGTAATAAGCATGGTCAAAATCAATGTGACTATAATTACAAACCAAAAAAAGACCCATCATCAACATAATTATCAAGAAACCCAGTTTACAGATACTACTAATTTTCCAAAATAATAATTGTTCATCAATTTCTTCACAAGCACCACAAGTACCACCTACTATCAACAACAAAATTCAAGAAAATACCCAAAAAAAGCCGGACGAAAAGAGAATAAACACAGGATCATACTTACCATCATCCACGACAAGATTAAGAAAACTAGGAGTAAGCATCGAGAAATCCATCTAGAAAAAAATTTGTTGATCATTTTCAAACTTTTCTCAAATTCAGAAAACTTGGCTACTTTCGATACCCCAAAAGAGAACTCTAAAAGTCCTCTTCATCGTAACTCCACTCTTCATCCTCCTCATATCGAGCACTGTAACTACTGCATGATGAAGCAGGGGAAGTGTCACCATCTCCTGAAGATGAACTCTCATCACTGTCTTCTTCATCCTCATCATCATCTCTGGAAACATTCGAGAGATCCCCATCATCATCACTGGATTCTTCTTCAGGCAGGGTTCTGGCAAGGATACTTGGAGGGGTGTTCTCATCATCACTGGGTTCTCCTTCACGCATGGTTCTTGCAAACACCTTTGGATTGGCTCTCTCATGGTCAAACCGTCTACGTAGTTTCCAATCCAAATACCTTTCCATCCCCTTCCTATCCTCTGCAGCATCAGAATCTTCTTCACTGATGTTTACTTCCTCCACCAGATACTCGAACCTTGCATCGGAACCCTCCCCTTCGGAATCACTCTCAGTTGAACTGCCATATTTTGGACATTTCTGGAGCTTTTGATATCTCTCCTCATCTTTCCGGTCGACCCTTGTAAAATGTTTTGGCTTCCAAGCAGCAAATAAATCATCTAGCTCCTCTTTTTCTTTCTTCTTTCTCTCTTCCTCCTCTCTCTGACAAAGGGATGCCTCTCCTGCAAGTCTGTTTATCACTCCCTGAATATCATCCCTTAATCGCATCAAACCCTCTAATCCTAAGGAAAATGCAAGACTCTTGGCTTGATTGTATTCATCGATTCTGGCAAGAACATTCGGAACATTATTACTGGAACTTGCCATTTTTTTCTCTAAACCTTTCCTCTTCTGGTAACTTTGTTAATGGATGTGCTAATCTCTCCCAAAACCCCCCTTTTAAAGATCACTATTTGCCTATTTACGGCCATTTATGGCTCTTGGTTAACAGTCTTGTCGCTTGGTTATTCACGTCCCTTCAAAGCCATGCATATTCTTTTCAACTTCAATATCATAATTACCCTATAAAAACCTATTCAAAACCTAACTGCTTCATTAGCCATAACTCCCTATGGAACTGCCTTCAATAGGAGTATGGGTAGGTCATCTAACCTTGAGAAAATATTTTGGGGTCTAATTAAAATTTCGTGTTTTATGCATATTAGGAGAATGCAACATCTGTTGAGAGACACCATTGCGGTTTGGGGCATGTCTGCCAGTTGTATTATCTTCACAACCAACTTAGCCATCAAACCTAAACCCATTCCCAAAAGGCATATTATCAAACCATCTCACTTTTTTCCCTCCATTTATATTATTTCAATCCTAACCACCCATTTTGTTATGTCAATACCATTATTACTCCTGGCAGTTTCTACCATCATACCTACGTCTATCTAAAAAAAGACAAACCCATTTATGGTTCACCAATTTCTAATCTCATCATGCTTACTTACCACCCACATAAATCCCAGGAAAGTTTACAACGGATCATTGGATTTGTCTATTTTGTGGTACTTTATCATATACATCACGTGAATACAAATAGCCCAACCCTGTTATACATAAAATATGGGAAGGAAAGGGACAACTCGGATGATAAACCATGTCTCCAAAACAGAAGCAGCATCATAGCAACAACTACTTTACACCAAATTTCTCCTGAGAAGTTGTCAAATTGGAGTCAACAGTTTTCTCATTCCCTTTTTAAGGTTCAAAAACATAAAAAAGTAAAAACCTACTGCCATATCTCAATCCATATAGCCTATGAAATCCATCAGTGTAGTACCAAGAATAGATTCCTTTCTTTACATCTTCATATTATATTTGTTACCTGTGCCCCTCATCCTAATCAGTCTCTATTCATATAAATGGATCTCTCCAATCAACCAGATAATTCCCAAAAGATAAACCAAGAAATTCAAAACCGGTCTACCCAAATGGATGAAAAATTAACCTTACCCTCCACTCTTTCTGAACCAGTCTTCATCGACAAAACTATCATTCAAGCTGAATCTGATAATAATTAGAAATGGTGTATGGTGGTATATTTATGCTATGAAACCCTTGTTCCTACCTCCTCAATCCGCTACTACATCTGTAATCAATGGTTTGTTGCCCAATCCCCTACTGTTACAACATTTATTGGCTTACGCAACAAAGTTCTCATTCGGTTCTTAGCTGAAGATGATTTTAACATAATTAACTCGAAGAGGCCTTGGTTTGTTTTTGGATATCTAATGGTGTTAAAAGTTATTCCATCGGAGGGTTGGCCAGCAAATTACCAACTCTCTTTCACTGAAGAATTGATGTGGTTCATCTTGTGCAATATCCCAAAAGAATGTACTGAATTTGAAGACCTTCAGAAACTGACTTTCAAGATGGGAGAACTCATTGAAGCTCGTGATCCTTGTGGGAACCATCCTTTGAAGAAGAATGTCAAGGTGTGTGTCAGGATTCTAGTACAGAAAGCTCTACCAGTAGGCATCCCTCTATTCACTAGTGGAAGAACACAACCATTCCTCATTGAATGTAGATACATCAAAGTTCCAAAATACTTATGCAATTCATGACGTGTTCTCGACCATAAAGATGTCAACTGTCCTGCTTGGAAGTTGAAACAGAAAGCTATTAAGGATGTTGCTTCATCTAGTAGCAAATATACTCTTCATACTGTCTCAAAGCTCATGATGCCTCCACCACAAAAAAAAACCCAATATATCTCTACTTCTACAGCAACAACAGATACAATCATGCAACAAACTAAGATTGTACCAGATACCCAAATCAAGTCCACTGCCTCTCTTATATGCAGTAAAGGGAAATCTAAGGAGAATGTTCAGAAGATTGAGAACACTACTCAAAAGGGATTATCAAATATGTTTCAGATGGGACCTTTTGTTAACCGATCTACAGCTTTGAAGATTTTTTATATTGGTCTGATCCAGAAAAATTCGACTCAACAGAACAATGGGTTACCAATTATCTTCAAATAGGTTACCACCCAAAATGTGAGTGTTGAAGCATCTATCACTGGCATTGAACCGAATACTAGTGGTTCGATTCGAACATCAAACTCGTCAAGAAGATTCAAAACTGCTACTATTCCCAATCACTCTCCAATTATCACTAGAGGAACACTCATTTCAGCTGAGCAAGACGCTCTATCAAATCTCAAAAGGAAGATTAATCCTAGAGATGATCTGACAAAACGTACGAGAGCAAATTCTACTCTAGCTAGCATAGTGGTCATCCCAGAACAGGACTCTACTGAACCTGACTATGCCCAACTTTGCCCTCCTATCACCAAATTGGGGGATTTACCTGCCATCAGTCTCTCAAATTGTTCTCTCAATACCCATCCTTTGATTGTTTCTTATGGAAGCTATAATATACCTGCTGATACTTCTCCAAACAACAATGGTGTCCGCAATAATTCTCATCACAATGTTGCTAATTTTAATATCAATTCCTCTCAAGATACTTCCCAAAGTGGTGATACTACCAGTGCCTCTCTTGGTGGTGGGTCAGACTCCACCACTCATGTAAACTCAACCCCTTCTCCCCTTTTAATTGACTCTACTCCTACCATACCTATAAATCATTTTCCTGTCAATAATGTCAACCTGCTAGCATGGAACATTAGAGGATTAGGTAAAAAAAAACAGAAAACAAGGAGCTTAGTTTGCTATGTAGAAATGTCAATCCTGATATTATCTTCTTATCTGAGACAAAAATGAACAAATACTTGGCTGTTAGGAAGTTAAAAAATATGGGTTTCCCATGTACCTTCAATGTTTCTAGTATTGGAAAAAGTGGTGGTCTAGTTCTGGCCTGGAAAAGGAAATTCAACTCAACATCATATCCTCACGCTTGAGGGGCATCCATGTCACATCTACTGACATCATTCATTCTAAAACTTATCATATTCATTTTATGTATGGTGAACCTGATAGTAGTCTGAGGCATGCTTTCTGGGAACAACAATGTCAACAATCTAATGCTCCTTTAGATGAACCAGTTTTCTTTATAGGTGATTTTAATGTTCTCCTTGGTACTGAGGATAAGAATGGTAGTCTAGAGGTTGATGATTCTGATTTTTTTAATTTTAGAAACTTTTGTTCTGTTTTTAGCTTACATGATCCTGGCTTTCCTGGTCCCAGATTTACTTGGTCT
This sequence comes from Papaver armeniacum, assembly GCA_023531295.1. Taxonomy (NCBI): domain Eukaryota; kingdom Viridiplantae; phylum Streptophyta; class Magnoliopsida; order Ranunculales; family Papaveraceae; genus Papaver; species Papaver armeniacum. Next base: position 476,848 of record JAJJWW010012994.1, read on the forward strand.
AATATGCAACAGGATCCTGATCTTATTCTTGAAAGATTAGATAGATGACTTTTAAACCAGTCTGCTGAGGATTTATGTCCTAAACTCTGTGTAAAGATTCTACCTAGAGACTCTTCGACCAGTCAATGCATATAGGTTTCAATTATGAGGATGTTTGTATGCCTAGACCTTTTCACTTTATGGCTATGTGGATTGAAGATCCTACTTGCAGAGATATTATTGCTAAATCTTGGTCTGTTAATGTGGTTGGCTCTCCAGCCTACAAACTAAAAGCTAAACTTTTAAGTACCAAGAGAGGTCTTAGGGATTGGAATAAATCTTCTTTTGGTAATATTCAAAACAATATATCTACCATCAGGAAAGATTTGGCTGAGGTTCAAATTTCCAATCCTACTGACACTAGCACCACTTCTAGGCTTAAAGCTAGATTAGAGTATCTCTACAATCTAGAGGAAATTTTTGGAAGGATAAATCTAGAGAGGTTTGGCTCATGGAAGGTGACAGAAATTCACCCTATTTACATAGAGTAACCCTTTTTAGGAGGAAAAGAAAGGTCATCAGTTGGATTAAGGATTCCTCAAATACTATTCTAACTAGAGATAGTATTGGAACTTCTTTAATAAACTATTTCAAAAACCTGTACTCCTCCCATCCTCAATAATTTCAGGATGAAATTCTTCTTGACCTCCCTATTAAATTTACTGCTGAGGATAATTCTCTCATAAATTTAGCTCTTTCTTCTAAGGAAATTAATAAAGAATGTTGTTTTTCAAATGGGGGAAAAAAAATCTCCTGGCCCTGATGGTATTACAGGTCTATTTTATCAGAAACACTGGGACATTGTAGGGGAGGCTGTCATTGACATGACCCAAACCTGCTTTAGAACATGGCATATTGCAAAAGTTTTCAATCATACCAATATTGCTTCATTCCCAAAGTTCCTCTAGCTGAACTTGTGTCTCAATATAGACCTATAGGGCTATGTAATTTCATTTATAAAATTCTCTCAAAAACTCTTGCTAATAGGCTTAAACCTTTCATGAATACTATTATTTCCCAAAACCAAAGTGCCTTCATTCCTAAGAGGAGTATTTCTGATTATATTCTGCTAGCAAATGAGGCTATATTTGTTGTCAATCATAATGACAAAGTTGAAGGTATTGCTGCCATTAAACCGGATATGTCCAAAGCTTATGACAAATTAGAATGGTCTTTTCTTGAAATTGTCTTGACTAGAATGGGTCTGTCTAACCACTGGATTAAACTCATAAATCAGTGTGTCTCTACAGTTTTATATTTTGTCCTTCTTAATGGTAGCCCTACTGGGTTCTTTCAACCTGAAAGAGGTCTGAGACAGGGGGACCCTCTTTCTCCCTATCTCTATATCATCTGCTCTGAAGCTATTTCCTCTTATATTGATAGCCTCTCTAGAAAAGGTGTTTTGGAAGGTATCAAAGTGTGTAAGGATGCTCTAGAACTGACACATCTGTTGTTTGCTGATGATTCCCTTCTGTTTTCTAGAGATATTGTTCAAAACTTTCAAATGATCAAAGACTACCTTCAAAAATATTGCTTGGCTTCAGGCCAAGAAATAAATTTTGACAATTCTGGTATCCTTTATAACAGGAAAATCCCTGAACATAGGAAAGCTCAACTGGCTAATATTCTAGAGATTAAAAACAGGGATTTAGGAGAAAAATATCTTGGCACACCTACTGTGTTTCAAGCTTCAAAAATTCAACCCCACATGGGTATTCTCCAAGTTGTGGATGCCAGAATTTCTATCTGGCTACATAAGCTCATGTCTTAAGCTGCTAGAACTACTCTGATTAAGCACATTGGTCAAGCCATCCCCCTTTTTCAAATGGGAGCTTTCCTTATCCCTAAACATCTTTGTAAACAAATTGATTTCCATCTTTGCAAATTCTTGTGGGGAGAGACTTTGGATCCTAAAGATAGGAAACTGCACCTGCTAGGGTGGGACATTCTGTGTGCTCCCAAGGCTGGAGGTGGTCTAGGTTTTAGAAAGGCTAAGCTAAATAATCAAGCTATGTTGGCTAGAAATGCTTGGAGAATTCTTGAAAATCCAGATTGTATGCTAGCTACTGTTCTTAAAGCCATATACTTTCCTAGAACTGATTTCTTGAACGCAAAGTGCACTGGTAAATGCTCTTGGACTTGGAAGTGTTTGCATGCTATTAAAGAGCCCATAAAGCCTTTCATCTCCTTGATAGTTGGGGATGGTCAGTTCATTGACCCCTGGTGTGACAAATGGATCCCTACTTTGGGCTCTGCTAAACCTAACCCTTTAGTCCCACCAGACCCTAATATTAAAGTCTCTTATTTTATTGATCCTTCTACTAGAACCTGGAATTTATCCAGATTAAACACCCACTTTGATGATGCTTCTGTTAAGAAGATTATCACCATTCCTTTAAGCAAGTTATACACTCCTGATAGGAGGGCTTGGGATCTTTCAAAGAATGACAAGTTTTCTTCAAAATCTGCCTATTTGGGGCTAAGAGGTCTTAGGCCATCCCCTTGTAAAAATCTTTGGACGCATATTTGGAGAATTAGGGTTCCTTACGGAATCCAAGTCTTTTTATGGAAAACAGCTAGAAATGATCTACCTGCCAGAACTATTTTGCATACCAGAATGCCTATGCATAGTATTGATTGTTCTAGGTGTAATGATCCTCAAGAATTTATAATGCATGCTTTAGTTTCGTGTCCCTTTGCTAGCTGTTTCTGGTTTCTCTCTGATTTTTGCATCAATACTCATTTCTTTCAGCATAATTCTTTCATTGACTGGTTATTGTTTTGGTTAATTGATCCTCTGTCTAGACTCCCTGATGAAGCTCAATGTCTCTTTGCTTCTATCATGTGGTCTTTTTGGACTAGCAGGAACAACTTCATTTTCCAAAACTTGAAAGAAAATCATGTTGATGTTATAGCCAGAGCCAAAGCCATGTTTGTAACTAGAAAACCATGTCTTTCTGTTTCCCCTACTACTCCTGTAAACCTATGTGACAATTGGATGCCCCCTCCTTTGGATGGATAAAGTGTAATACTGATGGTGCCTTTGATGATATTTCTGGAGCAAATGGTGCAGGATATGTGATGCGGGATTTCTCTAGGAAAGCCTCCTTTTGTGCTACCATGGTTTTTGAAGTAAAGTCTACGGAAGAAGCTGAAGCCATAGCTATTTGGGCAGTCCTGAAGAAAGCCTTGGAGCAGTAGTTAACCCATATCATTGCAGAAAGTGATGCGAAGACTCTCATTGATCAATTTTCAGCTAGCCAGTTTGATGGAGATTCGCGTACGGATGCTATTTTCAAGGACATTCAGTTCTTTTCCTCTAAATTAGTGGCTTGTATTTTTAATTTTCAACCGCGTATTTGTAATTATGTTGCTCATGAGATAGCTCAATGGGAAAAAAACAAACAATGCCTCTATGTACTGGTCTGTGCCTCCTGTTTGGTTATTGCCAACAGTCGAGGGGGATCATAAGCCTTGTTGAAGGCCTTTGCTTGAAAAAATAAAATAAAAAATGTGACTTTTATGGGTGGGACATAGGAAAAAACATAATTGAAAAGTAAATTGATTTTAGAAAAGTGGGAAAATTGTAAAGGAGGTGGGAAATAGGAAAAATGGGAATGGAAATGGGAAAAACCTTCGAAAGGATGTAATAAGTGAAGAGATATGTTTTCATTTAATGAAGCCGCTCATGGCCACATCACTATTTTCCAACGGCAGGTGCAATTAACAAAATTAGGATTTGAAATAATGGAAAGCCAAGCCTGCAAACACACTTACATACAAACGTGGATTTCACTAGGAGCTTTCCTCAAATCCTCCGTCTCTCTCGAAGCTAACTAGGGTTTTTATGTTAAAATTTTAAGATTTGTTCATCAAATCATGTTTAATTTTTCTTCCTAAGTTTGGTTTCATTCTAATTTGAAAATAGTTATTGTCTTCTTATTGATTTACCAATATTTCTAAGATTAAATTAATTTAATTCGTTTCATGAGTAACTAATTTTTGATTTCTTCACGATGTGTATGCAGCTTGTGGTATCTCTAATGGCTTTTGCCTATTTTATTGTTGTGATTGAAGAATTTGCAGAGTCTCTCTTAAAGCTTTTGCTTGAAGGTTTTGAAAGTTTTGTTATTTATGGTTTCAAAGTGGTTGGAAGAAAGAAGCCTCTGCACCGATTCAGTTGCCCGAGTCAAATCAGATTCCGACGTTGGAAAGTTTCAAACAATTTCAAAATTCAAAAAATTGGTCAGATAAGGAAAGTTTGTTTCATTCTTTTACTGAGTAGTCTTCTATATAGTCATCTGATTACCATATCTTGGAAAGATTTTGGTCAAGAAATAGTTATCATGACCTCCAAAATTTCAGCTATTCTTCTTCATTATGTTACCTTAATAATCGAAAGAATATCTTCAATTCCTATCAACTTTATTCAAAGGATTTTCCTCTTTATAAACCTTATAACCCTAAAGCTTTTCCTCCACTGCTCAACTCTAAAAATCTTAATCCTTTATACAAAATGGAAGAAGGTAGTACAAGCAATGTTGTGGATTTAGTCAACAAATTCAAGCAAGCTACCCTGGAACTTGGAGATTCAAATGAGGTTGTGATTTTTCAGCAAGCTGATGCTACAGAAGAGGAAGCTGAAACCAACTGGGAAGCAAGTGCTATAGGAAAGGTCATTATTGAAGGAAGAATGAATTATCAGACAGTGGAGAATTTCATTAAGTTCACCTGGCCATTTATATCAGAGAAAGATCTGAAAATTGTGGAAGTTGAGCCAAATCTCATGATTTTCAAGTTCAGCAAGTGGGATTTATTGAACATAGTTATAGAGCAAAGGCCATGGAGTATCAACAGGCATCTTTTGGTGATTCATGACTACATTCCTGATTTGGTCTACACTGAGAAGCACTGGGGTTTTCAGATGTTTTGGATTCAACTAAAATATCTCCTTCCTGAGCATATGAATGTAGCTTCTGTTACTAAGATAGGAGAAGTTATTGGACAAGTTGTTGGGATTGAGCCAAAGGATGCAATTACCATTGGTACTGATCTTGTCAAGGTGTGTGTTAATGTTGATTTATCAATGCCATTAAGAATGGGAGTAAAATGTATTACCAATGCTGGAATCACTAAATGACAAAAATTCTTCTATGAGAGGCAGACCAAAAGTATATGTCCTTAATGCTATGTTATCAAGCATTGCAAAGTTGCATGTAAAGAAGCTGCAATTTATTTGGAAAAGGCACATGAGAAACCATATTATTTTGGTAAAGCTAATCACATAAGAAGAAATGTATCAACTGTCACTTCTAATACTGCTCCTGCTTCAAAGAAGAATCAGAAGAAATTTGTCAAAACTACTGTTTTTGTTCCTCCAAAGGATGGAGTCTCAGTTAACATGGAATTTCTACTCAAGCAGCAAATACCAGAAAACCCAGATGACAGTAGACTTGGAAAGAGACACATGATTGATAAAGTGGTGACAGATAATGTAACTGATAAGGAGGCTTCTTCTTCTACTAGCAACATGGATAACAATACTATTAACCAGAGTACTCTCATAATCACAACTGGAGATAAACAAGCTAATAACACTGACTTGGAGAAACAGGTACCTCTTATCCTCTCTTTTTTTAAAATTACTTTTGTCCTTTTCAATAAGCATTCTATCTCTAAATTTTTTTCTAAAATCCACCATCTGCCCAACATGAAGCTTTTATCTTGGAATGTCCAAGGAATTGCTAACACTTTCACCTCTCAACAATTTCAAAACCTTGTGAAATCCCAAAGTCCTGATTTTATCTTTTTGTGTGAAACTAAAGCTGATATTCCTAGAATGATATCTCTTGCTCAATCTGTTCATTACCACAATTATGATTGTATTGATAGAATTGGAAAAGCATGTGGCCTTATTCTCATGTGGAAAGATGGTATATCTTGTGATATAGTCTGCACAGTAGATAATATAATCCATGCTCTTATTAAGTTAGACCCTAGTAAACCTGAAGTTCTAGTGTCATTCATGTATGGTTCTACCTATAATGAACCAAAGAAGAAGCAATGGTCTTTTATTCATAGTCTTAGTGAAGAGGTTTTTCAACCTTGGATTGTGATTGGGGACCTCAATTTTCATTTAGATAAGAATAACAGTAGCTCAAATGTTTGGGTCCAAAACATGGTTGGTAACTCTGGTCTTTTAGACTTAGATATGAGGGTAAAGATTTTACTTGGACTAGTAATAGCTATGGAACAGGTACTAGGAAATCTAGACTAGATATGGTCTTAGGTAATAATAACTGGTTTTTAGACTTTCCCCAAGCAAAAGTTATTCATCTCAATCACATTGCCTCTGATCAATGCCCTATTTTGTTAATTACTGATCTTATTCCTAGAAATCTTTGGAGACCGTTTAAATTTTTTGGAACTTGGATGCAGCATGATACTTTTAAACAAAATATGGAATCTGCTTGGAATGTGAATGTTAATGGTAGCCCTGCCTATAAGTTCAAGTATAAACAACAGAATGCTAGGAATGCACTTTCTCATTGGAATAAAATGGAATTTGGTGACATCCAAAAAAACATTTTAAATCTCCAAAATCAGTTGACCTCTATTCAAGGTGAAACTAGCTCAGCCAGTCAAATTCTTAGAGCCAAAACTGTTACTAAAGAACTTGAAAATTGGTACAACATACAAACTAGCTTTTACAAGGAAAAATCAAGAGACAAGCATATTCATGACATGGATAATAACACTAGATATTTCCATTCCTTAGTGAATAAGAGATTGCATAGGAATAACATTAATACTCTTTGTGATGCAAATGGAGTCTAGCTTAGGGATAGAGAAGATATCTCTCTTTTTCATTTCAGTTCTATAGGAAGTACAAGTAATCATGTTCTCACTAATGATAAATTTAATATTATTCCTCATGTTATATCTGATAGTGATAATATTACTTTGCTTTCTATTCCTACTGCTGATGATATTCTTAATGTTGTTAAATCCATGCCAGCTTGGAGTTCACCTGGCCCAGATGGATTTCAAGCTGGATTTTATCAGTCCCAATGGGACATAGTTGGAAAAGATGTTATTGATGTTGTTCAGAATTTCTTTGAAACTGGTCATATGCCTACTAGCTTAAATAAAACTTACATTTATCTCATACCTAAAGTTAAGGACCCTAATAAGCCATCTGACTTTAGACCTATAGGACTTTGTAATGTTTCCTATAAAATTATTTCTAAGATTTTAGCTAATAGGATAAGACCATATCTTAAAAAACTTGTCTCTCCTTATCAGGATGTTTTTGTACCTGGCAGAGCTATACATGATAACATTATCATTGCTCATGAAATTATTCATACTATGAAGCATAAGGAAGGTGTAGGAGGTACTATGGCCCTTAAGTTGGATCTTTCTAAGGCTTTTGACAAACTAGAATGGGAATTTCTCTTAAAAGTTCTTTCTAAATTTGGGTTTAATGATACTTTTTGTAGTCTCATACAACAATGTATTTCTACCACTAGTATTAGTATTTTACTTAATGGGTCACCCTGTGAGGAATACAAACCTTCAAGAGGAATTAGACAGGGTGACCCATTGTCACCTTATCTATTCATCTTGGATATGGAATATTTGTCTAGAAGTTTAAACATTGCTGAATCTAATAAGGAAATTGCAGATATTAAAGTTGCTAGGAGAGCCCCATCAATTTCTCATCTGCTTTTTGCAGATGATATCCTTATCTTTGCCAAGGCTGATGTGAATAACATTAGTAATATTTTAAATGTTTTGAACAATTTTGGTGCTATCTCAGGCCAAACTTTGAATTTTGCTAAATCATGTGTTTATTTCAGTGGTAACTTGAGTCCAGGTACTTGTGAGGACTTAGCCAGGAAGCTGAATATGAAAATTGTCACTGATTCTGAAACTTATTTGGGAGTTCCCTTGCTCTTGGGGCATTCTAAGGTCAGATCATTTGAACCTATTGCTCAATCTTTTGAAGCCAGGTTGAATAATTGGGTTAGTATCTCCTTAAATCTAGCAGGAATAACAACTTTAGTTAAATCTGTGCTTAATTCTCTTCCTTCTTATCAAATGGGATGCTTAAAGATTCCTAGGACCATAATTGACAAGCTAGATACTCTTACTAGGAACTTTTGGTGGGGACATAATAAACACAAAGGGATTAAATTTTTGTCTTGGTCTACTCTCAATAAACCCAAGGAATTAGGGGGGTTAGGTTTTAGAGACTTAGAAAAGTTCAATAAGGCTCTGATTATGAAACTAGCTTGGAAAATTAGCTCTAAGGGGGAAGAATTATGGATCCAAATTCTAGAAGCAAAATATTTCAGGAATGACAGTTTTCTTCATCTAGATAAACTCAAAGACAACAGCTCTTGGATCTGGAGAGAAATCTATAGATGCATCACCATTATCAAAGAGAACAGTGTTTGGGTTGTTCGATGTGGGAGTAAAGTGAAAATCTGGCATGATAATTGGGTAGTGGGGTTTGATAGTCCACCAGAACCTTTAAACTATATTACCGGCTCTAATTTAGAATGTGTTAATGAATTGTTTTTACCTGGCACCAAAACCTGGAATGTGCAATTGATTAATGATATTTTCTCTAATGATACTATTGTTAAAATTTTGGCAATGCGAGGTTCCAATGTCCGGCATCGATACCTTAATCTGGTTGCCTGACGGGAAGGGTATCTTCTCGGTTAAAAGTGCCTATAAGGTCCTTTTTAACTATGATTCAGTATTGTGATCACCCAAAATATCAGTAGCAATATTTGGAAATCCCTCCGGAGATGTAGAGTGCCTCACAAGGTTAAGATTCTGGTTTGGAAGTGTCTTAGAGATATTGTCACTACTAGAGATAAAATCTATAGATACAAAAGGGACATTGAAACACACTGTAGTATTTGTAATGCCATTTCTGAAACCACTGACTATCTTTTTTTAGATTGTCCCTATGCTAAAACCTTATGGCTAGGATTTAATATTAATACTAGCAATGTTCTTAATGTGCATGGTGGTTTGTTACAATGGATTATTAGCTGGTTTGATACAGGTCCCTCTCAAGGTAGTATATCTCCTTCGACGGGAATATAAACTTCATTTGCTTATGATAACACTATGGACTATCGGAAGGACGGGTGTCTTCTGCATTTTTCAAAAGACTAAACCAAACAGACTGCAATCTTTGAGTACTATCTCAACTTTGGTAGATAGTTGTAAAACTAACAATAGTAATGTTGTTAATGTTAGTTTGAGGCTCGAGATACGAGATAGATCCCTCTGCTATGGATTATGTGAAAATAAATGTTGATGCATCTTTTGTTAAGGTACCTTATACAGGAGGAACTGGACTAATAGTAAGGAACTTTGCAGGTGAATGTCTTGGAGCAAAAGGGTGTTTCTTCAATGGAGGAATGATAGAGAATCAGGAGGTGGAACAACTAGAGTGTTTGGCCATGAAACAAGCTGTCGAATGGGCAATTGCTGGAAGCTATCACAAAGTAGTTTTTGAATCTCATAATGAAGCAGTAGTTAAGTCAATAAATGAACAAACCTCTTATGTTCATTGGAGAAATCAAGGAACCATCCTTGACATTAAGTTTCTTTTACAAACTTATGAATTTTATTCTTGTAAGTCAGTTCATAGGCTTAAGAATTCTTTAGCAGACAGAGTAGCTAAAAAAGCAAGGGCTTTTAGTCTTGATTTTGAATATGTTGAAAATTTTCCTCAAGATATCCTAGATTGGGGAAAGGAGGATTTCACTATCTGTAATCACCATATTTAATCAATGAAAAACAATTTTGAATCAAAAAAAAAAAAAAAAGGTGGATTTCACTACTATTTCTGACATTGTTGTTGTTGTTGCTGCTGCTGCTTTAGGTTTAAGAACTTGTCTCTAGTTTTATTCTTTTTTTTACGCTGAAAGGCCCACAACCACACTATATATGAAACCAAAATTCTAGTTTCCTAGTTGTAGTACTAGGTTTCTAGTTCCAAAATATTTGATTTATCTAGCACAATAATGCAATTCGGACTTTTATAATTAATTGGTGTAATTGATAATGAACACGAAATTGGGGGATAAAAAAACTAATTGGGGATATGAATTACTTCCCCCAACCAATAGTGTTTGTTAAGGGTGGTTTTAGGGTGCAAAAATACTAAAATATCCTCCCTTCAAAATAAAAATCAAAAACTTAAAATCAAAAATATCCCCCATTTCCATCTCCACTTCTTATTAATCTCTTTGAGTTAGAGCTTGAAACCCAAATATTCCCATTTCCTTTCAAATTCTAAACTCTCCCCACTCTCTTTCAAATTCTCTTCTCCTTCTCTGTGGCTCCTCACTTTGGAACGAATTATTATTTTTAAAATTCGGAAGTGATGAAGATCATGATGCAAGTGATGAAGACCATGCCGGAATTGATGAAGACCATGCCGGAAACTGGTGCCGGCATGCTTGGTAACTAACATTCAATGCCGTAACTAAGTACTGGCATTCTCAATAGAAATCTATCAATGCCGGTAGTCAAGTGAAAAAAAAATTAACTTTCTGGATACTTTACATCATGTGCCGGCATAAAAAATTAAAGCAACATACTATGCCGGAAACCGGTGCCGGCATGCTCAAGAATTAACTAACTGTGCCGGGAAGTGGATTGATTAAAACCAGAAAAAATTCAAAACGAAATATTTTTTTACATCGCCGGAAGTGATGAAGATCATGCCGGAATTGATGAAGACCATGTTCAGGAAGCGGGTGTCGGCATGCTTGGTAACTAACATTCAATGTCGTAACTAAATCATCGACATGCTCGATAGAAATCTATCAATGCCGGTAGTCAAGTGGGAAAAATATTTAAGTTTCTGGATACTTTACATCATGTGCCGGCAAAGAAATTCAAGCAACATACCATGACGGTAGCAATACCGGCATGCTCGAGAATTAACTATCTGGGATGGCAAAAAAATTCAAAGCGGAATAGGTTTTGAATTTGAAAAAAATTCAAAACGGAATAGGTTTTGAAATTGGGGGATAAAAAAACTAATTGGGGGATATGAATTACTTCCCCCAACCAATAGTATCTGCTAAGGGGTGGTTTTGGGGTGCAAAAATACTAAATATCCTCCCTTCAAAATAAAAATCAAAAAAAAAACAAAAAAAAATCATATCCCCATTTCCATCTCCACTTCTTATTAACTGTTTTTGGGGTTAGAGCTTTGAAACCCAAATATTCCCCATTCCCTTTCAAATTCTAAACTCTCCCCACTCTCTTTCAAATTCTCTTCTCCTTCTCTGTCGGCTCCTCACTTTGGAAACGAATTATTTTTTTTTAATTCGGAAGTGATGAAGATCATGCTGCAAGTGATGAAGACCATGCCAGAAACTGGTGCCAGCATGCTTGGTAACTAACATTCAATGCCGTAACTAAGTACCGGCATGCTCAATAGAAATCTATCAATGCTTAGGTAGTCAAGTGAAAAAAAAATCAACTTTCTGGATACTTTACATCATGTGCCGACATAAAAATTAAAGCAACTTATTATGCCGGAAACCGGTGCCGGCATGCTCGAGAATTAACTAAGCTGTGCTTAGGAAGTGGGTGATTAAAACCGAGAAAAATTCAAAACGAAATATTTTTTTACATCGCTAGAAGTGATGAAGACCATGCCGGAATTGATGAAGACCATGCCGGAAGCTGGTGCCGGCATGCTTGGTAACTAACATTCAATGCCGTAACTAAATACTGGCATGCTCGATAGAAATCTATCAATGCCGGTAGTCAAGTGGAAAAAATATTTAAGTTTATGGATACTTTACATCATCTGCCAAAAGAAATTCAAGCAACATACCATACCTGGTGAGCGATTCCGGCATGCTCGAGAATGAACTATATGTGCCGGCAGTGGACTGAAAACCAGAAAAAATTCAAAACGGAATAGGCTACGCCCCTGGACCCCTACATAGCGTTCGAAAAATAACTTCACGTATCGGCATAGTTTTGGGTTGAATACTATGCAGGCTTGAATCAAAATGGGGGATAAGCTCGGTCTTAGGCATGGTACATGGTATGAATACCATCTTGAGTGCGAATGGTTACGGCATTGTATTCATACCACGTCCATGCTTAGGTACCTAGCTTTTTCAGCTACAAAAATGGTGGATTCAAAGAAAAAAAAATCAAATTTTCAACCTCTCGTGACAATTCTCTCTTTACAATCATCCTTCATTTTCCCCCAAAAAAGTTCCCTCTCAAATACTTTTTCTCTCCTTCTACTCTCACCTCACTCACCCAAAATCAAATAAAAACACACACTAATTATTTATCAAAAATCTTATGATTTTACTAATGATTATTAATCACTAATCCTGATTAGTGAGGGGTAGATTAGGCATTATTAAAATACTGAGATAAGGGGTGACCTTCATTTTATATTTGGATCCGGTTTTTGTTCTTTTCCTATATCCCCCAATTCCTTTTTTTATCCCTAAATTTCGTGTTCTTGATAATCTCATGTATAAAGATATACTAATCTCTCTTATATAACATCGGAACTTTTGTGTCGACAAAACAAAAAGGGGTAGGATCCGTTGACATGGTTATAATGACATAATCCGTTGACATGGTTATCATTTTTTCTACCAAATCCAACAGGCAATGAATTTGAGGCTAATTTTTTGATGATATGTTCTTCATATAAGTCTCTACACTCCCACCAAAAATGAGAGCATTCTGAGATGTAGACCACCATCTACCATTTTGAATATCAACCGTTGAAGATTAACGGTTGAAATTAAAACTTGTGGATGGTGAAGTTTCGTATTTCGGAATACTCTCATTTTTATTGGGAGTGTAGAGACTTATAAGAAGAACATATCATCAAAAAATTAGCCTCAAATTCATTGCCCATTGGATTTGGTAGAAAATATGATAAACATTTTCGGAAAAACTTGGAAACTTATAAGAATACCATTTTCTTGTTGCATAACTCCGTCCTGTCAAGTAAAAACTTGCGCCATCAAATAAGTATATACCACTGAGAGATTAACAAAATTCCAAGGAACATTAGAATTTCAAACAGGTGCTAGGGGCCGATAACAATTCCAAAAGGACCATCCGATTTTGAGCCGCAATCAAGTACCCTTTTATTGGCCAATCCCACTCCATTTTTTTCATGAATTAGCTCGAGTCAATTTCCACCAACATCCTAGTCCACAGTTTTGGTTTGGTATCTACAAAATTAATTCAACGCAAAAGACTTTGATAATTTTCTTAAAGTGCGTGCAAATTGTACTCCTAATAGTAAATGGATCCGAGATTTATAGCTGAGATTCATTTATCTGACATGTATAACTACAAATATTGTCCCAAAAAAAAGCATGATAGGAATGATACAAACTCATACTTATTCCCCCCATAAAAAGAAACATGAGGTTTTATCTGATAGTTCAATCTAGCTTTTATCTGTTATTATTTGACCTTCGGAAAGGTTTCAATAAAACATTTGTTTGGGAAAGTGTAGCACGCCTAGAACTGCTAACCTAATTGCTTAAAACTGACTCTAATGGATGCCAAATTTTCATTTTACATTCTAGTAAAGACCAAATTGAAAACCAACTTCATACCACAAACTCTTGCCCTGTCTAAGTTAACAGTTGAACACAACTGAATTTTATCCTACTTCAATGGCCAATGGAATAAAAATGAGCATAACCCGGAGAATACTAGTCGGAATTTGATTGTTCAATATAAGTGACGCCGTAACATTTGACAATGCAGCATATGTTTCAGAAGTAAAATTTCAATCTATGGAACATGTGTTACTGATAAGGTCATATCTAAAGAAATACTGAACTACAACATCCTAACACTGATATATAATATGTGCCGGACAGAGCCAAAGATGCGCGCCCAAACCTGAATAATATGTGCCAGTGCCACATCTTCATAAAAAAGATCTTTACATTTCCACGTATATCAAACAGATGCTAAGCACTCTATTCAGTATTATGACCAGAAAATAGAATTCCATTACATTGAGAGTATCTCCTAAGATCTTCCAGTGCTGAACCTGATTTCAGTGAAGCCTCGATAGAGAAAAGTACATCACATTTTAAATGAAGATCTGCCGTGGTCCTGCAACAGAAATTTCCATGTTAATCGCAAACCACACAGAAATTGAGAAACACTTGAGAGACTTGACTGGAAGAATCCTCACATAGATCCGACGAAGAAAATGAAATTTTCAGAAACATTCAAGATGCCTAGCTTTACTGTCTTCTTTTTTCTTTTCTTGCAGAAATAACAACTCCAGGAGCTGCGCTAGATAGGTTACAGACTCGATCCTAAGTCAAGAAAACTCAAAACTAACCCTGGATACTCCCGCCTTACTTATTTTATAGTTTGGGTCAACAAACCAGTTCAGGTCATGCTTTACCAGTTCGACTTGGAGAGAAGAACATGAGGTATATCTATAGTACTAGTACCTGGCTTTAAATAGGGTCGCGATAGGTGTGGCGAGCCAGCAATAGACCAATAGACGACGAGAGCAGTACCAAGATGGGTAACCACTCGGAAAGTCTTCGTGTACCTTTGTTTGGTTGAAAACCAGCCAATCCCTTGCAAAGGGAGAGAGCAGTACCAAGATGGGTGACTGCTTGGGAAGTCCTCGTTTTTCCTTTCTAGCCCACAACAACTTGTTTGGCACTAAGGGCTTAGAAGAAGAAGATTCCAGATAGTAATTCATATCAAACACACATGGTAACATTTTCTGTTGTCAACCTATGACCTCGGAAGGAGATAAGGCTATAAAAGTCTCAGCATCTTATTTTAGTGTATAACATGAAGGGTTCGGTAAAAACATGGACTTGTCATGTCTTATCGCGGTTAGGAATCTCAACCAAAAAGAACTGATTTTTACCTCCTAGTTCTAACCAGTTTTCAGTTGGGCTAAGAATTTCATACTAATCTGTATCTAGTTTTCAATTGGGCTAAGAATCTCATACTAATATGCCTATCTAACTCTTGCATAAATGGAAGTGGTACTGCATTTATATGAAATTATGAAGTATCGCTGATAAGGAAGACAACAATGGTTGCATTCCAATTTCAACACAAGATTTATGTCAGCTAGTGAGACGTCCTGTTTTTGCTATAGACCCAACTTCTGCAATTACGGCGCTGCTTTTTGTCACTCTGCAGTCTGCACGATTGTGAAGTTTCATAGCAGTTTCTCCTAGGATCTAAAATAGGTACGAGTTATGAGTCTACGACTGATTCCTAAGCATGTTTTATTATGCTAATTATTTTATTTTCAAAATGCACTTAACCCAAAATGCGTAAATATAAAGCAGAACTGAAAATTTCAAAGCAAATTTGCAGTCTTACCTCCTTCGAAGGCGTAACCGTATGTTGACCATATCAAGCAGCAGCACCCACCAACACAAGATATTGACTTTCACTTCATTCATACTTTTAAATTTCATCCACTTCTCATTATTCACTGAAGAACTACCTGAATATACATGACAAGGACTAATATCGTCATTTTTTTACAGATTACATTTTCATAATACTAAATCTTTACCTCAATTAAACTTTTTAGCTTTCTCAATCTTCTTGCAAACCCACATCACTCCAGCCATGTCAAAACATACTTGACAAGGACTAATAACGTACACTCTTCTTGTTCTTCTTGGGGCTTTTCTCTATGTTTACAACGTCTTCGCTGTTTTCCTTTCTCCGCGCATGAATACCAAATTTCAGCGAAACTAAGCTTTCAACATAATTTACTACTTCAAACAACTCCATTAGACAACGAATTCTTGGTTCTGTACAACTTTCCTGTTTTGGATCATATAAAACTAAGCCTGTTGAAGTCTTTAACAAAATCTTACCATCCTTGAAACACCAAATCAGCCTCAGAAATGGATTTTTTGTAACCAACTCTTGGCTAATGACAAAACGTTGATTCCAAGATTCTCGATATCCATAATTTCTCATCACCCATACTTCAACACGCATAAAAACAACAGCAACAACTAAACAAAGGGACCCTTCCAGCACTCCCACGGTCATAAGAAAATCCTTCTCTGAAAGTTCTTTTGGCAGTTGCATTTCTTCGAACCTCTCGTCACTAATATCCAAAGAGACTATAACTTTAGAAAAATCTTGCCCTTGGACATTGCTTTTTCCCAACCAGTGACGAATTCCATTAACAAGCACCCCAGGTTGATTAATACTACCATAAGGTATAAAATGAAACATATAAGGAATCATTTGTATGCTTCCCCACGAATTTGTTCCCAACGTATACACTTCAACTAAAGAACCATCCTTACTTCCCACCTTATGCACAACTTTAACCAACTTATAATCGTCAATCTTATAATCATAATCAAATGCATAGTGACAGGCATATCCTTTCTTAACTTCATTTCTTGATTTGGGTATCTTCCTGCATTCTCTAGTTGCCGGGTTCCAAACACAAAGGAACGGCACAACTCTATTAACAGATTGAAACATCATGCAAACTAAACCATTACAAGCACCTAAAAATCGATCTGGAGAAGCTGAAAATAAGTATGGCGAATCCACTTCAAAAATATCAAGATCAAACTCACTCATTGTTGTTAGTGAGGAATGTAATGAATCATAACTAATGGATCTTATTGAAGGATCCAGAGTAAACTCATCATTACATTTAAACATCAGGTTAAACTTGCTTTTTTGAATGGTAAGATTAAGATGCAGTTTAACAAAATTGGGGTTTGAAATAATTGAAAGCCAAGTCTTGCAAACACACTTACATATAAATGTGGATTTCACTGGTACTCTTAAGAGTATTTCAAGGTAGACCTTTTCCTGGATGCTTGACATTCCTGCTGCTTCTGCAACTGCCTAGGGTTTTCTTGATTTAGGTTTGAGAAGTTATATCCCCAATTTCATTTTATCTCTTTGTTTTGAAAAAAGAAAAGAAAATGGTGTTGAAAACGAGGGAGGACTAATAGACTCCTAGGAGGTTAAAGAAAATTAAAAGGAAAAAAAAAAAAAAAAGGTCAAAAGAAAATGAAAAAGGTGCGGTGAAGGTGGATCGAACACCTGACCTTAAGATCTTCAGTCTCACGCTCTCCCAACTGAGCTATCCCCGCGCTCATGTCCAAACTGTAACTATATAAAATAACTAAATAAAGTTGGATCGTTTCTGTGAAGGCCTCTAACCCCATGGGAGGTTGAATTTAACTTGGCTTTCTTTGAATTTAAGCCTATTAAGCATTGGTTTTCTTGAGTTCATTCCGAACATGAAATACTGCCATAAAGACCATATGCATGGCAACTGATTGCAGCAACGCTTGTGGCGTTGCAAAGTATGCCAGGACTGGTAATTCTTTATGGCAGTATCGTTAAAAAGAAATGGGCTGTTAACTCAGCTTTCATGGCACTTTATGCTTTTGCTGCGGTATTACTTTTATCGGTATTGGTTTGTTACAAAATGGCTTTTGGTGAGGAACTTCTTCCTTTTTGGGGTAGAGGAGGATTTGCTATAGGGCAAGGTTATTTACTCAGCCAAGGTAAATATTGATGGGTTGGTCTGGCTTTAATGGAGGAGCTCCTTATGCTGCAAATATTGATGCTTCGATTGCTGTTCTGAATCCTTATGCAAATATGGGATTGCTGTCTAAAAGAATCCCGAATGACAATTGCACCTCATCAACAACAACAAAACGAAATTATGCAAAGTTGGCAATAATGGAAATGGATCTCAGTACCATGGCTCCAAATGCAAGACTATACTTTGATCCAAAACAAAAAACCATCTTGGCTAAGCAGATGGGTTATAATAAACCTCCCGGACTATCATCTTTATCAAAACAACACCCGTACGAGTTCTAATTAAAAGTTTGTTAGTTTTAAGTTATTGAATTATTATATTAAATAGGTTAGTTTCATTGTTCTTATTTAAGTACTGTTATGCTTTAGTTTTGAAGTCGAAATGTAGTCTCCAATTATTAAGTAATACCAACGTCTGTATTTGATATTCTTATCATTTGAATTCAATTTCGTACACACAATCTCAATTATTTCTCAAACTGCTGCTTTCGACGAATATCTTATAAAGTGTGTTACTCTTATCCAAACAACACACACCAAATTCAAAGCATTTATCATTTCTATCTCCTCTAAATATCCTTTTCTGAAGATAACATGGTTATGGCTGGGTATTTTGTACAAGAAGAAGATATTCACCAGAGCTTATGTGAGTGTTGCGCTTCTGCCTACTGTAGCACGACAACAACTTCCTGCAATTGACGTTTGGACGCTGGTGTTCGACAATTTTGTACGACAATTTGGCAATGGTCATCGAAGAACCGGACAACGTATACAAGGTTGGGTTTCTCGAACTCTTACCCGCAGTACAAAAATATATTCAAATCTAAATAATGATTCATGGTTACACCTCTCCTAACATGACAATTGCGGCTACTGTAAGTCATGATAATTACTTAACAATTTTGATCAGTTTCTTTCAATTGAACACTAATCTTTCTCGTTATGTTTATTTTATGTAAGAGAAAATGGCCAAATTTTTATCTACCAGTTGGATACCCGTACAAAATTTAACTTTTATGAATGCTACTTAATTTTGAAAGCTAATTTTTCATAGCTTAAACCGGAAATTAGGCCCAGTGATCCTCCAGAATATGGAGCCGATAATTAATATATACAACTGTTGTGCTAGAGCATTGCTCGGTTGAACCCACAAATTTTGCTATCTCAAGCTTGTTGTCAATGTTAGTTGATCAAAACTATATCATCATTTGTAGTCTACTAAGTCAATTTTCGGATAGGTTAGAATTGTAGTTAAGTATCGTAGATCACCCTTGAAGGTTGAAGATCGAAGACATTTGAAGAACTTCGTATCGGGTATGAATCTACCCGTTGGATACCCGTACAAAAATTTAACTTTTATGAATGCTACTTAATTTTGAAAGCCAACCAAGTGATCCTCCGAATATGGAGAAAGTTTAGCGAGATGCACAAAGACTTATTTTTATAATATGTTTATCATTGCTAGAAGTCTCTTAAACAATTCTAAGACTTCACTTATGTGTTTGAATCACGGTTAATTTCTTAGGTATTTAAATGAACATCAAGTAGCTTTTAGTTCTTTGGCTAGGTTGCCAAACTGAATAGTCATCGTACACGGTTCTGTAGCTTTTAAGACCTGTTTTATTTTCTTGATTCTCAAGTTATCTTAGCTTGAATTCTAAGCTAACCCTGGTCTTGAAAACTATAAATAGAGCATCTCTGTCAATCTGGCAAAATCAATCCCTGACACTTTGTGTCATAGTTGATTCTAGAGTCGCCTCTATTGACCTTTTAGGTCCATGACTAAAAAGACTTCGCTTGGGGATTCATGAAGCCGGGTCCGACTATCTTTACCTTGATAGTTCGTGAATCCTGATCTTGCTTTTCTGTTATCGAGGTTTTCGTAATCTCTTTCAGGCAAGATAGATATTAATCACAAAGTTTTCTTCGTCCTAGACTTTGTGATTCATATTGATAGATATTTAAAGACTGATCTTAGTTGATCTTTCGACAATTGTTATTGAGATGTGGCTAAGAATATAGATTGCTTTTCGGGAGTCGTAAGTTCTGGATTTGTGAGGTTTGATAGATTGTCTATTACAAACATATTTCCACACCTTGATCTTTGATCTAAACAGAAATCAAATATGATTATCTTTTAGAGGCGGATTGGAATCAATAGTCTTCACTTGGGCTTAAGGAACTATTAGGATGTAAAGGGCGTCATCTAAGGGAATCAAGTGCATAGGACCTTGTGAAGTTCAAGATACGTAAGGAGCGCGACTGTGGCTAAATCGATTGGAAGGTGGATTCAGTCTTAAATACATTCTAGTCCGAAGTCTGATAGTAGGCTAGTGTCTGTAGCAGATTAATACAGTGTGGTGTTCAATATGGACGATGTCCCGAGGTTTTCCTGCTATTGTGGTTTCCTCGTTAACAAAATTTCTAGTGTCTTGTATTTTTCCTTTTCCGCCTTATATTGTTTATCTTTATAATTGGATTTACACAGGTTTGTACGTATTCAGTCTAAGTAGATACGTCCAATTAATTGTAATCGATTGCGAGACTAGTTTCTTGAGAATTCGTATCTTGGAAGATAGATAACAAGTTTAATCACTTGGAAGAATTCCGATTGAATTATTTGGATACGACTAGATTGATCTTGGATACTGATTTTTGAGATCGTCCAAGTACTCTGCTTAACAATCAGGTTTACGTCCCTATGTCTATATACATACTGATTGAGTAAAGGTTGATATATTAACTCTATATACATATTGTCAAGGATCATTAAGTTGGTGTACTTGCAATTATATTAAGTTTTGTCTATACAGGTTGTCGAACGAAAAAATTCGGTATACTTGGTATCCCCTGCGTTTTCATGTTGTTCCAAATTTTTAGGTAAATCATCTATATACCCTCACAAGACTAAACTCGCCACTAGGGATACCTTGGGGTTAAAAGGCTTGTTGCACATGCTAAGTGTAACCGTGATTGCTACAAAAGTGAGTTAGGTTTTGAATTTAGCATTGTAATCTACTTGTTGGTTGTGTTAATTCAAATTTTGTTCTATTCGAATTCAAGTATACTTTTTTATACATGTCATCATACAAAACAACGACTATTTTTAAACGGATACTTTAAAAGCACTCAAGTATAAATTAAGTTGCACAACACAAACAACACATGTCAAAATCATAACATTTATCAATTCATTTACCTCTTAAGGTTCAATAGAGTGTATCTTTTAAGTACTCCCTCTGTTTCAAAAAAGACTGTCATCTATTGTGTTTTCCTCAGTTTCAAAATTTTGCCCAGCTTCTATTTATAATCATATCTTCCCAATGAAATCTCCAATATACCCTTAAATTTTTATTTTCATAAATTTATTTTTAACGTGACCCGATATTAAATATTAAAGAAATTTGTATGATTAAAGAAACAAATATATCCTTCATTCCTTTTAAGAGAATATATATTTAGCTCCAAAAATTAAATTCCTTATAAAATTTATACTCGATAAACTCGATATCTTTTAATTTCCTTTTATATTTCGTATTTATAATTCTCCTAACAATTTTAGATAATTTTTATTGCTAACATTTTTATTAAAATAAAATAGGTAAGTAACTAAGGGTAGCCAAGTAAAATACCATGATCTCCTTAATATCTTGACAAAGTCAAAGCGGACAGTCTTTTTAAAATGGAGGGAGTTTGACTTTGTATTCACAAGAAAAAGATGTAGAAATCACCATAGCTTGGGTTAATGTGGCATTACAACCTGATGTTGTATAAGCAAGTCCCGGATATTACCTTTTGGGAGAAGGTGTACCACAATTATAGTCAGGAGTTCGTTAATGTATATCAAAAAACCAGGGCCATCATACAAGGCAGGCTTTGATGTTATTAAAAAAGGCAATAAAAGTGTATGTTGGTATCCTCGCAAATATTTATATGAGTAGAGGTGTAGAAATGACAGTTGAAATCATTATAAGTGTTTTTATTTTGTTTTGCCTTCTCTTAATCATGAATTGTTCTTCCATCTAATCGGAACTAGTTTGTGTTTCGTTTGGGATGAACTTGGAAGAAGCCATTACTTTCGGAAAACTGGTAGAGCATTCATACATTATGATGCTACTTAATTATGAAGGACGCATTTCCGGATCTTAACCCGACACTTACACCCCATAATCCTCCATAAGATGGAGCCGACGATTAGTATATACAACTGCTATTCCATATTTGGGGATAAATCTTCAGTAAACCCTCACGATAGTAAATTCGTCCACTAGGATCACCTTGGGATTAAAAGGCTTGTTGCACATGCTAAGTGTAACTGTAATTCCGTCGAAAGTGAGTTAGGTTTTGAATCAAGAGTTGTAATCTACTTGTTGGTTTTGGAATATTTCAATTTCAGTTCTATTCAAATTGCTTAGACTTTAACACCTTTTCAAATAACGTACTATTTCTTAATTAACATCTAATGAAGACTACATACAAAAAATATATTACATTCAAATATAACTATTCGTCATGATTGTAGTGCCAAAGACTTGATTAACATCTGATGAAGACTACATAAAAGTAAAGATATTACACATTCAAATATAATCATTCGTCGGGATTATAGTGCACAAGACTTGATTTCAAGAGTTCATAGCAGTTGTCATGCTTAATTTCCTTGTCAATCTCTTTATGATATTCTAACTGAGCTGTAATTTTCTGAATTAAAATAAAAATAGATATGTTTAGTTCAAACATAGCAAAAATCATCTGATTTGATCAAATACTTGCTCCTTCTTCATACACAATCTCAGGATTTAGTATGTTAATTTCAGCCTGAACCGTTATAAAAGTTTTCACCTCCCTGTTGATGCAACTGAACCTAGTTTGAAGAGTTTTTTTAGTTCCAGCCTTTTCATTAACGGTTGTCGTATCGAAAATTTCAAAAAATATTGATCCAACACTGGTCGCGGGTTTGGTCTGAAGCAACTGGATTAGTTGTAACATGGATGCATGACATCTTCTTCTTTGGTGAATCGCTGCATATATTTTTTTCAACAAATGAAATACAATTTTTGGACAATTTCATTGGGAGAATGATTTCCGTTTTATCTGTTATATAGTGAAAATAGTCGTTATACATAAAACTAGTTGTTACAAAATAAAAATAGTCGTCGGTACTTGATTAAAGTGATTTTACTAGAATTCTTAAAAAGCGGGGGTCTAACAACCACACCCAATATTTCGTTCGGCAATCTGAATAGACTAACTCCAATATACTTTCAAGAGAATCAACTAGACAGTCAGAATCGATCTATAGAAAAATATCTCAAAGAGTTATACCTCAATTTCTCAATTCAATCTGCAATCAAACAAATAGGAATTTGCGATCCCAATTGAATAAGAGAAATAACTTGGACGGTATAACAAACCATTATTCAAGTGTCAATCAATTCAATCAACAACCCAAAGGCCAGATTCGAGAACTGATTGAACTTAAAGCATATCCTATGATATTTCTATTATATAACAAAATATATTGCGGAAAAGAAATAACATAGATACCAGAATTTTGTTAACGAGGAAAACCGCAAATGCAAAAAAAAAAAAAAACCGGGACCTAGTCCAGCTTTGAACACCACAATATATTAAGCCGTTACAGACACTAGCCTACTACCAATGAACTTCGGACTGGAATGTAGTTGATCCCTAACCAATCTCACAATGATCAAGGTACAATTGCTCTCCTTACATCTTTGAACCCCAGCAGGATTCTACGCACTTGATTCCCTTAGCTGATCTTACCCACAACCAAGAGTTGCTACTACCCAAAATCGAAGACTTGACAAACAAATCTGTCTCACACAAAAAAGTCTATTGGAATAGATAAATCTGTCTCCCACAGAAATACCTACGAGTTTTGTTCCGTCTTTTGATAAATCAAGGTGCACATGAACCAATTGACAAACCGGACTTATATTTCCGAAGAACGACCTAGTATTATCAATCACCTCACAATAGTCTTAATTGTATGTAAGCGAAATAATATATTGTGGAATCACAAACGATGAGACGAAGATGTTTGTGACTACTATTAATCTTACATATCGGAGATAAATCTCAAGCAAATCTTAGCAAAGATAATACTCAATCACGATAGTAAAAGTAAGATCAGAACACGCAACTATAGAGAAAATAGTTGGGTCTGGCTTCACAATCCCAATGAAGTCTTCAAGTCGTTAACCTACAAGGTTTTGTGAAAAACCTAAGGTTAAAGGAGAATCGACTCTAGTCGCAACTAGTATCACACATAAGGTGTGGGGATTAGGTTTCCCAGTTGCTAGAGTTCTCCCTTATATAGTTTTCAAATCAGGTTTTGCAATCTAAGTTACCTTGGTAACAAAGCATTCAATATTCACCGTTAGATGAAAACCTGATTAGACTCAAGCTAATATCTTTCAACCGTTAGATCGAACTTAGCTTGTTATACACAAATGAAATGTACCTTCATTTAGATTTGAGTAACCGTACCTAAACGTGTATACTAGGTTGGCTCAACAATAGTTAACCGAGGTTAGCTATATGAACACTCTCATAATGAAACTAGTTATAGAGTTGTTCAATTGCTATATTCTCATAGAAGTATACAAGAACACAATTGTAGCAAAATCGGTTTGATTCACTCGAATCAATTCATGAAAATTATAGCCACGGTTTGCAAAGAATGCATTCCTTATTATATAAATGTATTAGTTCATGAACAAACCAATTTTAGAACTTTAACCACTCAAGTACGGGTACGCATACTTACGTAGCCGGTCTGAGTTTGGGTTCGCCAGTATGCAAACGGGTACGCGTACTTCCAAACACAACAGAAATTCCCGGACCCAAACCCTTCGCCAGTACGCGTACGGGTATGTGTACTTAGGTACTCAAAATTTCACAACTAACAGGTACGCATACGGGTATGCATACTATAGTTCCAGTCATGGATCACATATATGCAAGAACGCATACTATGCTCATAATCCAATGATGGTTAAGTTTTCTAAACTCTATTTCAATCATTGAAACTTTCTTAGAGGATGACAATAGATGTTTTCACGAACTATTAGCATCAAAGCAATTTTCAAGTTATTGAAATAATCATAACGAAATATTCCAAGTCTACATCAAATAATTGTATCACACAAACCATGTAAGATGTTACTCGGCGATTTTCACATGGTCATCTTTTGACTTTCGTCAATAATATAAGATGAACTTGGTTGAAGCAAAAGCTTACCAACACATATTTCGAGAAATATGTAAGCGAGTTAAACTCAGCTAGAAATCTCAAATGTGCATAATCGAATACTATATAATAATACGACTTTTGTCTTCATATAGGAGATAGAGTAGAAATAGGCTTTCCAAGTGATAGATGAGTTTTAGTCTCCACATACCTTTTGTTGATGAAGTACCACAAGCTCTCCTTAGTAGTTCTTCGTCTTCAATTGATGAACGCCGTGGCATCTAATGCTCAACTACACAATCTATCATAGTCCGAGGCATTACTATAAGTAGACTAGAAATCAAGACTTATAGTTTTGATCACTAACATTGACAAACAATCTAGAGATAGCAACGCTTGCGAGTTCGACCGAGCAGTGCTCTAACAATTCCCCTTTGTCAATTTTAGTGACAAAACTATCAATACATATGAATTACAAAATAAATAAACTTTGTATCTTCTCATCCAAATGCTTAATCTCCTTGGTTCTTCAACATTACTCGAAATCTTCGTCACTTCCAAGTACTCCAATGATTCTAAATGTGTTCAACTCAGCATCATAGTTGTTGAAGATCCGTAGCAATAACAATGAGATAAGAGTTGCTCTCAATCATTGTTATACAGTGTCATAGTATTATTACACAACATCAAAGTTCAATTGTATCATAACTTTGACAACAATACTATGGTGATATGTATCACTCCCCCCTTAGTCAATACTTCATCTCACATGAAAACCACTCCCCCTTACATAATGATGCGTAAACCATATGTATTTGTAGTGTGAACTACACATTAATTCTCCCCCCTTTTGTCAATATAAATTGGCAAAGGTACGAAAACTAGTGGGATCCTCATGAAATTTTCATAGAGATACTTCATGACCAAAAGAGAACTACATACCAACTTGTTTCTATGATTTCACATAGTCGAAACTTAGTGTATTCATCAAGGAGTTTATAAAGATACAAGATAACTCCTACAATGTTCCACAGCCGCACTCCCCACAAAGATTTGGCAATTAAGCACAAGTTCAATTAAGAATTCTCCCCATAAAATGTCATTCCCGAAAGAACACAAGAGCGACCTTACTTTCACAAGAAAAGAAGGATTTCTTTGGACATTAACAAATCACATGAAACATGAGTTTGTATCCAAAAATCTCAATTGAATTAACCACAAGGAAAATGATCAATTCAATTGGCCATGCTCAACATAAGAGAACTTACGGAGCAACACAGTACATACACAAAGATGTGGATCAGGGAAAGACCAATACTGCGGAATAATCAAAGATTCATTCTATTTTTCATCACTATTTGCGCAATGACATATAATAGACTTAATCTTTGTAACCAAAAAGTTCATCCTATCTTCCATCAATAAATGACATAATAGGCTTAACTTTTGTAGTCAAAAGTTCATTCTATCTTTTATCAATATTTTCATACGGACATGTAATAGAGTTAACTTTTGAGCATATATGGGACAATCAAGGTTCACGGACGTAAACAACATATCCCATAACTATTTGCAATATATAAAACCATAAAGATTAATACTGCAAAAATCATCTTCCAAATAACTTAGAGTTTAAATAAATGAATCTAAAAACATTGCAAGATGAAAACGTTGGCAATAGCTATGTGTACTCACAATAATGGCTATTCCAAATCCTAGTTATCCTTCTTAAAAAACACAAGAATAAATTCTCATAAGAAGTTTCCTAGACAAAATAGACAAAGCACGGAAATCTAATCATCATCTTCATCATCGGAGACCATAAATGTGGCACGAACCTTATCCATGTCCTCCTTGATTTCGGGAAACTTAGTAGCAATCAAATGTAATTGTTCTTGCACACACCTTATCTTGGCATCAATTTTACGAACACCCTTGTGAATTTGATAAAGAAGCTTCACGGAGGAAGAATCACATGAGTCAACAAGAGTGTCACATCTTTGTCTCTTGCAAGCATTTTCCTTCATACGTTTGAAAGTACAAGGGCGAACAAGATTGGGAGTTCCAATAGAGTTGCCAATATGAGCAATGGAGAAGGTGCGAAAAATTCGCTCAATCAAGTAAGGATAGACCAACTTCTTGTTGGAAGAAGTCATCGACAACATTTGATAAATGAAAAACCCACAAATGTCGAGACTTTGAGTTCCCAACTCAAGGAAATATACCAACTCCGCAAACTCATGACTCCAACGAGAATTCTCAATCGTGGAGGGACAAAGATTAGATATACCAAGTTTCCCAAAAGACATCAAGGCAAGAATAAGGTGAATATTAGGAAATTTCCCTTCATTCCAATCAACACTCTTACCACAAAGACCATTAAAAATGGTTTCATAAGATGGTCTTTCACGACTAGGTCTTGGAAGGCGAAAACACCCTAGGGAAATTTTAGTGATCCTTGAAATCAACTCTCTATTAACAAGAATCCTTTGTCTATTTATCATGATCTTGAATTCCATGTCATAATAATTAACATCATAGATGTTAGCATAGAAGATTCTTGTAAGAGTGTCAAAACCTTCACCAAGACCATCAAAGATATTCCCAAGATTGAACTTTTAAAAACATACCAAATCTTCTTTATGTCCACTAACAAAATCCAATTTCTTTTCTAGAATAAACCCATTAGATGAAATCCTTTCAAAAACCTTGCCACAAGAATCATTGACAAATCTAATCCTAATAGAACTTTGATCTATAGGTAAGTTCATGCTAAAAGAAGATGAAGAACCCAAGTTTTTTGAAACTTCTTTTGAAACCTTGAAATTCCTCATGAGATTTAGAAATTGAGAGAGATTAGAGGAATAGAAGACTTACTTGATATGTTCCTTGAAAACCCTTTTCTCTTTTTGATCTCCAAAGATGATTAATGGAGAAAACACATGAACCCTAGAAAAGTTCACGTACGCAGTCAAGAAGGGAGGTATAAGAAGGGTACGCGTACCACTACTTTTATAGACCCAAAGATGGGCTTGGACCCATTCCTGAACCGCGAACCACAAAAGAGAAATGTAGGATTTCTTAAGTGTTCAGTACCAAGGACCGCAACCTGTGAGAATACATCATAGTGCGAAAAAAAAGATAGTAGAAAGACCACATACTTTTATCCTCGGGTGAACAGACTAATAAAAATAGATCAGTTAAGAAGTTTTCTAAAAACAAATTACACAGTTACTTGCCCCATCTCAAGTTATATACAAATGGGATAGAGCCAAACTTGTTACCAAGAGGCAGTATGTGCAGACATAATCTCATGCACAGTTTCCGGTTGATATTTGTGAACAGTACCAGTGATATAATCATAATAATGATGATAATCAGGGTTAATAGAGCTTTCCAACTCCTTTTTCTTATGATTAGTGTTAGAGCATTGCTCGGTCGAACTCCCATGTATTGCTATCTCAAGCATGTTTGTCAATGTTAGTGATCAAAACTATAAGTCTTGATTTCTAGCCTATGTAGCTAAAGGTCTCGGACTAGGATAGAAAGTGTAGTTGAGCTCAAGAACTCCATGACAATCATCATACAAGACGAAGGACTACTCGAGAAACCGGTGGAACTTCATCGACTATAAGGTATGTGGAGACTTGAACTTATCTGTCACTCAAAAGTCTATTTACTCTATCTCCTACTCTTGATATAAAAGTCGTTTAGACGTATAAACTTTCATTATACACATTTGCTATTTCGAGCCGAGTTTAACTCGCCTATTTATTTCTCGAAATATGTGTTGGTAAGCTTTCGCTTTAACCGAATTCATCTTTACCTAGTGACGAAAGTCATGATATGTTTCAATCACTTTGGAAATTTCTCTGACGAAAAATGGTCTGTGAATAACGGCTATATAACGTTCTCTGAGAATGTTTCAATGATTGAAATGAGAGTTTAGATTACATAACCATTGGTAGGATATAAGCATTATTGTGGAAACACATATATGTATAAGTCCTTATTCCTTGAACCAAAGTTTGCGAACTTTGTTGATCAAGAGAAATGGAAGTGGCGCAAGCCAAGTCCGCGAACTGGCAGAAGTTCTCGACCCGAGAATTTCTGCTGGAGTTTGTGAACTCCTTCCATGAGCTTAAGTCCGCGAACCCAGTCCGCGAACTTGAGTAGGTTATATCTAAAACCGGTTGTTCTTGAACTAATGTTTATATAAACTAAGGAATGATTTTGCAAACCGTGGCTATAAAGTTCATGAACCGATTCGAGGGAATCAAACAGTTTTTGCTTCGATTGTGTCTTGTGTAGTTACATAAGATCTAAGCAATTGAACAACTCTCTAACTAGTTCATTTGAGTCATTTAAACTAGTTATGGTGAAGAAGAATATGGTTGATATGATAGTGTTCATATGGATAACCATTAGGTTGACTATTGTTGAACAACCAAATGTTAATGTTTGGGTACGGTTCATAAACCCAAAATTGAACATTTCGTTTGTGTGTAACAAGCTAAGTTTTCGATCCAACGGTTGAGAAATATTAGCTTGAATCTAATCAGGTTTTCATCTAACGGTGAATATTGAATGCTTTGTTACTAAGCTAACATTGATTGCAAACCATGATTTGAAAGACTATATAAGGGAGAACTCTAGCAATCGGGAAACCCAATCCCCACACTTTACGTGTGATACTAGTTTGCTAAGTGATAGGTGTAGAATACACCTAATTTACTATCTAGTAGTTTATGCTTTCTTTGCTATTTTTCTTGTAAATTATGTATTTTACGCTTGTTTTGA
The DNA here is from genome assembly GCA_023531295.1 of Papaver armeniacum. Lineage (NCBI taxonomy): Eukaryota > Viridiplantae > Streptophyta > Magnoliopsida > Ranunculales > Papaveraceae > Papaver > Papaver armeniacum. The sequence continues at coordinate 506,549 of JAJJWW010012994.1, forward strand.
GTTTTATAGCTACTTTGGAGTCGCACGGAGGAAAAGAAGAAGAAATCACCCAATTTGAGCCAAAAGGGCAAAAAGGTCATTTCACCAAGGAGGGAGCACTATATGGAGCCCAGCCAAGGTTAAGGGGAGGTCAAAGAGCTGTCCCTTATCCAAAAGAAGGGAGTGAGAATAGCACATTTGGGGTGTACTTATGGTGGGTGTCTGAATCCACCCACACCCTAAACCCAAGCCCACATGTCTCATCTACCCATACCCTAACCTAAGCCATCCATCTACACCTGCTCCATACCCGTACCCGGATCCAAGCCCGAGTACCAATATTCCGACCCATTTATAACCTACCCCTAAATTCGAGAGATGTTTTCTTTCAAGTCTCAATCATTGCTTCACCTGAAAATCGAGAGAAGATGAAGGCGGCCATGAGTTCGACGTGTAGAGAGAAATTCAGGGAGAGATTCAGTGAGAAAGAGAAATTGTTGCTGCTACAGAATGGGGATTTCGAATTCGAGAAGATGGGTTGATTCTTTGATGAAGTCGGGAGAAGGGAAGAAATTGAACCTAAGGTTGGTTATTAAGATGAGGCTGCTGGGAATAAATTCAATGGAGATTGCATACGGGTTTCAGGTGGCATTGAGATGATGTTGGCTGTGTTGATAAATAAGAAGTTACTGCCGTTGAGAGATTGAGAAATTGTTCTCAGGATAAAGATTGATATGGGTCTATGGGGTTTGAGATCGGAATAAAGGACAGGGAGATCGAGAATTTGTGGTTGGTGGAATCAGAGTTGAGAAGCTCAGTATTTTTTTTAAAGAGATGGGTTTCAGATTTATTGATTTGAGCTGTTGCTGCAAGTGAGTCAAGAACACAGAAATTTAGAGAATCAATAGGGTAATACGATGAATTGTTCTGAGTTTGGAAATGGGACTACAGGAATTGCAGTTGGAACTGAACTGAGCTGGTCTTGAGCAATTGATGGCCCAGATGATGGTGGTACTGTGGTTGTAGCTAGAGTACAGGTCTCAATTGAAATGGTGGTTTTGCTTAGGTTTACAGGGAAGGTTGAAGTATGGAGCTGAGCAATTGATGGCCCAGATGATGGTGGTGCAGCTATGGCTAGGTTCTACACTTGGAATGGCCTGAGTTGTGTAAGTGGAGTTTCAGGAGCAGGGTTTGAACTCAGGAGAAGGATTGTTGGTGGCTGTGAGTTGTCTTTGAGTTATCTTGACAAGCTGCAAATTAAATGCAGTGCCAACCGATCTTTGCAGAATGGCTTACAAGGCAGATTGCAGGATGAATGTAGTAGTGGCTATGGTTGAAGGTGCTGGTGAACAATGGATTGAGCTGTTTTGCTGCTTGAAGGCATGGTTTAGCAGCTGGATGTTTGTAAAGGATATTCAAGAGTTTAATAATGCATAGTTGGTGTTTGCAAGGGAATGTGGTGATTGTCGACATAATGGGAGTTGTGGTTCTGGTGGAGTGCTGGTAATAGTCTGGTGGAGCTGTGGTTTAAGTGCTTGGCAGTTTTGCTGCAGCTGAAAGCAATGCTTGAAGGGCTTGAAGATGGTGGTGCTGTGTAGCTACAGAGAGTGGTTGCAGCTGAGCTCAGGTTGATGCTGTGAGGGGTTGTGCAGATGCAGGGAAGAGCAGGTAATGTGGCTCTGATGCTGTGAACTGAAATGGTAGAGAGCCATTATGGCTGGGAGCAAGCAGTGATGCACCATCCTGGTGCAACACAAGATGGTTTGGCAAGTGGCACGGTCCAGACCGGGCTGAATCACTGACTCGGTTCTGACTCTGAGTTGACTCAGCCGAATTAGATCGTTGACCTGTTGACTAACGTTGACTGACGGTTGACCAGTTTGACCGTTAGTCCTAACGGTGGACTGACGGAATATTCCGTCGAATATTCTCCCGACGACAGAAATTTTCAGGTGGCCGGCGGCGACGTTTTCCGGCCAAATTCCGGCCATAATCCCAGTTTTCCGGCGAGCAAAATTCCAGAACTTTCTATGGACTTCTCTCATGGGTATGAAGACTTGGGCTTGGAATTGGATGGAGAATTGGACTCAAACTTGGAAAGAGAAGGTGGAAGAGTTGAGAAAAGCTTGGATTTGGAAATTGAATTGCAAAAGGAAAAGGATTCTAATCCTTGGAAGATTTGGAGAATTTTGAAGCCTATAAATAGAGAAGTTTTCTACAACCTCTACACACCTCTCTACACACACATCACTTGTGTTTTTGCTTGCTTTTCTAAGATTTTCCTTTTTAATTACTTGTGTGAACTTGAAAATTCTTCTTTTAATTATTATTATTTGTGTGAATTTCAAAAACATGAGTAGCTAAATTTCTTTTTGATTGAGGATGAATTCCTAGTTCTTAACATGATTTGAGTTTTTGTTTTCAATTCTATCTTGAGATTTTTCACATGATTATCGATTGTTTTTACTAATAGGAGTGATCTTAAAGACACTCATGATTGATTGATAGATTGTTTGGAGTGCACGCTAAATTGATTTGTTAATTGATCTATATCTAGTATAAGTTAGGGAATACGTAATCGTTCTCGACACTTTACACAAGTAGAAAACACGAGACCTTGCGGAGGGATTCCGTGGAGCAATTGTGTGTAGAAACAACGCTAGAAAGTGAACCAAGCGAACCGAGTTTAACTACTAGTACTAAACCTAAATTCATAAATCTTAATGCATTACGGGAATTACATCTTGTAAGCGGACCTCAAGGTGGTTCTTTTGAATAGAATCCGATAACTAAGCGGTTTTGCTACTCAGTGAAATTAGGGATTTTGGGGCTAGCTAAGCGGACCTGCTATCCTACGGTTGGTGATAATCTGTGACTAATAACAAGTAGAAAAGAACATAACTTTAATCATTGTTTCGTAACGAAGAAGGATTCCTTGATCTTCTCTCTCTTATTGCTTTCATCTTTCAACTTTCGATTTTAATTGCTTTGTTTATTTTTTTTTATTTTGCTTTTTACACCCCCCTTTCGTGACAACTTTTACAACTAAGATCTCTTGCTCCTCGTGGGAACGAACTTGACTTCCATTATATTATTTTTAATTGAGTGGAAATATTGAATTAATTTGATTGCACCTACGACACGCATCAAATTTTGGCGCCGGTGCCGGGGAGCAACGGGCGATTTTTTAGTTGTTTTTATTCTTTCTTGCTTTGTTAGATTCTTTACCGTATCTAACTTAGTTTGTGAGAATCTTGTTTCAGGTGTTATACCTTTGGTGAATGCTTAAAGGGGGTAGACCGAGTCCAATACGTCTTCGATCCGGCACTCAATTAAAGGATTTCATTCGAGCGATTAACACTCCACTTCCTCCTTCTTCATCAAGTGATTCGGACAAAGAGGAAGAAACAATGGCTGATCGTACACTAAAGGACCTAGCTTCTCACAAGCTTGATACACAACAATGGTGTATCCAAACTAATTCAACCTTCGAAATCAAGCCGGGGTTGATTAGAGAGTTACCAAAGTTCCATGGCATGGTGAATGAGGACCCAAATAAACATCTTATGGACTTCTATGCCATAGTTATGGCTATGCTTCCACCGGAGACTAATGCGGATGGAGCATTGTTGAAAGCTTTCCGTTTTCTTTGGCGGGCAATGCTAAGGAATGGTTATATTATTTGCCTTAGGAAGTATCACAACATGGAATGGGATGAAGAAAATTTTCCTCGAGAGATATTTTCCCGCATCCAAAGCTACTCAAATTCGCAAGGAGATTTGTGGATTGAAACAACAAGTGGGAGAATCATTGTATGAATGTTGGGAGCGATACAAGAGGTTGGTGGCAAGCTGTCCACACCATCAATTTAGCGATGTTATGATACTCCAATACTTCTATGAAGCTCTCCACTCAAGTGATAGGTCTCTTCTTGACGCCGCGGGTGGTGGTGCACTAATGAACAAGACTTTGACCGAAGCTAGAGAGTTAATTGAAAGTATGGCGGCAAACTCGCAACAATTCTACACAAGGGATGAACCAATGGTTAGGCGAGTGCATGAAGTTAGTGATTCGTCATCACATCTTGATCAAAGGATGAGTAACATGGAGATTATGATGCAAAGGATGGCCGCGGTAATTATTCCGGATGATGAGACCGAACAAGTGAATGCTTTATATCCAAATCAAAGGCCAAGGTACGATCCATATTCCAATACCTACAATCCCGGGTGGAAGGATCATCCTAACTTTAGTTATGCAAACAAGCAAGCGGCGGCTCCTAATCCATATGAACAACAAGGTGGTTATCAACAATTCCAACCTCAAGTGAAAGAACAAGGATCTTCAATTGATGATAAGCTTAATGTCATGATGCAAGGTTTGCAAGGTCTTACTTCTATGTTCCAACAAAGCCAACAAAGTCAACAAAAGACCGATTCGGCCATCAAGGACTTACAAACTCAAATGGGACAATTGGCGACCGATGTGAATTTATTGAAATCTCAAGCATCCACAAAACTTCCTTCACAACCGTTTGTGAATCCAAGAGAGAATGTTAATGCGGTTACTTTAAGAAGTGGAAGAAAAGTGGAGGGTCCAAGCTATCATGAGGAAGTTAGTGAAGAGGTAGTCAATGACAAGGAGGAAACCGCACCAAAGGAGAATTCCGCACCAAAAGACCAATCCAAGGAACCGGTTTCTACTTTCACTACTCCACCTCCTTTTCCTAGTCGTTTTGCTAAATCCAAGAAAGAAGCTCAAGACAAGGCACTTATGGATATCTTTAAGAAGATTGAAATCAACATCCCATTCATTGAGGCCATTAAGACAATTCCAAGGTATGCCAAGTTCATGAAGGAATTATGCATCAAGAAGGATAGGTTGCTTGATAATGAAATTACTAAAGTTGGCGAGAGTGCGTCGGCTATGCTATTGAAGAAGATGCCTACAAAGTGCACGGATCCCGGTGGTTTCACGGTGCCAATTACTATTGGTAAACAAAGGTTTGAACATGCTTTACTTGATTTGGGAGCTTCCATTAGTGTGATGTCGGCCGAAATATATGACTCCTTGAATCTTGGACCTTTGAAAGAGACAAGAGTTATTATCCAATTGGCAAACAAGTCTAACATATATCCAAAGGGACTTGTAGAAGACGTGCTAGTGCAAGTAAATGAGCTTATTTTTCCGGTGGATTTCTTTGTGGTGGATATGGACAACAATGAGAACCGTTCATCTACTTCTTTACTTCTTGGGAGGCCATTCATGAAGACCGCAAAGACGAAGATTGATGTTGATAAGGGTACACTCACTATGGAATTCGACAAGGAGATAATACACTTTAATATATTCAAGCCATGCGCTACCCAAGTGATGTACATTCCGTTTACTCCATTGATGTGGTTGATTCATTAGCGCAACAAATGGTGGAATTGAACCAAGAGGATGAACTTGATGTGGTGTTGCAAAAGAGCATTGAATTGGACGTCCATGGCTTGTCTAACTTGGATGTTGAAATCTCCAAGGAATTGGTGGAGATGTGTGGAGCTTTGGCGACATTGCAAGAAGCTAAAAAGGGTGATGTTTCTTATATTTCTTTACCCGTGAATGATGAAGTACTTGTACCATCTATTGTGAAGGCGCCCAAACTAGAATTGAAGCCACTTAGGACCATTTGAAGTATGCTTTCTTGGGAGATGGAGATGAGCTTAGGTGATTATTTCTAAGAACCTCGCCGGTACAAGAAGACCGTTTGCTTAGAGTCTTGAAAGAGCACAAAACGGCTATTGGGTGGACGATTGCGGACATCAAAGGTATTAGTCCATCCATGTGCATGCATAGGATTCTAATGGAAGAGAACGTGAAGCCGGTGCGTGATGCTCAACGTCGGCTTAATCCTCCCATGATGGAGGTTGTGAAAAAGAGATACTCAAATTGCTAAGTGTGGGGGTAATCTACCCAATTTCCGATAGCAAGTGGGTTAGTCCGGTTCAAGTGGTACCAAAGAAATCCGGAGTCACGGTTGTTCGAAATCAAGACGATGAACTTGTTCCTACAAGAGTTCAAACCGGTTGAGAGTGTGTATTGACTATAGAAAGCTTAATTCCGCAACCCGCAAGGATCACTTTCCTTTACCTTTCATTGATCAAATGTTGGAGAGCGGTTAGCGGGGCATTCTTATTATTGCTTTTTGGATGGTTATTCGGGATACAATCAAATTGTTATTGCACCAGGAGGACCAAGAGAAGACCACTTTCACTTGTCCATTTGGAACGTTTGCATATAGACGGATGCCGTTTGGTCTTTGCAATGCGCCGGCTACTTTTCAAAGATGCATGGTGAGTATATTCTCGGATTATGTGGAGCGCATCATTGAGGTATTTATGGATGACTTTAGTGTTTATGGCAATTATTTTGATGGTTGTTTAAATAACCTTGAACTAATTCTTAAACGATGCATAGACACAAACCTTGTCCTTAATTGGGAGAAATGTCACTTTATGGTAAACCACGGCATAGTACTTGGTCACATTGTGTCCTCTCGAGGGCTCGAAGTGGACAAGTCAAAGATAGATTTAATAAGAAACTTACAATATCCCACTTCGGTGAGGGAAATCCGTTCTTTTCTTGGTCATGCGAGGTTTCTATAGGCGGTTTATCAAGGATTTCTCCAAAATCTCCATGCCGATGTGCAAGTTATTACAAAAGGAGGTACCTTTTCGACTTCAACAAGGAATGCGAGGATGCTTTTGACAAATTAAAGGAGATGTTGACAAGTGCGCCGATTATCAAATCACCGGATTGGAATCTTCCATTTGAATTAATGTGTGATGCTAGTGATTATGCGGTTGGAGCCGTTTTGGGTCACAGGGTGGACAAGTTGTCCCATGTTATCTATTATGCATCTAGGACCCTTAATGATGCACAAATCAATTATTCTACCACGGAAAAGGAGTTATTGGCTATAGTTTTTGCTTTGGAAAAATTTCGATCATACTTGGTGGGTACAAAGGTTATTGTGTATTCGATCATGCCGCACTAAGACACTTAATAAAGAAGAAAGAGGCTAAGCCAAGATTAATTCGGTGGATCCTATTGTTACAAGAGTTCGACATAGAAATTCGTGATAAGAGGGGTGTGGAGAATACCGTTGCGGATCATCTTAGTAGACTTGTTATGTCTCAAGAGGAACTTCCATTACATGACCGCTTTAGGACGAACAACTTTTCTCCATGGAAGAATCAACTCCTTGGTATGCGGATATAGTGAATTACTTGGTGACAAGGAAAGTACCTAGTACAATGTCTAATTTCCAAAAGATGAAACTTAAGAAGGTAGCTAAGCAATATGTGTGGGATGAACCATACTTATGGAAATATGGCGTTGATCAAATAATACGAAGGTGCGTGCCTAATTCCGAATTTCAATCCATCCTCTCCTTTTGCCACACTTTTGCATGTGGTGGCCACTTTGGTTGAAACGCACCGCTCTCAAAGTTATTCGAGAGTGGATTTTATTGGCCCACCTTGTTTGAAGATTCATATGTTTTTTGTAAATCGTGTGATAGATGTCAACGAACGGGCAATCTAGGTGCTCGAAATCAAATGCCACTCACACCAATTCTCGCCGTTGAGATTTTTGATGTGTGGGGTATTGATTTTATGGGCCCTTTTGTCAATTCGAATGGGAATTTTTATATACTTCTTGCCGTTGATTATGTTTGAAATGGGTGGAAGCTAGAGCCACCAAAACTAATGACTCTCAAGTTGTTTGTGATTTTGTAAGGGAAAACATTTTCAATAGGCATGGAACACCAAGAGTGGTGATAAGCGATGGAGGCTCACATTTCAAGAAGGCTTTCCACGCTCTCCTCAAGAAGTACAACATAACACACAAAATTGGTACGCCTTATCATCCACAAACTAGTGGACAAGCGGAAATTTCGAATCGTGAGATAAAGTCCATTCTTGAGAAACGGTGAATACCACGAGGAAAGATTGGAGCTTTAAGCTCAATGATGCACTTTGGGCGTATAGAACGGCGTATAAGACACCGATTGGTATGTCTCCATATAGGTTGGTTTATGGCAAGGCTTGTCATCTTAGGTTGAACTTGAACATAAGGCTTATTGGGCGATAAAGAAATTCAACATGGAGTATGATGAAGCGGGAAACAAAGGAAGTTACAATTACATGAGCTAGAGGAGATACGTAATGATGCTTACGAGAGTAATTCCGGATTTACAAGGAAAAGACTAAGCTTTTTCATGACAAGATGATTTCGCGGAAAAGTTTTGTTGTGGGGCAAAAAGTCCTTTTATTTAATAATAGTTTACGTTTATTTAAGGGAAAGCTTAAGTCCCGTTGGGTGGGACCATTTGTTGTTACTAATGTTTATGCTCATGGTGCGATTGATATTGTTAGCGAAAAACAGGACAACAATTGAAAGTCAACGGCCATAGGTTAAAGCCATATTATGAAAACTTTCCAACGGAGCATGTGGACGTCATTGGACTTCAAGATGTACTCCCTCTGGAGGAGTAATGTGCCACAAGAGCTAAGTCGGGCCGTCGACTTTAAAACAAGCGCTTAATGGGAGGCAACCCATCGGTTTTGTATTTCTTATCCTTTTGCTTTTTGTTATTTTTTTTCTTGTTTCTTATCATGTTAAAATTTCCCACCTTGACTTTACTAGGAGGATTCAATTACATTGAGGACAATGTAAGGTTTAAGTGTGGGGAGTGGTTAAGCATGTTTTTAAAATAAAAATTACAAAAAAATGAAAAATTTTGAAAAAAAAAAAAAAAGAGTTTTACATAAAAATTCCAACTTTTAAAGATTTTAGAGTCCCTAGCATATTTCTAGGTATGTTTACATAGAGTTTTTGACCGACATAATTGAACTTGGAAATGTTAGAGAACTACATTCGGATTTCTTGTTTGTTTGAGTGTTAAATAATGGATTTAATCATGCCGGTGATGCGAATTTGGTGCAGGGAGAAGTGCGTTATTAGAGTTGCTGATCAATCATTAGTGGAGACTACCCGTATTCATATCATGAGAGGCACCGACCTGTAAATCTTCCATCTACTAAAGAGCTTCTTTTGAGTGTGTGTCACCGTAAGTCAATTCCGGGTAGAATGGTGAGCTACCCAACCTCCCACCACTAAAAGCACTACTCTTTGATCTCTTGAGTGCTAATTTTGTCAATCATGAGGGTGACGTCCATGGATGAAAGCTTCCTTCTTGTAGTTCGATTTGCAGTTAGCACCATTCTCTCTCGTGACAACAACGGATCCATAGAAACACATTCATCATCAACAAGGAGCGACATCAAAATCTACAAGGAAAGTTGGAAAAGTTTAAGGTTTACAAGCAACGGAACGGGAAAAAGAGCAAATTTCAAATACAAGTAAAGCAACATACAAAGAGCGGATTTTTACATATATGTTGAAGACTTACAATACAATGAGGTAATTTTATATCCAAGTATGAAGACTTATGCATGAAAGCGAAGAAAATTAAAAGGTGAGAATTTTTTGAAAGTTTATGATTTCAAAGACAATACAAGTTGTGAAGAATCAAGCGGTAAAATACTTCTCCCACGGCCATGGTTTATTTTTGTAATTAATTTCTCTTGTTATTAAAAAAAAAAAAAAAAAAAAAAAAAAAAAAAAAAAAAAAAAAAAAAAAGAGAAAAACAAGAGAAATATTTGTTTTGTGAATGAGCCGTGGGGAAGGAAAATATATAAGGAAGTTTCAAGCGACAAGGATTTTAAGGTAAAAGAGTTACAAATTGTTAAGGATTTATGAAATTCAAGGGTTTATCATCAATAGTTGAAACCAAGGACGAAGACCATGAAGATCAAGACGAGGAGCGGAAGACGTTTCTATTGGATTCCGTGAGAGTGGTGTTATCATAATTGGCGATCGGATGTGAAGGTGAGTAAGTAATCTCATCCTCAATATAAATGGTTGATTTCCTTTCTTAGAGATCGTCAGAAAAATGGTTTTTCAAAATATTAAAAGATGTGGGTTTTTCAAAATATTTCGGAAGTTATCCTTCCCACCATTCAACGTGTTGCAGGAATTCTCTCTTTATTCCTACCTGCACACATGTGAGAACCATAAAAAAGCTGACTTTTTGAGTGCAATTATCATAAAATCCTTTTTGGTGAGGCAGAAGTCGAGGCGAAATGCTTATTGATCGTTTCTCAAACACGCATTCTCTCATTATGGTGTGGTTATTTCTCACTCAACATTTAAGAATGAGAATATGTTCTTTAGTATTTCTAACTTCTTATTACTAGCATGCAGAAATTCTATGTCCTCATAACTCTTTGGATGCTTGTGACGCTTGAACGCTTTGAAGTTGTGAGTTTTTAGTTTGATTTGCTCGAGGACTAGCAAAGTCTAAGTGTGGGGAATTTGATAGGTGTAGAATACACCTAATTTACTATCTAGTAGTTTATGCTTTCTTTGCTATTTTTCTTGTAAATTATGTATTTTACGCTTGTTTTGAGTTTTATAGCTACTTTGGAGTCGCACGGAGGAAAAGAAGAAGAAATCACCCAATTTGAGCCAAAAGGGCAAAAAGGTCATTTCACCAAGGAGGGAGCACTATATGGAGCCCAGCCAAGGTTAAGGGGAGGTCAAAGAGCTGTCCCTTATCCAAAAGAAGGGAGTGAGAATAACACATTTGGGGTGTACTTATGGTGGGTGTCTGAATCCACCCACACCCTAAACCCAAGCCCACATGTCTGATCCACCCATACCCTAACCTAAGCCATCCATCTACACCTGCTCCATACCCGTACCCGGATCCAAGCCCGAGTACCAATATTCCGACCCATTTATAACTTACCCCTGAATTCGAGAGATGTTTTCTTTCAAGTCTCAATCATTGCTTCACCTGAAAATCGAGAGAAGATGAAGGCGGCCATGAGTTCGACGTGTAGAGAGAAATTCAGGGAGAGATTCAGTGAGAAAGAGAAATTGTTGCTGCTACAGAATGGGGATTTCGAATTCGAGAAGATGGGTTGATTCTTTGATGAAGTCGGGAGAAGGGAAGAAATTGAACCTAAGGTTGGTTATTAAGATGAGGTTGCTGGGAATAAATTCAATGGAGATTGCATACGGGTTTCAGGTGGCATTGAGATGATGTTGGCTGTGTTGATAAATAAGAAGTTACTGCCGTTGAGAGATTGAGAAATTGTTCTCAGGATAAAGATTGATATGGGTCTATGGGGTTTGAGATCAGAATAAAGGACAGGGAGATCGAGAATTTGTGGTTGGTGGAATCAGAGTTGAGAAGCTCAGTATTTTTTTAAAAAAGATGGGTTTCAGATTTATTGATTTGAGCTGTTGCTGCAAGTGAGTCAAGAACACAGAAATTTAGAGAATCAATAGGGTAATACGATGAATTGTTCTGAGTTTGGAAATGGGACTACAGGAATTGCAGTTGGAACTGAACTGAGCTGGTCTTGAGCAATTGATGGCCCAGATGATGGTGGTACTTGTGGTTGTAGCTAGAGTACGGTCTCAATTGAAATGGTGGTTTTGCTTAGGTTTACAGGGAAGGTTGAAGTATGGAGCTGAGCAATTGATGGCCCAGATGATGGTGGTGCAGCTATGGCTAGGTTCTACACTTGGAATGGCCTGAGTTGTGTAAGTGGAGTTTCAGGAGCAGGGTTTGAACTCAGGAGAAGGATTGTTGGTGGCTGTGAGCTGTGCTGAGTTATACTGAGCAGCAAGCTGCAAATTCTGGTGCCAACTGATGCTGCAGAATGGCTTACAAGGCAGATTGCAGGATGAATGTAGTAGTGGCTATGGTTGAAGGTGCTGGTGAACAATGGATTGAGCTGTTTTGCTGCTTGAAGGCATGGTTTAGCAGCTGGATGTTTGTAAAGGATATTCAAGAGTTTAATAATGCTGCAGTTGGTGTTTGCAAGGGAATGTGGTGATTGTCGACATAATGGGAGTTGTGGTTCTGGTGGAGTGCTGGTAATAGTCTGGTGGAGCTGTGGTTTAAGTGCTTGGCAGTTTTGCTGCAGCTGAAAGCAATGCTTGAAGGGCTTGAAGTGGTGGTCTTTGTAGCTAGCTAGAGAGTGGTTGCGGTGAGCTCAAAGTTGATCTTTGTGAGGGGTTGTGCGGATGCGGGGGAAGAGCGGGTAATGTGGCTCGATTTCGTGAATCGAAATGGTAGAGAGCCATTATGGCCGGGAGCAAGCGATGATGCACCATCCTGGTGCAACACAAGATGGTTTGGCAAGTGGCACGGTCCAGACCGAAATCGAATCACCGACTCTCGGTTCGACCGAGTTGATTTCAGTAGAATTAGATCGTTGACCCGTTGACTAACGTTGACTGACGGTTGACCAGTTTGACCGTTAGTCCTAACGGTAGACTGACGGAATATTCCGTCGAATATTCTCCCGACGACAGAAATTTTCGTGTGGTATGGCGGCGTTTTTCGGCCAAATTAGGCCATAATCCCGATTTTCCCGTGAGCAAAATTCCGTAACTTTCTATGGACTTCTCTCATGGGTATGAAGACTTGGGCTTGGAATTGGATGGAGAATTGGACTCAAACTTGGAAAGAGAAGGTGGAAGAGTTGAGAAAAGCTTGGATTTGGAAATTGAATTGCAAAAGGAAAAGGATTCTAATCCTTGGAAGATTTGGAGAATTTTGAAGCCTATAAATAGAGAAGTTTTCTACAACCTCTACACACCTCTCTACACACACATCACTTGTGTTTTTGCTTGCTTTTCTAAGATTTTCCTTTTTAATTACTTGTGTGAACTTGAAAATTCTTCTTTTAATTATTATTATTTGTGTGAATTTCAAAAACATGAGTAGCTAAATTTCTTTTTGATTGAGGATGAATTCCTAGTTCTTAACATGATTTGAGTTTTTGTTTTCAATTCTATCTTGAGATTTTTCACATGATTATCGATTGTTTTTACTAATAGGAGTGATCTTAAAGACACTCATGATTGATTGATAGATTGTTTGGAGTGCACGCTAAATTGATTTGTTAATTGATCTATATCTAGTATAAGTTAGGGAATACGTAATCGTTCTCGACACTTTACACAAGTAGAAAACACGAGACCTTGCGGAGGGATTCCGTGGAGCAATTGTGTGTAGAAACAACGCTAGAAAGTGAACCAAGCGAACCGAGTTTAACTACTAGTACTAAACCTAAATTCATAAATCTTAATGCATTGGGAATTACATCTTGTAAGCGGACCTCAAGGTGGTTCTTTTGAATAGAATCGATAACTAAAGCGGACACATTACTCGGTGAAATTAGGGATTTTGGGGCTAGCTAAGCGGACCTGCTATCCTACGGTTGGTGATTATATGTGACTAATAACAAGTAGAAAAGAACATAACTTTAATCATTGTTTCGTAACGAAGAAGGATTCCTTGATCTTCTCTCTCTTATTGCTTTCATCTTTCAACTTTCGATTTTAATTGCTTTGTTTATTTTTTTATTTTGCTTTTACACCCCCTTTCGTGACAACTTTTACAACTAAGATCTCTTGCTCCTCGTGGGAACGAACTTGACTTCCATTATATTATTTTTAATTGAGTGGAAATATTGAATTAATTTGATTGCACCTACGACACGCATCACTAAGCTAGAATCGATTCTCCTTTAACCTTTGGTTTTCTTCTTCTAAAACCAGGTTAACGACTTAAAGACTTCATTGGGATTGTGAAGCCAGACCGATACTACTTTTCTTGTAGTTGCGTGATCTGTTCTTGCAGTTTCTATCGTACGAATGCAATTGAAATAATTGGCTTGAGATTTATATCTCCGATAGGCAAGATAGAAAAGAAATCACAAACACTTCGTCTCATCGTTTGTGATTCCACAATATCTTTTTTCGCTGCATCGATTAAGATTATTGTGAGGTGATAAATAATACTAGGCTGTTCTTCGGGAATATAAGTCCAGGTTATTGATTGGTTCCTGTTCACCTTGATTTATCAAAAGACAGAACAAAACTCATAGGTTTATTCGTGGGAGACGGATTTATCTATTACTATAGACTTTTCTGTGTGATACAGATTTGTTTATTAAAGTCTTCGACTTTGGGTCGTAGAAACTCTTAGTTGTGGGTGAGATCAGCTAAGGGAATCAAGTACGTAGCATCCTGCTGGGATCAGAGGCGTAGGAGCATAAATGTACCTTGAATCAGTGTGATATTGATTGGGGTTCAACTACAGTCCAGACAGAAGTTAATTTGGAGTAGGCTAGAGTCTGTAGCGGCTTAATACAGTGTGTGTTCAATCTGGACTAGGTCCCGGGGTTTTTTCTACATTTGCGGTTTCCTCGTTAACAAAATTCTGGTGTCTGTGTTATTTCTATTCCGCATTATATTTTGTTATATAATTGAAATACCACAGGTTGTGCGTTTGAATCAATCAATTGGAAATCTAACCTTTGGTTGTTGATTGAAATTGATTGATCCTTGAGCATTGGTCTTTGGTACCGTTCAAGTGATTTCTCTTGTATTCAATTAGACTCGCATTTCTATTTGCTTGAGTAAAGATCAAATCGAGAAATTGAGACCCCCGCTTTTTCAATTGGTATCAAAGCAGGCAAACACGTTTAAGACCTTGCAAGTCTGTGTTTGTAGCGATCTGAGGATGGACGGTATTATCTCCGATAAACGCGTCACCAGAAATAAAAGCTCTGCCTTGTCTGCTTCTATTAAAGAGAAAGATTCTTCAATCTCAAATATAGACAAACCTTGTGTTCAACAAGATAGACAGGCTGCGACATATGTTTTTCCGATTACCCTTCAAAAGAGTCTATCTCCCTAAATGAACGGGAAACAGCTAAAAAGAGTGATTTGATTCTCAATCTCGCTAGAATTCAAGCTGATAGATGTAATCGGTTAAAATATCATGTCGATAATCTCCTTGGTATAATAAGGGACTGCAATTTCAAAGAAAATACTGAGGGTCACTCCTCCCGTATGGTTCTCGAGGCAAGCCTCAAAAAGGATGCCGCGAAAATAGAACATCGCTTGAAGAAACTCTCTATTCAAGGATGCTCTAAGCAGTCTAATATACCAAGTGCTTCTGCTACAATTAAAAACGTTTCTCCAAAAGTAAAATCGGAATCCCTTCCTGTCAAAAAGAATGTGTCTGAATTTCCCGTTGACCAAGGGTGTTCCACATCACATGGAAGGAAGAAATCTCGTAACAAGGTTGTTAAGACTACTTTGTCTAATCACTTATGTGATCAGAAAGTATGCCTCTTTTGCAATGCAAAAGGCTCTGCTAAACAAAAGAGAAACTCTAGGTTGAATAAAACCTCCTTCATTCAACTTCAACACACCTTAGATTTGATTCTCAAAGGTGTAACTGACATTCGTATGTCTAAACCAGTTGGTTTTCATACTTACCCTGTATATGTTGCCAGGAAAGTCAGTTCAATGAGTTCCTCAAATGTGCTAAAGCAGAATAGAAGTCTTAACAAGAATCACCTGAGAGAAGATCAAGTTAATTCCTCTGCAAACAACTTTACCCTTGATGTGAATGAAATCCCAGAAGAAAGAAGGAAAATTGATGATGTGAGAAGTAACCTGATGGAGATAATTGAAGAATATAAATAAATCGTCGACAGGTTGTCTTCCTCCTCAAGTCAAAATTATTCTGGTAAGAACTCTAACTATGTCTCGTATTTTGATGACAATAAGTTTTATGATAATTTTTCACATAAAAAGAGATCTCTCTCTAGATTCAGAAGGAAAAATAGACTCGATCATAAACACAGTTCTTTTAATGAGCTCAGAGCTCATACTTGTGCTAATTAATCACAAGGATTAAGAACTTTCTCATAAAAATCATGTTGAGCAAGATGTGTAAGATTCAGGTATACTGTGGTATTCTTTTTGTTTTGCTTAGTTGAGCTATTTTCTTCTCGTTTATAGCTAAACTAGTGTCTAAAGACAATATTGCCTAAAATGGTATTTGTAGTATTCATTATCGTTTCACTCTTCTTTATGCACTCCTTATTGCAATTAGGAGGTCTGCTACACCTATGCTCTAAATTTCTTTGATAATCAAAGAAATTTATTGAGGCATTTACGATGTCTTATGTAGCAAAAAAAAAATATTTTTATTCCTTGTGGGTCATGTTGTATTCGTGTGTATACACTCATTATCATCACGAGTCAACCGTTTGAAAACCCTAAAAATCTTCATCCCTAAGAAACCTTTAAATACCAAACCCTTGAGTCACGTTTGCATACTCTGGATTCGTGGGTTTTGTCAAGAATGTCTTCCTCTTCACGAACTTGTGGTTTTGCTAGAGGCTTTCTTGCTAAAGGTATTGGTTTTGAGTCCAAAGGGAGGAAGAAAAGAACTCTTGTTAACGATGATCATCTCAATGCCTCATGTTACTTTACATATACACATGAGGATATTGAGAAAGAGGAGATGATCTCTGCTGAAGTGGTTCATGACTTTCTTAAATATTACATGGAAGAAAAACTGCAGCTTGTTGATGCCTTGAAAAGTCTTGATGTGTTAAGAACTGAGTTGGAAAAGGTTACATCTGACCTTGGTCTCATGAAAGCACAAATTAAGGATCTTTTCAATGAAGATATCTTTTCTAAAGATGCAGTAGATGCTGTCGATCATAAGTTCAACGATCTCAAGACTCATGAGGATCCAGAACCGTCCATATGACTTCAGTTTGTGTTCGGCATCGGCATACAAGTCTATTTCTGATTTGGTTTTTGTCTAGTAAATCTTCTATTTTTCTGTTTTTGTTAGAAGAATAACTAGAGTTTGGAATAGCCATTATTGTGATTACACATAGCTATGTCCAACGTTCTCATCTTCATGTTTTTAGATTTATTGGTTTAAACTCTAATCTTGTTTGGAAGATGATTTTTGCAGTATTAATCTTCATGGTTTTATATATTGAAATTGTTTATGGGATATGTGTGTTTGCGTCCGTGAACTATGATTGTCCCATATCTTGTCAAAAGTAAAGTCTTTCATAAGTCGTTATTCTTATATTGATAAAGGAATGAATGGACTTTTGACAAATACAAAAGTTAAGCCTTTATTGTCAATTATTGACGCAAGATAGGTTAAAATCTTTTGTTTTCAAGGATTATGTCTATTGTTTGTCATTGTGCAAATTGTGATGGAAAATAGAATGAATCCTTATGTATTCCGCAGTAATTGATCTTCCTTGATCTATATTTTTTGTGTATTACTGTGAGGCTCCGTAATGTGTCTTGTGTTGAGCACTAAAACAATCAAAGCTGATTATTTTCATGGTTAGCTTTGTTGTTGTTCCATAAGGTACTTTATGTCGAGCATATTGAACTAAATTAATCATCTTGTTTGGTTATTTAGTTATGACTCCATAAGTTTTATTATGTTTGAGCACTTTTGATTGGTTTGGTTATTTTCATAATTAACTTAGTCATTGCTCCATAAATTCTCTTATGTGAGTATGGCCAATTAAATGGATTACTCTTTGTGATTAGTTTAATTGTGTATTTCGATTAAATTAATCATGGGTTCTCTTGTGGTTAATTTAATTGAGTATTTTGGATTCAAATTCATACTTGTATGTGATTTGTTATGTCCAAAGAAATCCTTCTTTTCTTTCGAAATTAAGGTCGCTCTTGTTGTTATTTCGGGAATGACATATTATGGGGGAGAGTTCTTTTTGAACTTGCGCTTAATTGCCATATCTTTGTGGGGAGTGCGGTTGTGGAATATTATAGGGGTTATCTTGTATCTTTAAACTCCTCGATGAATGCATTTAGCTTCGGCTTTATGATTGCATCTAAATAAGATGATGTGTGTTTCTTTCTTTTGGTCATGAAATGTCTCTTTCGGAAATTTCATTAGGATCCCGTTCTTGTACCTTTGCCAATTTTATTGACAAAAAGGGGGAGAATTAATATGTAGTTCACACTACAAATACATATGGTTTTCGGATCATTATGTAAGGGGGAGTGGTTTCCATGTGAGATGGAGTATTGACTAAGGGGGAGTGATACATATCACCATAGTATTGTTGTTGAAGTTGTGATATAATTGAACTTTGACGCTGTGTAATGATACTATGACAGTGTATAACAATGATTGAGAACTCTTGTTTTCTTATTGTTATAGCTACGGATTTTCGACAACGATGATGTTAAACTTACAACCTTTGGGATCATTTGAGTACTTGGAAGTGACGAAGATTTCGAGTAATGTTGAAGATTACACATGTGGAATAGGAGCTACAAAAGTTAATTTATTTATTTTTTGTATTCCATATGTATTAATAGTTTTGCCACTAAAATTGACAAAGGGGGAGATTGTTAGAGCATTGCTCGGTCGAACTCGCATGCGTTGCTATCTCAAGCATGTTTGTCAATGTTAGTGATCAAAATTATAAGTCTTGATTTCTAGCCTATGTAGCTAAAGGTCTCGGACTAGGATAGAAAGTGTAGTTGAGCTCAAGAACTCCATGGAAATCATCATACAAGATGAAGGACTACTCGAGGAACCGGTGGAACTTCATCGACTAAAAGGTATGTGGAGACTTGAACTTATCTGTCACTCAAAAGTCTATTTACTCTATCTCCTACTCTTGAGATAAAAGTCGTTTAGACGTATAAACTTTCATTATACACATTTGCTATTTCGAGCCGAGTTTAACTCGCCTATCTATTTCTCTAAATATGTGTTGGTAAGCTTTCGCTTTAACCGAATTCATCTTTACCTAGTGACGAAAGTCATGATATGTTTCAATCACTTTGGAAATTGCTCTGACGAAAAATGGTCCGTGAATAAAGGCTATATAACGTTCTCTGAGAATGTTTCAATGATTGAAATGAGAGTTTAGATTACATAACCATTAGTAGGATATAAGCATTGTTGTGGAAACACATATATGTATAAGTCCTTATTCCTTGAACCAAAGTTTGCGAACTTTGTTGATCAAGAGAAATGGAAGTGGCGCAAGCCAAGTCCATGAATCGGCGGAAGTTCTCAACCCGAGAATTTCTCTTTGGATTCATGAGCTTAAGTCCGCGAACCCAGTCCGCGAACTTGATTAGGTTATATCTAAAACCGGTTGTTCTTGAACTAATGTTTATATAAACTAATGAATGTTTTTACAAACCGTGGCTATAAAGTTCATGAACCGATTCGAGTGAATCAAACCGTTTTTGCTTCGATTGTGTCTTGTGTAGTTACATAAGATCTAAGCAATTGAACAACTCTCTAACTAGTTCATTTGAGTCATTTGAACTAGTTATGGCGAAGAATAATATGGTTGATATGAGAGTGTTCATATGGCTAACCATTTGGTTGACTATTGTTGAACCAACAAATGTTAATGTTTGGGTACGGTTCATAAACCCAAAATTGAACATTTCGTTTGTGTGTAACAAGCTAAGTTTTCGATCCAACGGTTGAGAAATATTAGCTTGAATCTAATCAGGTTTTCATCTAACGGTAAATATTGAATGCTTTGTTACTAAGCTAACATTGATTGCAAACCCTGATTTGAAAGACTATATAAGGGAGAACTCTAGCAACTGGGAAACCTAATCCCCACACTTTACGTGTGATACTAGTTTGCTAAGCTAGAGTCGATTCTCCTTTAACCTTTGGTTTTCTTCTTCTAAAACCAGGTTAACGAATTAAAAACTTCATTGGGATTGTGAAGCCAGACCGATACTACTTTTGTCGTAGTTGTTTGATCTGATCTTGCAGTTTCTATCGTACGAGTACAATTGAAATAATTGGCTTGAGATTTATATCTCCGATAGGCAAGATAGAAAACAAATCACAAACAATTTGTCTCATCGTTTGTGATTCCACAATATCTTTTTCGCTGCGTCGATTAAGATTATTGTGAGGTGATCAATAATACTAGGCTGTTCTTCGGGAATATAAGTCCGGGTTATTGATTGGTTCCTGTTCACCTTGATTTATCAAAAGAAAGAACAAAACTCATAGGTTTATTCGTGGGAGACGGATTTATCTATTACTATAGACTTTTCTGTGTGATACAAATTTGTTTATTAAAGTCTTCGACTTTGGGTCGTAGCAACTCTTAGTTATGGGTGAGATCAGCTAAGGGAATCAAGTACGCAACTACTATTAGCATCTGCGTGTTGTTGGGATCATAGGCATAGGAGCAATGGGCTTGATACGTAGAAAAGGAGCGGACGTGGTTTTGGGAGGTTAAAAAGGAATCAAATCCTTGAATCGGTGCTTAAGATATATGGGAAAGAAAAGTCCGAGAGATTGATTGGGGTTCAACTAGTCTAGACCGAAGTTAATTTGGAGTAGGCTAGAGTCTGCTTATGAAAACTATTTTGAGCAGCGGCTTAATACGGTGTGTTCAATACTTGGACTAGGTCCCTGGGTTTTTAGAGTCGCATTTTGCGGTTTCCTCGTTAACAAAATTCTTTGTTTTTAGAGTTTTCCTAAACTAAATCTTTACAAGTCCGGTGTCTATGTTATTTCTATTCCGCATTATATTTGTTTATATAATTAAAATATCACAACTTCTGTCAAAGGTTTTATTTTGTGTGACAACTCACACCCGCAATAATGTTGTAAAGCAATACAACGAATATAGTTTCAAAATGGAACTACTTTGACCATAATGAATAGTTGTGCGTTGTTCAATCAATAAGAATATCCGACCTTTTGGTTGTTGATTTAAATTGATTGACACTTGGATATTGGTCTTTGGTACCATCCAAGTTGCATTTTAAGATATATGGGGAAGAAAAGTCCCAGGACTTCCTAGGAAAGAAAGGGAGATTTAATCAAGAATTTAGGGTTGGTATATATATAACCTGGATTAGAGCTACGGGAGAAGTACAGAGAAGTGCAGAACACGAAGAACATTGACGCACGTGAACATCGTGTTGTTCTAATCTTGGACTAGGTCAACCTCCGAGTCATTAGGTTTTTCACCTATTTGAGCTATGAACAACATTTGAGCACGTGAATAATATGAAGAGTTTCATATTTCTCGTGTGGGTAATTATATTTAATTTTTTATTAACTATTATAAATCGTTTTTATGTTTTTCTTAATTGATTGTGATGTCGTATGATGATGTATGCTTGGTCTAAGTGATTTTGATGCGTCATTCTAGTGATTTCTAATCTTTTAAGAATCAACCTTGTCAAAGAATTAGAGCGTATTATTATATAATTATTTATATTTAATTGAAATGGAATCATTTCTCGATTTTTGTGACAAACTTGTGTATATATTTTCTTTTGCTTTTGAGTTTTCGAAACTAAATCTTTACAAGTCCGAGTCAACTAACTTTTACTACCATTTTCTACAACAACAATTTAAAACTACTCAAATCGCTGGGATCGAGGCTAGGGAGATAACTTTTGTTTGTTGATTTAAATTGATTGACACTTGGATTTCTATTCCGCATTATATTTATTTATATAATTGAAATATCACTTTGTTCAATCAATAAGAATATACCTTTTGTTTGTTGATTTAAATTGATCGACCTCTTTGATAAAGACTCGCAGATTTCTATTTGCTTGAGTAAAGATCAAATCGAGAGATTGAGATATAAACTCGTTGATATACTTTTTATCTAGATTGAGTCTGACTGTCTAGTTGATTCTCTAGAAAGTATATTGGAGTTTTTCCATACAGATTGCTAAGTGAAATATTGGGTGTGGTTGTTAGACCCCCGCTTTTTCAATTAGGGAGAAATGTTTTCTGACATTTAGAACCTGCACCAACCCGACAAGAATTTCTTTTATTGAATTCATATGGGTTGATAGTATGTTTAGTTCATACATCATGCTTGCATGATTTGACAGATACAAAACTTTTACCAGAACAATTCTTTTCCTCAATCAAATTGAGTTTTTCTAAGAATTTGAAAACCCCTTCAAAAGCTTTAAATAGATCTTTGTTAATAAATCCATCATGATAGTTTTCCTCAAAAAGATTAAGAAGCAATCTAGTGACATTCCATACCTTTGAGCTTCGACTTCATTTTCTCGAGCGATTTTTCTTAGAAGAACTTTTAATTTTTCCTTCTAACAGTTTTTCATCATTTAGGATTTCTAATGTCTTAGATGAAGATAGATTATCTAGGGAGACTAGAGGTCTAGTAGATAATAAGCATTAAACAATCTTTAAGGACTTCTGGTGTGCCTTACAGATTCCCAGAACAAGTTTCCCAAAGTAATTTCCCATAAGGACAAACTTTAAGGATCAGTCAAACACAAACTTATTAGGTTTATAGTGTTTGCCTGCTCTGATACCAATTGAAAAAGCGGAGGTCTAACAACCACACCCAATATTTCGTTTGGTAATCTGAATAGACAAACTCCAATATACTTTCAAGAGAATCGACTAGACAGTCAGACTCAATCTATACAAAAGTATATCAAAGAGCTACATCTCAATTTCTCAATTCAATCTGCAATCAAACAAATAGGAATTTGTTAGCCCGATTGAATAAGAGAAATAACTTGGACGATATCACAAACCAATATTCAAGTTTCAATCAATTCAATCAAAAACCCAAAGGTCAGATTCAAGAACTGATTGAACTTAACGCACAACCTGTGATATTTCTATTATATAACAAAATATAATGCGGAAAAGAAATAACACAAACACCAGAATTTTGTTAACGAGGAAAACCGCAAATGCAGAAAAACCCCGGGACCTAGTCCAGCTTTGAACACCACACTGTATTAAGCCGCTGCAGATACTAGCCTACTACCAATGAACTTCGGACTGGAATGTAGTTGAGCCCTAACCAATCTCACACTGATCAAGGTACAATTGCGCTCCTTACGTCTCTGAACCCCAGTAGGATTCTACGCACTCGATTCCCTTAGCTGATCTCACCCATAACCAAGAGTTTCTACGACCCAAAGTCGAAGACTTGACAAACAAATCTGTCTCACACAAAAAAGTCTATTGGAATAGATAAAATCTGTCTCCCATAGAAATACCTACGAGTTTTGTTCCGTCTTTTGATAAATCAAGGTGCACAAGAACCAATTGATAAACCGGACTTATATTCCCGAAGAACAGCCTAGTATTATCAATCACCTCACAATAATCTTAATCGTATGGAAGCGAAACAAGATATTCTGGAATCACAAACGATGAGACGAACATTTTTGTGACTACTTTTAATCTTACCTATCGGAGATAAATCTCAAGCAAATCTTAGCAAAGATAATACTCAATCACGATAGTAAAAGTAAGATCAGAACAAGGAACTACAGAGAAAATAGTTGGGTCTGGCTTCACAATCCCAATGAAGTCTTCAAGTCGTTAACCTACAAGGTTTTGTGAAAAACCTAAGGTTAAAGGAGAATCGACTCTAGTCGCAACTAGTATCACACATGAGTTGTGGGGATTAGGTTTCCCAGTTGCTAGAGTTCTCCCTTATATAGTTTTCAAATTAGGGTTTGCAATCTAAGTTACCTTGGTAACAAAGCATTCAATATTCACCGTTAGATGAAAACCTAATAAAACTCAAGCTAATATCTTTCAACCGTTAGATCGAACTTAGCTTGTTATACACAAATGAAATGTACCTTCATTTAGGTTTGAGTAACCGTACCTAAACGTTTACACTAGGTTGGCTCAACAATAGTTAACCGAGGTTAGCTATATGAACACTCTCATATCAACCTTATTCATCTTAACCACAACTAGTTCAAATGACTCAAATGAAACTAGTTGTAGAGTTGTTCAATTGCTATATTCTCATAGAAGTATACAAGAACACAATTGAAGCAAATTCTGTTTGATTCACTTGAATCAATTCATGAACATTATAGCCATGGTTTGCAAA
Source organism: Papaver armeniacum (assembly GCA_023531295.1). Taxonomy (NCBI): domain Eukaryota; kingdom Viridiplantae; phylum Streptophyta; class Magnoliopsida; order Ranunculales; family Papaveraceae; genus Papaver; species Papaver armeniacum. Next base: position 530,396 of record JAJJWW010012994.1, read on the forward strand.
GAATGCATTCCTTATTATATAAATGTATTAGTTCATGAACAAACTGATTTTAGAACTTTAATCACTCAAGTATGCAAACGGGTACGCATACTTACGTAGCCGGTCTGAGTTTGGGTTCGCCAGTATGCAAACGTGTACGCATACTTCCAAACACAGCAGAAATTCCCGGACCCAAACCCTTCGCCAGTACGCGTACGGGTATGTGTACTTAGGTACTCGGAATTTCACAACTAACAGGTACGCATACGCGTATGCATACTATAGTTCCGGTCATGGATCACATATATGCAAGAACGCATACTATGCTCATAATCCAATGATGGTTAAGTGTTCTAAACTCTATTTCAATCATTGAAACTTTCTTAGAGGATGACAATAGCTGTTTTCACAAACTATTAGCATCAAAGCAATTTTCAAGTTATTGAAATAATCATAACGAAACATTCCAAATCTACATCAAATGATTGTATCACACAAACCATGTAAGATGTTACTCGGCGATTTTCACATGATCATCTTTTCACTTTCGTCAAGAATATAAGATGAACTTAGTTGCAGCGAAATCTTACCAACACATATTTCGAGAAATATGTAAGCGAGTTAAACTCAGCTCGAAATCTCAAATGTGCATAATCGAATACTATATAGTAATACGACTTTTGTCTTAATATAGGAGATAGAGTAGAAATAGACTTTCCAAGTGATAGATGAGTTTTAGTATATACATACCTTTTGTTGATGAAGTTCCACAAGCTCTCCTTAGTAGTTCTTCGTCTTCAATTGATGAACGCCGTGAATTCTAATGCTCAACTACACAATCTATCCTAGTCCGAGACATTACTATAAGTAGACTAGAAATCAAGACTTATAGTTTTGATCACTAACATTGACAAACAAGATTGAGATAGCAACGCTTGCGAGTTCGACCGAGCAGTGCTCTAACAAATTCAAATGAGTAAAATTCAAACATACTCGAACATGGATCATTTCTAGGATATGGATCCCTATATTGTGATAACCATAGATCATCTCCCTCATTGTAATTTTTTTTATAACATGGATCGTGTACGTCATATATGCATAACCATGTTCTTTATATATACGTTGTCCTGCTTTGAGGATGGTACAATGTCATCTTGACATTTGGTACAAAGCAACTTGATAATGCACTTGAATCACTAGAAAGACTCAGGGTTGCCGACAAGTCACATGTACATATACTTGCTCATATCTTTTGACAAAAGGTATATGTCATGGAAAGATATCTTTGAGATAGACTTGATGTTGCAACTCCTTTGTATAGTCAAACATGGACTGTTCTGCAGCGTTCCTATGCTATTGCTCTTTCTCAGGCAATCGACTCCACATCTAAACACCAAACAAAGGTTAATTTTTTCATTTTGACAACACCAAACTACATCACAAACATAACATAAAAATATTAATAAGACAAGTGATACTCACATTTGTACCCCAGTTGACATTATAATTGGGTTTATGAACTGCACTCAAATACTAATTGCCAATAAGTCTTGTGATTGCCTTACCATCTTCGTCGGTCATTCGAACAGAAGTTGTTGGTATACTTAGGAAGAGATGACGATCGACCGACGCTAACTCATTTGTATATGTGGATCGCCTACGAGGTGGTGGCCGACGAATATAAGCATTGGATCTTGTGAACCATACATACCTCTATTTTATTTGTTCCCAATTGTATCGAAGTACTTTCCTACTGACATTTGACTCCACCACTCCATATACTTGTTTAAATTGCAAGGTATTACGATAGTTGTCGTTGTACAAGTAGTTGGTGGTGATGTTTACGATTGCATCAGAAAAGAATTTACATATTTCAAAGAGTTGTTTTGCAAGTCTAAACTCGTCCTTATTTTCCCATTTACTGACGAACCACAGGTTCTATACTACTTGATAGAACAAGTAGTTTTCTATTTGGTTACGAACCCATGGTATTGAATGGGAACCGGTATCATGTTGGTTACCTCTTTCTTTCTTTCTCTCTTTGTTTATCAACATATATATATATAACTGACCCGCCGGCCATGGATCTAAATCTAGCATATATTTCTCTTATATATTAGGAAATAGACATCGGAATATGCAAATCATCGAAGATTAAAAGATTATTTACGACTAACGGTATCCTACGATTAACAATAATAACAAAGTAAAGTAAATTTACGAGTGGGTATGAATATTACATCTTTAATATATACCAAAAGAATTGTATCTCATCCAGTTCGTTATGAACTCCCGTGTTCAAAATCCATAACATATAACCATAAATGGTTGAACCCCAATCATAAGTACAGAGTACATCCAAATCCCTAAATATCAGTAACTAAATTTTCATAACAACATCGTTCTTGTTTTGGAAAAGTACATTACCCACAACCCACATCGAAAAATACCTTGTCATTTGTTCTTGACATGTAATACCGTTAAATTGGTCTTTTTTGTGGTCAAGAAACAATTTTATCACACTAAACGTGATCCCTTGGCTTCGTTTAACAAGTTGCTTTCTCTACGCGACTCTGCTTTCATGTGTAACTTCTTTTAATCGTATTTCTTTTTGTTGCGGTACTCGTTGTTGCCATTCTTCTTGTTGCTCTCATTGTACACCATCTCCCTCTCCTTTGTTCCTTTTTATTTTCACATCTGCGCCAATATGGGGGAGAAAACAATATATGGTTTGAGGAGAAAGTTCATTCAACTTTGTATCACTCAATATTTATTTCAAACATATGTGGGTTTCTTGGCCGATGAGAATTCCTGATAGTTGTGTGAAGTATAATGGCGTAAAACCTATTTGAAAAGTAGAGCGGTTACTGAAATAGATTAGTCCTTTATTGTTTCGTATTATGATTCAAAGGAGTTGATTTGCTAAAGTCTTTACAACAGATGAAGTGACTTAAGATAGTCGACTATATCTTGAGATTCATGTGCGTAGACTGGATTGGTTATAAATACATGGATACTGAAGTAACTTAGTAACTTGGAGTTAGTTTACTTGGTCTCAACTATACGATGTTGTAGTAGTCTTTATTAAGGGGCTTAATTTTAAGAGTATCCAAAACTGGACTAGGTCCCAGGGTTTTTATGCCTTGCAGTTTTCCTCGTTAACCAAATCTTGTTGTATGCCTTTACTTTACTTTTTACACTATAATTATTGTTATAGTTATATAACTAATGTAATAGCATTGTACGTTGATAGGTGTAGAATACACCGTATTTAATATCTAGTATTTATGCTTTCTTTGCGAGTTTTCTTGTAAATTATGTATCTTATGTGTGCTTTTGAGTTTATTAGGTGCAATGGAGTCATTTGGAGCAAAAAGAAGTGGAACTCGCTCAAATATTGGATTTCTTCTCATCATGGTGACAAGAGCGGAAAGGTGAAGCTATCGGCGAAAGAACGAGGCCAATCCCGGTTCGTACGAGAAGGTTACGAGCAAAAGCAACACTTAAGCTTGTCGGTTCCCAAGGAGGACAACGGTACAAAACGAGTTTTGTTCAAGTGATTGTCTGTATCCATCTGCTGGGTGCCTATAGAAATTCGTTCTTACCTAGCCCAGATTTCAGAGAAGATGATTATCTCAATCATTCTTCACAAACTCAGAGACGAGTTGAGCTATGGCGGCACCGTTTTATCAGAGAGATTGAGAGTGAAGAAGGAGTGCTGCTCGAGTTCAAGGAAGAATTGAGAGAGAGGGACATTGGGTACAAACCAATTGGTAAGAAGACCTGAGTGTGATAGAAGTTGAAGGTTTTGGCTAAGGAAAATCCATTGTAAAAGAAGGTCGTCCTGTCATCGATGTTTGGCTGTTCAACCGAGATGAAGAGTATCAGGAAGCTAAGAGTTGTGGGAATGATGGGTTTCGAATTGAGGAGCACAAGGTGAAGTTCAGCTGAGAAAGACAGGGATGAAGACAAGCTCACTGCCATTGTTCGATTGTAGACCAAATGGAGATTAAAGCAGAGATTTAAGTACAGAAATCAGCAAGGAAAGTGGGTTTGTCTTCAATTCGATTTTGCAGGTTGAATGAGAGCTCGGCCAATAGCAGAATGGCCGATTTTGAATTGTCAGTTCATGGCACATTATGTGTTTGATAGACGGGCTGAACCAGTCTGCCGCCTTTCTTGTCACTCAACCAGCACCTGTTGCAATTGGTTTGCAGTGAAGCAAGAAGATGCAGAATAGGGCTGTTGAGTGAGAGCTATTGAGGTTGTGTATAGGCAACCACAAGAGAAGGCCTTTGCAGGTGTACAGGGAATGAGACAGAAGGCATTAATGGAAGGTTAAGCTGCTGCAGTGAGCTGAAATAGCAGGGAGAATGAAGCTGAATTGTGCTGGGAGTTGGCAGTGAACTAATGGTGCAAATGAGCTGCAGTGAGGCACTGGTGGTTCGATGCGCAAGTCAGGGGATGCAGCTGTGATGGTGGAAGATGCTCGCTGCTGTTGCCGCTGCAGTCTGGTGGTAGTTGCACTGAAGTGAATACAAGTGCAATGGAGTTGGAGGAATCTGAGCCAATGATTGAAGCCCGAAGCGGGTGAGCATTACGGGGAGAACGTGATAGCTTCGGCTAGAATTGGTGGTTATGAACATTGCGGGCTAAAGTTGAAAGCTGGTCTTCATTGTGCGGTAATCGTCAGTACCAGATCTGCAGAGTTACGGGGCTACAATGGAAATGGAATAGCAGTGCAGAGTAATGAGGCTTTGCGGTGGTTTTTATTATGTTGCATTTGGAGTGCGGGTGGAATGCACTGCAGTATGAAAACCGGAGTTTGAGAAGAATAAGGAAATGGGTCCGTAATTGATTTGGTTGTGTGTTGCCGCTAAGGGTGTACAAGGAGGAAGATGTGTCTTGCCAAGCTTAATGCTCGAAGTTGTCGCGGCATGATGTCGAGTGGAGAAGGAACGTCTTTGTCTGCAAGGATTGGAGGATTGGCTCAAGTGTGTTGCACGAGCTAAATTGCGGGTGAATCGGAGGAATTTGCCACTTGAAACAAGCCAATGGGAATCACAGGGAAAGTTAATGAAAGTTCAGTTGAGAATGGATTTTGAAGTTGCGGAAAGTGTGCGAAAACGGAGCGAGAATGGCGCACCGGTGAGCATAGTTCCGGTAGCCGGATTTCAGAGGTGAAAGTGGGGATCGCAATATTTCAGTGAATCACGAAGGGGGTATGAGTCGGATGCAAGAATTAATGGCCGGACATATGAGCTACGGACCACGCTTTTGGGTGCGTTTTCGCAAGAAAGGAGAAATTGGTTTAGATGGTATTTTGTGATTGTTTGAATTGTGTGCACTCGCTGGTGACAGTTTCCGATGACAAAAGCGGCCAGAGATGATTTTCCGACGACCGGATTCCGGCGCCGGTGGCCGGATTCCGGCGATGACGCCGCAATTCGGCGACGCTTTTGGACCCAAAATTCCAGAGACATATTTTTCACTCCTGGGCTTGGTGGACCAACTCGGAGACGGGTTTGGAGAAGAATTAACCTAATTTTGGGAAAGTATCCTTATGGGGAGAAAAGCATATATATAGAAAACTCTTTTCTAAACCTAGATAGATCTCCATTAGGGAGACTTCTACTTTATTCTAGGGTTTAGAACCATGATGAAACTTCTCTTTCTTCTTGTGATGAACTCCTTGAATATGAGTACCTAAGTTTATTATTGGTTATGGAATAGTTGGATTTCACATAATATGATTCTTTGATTCAATATATTAGTTTTGTCTCATATTTATCGTTTGCAATTCTCGAAAATATTGTTTTATGATTGATTGATTGTTTTGTCAAGTTGCAAATTGGTAGAACTTCTAATCACATCTATTGCTAGTTTAGGGTTTATTATACGCAAAAGTGATATTCCTTGAATACAAGTAGCATAATATGATTATAGTTTGTAGTGATATATTCTTATGATCATATGTGAATCGTAACCTTTGTTAAATTGAATTAGTGCGCTTTCCACGTTCAATTGCTTTGATTGGCCTGATTTCATAGAACTTAATGCATCTAGGGAATTAAACTTGATTAGTGCTTTTACACGTTAGGTTGTTCCTTTAGGTAGAATTCATATTCGCATCTTTTAATGTGTTTGTTGATGACATGAGGAGATTTGCGGGATATTCTTGCGATCAAGGTATTCTAGGGTCTTTGATAAAAGTTGAGATTAAAAAATCAATTCTAGTTATTGTGAAAAGCATGTTAGTGAATGAAAACGAAATCCTTAACCAATATCTCTTCTATCTTATTTGTTTACTTTTGTTTATTTGCTTTTTGTTTATTTTTATTTACACAATCAGAAATTCTTTCGGGTGTTTTATATAGGAAACCATAACAATTTGACAACCTAGACCTCTCTGTGGGATCGATCCTTTCTTGCCCTTGCTATATTTATATTTTGAGTAGTAAGAAAGTGTAATTATATTTGTGTCGCTTACGACAGCGATCATACGTCAACCAGAATCTTGGTTTGATCCCATAGTTTGGTGCGATTTCGAACTTACGCTATATACCGAGTGTACATCTTGTTTAAGTAATCTTTTTGATTGTTCATGTATGTATTAAATTACACTAGGTGTGTCACGTATATGTTATTTTCCAAAAGATTGTAGTGTACTTGTTACCTCATCATTTCAGAAATTGGCCTTAGTAGACAATAAATCTAGATAAATTTTTAATTCAACTAATTTTGACCACAAGCTTGACATACCAAAACTTGTGAGTTTGAACGAGCGATGCTATAACAGTAGCAGGAGTATGTAATTGGCAAGCATCAAAATAAACTTTTTTTCTTTTTATTCTTTTTATAGGATATTTTCTTTTCATTTTTTTCTTAACATATGTCTATTCTACTCATTATGTTGTTTTTGTATTTATTAACATATTGTTGCTAGCGGGAAACAAGTAAATATTGATTAAGAAAATAAATAAATATATATATATATATATATATATATATATATATACATACATATAATGGGGTAGAACCCAATCTGAGTTTGTTGCATACATTTTTATTTTATTTTGTGATAACAAGTTCAGAGAAAAGAACCCTGATGTGGCACATCTGGCCTCTTTGAATGTCTTGTCCCCGGATATTACGTAGTACTTAATGCATAAATTTTTAAACCCTCTTATCTCACCAAAAGAATTTTCAAATTTTTCCTATTGAGTTCTTTTATAACATGACTTCCAATGCAACCTGATTTTCACTGCAAATTCTATATCTCTATGAGAAAACTTCAATATATATATATATATATATGGGATAATCTTAAAACTTGTCGTGAGAACTAGTTTATTTTATTTTTCACAAGATATAAGAGCAAGGGTTATGAAATAACGTGTCTCAACATACTTCTCCTTTCAAAATGGAGTAGAGTGGATGCGAAGAAGCTTTTTACCCACTATGGGAAGTAACGAGGAAAAGTGTGTTATGTAGTGTTTATGTAAAAAAGAAACAAAAAATTTACTTGGGCACCTCCCCCCCACCACCACCACCACACACGTTCAAATCTCATTTTTAATTGTTTTAAAACTATTTTTTAGGTTAAGCGGCAAAACAAGTATTGTGCACACCTAAGTAGCACTTCTTTCGTCGTGTAGTAAAGACTCTAAATTAGTTTCAACGTGTGGGTTATGAAAATGCATGGGATACAAATATACCCAACTTTTTCGTTCAGAAACCTGTTGTTGATAGTGTTTTTTAGTTTAGGGCAAAACTGTAAAAGTCTCTACCTGACCTGGCTTCAGAAGTAGTATACCTTGATATGTCTATATTCTGCAAGGAATTTAAAGAATATATCAAATCTGATGAGTGCCTATGCTTCTCTTCATATTGTATTGAAACTCAAACTCCTAGATGAATTGTTCACTAGTATAGAGCCTAATGAGTATTTAAGCTTCTGGTTGCATTATTCACTAATGCAGGGCCTGTTGAGTATCTATCCTATGATGCGTTCCCAGCTTAACTCTTAGTACTAACATGATATGACAATTAGTGTTCACTCCCAGCCGAGTAGCATAAATTTCCCGAAGTGTCAAGATTAAGATACGCATGAAGATACTCAATCAGAGGCGCGCGAGTTGCGCCAGTGAGACCAAATCTGCGCTTCTCTCCAAGATAAAAATTAGTGATTTTTTGTTAACGTGCAAAATACACCAAAATTGATTTATCTTGTGTCAATTCACAAAATTTAATTTTAACCTAATTTTGCGTCAGCTCACAAAAAATTGGGGTTTTGCCCAAACTGGAGCCTGCATGATATCTTGATCCCTATTGGTCGAGACTAAACCTAGGCAAGCTAGGAAACTGGCCCATCATGAAGCTAGTAGGAGTAGAATCCTACCCAAAAGTCGAAAATTAGGAAAAAGAGGAAGCTGCGACTAAACTCGGCAGTAGCAAAAGGAACATAACCGCGCCACTTGACCGGACGGTTTGCCCTAACTGGCGCCTATCCTAGCAGACCGGTCATGTCCCCAGACGTTCACCTGGCACCCCTCTTCCCTTTCGACCAACTGGATCACTCCTAACCTACCTGCTTCGCTATAAAATTGTCGACCAAAATGGGCTGGTCGAGTTGCTTAAATTTCTTAAGGAATGAATTTCAGCCGCTCATGACAGTTGCAAATTTCTCATGGCCGTCCAACTTGGCCAGTCAATTTAGCCGGCCTGGCAATTTTCATGTCCGACCAATTGAATACCTGGGTGATTACACCTGTCTCCCTGGCCGATTGGAGTGTTCCTTGCTTACCTGGTGAGCTCTGAATTGACGGCCAAAGTGGGATGGTTGCGCTACATATTTTCTTAAGAATTGAATCATGGCCGCCCAGGACAGTCACAGAATGATCATGACTGTCCAACTTGGTCGGTTGATTTAGCAGGTCTAAATTCATACTGGAGCAACCGAGCAAGTGCCAGGGCGACGACCTGTCGCCCTACTACCATTTCAGCCAATCAAAACACTCGAAGCTGACCTGACAACTTGGTTTCACACCGACCAATCGTATCTCTTCAACTTGGTCGGACGATATCCAAAAGGTCACCAAATATTGGACGAACAGCTGGGAGCAATTGGTAAATAATTTGAGTATGAGCTATATGCAAAAAGTTTCGTACGGATGTCTAGTATAACATACTAAAAAATCACATGAATCGGATTAACGAGCTAAAAGATACAACTTAAAAGGCAAGCTAGGTCATGGCTGAAAACTGACAGAATTCCTCCTGAATTCTTCCTAAGTTTTTACTGTCGGGTTGTTTTCACCTTCTGAACGAGCTCAAAACCTAAATATTCCCGCGCACGAAGATAGGAAATTCTTTTCTAAGACTAGAGGGGCGGATCATCAAAATCCGAGTTCGAATGATATTTATACAGCAGTTTTAGTGAAGGGTCTCACATCTGAATTTTCTGATTACGAAATTTTACGAATTTCTTCATGTATTAACATAAACTTGCCGCCTAGCTTGCGCGTGATTGGTCGAAATAATTAGGTCTTTAAAGCAAGACCCACTTAGCAACTACCATGTAGGACTAGTCCCATTCTTATGACTTGACTTACTCGAGACATATGGGCCTCATCCAGGTAAATCAAATTATACGAGTAGGCTTTTACCTGACAGCCTTAGTAATATAAATCATGTCAGTCATGACTAATTGATATTTTCTACCAAAATACTCTAGACATCAAACATGTCACAACTGGGGGATGTTCATTAGGGTATTAGTCTGGCGGTTTACAGCGTGCGGCATGCAATGCGTCCATTAAGAGAAAGTGTCTGGAATAGCGGACAGGTGACAGGTAGAGGAGTAGTGGGAGCACAAACCGTCCAGTCTTCCCATAACCATAAGATACAGTTTTTCAACATTCATCCATGATCTCCACTACTTCATAACTCCCACTTCCTGAGAGACTAGGGTGATCATCATGACTTGATATAAAAATAGTTTTTGGACAGAACACACAAGTATTTAGAGAACACAGAGAACATCGCTTTATCCTGGCAAGCAAGTTCCATTTTTATGAAATTCATTCATGAACAATCACACCTTGTGCAATTCATCATCTTGGTCTCAACACCTTCTCTAATTTCCTCCCTAAGATCAACCCTTCTCCTTCTTTTTGTGACCGAAGCAAGACTGGAACGGTCATTTCTTGGTTTAGGACAGAATTGTACAGATTGATCTCTCGAATTCAAGTAATCCTGTGCAATACATTTGTTTAGGGTTTAGATTCGTTTCTCATCGATACACCCAATTTACCATTTTCAGCAGAATTAGTTTTTACCCTACTACATATGTATAGACAAAACTTAATACAATTACAAGTAGACCAACTTAATGATCCTTGAAAATGTGTATATAGAGTTAATATCTCAACCTCTACTCAATCAGTATGTATATAGATATAGGGTCCATGAACATGATTGTTAAGCAGAGTACTTGGACGATCTCAAAATCAGTATCCAAGATCAATCTAGTCGTATCCAAATAATTCAATCGGAATTCTTCCAAGTGGTTAAACTTGTTATCTGTATTTCAATGTACAAATTCTACAAGAAACTAGTCTCGTAATCGATTACAACTAAGCGAATGTGTCTACTTAGATTATAAAGATAAACTCTATATAAAGATAAACAATATAATGCTAAAAAGGAAAAACACAAGATACCATAAATTTTGTTAACGAGGAAACCACAATAGTAGAAAAACCCCGCGACTTCGTCCAGATTGAACACCACACTGTACTAAGCTGCTACAAACACTAGCCTACTATCAGACTTCGGACCGAAATGAGTTGGGACCGAATCCATCCTCCAAGTGATTCGATTCATAATACATCTCTTGAACCTCGCCAGGTTCTACGCATGATTCCCTTATATGACGTCCTTTCTGACCTAAGAGTTGCTTCAGCCGAAGTGAAGACTTTTGATACCGATTTGCCTCTAACAGATAAGCCTATTTGATTTTCTTTTAGATCAAAGATCAAGGTGTGGAAATCTGTTTGCAACAGGCAAGCTACTAAACCTCACAAATCTGGAACTTACGACTTCCGATGAGCAGCATAGATTCTTAACCACCTCTTAAGCACAATCGTCGAAAGATCAATTAAGATCAGTCTGTAGATATCTATCTTGAGGAATCACAAAGTCTGAGACGAAGAGAAATTTGCGATTACTATATATCTTGCCTTAAAGAGATTATGAAAACCTCGATAACAGAAAAGCAAGATCAGGATTCACGAACTATCAAGGTAAAGATAGTCGGACCTTGCATCACGAATCCCCAAGCGAAGTCTTTTTAGTCGTAGGCCTAAAAGGTCAATATAGGTGACTCTAAAATCAACTAGGGCACAAGGTATCATGGATTTAATTTCCCAGTTGACATAGATGCTCTATTTATAGTTTTGAAAGACCAGTGTTAGCTTAGAATTCAAGATAAGATAACTTGAGAATCAAGCAAACATAATAGGTCTTCAAACTACAATAAAAGACTATACACATAGGTTCGGTTACTGAACCGTGTATAATGACTGTTCGGTTTGGCAAGTTAGCCAAAAAACTAAAAGTTATTTGATGTTCATTTAAACACCTAAGAAATTAATCATAGTTCACACACATAAGTGTTTAAGTGATCAATGAATTCTTAGAAGTGTTTAAGAGAATTCTAGCATTGTTACATATATTAAAATAATAAGTCTTTAAGCATCTGCTAAACATTGTCAAGAAAGTTGGTACAACTGTTTTCCAACCGTATGGATTGGTCACGAGTCAGGGTGATACGGTTCGTGAACCGGGTTTGCCAACCCTACTAGACTAACAAAATCAGTTGACCACGGTTCATGAACCGGGTTCGCCAACTTCTAGCAAATTTATCCATCTTATAAAATCAGTTCACCACGGTTCGCCAACCGAGTTTGTGAACTGTTCTCAACTGAACTTGTTGGTTTTGCAAACTGGTTCGCCAACCTTCCTGTATTTCTGTTTCTCAGATATCAATGGTTTGCAAACTGAGTTCGCCAACCTACCCTGAGTAGAAATTCCAGTAAGTTGATAATACTAGGTTGTTCTTCGAGAATATAAGTCTGGTTTATCAATTGGTTAATGTACACCTTGATTTATCAAAATACGGAACAAAACTCATTGGTATTTCTGTGGGAGACAGATTTATCTATTCCAATAAACTTTTTTGTGTGAGACAGATTTGTTTGTCAAGTCTTCGACTTTGGGTCATAGCAACTCTTGGTTGTGGGTGAGATCAGCTAAGGGAATCAAGTGCGTAGTATCCTGCTGGGATCAGAGACGTAAGGAGCGCAACTATACCTCGAATCAGTGTGAGATTGATTAGGGTTCAACTACAATCTAGTCCGAAGTTCATTGGTAGTAGGCTAGTGTCTGTAGCGGCTTAATACAGTGTGGTGTTCAAAGCTGGACTAGGTCCCGAGGTTTTTCTGCATTTTCGGTTTTCCTCGTTAACAAATTTCTGGTGTCTGTCTTATTTCTTTGCCGCATTATATTTTGTTATATAATAGAAATATCACAGGTTGTGCGTTAAGATCAATCAATTAGATAATCCAACCTTTGGTTGTTGACATAAATTGATTGACACTTGAACATTGGTCTTTGGTACCGTTCAAGTTATTTCTCTTATATTCAATCGGGCTCGCAAATTCCTATTTGCTGATTGCAGATTGAATTGAGGAATTGAGATATAAACTCTTTGATATACTTTTCTCTAGATTGAGTCTGACTGTCTAGTTGATTCTCTTGAAAGTATATTGGAGTTTGTCTATTCAGATTGCCAAACGAAATATTGGGTGTGGTTGTTAGACCCCCGCTGTAATACCCGCGTTCTTTTTCTTAAAATATTAGGGTGCGATCCCAATTCATTTGAATTGGAAGACTGGAAGTAGCGCAATGTGGTGCGTGAAATCTAGTAATCGTTGTGTTTCGGTTGAGAAACACTTGGATTTTGCCTAAGAAATTATAGTTCTCTTTGTGTGAGCCTGCCCATAGCGTGTTTACGGATTCTAATAGAGTTTTTTATACTAGAATTTGCGACAAAGTGACACTCACAAGTTGATGTGTCGATTTTTCATCAAAACATGGGCATTTTGGTCATTTGAGCTTCCATGATAAGATTTACACCTAAATTCGATTAAATTCAGGTCTTTCTCTTTTACTTATTTCTCTTTCTCCTTCAACAAAAACAAAAGAAAATTTCATCACAAAACTTAGAGTTTGAAGCTTGATTTAAAATCTTTTGGTCCTTAATTCGATGTGGTTGCTTTGGAAGCTTCAACTACACAAAAGATAGGGAAAAAACTTCTTTGAAACTGATTTGATTTGAATTTCATTACTTTGATTCTCTGATTTCATATTTAATTGAATTCAATCTTATTCATACTCTTATGAAACTCTATGTGAAGAATTTGTGATGTTTAAAATGAACTCATGCTTGTTCTTATTGATTTTAAAATTAGGGTTCATGAAAAGTTAGGGATTTCTTCTAATCTGATGTTTGAACTTTATTAATTCTAAAAATTAGCCATGGGTACTTGTAATTTATTGGGTTTGATCTCTATTTCTTCTTGAAACTCCGTTTTGAGCAATTCAAGGATTTCTGAAATATTTTTATGTCCTGTTTTAGGGATTAATTCTCACCAAGTTCCATCAATTATTGTTTTTGTTTATATTTTTCATATAAAAGATGGTTTTCTCTTCTTTAAATCTAGCCAAGAATCAATGGATTCCGATAATTAATGAAGTCTGGGTGAATTTTTGAGTATAGACTTCCAAAACTGTAATCTCTGAAGAACCTTGTCACTATCCTGTTTATTTGAGACTTTTCAGATCCGATTTATACCTGATTTCTTCTGGTTATGATTTTTATTTAAAAGAGGAGTATCTCAGCTTTCTAACAAGACCAAGTTTGCTAAATTCCATTGTGTAATGAATTTTATACGGATTTTTGATCGCAGACTACCAAGACTGAGTTTTCTGAAGGACTGCACATATGTCCTGTTTGTTTGAGATGTAAACACAGATATGTACCCCATTAACCTTGTTTATCATTTTTATGTCAAAGCAGGGGTTTCTTAGCTTTCAAACGGTACCAAATTCACTGAATTTCGTTTTGTAATGAATTTTGCACGAATTTTTGAATATAGATTGCCGAAACTGCATTTTCTGAAAAACGTAAGTTCTGTCCAGTATTATTGAGTTACTTTTACACATCTATAAAACTCATTAATTTTTCCTAGCATTTTTACATGAAATATTATCTTTTACTCTTTAAAATGAGCTAAGAAACACTCGATTTCATTGAGTAAGAGTTCTACATGGTTTTTCGAAAACAGGTTAGGCGAGCCGAAGTTTCTGAAAATTATGCACTTGTTTTAAACTATGTTCCCCTTGTTATTGGAGTTAATGAATTCCTTATATTTTCTAGAGATTTTTGTATTAATGGAGGTCTTTTATAGTTTCTAAAATGTTGGATTTTGTTGAGTTCTGACTTGAAAAGAAGCCCATGGTAATTTCTTAAAGTAAGTGGTTTAAAACGAACTTTTCGTGCTAACTCTTTGGTTTGAATGAAGTTATTGATTCTGAGCTTATGCCCAGCTCTAGGATTTAATACTTAAATTTATTTAAGATCGTGTTTTATGCGGAAAAGCTAAGGTAAGTTGATTTCATGGTTTATGAATCAATATTTTGTTGATGATTTGTTCGATACTCGTATTTAACGATGTTTGCGAACTATTTGTGAACTGCGTTGAGCATCCTCTTGATTACGAACCCTACTTCTGAGTTTGTCGGTACCACAAGGGGCAATGCATATTAATGGTGACCTGCGGAAGATCGTCCGGGACGATAGGGTAGTTTTCTGATAAACTTCGACAATTGGTTATTCGGACCCTTACAGTAGATTATTGCGAACTCACTGGTTTAAGATGATTTCGATTGTGTATTGGCTTACAAGGCCTTTGATACTTCGATATGGACGTGCTCAACAACTTAACGCACTGTTTATGCATTACTCGATTCGATATCTTATCGTTATTTTTATTTGGGCATTGTTTATACTCGTATTATCGTATCGTTAACTCTCTACTGGGCTGTGGCTCACCCTTTTGTTTTGTTTTGTTTTCCACAGAGTTTAAGGTCGGTTTGAGGTAGTAAGCTTGCTTAAGCTTGGTGCATTGAGCTTTTGGGTCAAAGTGAGTACATCACTTTGTGTTCATGTATATTCATGTGTATCTGGGTTAGCTTATGAAAAAGGATATTGTATTTCCTATTGCTTTAGTTTGTGAAAACTGATACTATCGTTTCTTATCGAAGTTGTTGTTTGTAAATAGAGTATTATTATTAGTAAGTGTGGGTCATGTTTAAATGGTTTCATGTCTCATATCTTGTATTCCACATTTTTTGGCTAACTGGTTTATGTAACTGAAACTTCTTTTGTTATGTTTAATAATAGCATGACTTTTAATCTTGTTTACAAAATGGTTTTCAATCCGTGCATCTCAAATGGAAGATCGGAGAATTTGGTACTTGTCAGTTGACCGAACTCCACGGCCGATTGGAAGGGAAAAATTTTCCGGGCCGTCACACCCGCTTTTTCACTATCCAGATGATTCCCCTCTAGTTTTTCGTAGTTACCCGCATCAACAATCAAAATTAGTCATATAGTTGAATCACATATGTCTGGTAACATTAATACTGCGATGTTAAAAAATCCAGGATAGTGCCAACAGTTGATATTAGTTTTTTTTTAGATTAAACATCTGTATAGGATCATAATATAAACTTTGGTAGATGTTTTAGCTAGCACTATAAATATTCATTATGGAGATACTTGTGGCTTAACTGTTTGTTATTCTTTATTTGAAGACTTTATTACGAAAAGTTTTCCATATACGTACCAGAGTATAGTATTACATTCTACATATTTTTCCAGAGTATGGTAATACATTCTACATATTCTTCCCAACCCAAGTAAATTCCATCTCGACCTGCATGGTTAAACCACTATTTATCAATTCATGACAACTATTTGTCCATTCATGGAGAATCCCTTAACACTTTTATTCTCAGACTATCCCAAATAGTATCGGGTTTGATTTTGACGATACGTTCCCTTACAAAACTCTACATATATGCTAAAAATGGGTGCATTCCAAAATACTAAACCTCACAATCTTCCATTCAATGATTAAAAATTGATTTTCATCGGCTCATTTTCAAAATAGTAGATGGTGGTATTATATGTCTCGGGATATGCTTATTATACGTCTTAATGTTGGTTTGTTTTTATTCACACAAATAGCGTCCAAAGTGTAAACATATCCTCACTCTTTATATTATTTTCCTTGATAAAAGTGTAAACGGATCCTCACACTTCATCTATAATTTATCCGGGACTGGGACAAAATCTATATCGGAATCTTCATCAATGATATTTCTAACGACGAAACTTTTATCATAAGTTTTAAGTGATTTGAGCAAATCACTCCAATTATGAGAGCATTTCTTTACGAATAAGAAAAACAAACAAAATGGTCGGATTTATTTCCGCGAAAAACCATTATTCTACCGATTTGATCGGTTCTTATTCATGCTTATATTCATCATATTGCGTTTATCTTCTTTTTCACTTATCGAATTT
The DNA here is from genome assembly GCA_023531295.1 of Papaver armeniacum. Classification (NCBI taxonomy): domain Eukaryota; kingdom Viridiplantae; phylum Streptophyta; class Magnoliopsida; order Ranunculales; family Papaveraceae; genus Papaver; species Papaver armeniacum. The sequence continues at coordinate 547,095 of JAJJWW010012994.1, forward strand.
CTCGGTATTGCACTTGTATGGTATGTTCACGTACGTTTTTTATATTCTCTAGCTTTCGATTTTAAACCCAATATAATCTTGAACTTCCGCTGATGATGAAAAGATTTCCTCGTTTCAAAATAAATAAGTAAATAAATAATATTTATGCTTTTACTGAAAGTGTGGCGGTTATGATAGAAAAACTTGACCTAAACCGAAATTAAAACAAGTCTTTCTATATGTATAAATTTTGGACCAGTATGCACTTAATTAAGATAGATTAAGAATCTTAGATGGTGCCAACCTAATCATTCTCCTCATCAATTAAAAATGGAACTAAAAGCAAAAAAGAGCACTGATGCAAAAAGAAAAAGAAAAGAAAGACCAATGAATGAGTATACTATAATGGTAATGGGTTTAAACATGCTTATTATTAAGTACATAATCTAACAGTGAAAAACAATCCAAAAGTAAACCAAATAAAGCAAGCACTGTGAGACGTTGAGCAGGAGCTCGTATACATTAAAGAAGAAAAAACACTTGGGGTGCCTTGATACGAAAAGACAAGCAACTCCACTGTTTTTAATGGTATATTCTCGTGATATAGTATCAAATTGGCCCTACCCTAGTACAAAGATCCACGGAGAGTTACGAGTCATGTGACCTAGGTGAGGTGACGACTGATGTTTGATGGGAGTGAGTGAGTGGAATTAATATCATCTTCAACATATCACAAATGGTCCCTCATATTTACGGTTTCCACATTTATTTGGTTGGTGGAAAATGCCATATGATGTGATATTATGCTGAACCATAGGTACATTTGTTCACCAGTTGCTTTAAAAATCTGACACTTTCCCTTAGACCATTTTTTACTGTTGTCTTGATCTTAGTCAAGATTCTATAAGGATAGACAGTAAGAGCATGCCTCATGGTTCAAAACATATCTCCCAGTCGGTTCTGCCTTAAACTCATTGACAATGGGTGTCACGCTCTATTCACATCATCCTATATTTCAGAGATTTTTTTCTCTGGCATTAAAAATGTAACACTCCCCTCGAAAGATTATGTTATTTTACGTTTTCCATTTTTTAATCAAGTAAAAAAAAAACGTTTTTGGTTTTTTAAAGATTTCGATTCAGCTCTGGTGCAGGGAAGTAGGAACTGCGTGCACACTAGCAAAGTTGTTAGGCCTAGCTGAGCTCCTATAAGACAGGCGGACCTAAAGTGACCTACCACTCATTTTAACAAAAGACATCATCGATCGAAACAAAAATAAAAATCAAGGCCTATACCCATTGAGATCCACCCCCACATGTCATTAAAATAACGAAATCTAACTCCCCCAATAAAATCAGCTGCTTATACCCTCCTCCTCCACTTCTCTTCCTCACTCTCTCCTCTGCAACAACAATGGAGGCACTTACATTTGTTCCATCACACGTGCCTCTGCAACATTCATCATCTCATTCCTTCAGCAAATCAAATTTGGTGGTGAAGAAGAAGAAGGGTCATTGTCATTTTTCTGTGATTTCTTCTAGTACTACTAATAGAACTGTTGAGGTATCTGAGAAACCCTCATCAACTGTTAGTACTAGTCATGAAAACCCATTAAAGAAATCATCTTTATCTTCTTCTTCTGTGTCTCCATTGATGAAGGTATCACCAGAATCATTACAATATGAAAGTGGGTTTCTTGGGAGTGTACCATCAAAACAAGGGATTGATGAGTTATTAGGAGAAGATATTCCAGATTCTATGAGTTATTTGACTAATATACTTTCATCTAAAGTTTATGATGTTGCTATTGAATCACCATTGCAATATGCTAAGAAACTGTCTGAAAGAATTGGTGTTAATGTCTGGCTGAAAAGAGAAGATCTTCAACCTGTAAGTTTTTTTTTCTTAATTTCTGCTTGAAATCAATTTTGCAAATGTGGGTTTTGATTTGTTTGAGGATTTGGTTAAAGGGGGATTTATTTCTCTCTCTCTCTTTTTTTTTTTTTTTTTTTTTTTTTTTTTTTTGGTGTTGTAGGTGTTTTCATTTAAGCTTAGAGGAGCTTACAATATGATGGCAAAGCTCTCAGAGGATCAATTGGCTCGTGGTGTGATTTGTTCGTCTGCGGGGAATCATGCTCAAGGTGTTGCATTGGCTGCTCAAAGATTAGGTTGTGATGCTGTGATTGTCATGCCGGTGACAACACCGGAAATTAAGGTTCAAGTTCAATCCCTTGTACTATTTAAGATTTGTTAATTTGATTGACTAGTGATTTAGTCCATTGATGGAGATGTATAGACGACTGTTGTCTGTTGCTATTGGTTTAAATGTGGTTGTGGGTGAAGGCGTAGTTTTCGTACAATTATGTTAGTTTTCATAACAAGTTGAAAGCTCTCATGCTTGTAATTCCCTGAATGGCTAACTTCATTATCTAAAGTTGTGTGTTTTTGTTCTTCAGTGGAAATCTGTCAAGAGGTTAGGTGCCAAAGTTGTCCTTGTTGGTGACTCGTATGATGAAGCGCAAGCATACGCTAAACAACAAGGTGAACAAGAAGGGCGTACATTCATACCACCCTTTGATAATCCTGATGTCATTATGGGACAAGGGACAGTTGGGATGGAGATTGTGCGTCAAAGCTAAGAACCATTGCATGCAATTTTCGTACCTGTCGGTGGTGGTGGCCTAATTGCTGGAATTGCCGTTTATGTAGAGATGGTTTGTCCTGAGGTTAGTCAGTCACTTAGCAGCGTGTTTTCTCGTTATTTGCTTTATTGCAATAGAATCCTAAACTTGTTTCTAGAACAATGTTTACCATGACTTTGGTTTTGTAAGTTTACCTGAACGTGTATTTACATTTGTTCTGAATACACTTATATTAGCACTACTGCTATTCTTAAAGAGGCTAGCATTTTGAGTATGATCCTCAATTTGGGAATCTCCAATTGGACTCATTGGCTATTCCCTGTTTTTGCAGGTTGTAATGTCGTTATGAAACGATTGTGCAGCATGTATCTAATTGCTGTGACTAGTTCAGTGTTCATTCGGATTCAACACTACTAGAACTTAGGATTTTCAATATTATGGAACATTGAAGATGAATAACTTTTTATGTTTTCTGCACAGGTTAAGATCATTGGGGTGGAACCCTCTGATGCAAATGCAATGGCTTTGTCTTTACACCATGGGGAGAGAATCATGCTGGACCAAGTTGGTGGTTTTGCAGATGGTGTAGCTGTAAAAGTTGTCGGAGAAGAAACATTCCGCTTATGCAGGGAGTTAATAGATGGAGTGGTTCTTGTTAGCCGTGATGCAATTTGTGCATCAATAAAGGTAGGTCTGTTTTTGTATTCTTCTTCCTACAACTTCTTCCTTTCTTTTCATCTCTTTAGCCCCTAGACATGGGAAGTACAATATCTGGTTTCAACCTATTATGACATTCAGATTATTGTAGGATATGTTTGAAGAGAAAAGGAGTATTCTGGAACCAGCCGGAGCTCTTGCCCTTGCTGGAGCAGAAGCGTACTGCAAATACTATGGCCTCAAGGGTGAAAACGTTGTTGCAGTAACCAGTGGGGCTAACATGAATTTTGATAGACTGCGATTGGTAACTGAACTTGCTGATGTTGGTAGGAAACGTGAGGCTGTCCTTGCAACTTATATGCTAGAGGAGCCTGGAAGCTTCAAACAATTTTGTGAACTGGTACAGTCAACCATAATGCCTTATCTTTTTCCATTTAAAAGCTTTTCTGTTTCATACCACTCTTCCATCTCAACATGATTCTTGTGTTCTCAGATAGGCCCAATGAATATCACCGAATTCAAATACAGATACGATACCAGTAAAAACGAGGCTCTCGTTCTGTACAGGCAAGTACTTCTCGATTTACATGAAGCAAGAAAGATTGCAATAAGTTATCTTCAATCAATGCCAGATAACCTTATTGCCCCGTGTTTCGCTTTTCATATGTTGAATGATGGCCATTTTGCAGTGTTGGTCTTCATACAGTTTCTGAGCTGACAGCAATGGTGAACCGGATGGAATCATGTCAACTTCGAACCATTAACCTCACAACTAATGACTTGGTGAAAGATCATCTACGACATCTGGTAACCTCTTAACATGTTCAGTCCCCTTGTAATTCATTAATGCGTACCAAATCGGTGCATCAACATAATAATATAAGTTCCAAAGTTTCACAGCACATCTGATGACAGTAAATCAGTATAATATCTTTCTAAAGAAGATGCAAAAAAAAAAAAGTCCAGCTAGATTGTCTTGGATATGTGTTACTCTCAATCCATGTCTTTTTTGAGCCTTGAATGTGCACCACTGTGTTCTCTGAGATGCCTATTATAGTATTATTTAATTATTGCTCCCTTGAATATTCTTGCTGGTAAATGATGTTTTTACAGTGCTGCTATTTCAAGAATATGATTCAATTTCGTTTTTGTATTTCTGGCAGATGGGTGGTAGATCAAATGTTCAAGATGAGCTAATTTGTCGATTTGTCTTCCCAGAGAGACCCGGTGCTCTGGTGAAATTTCTTGATACCTTCAGCCCACGTTGGAACATTAGTTTGTTCCATTACCGTGCACAGGTCTGCATCTGAAAACCTCATTAACTGCTCTTCCCAAGTGCATCTGTTTTCATAAGCGAAGCACTAACCCCCTCAATAGTTGGAGACCATGAACTAGATAATTGTCTTGTTTACGTTGAAGCATAATACATTGTCTGATCCTGACTTCCTCGTCTTTGTTGCTCTGTTCTCTTTTTCACCAGGGTGAGACTGGTGCCAATGTTTTGGTTGGCATTCAAGTTCCAAGTTCTGAGATGTATGAATTCCGGGTGTGTGTTGATAATCTTGGTTACGAGTACACGGATGAAATGAGCAATGCTGCATTTAGGCTTTTGATGCAGTGAACAGATTTGCGCGTTATTACATATATAATGCTCTTGAACTGATTAGCTCAGCATCCTATGCCAGTTAGGTTTCACTCAAAGCTATTTATCAGTTCATAAAAAGGGAATGCAGTGTTTTTTATTTGCATCCCATGTTTTTCTCCTGTCTTAGCCGTATTTGTATTTGCAGGTGTTGTCTAATATAATGAATTAGCTAGGTTTCATCCCTTCAGCTGTAACTGACTCTTGTCATATAACCGATTATCTATTATATGTGTAACCGGGAACTCTTTCTCGTGATTTGTACTTCAACTGCAAATTCAATTGGCAAGAGTTCCATTTTGGATTATGGCTTTAACTTGTTCATTTTCTTCCCCGCACGATACTTGTTTGGCTGCGACTATCAGAAGGAAGAATTTAAATACACTAGCATTAACTTCCTGAATTCCCACCAAACATAAAGATGCAACTCCTGGCACAAACAAATATTTCTGACTGTAAAGTTGTAGCCTTAAGAACTGGGAATACTTCTCTTTCCAGGTAAACTGAACATACTTTCATAAACAAAAGATTTCAAACTAATCTCCCCCACTTCCAAGAAAACTCAACCATGGGAAGCAAAGTGCGTAAGGTGTTGTTCCCTTCTGCTATACCAGTTCTCTTTTGCTGCTTTTAACCCAAGATCAACAGACAATCTAACCATGCAATTAATCAAGAATCATAAACAAAAATTACTAATAACTTGAAGCAAACTAACAATCAAAATAACAACTGTGCATGTATATACTAATAAGCAAGTAGATGTCTGGGTACACAAAAGATTGCAGCAAATCTGCTTAAATCAGCAGTTCCACTAGTATCAAGAAAATACTAAAACGTAAAAACATCTGTGTACTGCAGAGTCGGTACTAGTTTTATCATTGTGGCTGCATAGCAAGCAGGAACTACAATTTCTCATGCAAAAATCACCAACTCCGGGTCTCCAACCTGCTAAATACCCTGACCTTCCGTGCTGGATGAAAAAGCCCTTGTAAACAGAAAGGTGAGAACTGCAGATTTTATGTGAAAAGTCATTAGTACTTCAACGATGACAAGGTATTAAGAACAAAGAAGTACAAAATCTTTAAACACAAAACAAATAATATTAATATGTTTCTGATCCATCCTCCTGGAAACTAAAGAATGAATTACATGGAGAACAACTTCCATCTACAGGATGAAGAAAAACTCCAAACTTGGGACCAAAAGAATGGAGGAGTTGTGTCACAGTGTGACAAGTAACTTGGCTGCTCTCAGTACTTAGTTAGGTGCCTTTATTCTTTTTCTGTTGTTAGTTATTGGTGTAGCTGTGCCAGTTGGATTTGAGACACGTGTTGCTCATCCATTGCTGGCCGAGTAGGGTTAATCATTGGGTATTTATGCTGTAAGAAAACCCTAATTCGCATTATCTGGAAATTAATGAAAACAACAACTATTTGGCTGCGCATATTTGCACAGATCTTGGTCTGAATCTTCGATTCAGAAGGTGTTCATCACCATTTATCCCCTCATTTCTTCGATCAACTATTTATCCACCAATTATTTTTTTTACAATGACCCTTAAAGCAGTTGAAGAAGAAGTAACCCAATTGAAAGCTTCGCAATCTAAACTTCAAGCAGATTTCAATACCCTATCATCTGAATTCTCTACTAAGTTTGATACTCTAGCAACCAACCTTAACAGCACAATACAAGAGAACATTCGAAATCTAGTGAGATTATTCAGCCGACCTTACAACACTCAGCATCAAACCCATCCTGAAGATCCAACTGGTTCTCAAAATCATGATACATAGGAGCAGGATTTTGCTTATCATCGTCAACACATCCCTTCTCATCGAATTCCTAAGCTCGATTTCCCTAGATTTGATGGTGCTTATCCTCGCGGTTGGATCCAAAAAGCTGAGAGATACTTTCAACTACATGAGTCATGACATTGAAGAACACAAAAAGGTGGATATCGCTGCAATCTACTTTGGGGGTAAGGCTGAGAAGTGGTTTTTAAATTTCCAAGTTAATAGACATAGAATTACTTGAATTGATTTAGCTAAAGGCATATGTGCTAGATTTGAAAATCCCGTGGATGAAACTTTTGTGGGGAGTTTTAATAAACTAGTTCAAACCACCATAGTAGATGATTATTATGAGGAATTTGAATCCCTCAAAGCATTAATGCTTGATATGAACCAATCTCTTACTAAATCCTACTTCGTTATGAGCTTTCTTAGTGGCCTCCAAGATTGATCTAAGATCCGGTTATCACCAAATCAGAATCCATGATTTGGATATATTCAAAACAACATTTAGAACTCATCAAGGTCACTATGAGTTTAAAGTCATGCCATTTGGTCTAACCAATGCACCTGCTACATTCCAAGATTTAATGAATGAAATTTTTCAACCATACTTGAGGAAATTTGTGTTGGTCTTCTTTGATGATATACTGATTTACAGCTCTAGCATAATTGAACATTTGGAACATCTAAAGATTGTCTTCTCCTTACTCAGACAACATCAACTATTTGCTAAGATGTCTAAATGCAGTTTTGGGCAATCCTTATTAGAATATATGGGTCACATCATCATAGCTGATGGAGTTAGTGCTGATCCTGCCAAGATTGAATGCATGAAAAATTGGCCACTGCCTAAGAATATAAAGGAACTTAGAGGATTCCTTGGCCTCACAGGCTATTATAGAAAGTTTGTCCAGGGTTACAACTCAATCAGCAGACCTCTCACTGCATTGCTTAAGAAGAATGCATTTAATTGGAGCTCAGCTGCTACTACTGCTTTTGAACATCTCAAGACTGCTATGTGCAACACTCCTGTCATGGCTCTCCCTGACTTTACAAAACCTTTTGTAGTTGAAAGTGATGCTAGTGACTCTTGTATTGGTGCAGTTCTACTTCAAGAAGGCAAGCATATTGCTTATTATAGTAAGCCCTTGGATCCAAGAGCAACATCTCTATCAACTTATGAAAAGGATTTTCTGGCCATAATTATGGCTGTTCAGAGATGGAGGCATTACTTACAAGGGTCAAGATTCACCATCAGAACTGACCATCAAAGCCTCAAATACTTCCTAGAGCAAAAGCTTACAACATCATTCCAGCAAAAATGGTTGATTAAATTATTGGGTTTTAACTATGACATTCAGTACAAGAAAGGAAGTGAGAACATGGTGGTCGATACTCTCTCAAGAAGTCCAATAGAGACCGCACTTGCAATTCCTTGTTAATCTCTACACCAAACTGGGTTGAAGATGTCACTGATAGCTACATCAATGACCCTCATGCCAACCAATTAACTTATCTCTGCCCTTCTCCTCAACCCTCTCAGCATTCCTAATTATACTTATGAGAATAGTATCTTAAGATACAAGCACAAGTTATACATTGGTATTGGAAGAAATACCAAACACACACTCTTAACTTCTCTACATGCTTCTGCCATTGGGGGCCATTCTGGCATTCAAGCAACTTCTGTGAGGGCTAGAAGTCATTTTTACTGGAAGGGTATGCACAAAGATATGGTGATGTTTGTCTCTCACTGTGATATCTGTCAAAGAAACAAAGGTGATACCACAAATTCTGCAGGTCTTCTCCAGCCTCTTCCTATACCTAATCAACCATGGCAGCAACAAGAAGAGTGTCATACTTGTCATTGTAGACAGGCTGACTAAATTTGCTCATTTCTTAGCTCTGTCTCATCCATACACAGCTGCCTCAGTTGCTCATGCATTTCTTTCTCAAGTGTTCAAACTTCATGGCTTGCCTTCCTCCATAGTGTCAGATAGAGACAAGGTCTTCACCAACAACTTTTGGTAGGATCTCTTTAAAGCTTTGGGTACCACTCTGAACTTAAGCATTGCATACCATCCTCAAACAGATGGCCAAACTGAAAGAGTCAATGCATGCTTGGAAACCTACTTGAGATGTCTCAATGGACATAAACCCAGCAAATGGAGCCAGTGGTTAGCTCTAGCAGAATGTTGGTACAATACAAGCTTTCACACTAGTCTGAAAATGTATCCATTCCAAGCACTCTATGGGTATGTACCTCCCCACTTAGCATTCCCTACCACTGCTACAACTTCAGTAGATGCTGTTGAGACTTATTTAAAAGAAAAAAATTGTCTACTTGATGTTCTCAAAGAATCACTTCACTTAGCTCAAGAGAGAATGAAGCTCTATGCTGACAAGTCACGCAAAGATAGAAGCTTTGAGGTGGGAGATTTGGTATACCTTAAGCTGCAACCCTATAGGCAAGCATCTGTATCTCTCAGGAAGAACTTCAAACTGTCTTCTAAGTTATATGGTCCCTTCACTGTTATACAGAAAGTTGGTAATGTGGCTTACAAGTTGCAGCTGCCCTCTCATGCACGCATCCACCCAGTTTTTCATGTATCCCAGTTGAAGAAGCACATTGGCCTCAAGCACACTCCATCCCCAAACTTGCTAGTGGTCGATCATGAAGGTCAAATTATGATGCTACCTGAGAAAATTCTTCGCACCAGAACCATTCTACAAGGCCGCAGATTAATGAGACAAATACTCTTACAGTAGACTAATTCGTCACCTGAGAACGCTACATAGGAGGATTTGTCTAACATAAAGGCTCATTACCCAAAGTTTATCCTTGAGGACAAGGATAATGTTCTGGGAGAGGCAATGTCACAGTGTGACAAGTAACTTGGCTGCTCTCAGTACTTAGTTAGGTGCCTTTATTCTTTTTCTGTTGTTAGTTATTGGTGTAGCTGTGCTCGTTGGATTTGAGACACGTGTTGCTCATCCATTGCTGGCCGAGTAGGGTTAATCATTGGGTATATATGCTGTAAGAAAACCCTAATTCGCATTATCTGAAAATTAATGAAAACAACAACTATCTGGCTGTGCATATTTGCATAGATCTTGGTCTGACTCTTCGATTCAGAAGGTGTTCATCACCATTTATCCCCTCATTTCTTCGATCTGCTTGTTTAACCGTTGTTCATTCACAACAAGTTGTAGTTTGTAACACTGAGATTCTAAGTATAGGCCAATGATCGTGATTCTAATACATTGAGATGTAATGAAGACTTCAACTTAGGAAACTCATAGCCCTTTTATTTAATCCATAATAAGATGATTCTATATGCATAAAGCGGTTATTCACCGATTGAATAAACAAGAGTTTAGTGGCAAGAACTTAAGGGAGGGGGGAGTGTTCTGATTACTTAATTAGAGATAGGTATATACAGGAAGGATACATAAATGTTGTGAATATTTATCAGAAACATCATATGAAGGTGGATTAGAAGATGGGACCTTCAAATGGACAAGATTCTTGGAGCATCACAGGTAAATTTTAAAAAGCTCTTTTAACCTTAATAAGAAAGTATTTATGTAGTTCTCCAAAATGATAACTCAAACTAATAATCTATATGAGATCCAGAACTATTTTTGTAATAATCCGATTATAACTACTCGAGGATTAAATGACAAACCTTGAAGATCGAAGCCGATGTCGGTTTCCACCAGCTTTGCAATCCTAGCTGTTTCGTCCAGAGAAGTTTGAGCTAGAAGTTGGAAGCAAACATGGCCCACAACTCCGAGCCGGGATGAGTCCCACAATGTAATTCAAGGTCTATAAAATCAAAAGCAGCTTTAACCATTGCCACCACAGCTTTTCTAAAGGCACCAGATTCCTCGACCGCATTTGGAGTAAACTTAGAAACAATGGTGTATCCAACCCGATTATAAGCTTCATATTCAAACTTGTTAACAATAGCCACCCCTTGGTATATCTTGGTAGCTTTCTCAATTGACACTAGTTCTGCTGCCCTACTACGACTTTCAGATACGTAAACTTTGCAACAACCAAGCATCAACTTCAACATTCCTCTTGTTTCTAACTCCACGAACTATAGAAAATAACACAAAGGTATTAACAAGAAAAATTCAGGATAATAATTCTTTAAATTCACATTTCAGTCCAAGTAAAAGTTAAATATAAGTTGCTATTTCACAGACCACAATGTATAATGAAAAAATAAACTGTGTAATAGCATTGACATCAATTACTACAAACAACATAAACTGGTAGATTAAATTCATAATTCTTGATCACATAAGGACTAATCCATGAACACACACAAATTCAATAAGTGAAGAAAGAAATCAATGCCAAATTATGAAAAAAAATCTACAGGTAAGGTAAATTAAGAAGCCAAATTATACCATATATGAGAAAGGGATAATCTCCTCCTCAAAATTTAAGGCTCTCTATGCGCTCCGATTTCATACCCAATGTAGCTGCAATAACTTTAAATTTCAATCTCATCTTTTGAACATTGTTATTCTTGATTAACTCATTTAACTGTTTAATATTTTTTTGAATCCTATATGAAAAACAATTAGGTTCAATATTAAGAGTTGAGTTCCAAACATCTAAACAACCTTGAATATGCCCTAATTCTGCTCCATCTTTGAACCCTGATTCTCCCTTTACTGAAATCAGAATATCTTTATATCATGCGTTAATTCTTTCCTGGCGATGTGTATCATCTAAAAAGTTTACTGGATCCAAATCATCGTATTTTGGAGAGTAATTAGATAGAGATTCCATGATTTTGTGGTGGAGATTTGGAAAGAGTGATGAAGGGAAGAGGTTTTACACGTCGACTTCAAGTTAGACGCCACTGGGTTCAACTTAGAGCAGGTTTTAGCACCCATAGGACTTAGCCTTACAGACATGACATATTTATACACAGACGAGGAAGAGACTCGGTCAACATGACTGCCCCTTAACCAAGACCAAACTATGATTATCACTGTCACACATGTAACTGCCACGTATCACATTGTATTGAAAGCCAAAGGCATCTAAAACAGAGACATTGAGCTTGTCCTATGCCTGCTCTGATACCAATTGAAAATGCGGGGGTACAACAACCACACCCAACAATTCGTTTCGCAATCTGAGAGGACTTACTCCAATATACTAGACAATAAGACTCAATCTAGAGCAAAGTATATACAAGAGTTTATATCTCTATCTCTCAATTCAATCTGCAATCAGCAAATAGAAATTTGCGAGCCCGATTGAATATAAGAGAAATAACTTGAATGGTACCCAAAAACAATGTTCAAGGATCAATCAATTTCAATCAACAACCAAAGGTTGGATTTCCTAATTGATCGATACAACGCACAACCTGTGATATTTCAATTATATAACAAAATATAATGCAGATAAGAAATAACACAGACACCAGAATTTTGTTAACCGCAAATGCAGAAAAACCCCGGGACCTAGTCCAGCTTTGAACACCACACTGTATTAAGCCGCTACAGACACTAGCCTACTACCAATGAACTTCGGATTGGACTGTAGTTGAACCTTAATCAATCTCACACTGATTCAAGGTACAGTTGCATTCCTTACGTCTCTGATCCCAGCAGAATACTACACACTTGATTCCCTTAGCTGATCTCACCCACAACCAAGAGTTGCTACGACCCAAAGTCGAAGACTTGATAAACAAATCGGTCTCACACAGAAAAGTCTATTGAAATAGATAAATCTGTCTCCCACAGAAATACCTATGAGTTTTTGTTCCGTCTTTTGATAAATCAAGGTGAGCAGGAACCAATTGATAAACCGCTCTTATATTCCCGAAGGACAGCCTAGTATTATCAATCACCTCACAATAATCTTAATCGACTAGCGAAACAAGATATTGTGGAATCACAAACGATGAGACGAAGGTGTTTGTGATTACTTTTCTATCTTGCCTATCGGAGAAATTAATCTCGAGCCAATTTTACAATTGTACTCAACACGATAGAAACAACAAGATCAGATCACGAAACTACAGAGAAAATGGTTGGGTCTGGCTTCACAATCCCAATGAAGTCTTTAAGTCGTTAACCTACAGGGTCTCGAGAGAAACCTAAGGTTAAAGGAGAATTGACTCTAGCTATGCAACTAGTAACATACAAAAGTGTGGGGATTAGGTTTGCCAGTTGCTAGAGTTCTCCTTTATATTTCAAATCAGGGTTTGCAATCTAAGTTACCTTGGTAACAAAGCATTCAATATTCACCGTTAGATGAAAAACCTGATTCAACCAAGATAATATCTTTCAACTAACTTAGCTTGTTACACACAAATAAAATGTACCCTCATTTAGGTTTATGTAACCGTACCTAAACGTGTACACCATGTTGGTTCAATAATAGTTAACCAAAGTTAGCCATATGATCACTCTTATATCAACCTTGTTCATCTTAATTCCTAACTAGTTCAAATGACTCAAATGAAACTAGTTAAAGAGTTTTCCAATTGCTATATTCTCATAGACGTATACAAGAACACAATTGAAGCAAAATCGGTTTGATTCACTTGAATCAATTCATGAACATTATAGCCACGGTTTGCAAAGATTGCATTCCTTATTATATAAATGTTTATGTACACAACCGATTTTAGAACTTTAACCTTCAAGTATGCAAACAGGTACACATACTTGAAATACCCGGACTAAAATTGGGTTTCGCCAGTACGCAAACGGGTACGCGAAATTCCAATCCCAGCAGAAATATTCGGACATGAACCTTACGTCAGTATGCGAACATGTACGCATACTTAGGTTCTCGAATTTCTCAAGCCAACAGGTACGCGTACGTGTACGCATACTATGGTTCTCGGACATGGATTACATATGTGCAAGAGTACACAATATGACATATCTAATAATGGTTAAGTGTTCTAAACTCTTATTTCAATCATTGAGACTTTCTTAGAGGATGACAATAGCCGTTTTCACACACTATTAGCATCAAAGCAATTTTCAAGTTATTGAAATAATCATAACGAAACATTCCAAGTCTACATCAAATGGTTGTATCACACAAACCATATAAGATGTTACTCGGAAATTTTCACATGATCATCTTTTGACTTGCGTCAAGAATATAAGATGAACTTGATTGAAGAGAAAGCTTGCCAACACATATTCCGAGAAATATGTAAGCGAGTTAAACTTCATTTCGAAATCTCAAATGTGTATATTAGAAAACTATATCGTAATACGACTTATGTCTCAATATAAGAGATAGAGTATAAATATAATTTCCAAGTGATAGATGAGTTTAGTCTCCACATACCTTTTGTTGATGAAGTTCCACAAGCTCTCCTTAGTAGTTCTTCGTCTTCAAATGATGAACGCCGTGAAGTCTAACGCTCAACTACACAATCTATTTCCTAGTCTGAGACATCTATAAGTAGACTAGAAATAAAGACTTATAGTTTTGATCACTAACATTGACAAACATGCTTGAATAGCAACGCATGCGAGTTCGACCGAGCAGTGCTCTAACACTATGGACAGAAGTGTTATCTCTGATAAACGCATCACCAGAGATAAAGTTTTTGTTTCGGTAAAATCTATTAAAGAGAAAGACTTGTCAATCTCATATATAGATGAACATTCTGTTCCTACGAAAAAGACAAGTATTGATATGTGTTACCCTGTTTTTCCTTCTAACGAACATTTGAAGAAAAAGGAAGCAAACCTTGAGAGAGTGCAGCGATTCTAATTTTTTTTAGAATTCGAGCAGTTGAAATCAACAGGCTGAAACACAAGGTCAATTCAATGGTTGGTATGATAAAAGATCGTGACTCCCAACTAAGGGCTCTTTGTGAGGCTAATCTCAAAGAAAATTCCTGTAAAATTGAACGACTTTTGAGTAATCTGTCTATTCAAGATAACAGCTGTTCTTGGGAGTCTGTCATACCAAATACTTTTGATTCTGCTGTGAAATCTGAAAACATGACTAAGTCCAATCATGTTTATCAAATGAAAACAACCTCAGAAGTTAAGCTGCAAACCCTTCCTATTGACAACGAAGTGCTTGGTACTTCCATTAATCATGGATTTACCTCATCTCATGGAAGGAAGAAATCTTCTAACGATGTTTCTAATACTACATACTCTAATCACTCTGGTGATCAGAAAGTATGTCTTTTTTGTAGTTCAAAAAAACATGTTCAACGGAAGAGCAAACTGAAGCTGAATGACAATTACTTTGGTCGACTTCAGCATACCTAGAATTTAATTCTCAAAGGTGTAATTGACATTCGGATGTCTAAACCTATTGGTTTTAGTACCCTCCCTGCAAATTCTTCCAGGAAATTCAGTTCAAAATGCTCTTCGAACGTTCGAACCAATTGTAGTATTAATGCAAATTGTTCAATGAATGAGCTCTCAACCTAATGTGAAGAATGATGTTCAAGATGTGAAAAAGGTTCCTGTAGATGGAAGCAACAGTGGAGATATTAAGGACAACCTAAATCTGATAGTTGAAGGATACAAGAATCTTATCAACATGCTGTCAAAATCCTCCGAACAAACTTCTTTTGGTAAGGACTCGAACACTGTCTCGTATTTTGATGACAACAAGTTTTATGATAACTTTTCACATCAAAAAGGTTACTTTCCTAGAATTGGAAGGAAAAAGAGACTCAACCGTGAACACCATTCATTTAATGAGCTTAGGGCTCATACTTGTGCTAATTAATCACAAGGGTTGAATGCTTACTCATAAAAATCCTGTTAAGTAAGATGTGTTAATAATCAGGTATACTTTCGGAAAAAAGGTTTTCTGTTTAGTTGAGCTATTTTCTTACCGTCTATAGCTAAACTATTGTTTACAAACAGCTTTGCCTAAATATTGGTTGTGTCTCAAAATCTCGTCGTTTTTTGTTGTTGTTGCAACTATGTTGTCTGCTTCTCTTGTGCTCTAAATAACTTCTCTATGGAGATATAAAATTTATTGAGACAAAATTTCCGTGAAAGAAAATCTTCACGTAGAAAATGTGTATTATGGTACATTTCGTATTGCTTTTTTGTTTTTGATTGGGTCAGGACTATGTTCGTACGGGTACCCATTTACGAGTCATGAACAATCTTTAGAAACCCTAAAATTTACCTTCCCTAAGAAACCATTTAAATACCAAACCTATTGAGTCACGTACGCATACGTATACTCTAGGTTTGTTTATCGTTTTTGTCAAGAATGTCTTCACCTTCTCGCACTGGTGGTTTTGCAAGAGGTTTTCTTGATAAAGGTATTGGTTTCGAGTCCAAGGGGAGGAAGAAAAGAACCCTAGTAGAAGATAATCAAAATCCTAATGCCTCATGCTACTATGCCTATACTCATCAGGATGTTGAGAATGAGGATATGGTCTCCGCTGAAGTGGTTCATGATTTCTTAAATAATTTGAGGTTGCAAAACTGCAACTCGTTGATACTATGAAGGGTCTTGATGTGTTAAGAACTGAGTTGAAAAAGGTTAATTCTGACCTTGTTCTCATGAAGACACATGTTAAAGATCTTATCTCTCTGAAGAAGTAGTGGATACTTAGGAATCTTTTGATTTTTGCTTGTTATTTTTCTTTTTGTCTAGGAAACTTCTTATGAGAATTTATTCTTATATTTTAAGAAGGATAACTAGGGTTTGGAATAGCCATTATTGTGAGTACACATAGATATTTCCAACGATTTTCATCTTGCAATGTATTTAGATTTATTTATTTTAATTCTAAAGTTTATTTGGAAGATGATTTTGCAGTATTAATCTTTATGGTTTCATAAATTGCAACTTTTTATGGGATATGTGTGTTTGCGTCCGTGAACTATGATTGTCCCATATATGTCAAAAGTTAAGTCTTTCATATGTCATTATGCAAATATTGATAAAAGATTGAATGAACTTTTAACAAACAAAAGTTAAGCCTATTATGTCATTATGCAAATATTGATGGAAGATAGGATGAACTTTTGTTTACAAAGATTAAGTATATTATATGTCTCTTTGCAAATATTGATGAAAAATAGAATAAATCTTTGAATATTCCGTAGTATTGGTGTTTCCCTGATCCACATCTTTGTGTAAATACTGTGCGGCTCCGTAAGTTGAGCATTTCCGATTAAAAGAATCATGGGTTCTCTTGTGGTTAATTTAATTGATTATTTTGGACGCAAATTCATGTTTCATGTGATTTTTTAGTGTCCAAAGAAATCCTTCTTTTCTTGTGAAAGTAAGGTCGCTCTTGTTGTTCTTCCGGGAATGACATTTTATGGGGGAGAGTTCTTAATTGAACTTGTGCTTTATTGCCAAATCTTTGTGGGGAGTGCGGCTGTGGAATATTATAGGAGTTACCTTGTATCTTTATAAACTCCTTGATGAATGCATTTAGTTTCGGCTATATGATTGCATCTAAACAAAGTTGATACGTTGTTCTCTTTTGGTCATGAAGTGTCTCTATGGAAATTTCATTAGGATCCCACTAGTTTCCGTACCTTTGCCAATTTTATTGACAAAAATGGGAGAATTAATGTGTAGTTCACACTACAAATACATATGGTTTACGGATCATTATGTAAGGGGAGTGGTTTTCATGTGAGATGAAGTATTGACTAAGGGGGAGTGATACATATCATCATAGTATTGTTTTCAAAGTTGTGATACAATTGGACTTTTGATGTTGTGTAATAATATTATGACACTGTATGACAATGATTGAGAGCAACTGTTTTCTCATTGTTATATCTACGGATCTTCAAAAACTATGATGCTGAGTTGAACACGTTCAGAATCATTGGAGTACTTGGAAGTGACGAATATTTTGAGTAATGTTGAAGAACCAAGGAAATCAAGCATTTGTATTAAGAGCTACAAAGTTTATTTATTTTGTATTCCATATGTATTGATAGTTTTGTCACTAAAATTGAAAAATGGGGAGATTGTTAGAGCACTGCTCGGTCGAACTCGCAAGCGTTGCTATCTCAAGCTTGTTGTCAAGTTTAGTTGCCAAAACTATAAGTCTTGTTTCTAGTCTACTTATAGCTGAGTCTCGGACTAGGATAGATTGTGTAGTTGAGCATTAGACTTCACGGCGTTCATCATTTGAAGACGAAGAACTACTAAGGAGAGCTTGTGGAACTTCAGCAACAAAAGGTATGTGGAGACTGAAACTCATCTATCACTTGGAAAGTCTATTTCTACTCTATATCCTATATTGAGACATAAGTCGTAGTGTTATATAGTTTTTTACTATGCACATTTGATATTTCGAGCTGAGTTTAACTCGCTTACATATTTCTCGAAATATGTGTTGGTAAGCTTTCGCTTTAACCAAGTTCATTCTTGACGAAAATCAAAAGATGATCATGTGAAAATCACCTGGTAACATCTTACATGATTTGTGTGAGATAGTCATTTGATGTAGACTCGGAATGTTTCGTACTGATCATTCGATCACTTGAAAATTGCTTTGAAGCTATTAGTTTATGTGAGACAGCTATTGTCGTCTTCCAAGAATGTTTCAATAGTTGAAATGGAGTTTAGAACAATTGGATAAGCATAGTATGCGTACTTGCAAGTATGTAATCCAAGTCCGGGAACCATGGTATGCATACCCGTATGCGTACTAGTTGGTTTTGAGAAATTCCGGGAACCTAGTATGCATACCGGTACACGTACTGGCGTAAGGTTCAGGTCCGGGAATGTCTGCTGAGTTTGGAAGGTATGCGTACCAGTTCGCGTACTGGCGAAACTCAAACTTAGTCCGGCCATTTAGGTACGCTTACCCGTATGCATACCTAAGTGGATAATGTTCTAAAATCGGTTTGTTCATGAACTAATACATTTATATAATAAGGAATGCAATCTTTTGCAAACCGTGGATATAATATTCATGACTTGATTCGAGTGAATCAAAATCGATTTTGTTTTAATTGTGTCTTGTATACTTCTATGAGAATATAAACAATTGAACAACTCTAGAACTAGTTTCATTTGAGTCATTTGAACTAGTTATGGTTAAGATGAATATGGTTGATATGAAAGTGTTCATATGGCTAACTTCGGTTAACTATTGTTGAGCCAACAAGGTGCACACGTTTACATACGGTTACTCATATCTAAATGAAGTTACTTTTTATTTGTGTGTAACAAGCTAAGTTCGATCTAACGGTTGAAAGATATTAGCTTGCGTCTAATGAGGTTTTCATCTAACGGTGAATATTGAATGCTTTGTTACCAAGGTAGCATTGATTGCAAACCCTGATTTGAAGACTATATAAAGGAAAACTCTACCAACTTGGAAACCTAATCCCCACACCTCCTGTGTGATACTAGTTGCAACTAGAGTCGATTCTCCTTTAACCTTAGGTTTTTCAAGAAACCCTGTAGGTTAACGACTTAAAGACTTCATTGGGATTGTGAAGCCAGACCCAACTATTTTCTCTGTAGTTGCGTGTTCTGATCTTGCTATTTCTATCGTGATTGAGTACTATCTTCTCTAAGATTTGCTCGAGATTTATTCTCCGATAGGAAAGATAAAAAGTAGTCACAAACATATTCGTCTCATCGTTTGTGATTCCACAATATCTTGTTTCGCTACCATACGATTAAGATTATTGTGAGGTGATTGATATTTCTAGGATGTTCGGGAATATAAGTCCGGTATATCAATTGGTTCCCGTTCACCTTGATTTATCAAAATACGGAACAAAACTCATAGGTTTATCTGTGGGAGACAAATTTATCTATTCAATATACTTTTCAGTGTGAGACAGATTGGTTTATCAAGTCTTCGACTTTGGGTCGTAGCAACTCTTAGTTGTGGGTGAGATCAACTAAGGGAATCAAGTGCGTAGAGTCCTGCTGGGATTCAGAGACGTAAGGAGAGCAACTGTACCTTGATCAGTATGAGATTGGTTAGGACTCAACTACATTCCATTCAGAAGTTAACTTGGAGTAGGCTAGTGTATATAACGGCTTAATACAGCGTGATGTTCAAATTTGGACTAGGTCCCGAGGTTTTTATGCATTTGCGGTTTCCTCATTAACTAAACTTTTGGTGTCTGTGTTATTTCTTTTCCGCATTATATTTGTTTATATAATTGAAATATCACAGGTTGTTTGTAAGTTCAATCAATTGAGAATCCAACCTTTGGTTGTTGATTATATTGATTGACACTTGAATATTGGTCTTTGGTACATTCAAGTTGTTTCACATAATAATCAGGCTCGCGGATTTGTATCTGTTTGATTTGCTGATTACATTATGAAACAGAGATACAAACTCTTGGATATATTTCCATTGATTGAGTCTGACTGTCTAGTTGATTCTCTTGGAATTATATTGGAGTTTGTCCATACAGATTGCTAAGCGAAATATTGGGTGTGGTTGATAAACCCCCGCTTTTTCAACGCGTAATAGGTACGTGTACCTACCTATTTTCTGGAGCAT
The DNA here is from genome assembly GCA_023531295.1 of Papaver armeniacum. Lineage (NCBI taxonomy): Eukaryota > Viridiplantae > Streptophyta > Magnoliopsida > Ranunculales > Papaveraceae > Papaver > Papaver armeniacum. The sequence goes on from JAJJWW010012994.1 coordinate 567,313, forward strand.
AAATGTCTATGGTATGCGTACTGGGTACGTGTACCTTCCCTGAGTCCATATTTTAGTAAGTTCTTGAAACTTTCTTTTGATATTTTTGAAACATTTTCAAATGTGATGGATATAAAATATCTTTGCTTGGGCAATATCAAATGATCTATATGACACAAATATAGTTCTTAACAATTAATTGTTTTGAATTGACATTGTTAAGGACCTATGAACATCCATTACTTAAATCATATTTCGAGATGTTTAACAAGACAAGCTTGACTCGAGATTTATTATTTGCGACATTGAATCTACTAGAAGTCATACGACATAGTATCATATAGATCGAATAATAATTCATGTGAGTAAATAGAATGGTTCAGTCGTCACATACCTCCTGTTAATGAAGTTCTCCAAATGTATGCGTTTAATCTTTAGTCTTCGATCTTCGATGGTTATTCAATGATGTATGATACTTAACTACCAACCTTTATACCTAGTCGGAGACTTGAATTTAGTAGACTATAAATCAAGATATAGTTTCGTACAACTAACATTGACAACAAGTCTGAGATACCAAAACTTGCGAGTTCAACCGAGCAGTGCTCTAACACAAAGCATCAATCTCCTCAAACATGGACTTTCTGCACTGGTTTCTTGTTGGCCTCATCAAAATTAGTGGGAATCTCCAAATCCTCAGAAATGACATTGAAAACCTTGGGTTTGAATATATCATTCTTACTCCTGGTTTGCGATGGATGAGAAAAAGCTTCAGAAACTAGCAATCTGACAGGGGCATTGTGGTTCATAACTGGATTTGGCTCAACGGGTATTGGAAATGGGAAAGGAGATGGAGGTGGTATAGGTAGTGGTGGAGGTGGTAGCTAGATGTTGGCAATGGTGTTGAAACAATATATGGTAGTGAATCAAAAGTAATAAAAGGAGATAAAATAGAATTAGGATAAAACATGTGCTTATATGGAAAATCAGATTCATCAAAGACCATATTTATAGAAATAATAAGATTATTAGTGGATGGATTGAAGCACCTGTATTCTTTGTGCTTAATAATATACCTTAAAAAGAGACATTTGGCATACCTATTTTCCAATTTATATTTTTGTTATAGGACCTAAACATGGATAACATGCACAACCAATTTTTTTTAGAAAAAACATCATATGGAGACATGGAATAAAGAGACTCAACAGGCGTAGAATTACCCAAAAAAGGTGAAGGTTATATGTTGATCAAGTAGTTGGAAGTCTCAAACAAATAAGACCAGTAATAAGAGGGCATAGAAACATGATTCACCAATGCAAGGCATGTCTCAACAATATGCATGTACTTTCTCTTTGCTTTAGTATTTTGTTGATGATCATGAAGACACAGAATTTGTGTATAACACCACAACTAGACAATAAATTAGAAACATTTTTGTGTTCTTCACCCCTATCAGTCTGCAACATCTTTATCTTAGTACCACAGTAAGTCTCAACACGAGTCTTGAACGATCAAAAAATAGGAAATACTTCTGATTAATAAGTAAGGGGATATAACCAGGTGTACCTGTTAAAACTGTCGATGAAGCTAACATAGTACTTAAATCCACTGAAAAAAAAATGAATTAGTGAATACCATATATTAGAGTGAATAAGGTCCAACTTCCCATACACAACACTATTGATAGAATTATTAAATGACAATGCATGAGATTTTGCCAACTGACACTCACTACAAATAGTAGGACTCAAATGAAAATAAATAGATTCATGTACTGCGTACTGAAAAAATATGCTTCAAAGTCCTATAAGCTGGATGTCCAAAGCGCCTATGACAATGAATAGATGAAGATGCAGTACCAACAAAATCTTGAAAGGATGATGAGTAGATATTGAGATCATAAAGGCCAACCTTGACACTTCCTTGAAGTAATTCAATGTGAGTTTAAAGATCCTTCACACAGAAATGAGAGGGATGAAACTTAAAGTACTAGCAATTATTGTCTCTTCTAAATTGAAGAAGAAAAGGAGTTCTCGCGAAATATTAGGTACAAGTAACACATTGTTCATGAGAAAGTTAGATTGACCAGAAATAAAATGAGAATAACCAAAGTGATTAATGGACAGACTTGCATCATTGCCTACTTTCACTTTTTCATCACCTTGATACCCATTGTAAAAGTTGAAATTACTCAAATCATTAGTGATATGGTGAGTAGCACCAGAATCAGGAGTCCAACTCTAGCCACCAACATAAGTAGATGGATAAGGAAAATCATCAGTGTAAACTGCATAAGCTTTTGGTTTCGGGCTCCAATAGTCATCATAATAACTTTCATAATAACAATCATCAAAGTTGACAAGATTAGCCCGAGGATGATCGAAAAAGCCTTTATTGAACTGGAATATGCATTCAAGAGCAGTATGACCCGATCTAGTACAAAATTGACAAATGATAGGAGATTGATTATGCAGAAAGAAATTATGATGTATGTCACCACGATAGCCACCACGATAACTACCACTACCACGAGCTCTGAAATTATTGAAATGTCTACCACCACCACAAGCTCAAAAATGATATCCACCAGTAGGATTTCCAGAATGCCAACCAGAAGACATTCGATAACTGGAATTTGGTGTAAAATTCATATTTTTAAGTGAATCTTGTTGAACAACATTAGCAGAAGCAGATGGAAAATCAGAAAGAGAATCAACTACTCAAAAGAAGACTAAGAGGATCAGATGAAGTAATGGATTCTAAGCTCTTAAGCTTTTGAGTATTGATTGAGTTTCGAAACGCATTGAATTCAGAAGGCATGCCATTCAATATTTAGAAAATAAAATCTTCATTAAGAACATGTCTACTTACTAGAGAAAGGTAGTGAACAATGGATTTGGTACGACTAAAGTAACTTGATTTGATTCATATCCCTTTTTTAGATCTTGGAGATCATTATTTAACTGTATTAAACGAGATTTAACTGTTGAATTGTAATAATTCTCTAATGTTTGCGATACATTTAGATATGTGGTACATCCAACAACACAAAGATGAGTTTCATCAGATAAACATGAGAGAGGCCATGAAAGAAGAAGTTGTTCTGGTTGAATTCACTAAAGACACGCTGAAATTTCTATTGGATTTTGAGTAATAGGTTCACGAACAGATTCAGGTGGTTCTGGACTGGAACCATCAACAAATTTGTAAAAATTGAAGCTTCGTAGTAGAGGAACAATCTGAGACTTCTAACACAAAATTTGTTGAATCAAGCTTAGCATGAGGAGAAATGCTAAGTTTTAAAGGATTAGAAGATGACAAAGATAAAATGAGAAAATATTTAGTAAAAAGACTTGAAATTTTTCAAGAAAGATGAAGATTGAAAGAGTTTTGTGAAATCAGGGTTTGTTATGGCTCTGATACTATGTAAAAAGTTGGAAGTCGGTGGAAAAGGCTCTGATTATCTTTCTTGATTAAGATCAAAAAAAGTGAAAGGACATATTTATACAAAGAATAGGAAGAAGAGACTCAGTCAACATGATTGCCCCTTAACCAAGACCAAACTATGACTAGCAAACACAAAAGACTAGCGACCACAACTGCCACTGTCACACATGTGAGTGACACAGATCACATTGTATAACAGCCTGGAACATATGCACAAGACAACTAGTTTATTGAATATCTCCAAAAAAAAAACCTTCAGAACCCAGAATTTGCTGCACGACCCAAAATCTGCATTGTGCCTTCACTCGCTAAGTAATGGGACATTTTGAACGATTCACACTGGTCATTCACTCTGACGTACTTGGCTAGGAGATTCGCCACACTATTTGCATCTCTTTTAACTGACTGACATGACCAGGTTTGAAATGTTTTCAACAAAACTAAACACTCTTGGATAACAGAATTTGTTTTCCAGCTAACACACCTAGCATTCCCATTTATTGCAACAACCACATTTTTATTGTCACCCTCTAAATGAAGAACATCAGTTGCTTTAGATTTAGCCCATCTAATGCTTTCCAGAGCAGCAATTGCTTCACCTTGTTCCTCGTCTATTGCAATTGAGCTTATTCCTTTTGCTCCACAGAAAGTACTGCAGACATTGCGCAAAATCAGTCCAATTCCTATTGGTGAATTTTGTTGTATAAAGGAAACATCAAAGTTGACTTTCATAGTCCCTAAAGGTGGTGGACTCCAAGTATGGGTCTGAGTAATACTTTGAATAGACTGATCACCATTCATTGTACCTTCCCATTCAATTATAAATTGTTTGAGAGAGTAAATAATTTTTGATGGTCTAAACTGAGCATTATCGAATACTATAGAGCATCTAAGTTTCCAAATGTACCAAAGTATAATACTAATAAATCTAATTCTTTGTTGCATAAATGTGTCATTGAACTGACTTGATGTAAACAAGTTAGTCAACCAAGTGTAATAATCAAAATTAGTAATAAGCCTAGCTATATCACTATCCATATCAAACCATATATTATTTGAGACACGAGAGCATTGAACAAAAAAATGATGCAAGCTTTCATCACAGTTACCACAGAGAGGACAAACATTATCATCTAGTTGGAAGACACTTGTGTAAGCATTTCCATAGGAAATGATGAATTTTTGGTGGTAAGATGGTTTTCCACAATCTCATCCATGGAAAACTGGTAACTCCATTAGTGTTGCCCACTTCAGATTCCTGCAAAAGAATTTTATAAGCTGATTTAACAGAAAATATCCCATTTTTAGTCCATGTCCACCTGATTTGGTCACAACCAATAAAAGACAATCTAATCCTGCAAATCATATCAACAATATCATTAGTAAACAACGCTCTTAGAGTGTTCAGATTCCACGTTTTAGTATCATCATCAATGAGCTGAGAAACCATTCTCATATTAGTAAAGGAAAACGTATTTGGTAAAAGTTCTCCTAAACCAGGAACCAATTTATCTTTCCAAATATGGATGTTCTTACCATCAACAATCTCCCAACAATAGTTTCTTTTAATGATTTGAATTCCTTGACAAACACCCTTCCATATCCAAGACCCATTAGTATTAAGCTCATCACTTATAAGATTACAATCTGGAAAATATTTATGTTTAAGTATCCTTGCACACAAGCCATTAGGATCTTTCAACAGCCTCCAAGCAAGCTTGGTTAAAAGAGATTTATTAAAAATAGTTGTTTTCCTAATATTGAGACCACCTTTACACTTGGACTAGCAACACAATCCCAGTTTATTAGGTACAAACCTTTATTTCTAGTTTTCTTCCACCAAAACTTCCTTTGTATAGAGTCCATTTTGTCGGTCAAATTCTTTGGCATAGGAAAAACTGACATTTGATGAGTAGATAAATCCCCTAAAACAGTTTGTGTAAGGACAGTCCTAGCAGGCTGATTAAAGTATTTATTCTGCCAATTACCAAGTTTTCCATCGAATTTTTCTAACATGCAAAAAAAGGATTCAGTCTTGTTTATCTGAAGCAACAGAGTGTTGATGGGTGAAAACTACTCCTGCAGAATTTGGTAATTTGGGGTGTGGATGAGGAATGAATTTAAACCTTCAACAAATGCACTGCGCGGTGAGTGCTTGTAGATTCGAGAGATCAATCTGTGCAAGTCCGGCCTAAACCAAGAAATGGCCGTTCCCGGACTTGTTTCGGTCACAAAGTGAAGGAGATGGGGTTGATCTTAGGGAGGGAAGCGAAGAAGGTTTTGAGATTGTGAAGGTGTTGGCTTGCTTATGACTTGTAACAGAAAGATGAGCAAGCTTACGGTTGATGCAAGCAGGCTCTGAGTGTTTGAATACGGTTTTTGTATTAACACTTGGTTTCTGTCGTCTGAACTTGTGTTGTTCTCCGTTATTCCTTGTTGTTGGAAATAGGGCGGAGAACCTATTTATACAAGTCATTGAGCCTCATTCACGTTTCTCGTGGGAAGTGGAGGTAGTGGAATGATGGAGTAGTGGAGTTGTGTGTCGGTAACACACGACCCGGTCTTGCCCACTTTTCTGTTCATCTCTAACCGTCCATGACTTCCTAACACGTTCTTGTGATGGCGCGTTGCACGCTGCACGCTGTAAACCGCCAGACCAATACCCCAGTATGTATCCCCCAGTTTGTGACATGATTGATGTCTGGAATGTGGATCGTGGATCCACGAAAGATAGCATGTAATGCTGAGTTGAATAATTGTGTTATTCAGGAAGTCGATACTTGTGAAGTATCGTGTGTATTTTATGCAGTACTGCATTGCGGTGTGGTAAAGTGATGGGTAATGACTCCTCACTAACCAAATAACTCCTGACCAGGGTTGTATAACCAAGCTGGTGAAGTCGGACGGATGAGATGATGTTTGAGACACTCATCCGCGACCGTTGATGAAATTAGGTTTTTTAAAGAGGTGCGCAAGCATCACTCTTCAGCTTGGTCGAAACCAAGCATGGGAAGGATTTTGGAGAGGACCGACCATACATGCGTGTTGACGGCATGATGGTGTAGGTGCCTGTATTCCGTTCCCTCATGAAAGCGCGATCTGGGCCACTCAATTTGACCGGCAAAGAGGAGTGGTCGAGATCGATTTTGCGATAAGAGTTTGATACCGCAAGAAGCCGCGCGCCATACTCTTTTTCGGCGCGTTTTCCAAGACGACCTAGCTTGGTCGGTCTTGGCCGGTTGGTTTGGCGTGAAGATGGTAGGCTGATGTTCACGCCCATGTCTCACCGTCCCATGAAAACGTGATCTAAGCCACCCAATTCGTCCGGTGAAGTTGAGTGGTCGAGATCGATTTGCAATTTGGGAAGTGTAACCACGCATGTTTGAGCGGGCGTTTTGGATTGGCCAGGCATGATATGCCTTGGCCGACCGCATGAAGAGGTAGATGGGCCCACGGCGGTCATCTTTGGTATGACCAGGACTGCTTAATCTAATCCGTGACCCTCCATTCGTGTCGGAGAAGATGGACGCGCGTGATGGCTTGAACCCTAATTTTGGCTTTCAAAGCCGCGCGACCATGCTATTTGGGTGGACGAATGTGTTGTAACCAACCATGGTTGGTTTTGACCGATTGGTCAAGTGTGTAGGCGGTCACATGGTGATTGTGTCGACATGCTCCGGGCCCTTTGAGTCTACATCTACACCCTCCACCTATACCTGCGAAGATGGATGGTTGAGACCGTTTTGCGGCACATGTAATATGCCGCAAACCCTAATTTAGGGTTTCCCGTCCATAATGCTTGGTATGGACGGTTTCTTGGCAAGCGAAGGCCAATGGCCGACCATGCGGGTTAATGTGTGTGTATTCCATACCTGCTTGGGGGTGATGGAATTGATCCGTGGTCATCCAATCATGCTTGTGGAGTTGGATGACTGCGATCAGATCATATCTGGCAAGCTAAGGCCGTGGGTATTCCATACCATGCTTAGGGTGATGGAATTGATCTGTGGTCATCCAATCATGCTTGTGGAGTTGGATGACTGCGATCAGATCATATCCGTAGACTGATACAGTCAAGTCCGGATGCTCAATCGGGCTAGTATAACACACCGAGAGGGGCTCAATCGGGCTAGTATAACACACCGAGAGGGGCTCAATCGGGCTAGTATAACACACCGAGAGGGCTCGGGAATCACACGAGAATCGCCTGACGGGTATTTCGTACATGGTTTCATTATAGTGCTTGGAGGTTCGTGTTACTCTATATGAGTAACACTAGTCATCATGCCACACCGATAATGAGTACAGAAATACAAGGTCGATATGAAATTCACGAGAATGGGACCTGTTGCTACAAGTTCCATTCTTGGTGAATCAAGTGAGGGAGTATCAACACTTATAGATGGCTTTATCTTTTACAAGATGTCGCGCATGATTTTCTCTGGTTTTTACAAATATAACCTTAAACGAAAATCCACCATCAACATTAAGTCCCCTGCCTAGCACATAATGGTTACACTATTGTGTGGTAGGCATGAGATGGGTGACAATAAAAAGATAAAACTTATGAGGCAAAGTTAGATGTTACTGTGGAGGGACGGGTCATCTGTCCTTGGAGTATGTCACGTTCAAAAGGCATATAGGAGAGTGTTTCCCTAGTATGATGTCGGCCTTGCCTGCTTCGATCGACCTTGCTATGCCTGCTTCGGTCGAGGGGCTATTGCGCCTGCTTCACTCGATCGTGGGGTTGTGCCTAATCGACGGACTGCTGCACCTGCTTCGTTCGTGGGGCTACTGCGCCTGCTTGTTCGAATGTGGGCTTGTTGTGTCTGCTTGATTGAACGTGAGTCTCACCCACATACGCCTGACAAACTTGAAACTTGTACCGGTCTTGAAATCAACACCAGACTAAAATTTGTACCGGACTTGAATGGTGTTTGGACCGGCCATTGTGTGCTCCGATGTGAGTTGTGTCTTGCCGTGTGACTACATCTCTCCTGTATTTTCATACAAGTTCTAACTCCTGTCTTTTATTTCATTGTGGAAGAAAAGAATCCTCTGTTGAGATGTCTTCTGGAGATAATCTTTGGTGCCAAGTGGGAGGTGTTGAAAGCTTCAAAGATATGCCGAACATTGATGATGAGTTGTTCACCGCGCCTTTTCAACTATAGGAAAATATCTGTTCCACAAGATAACTCTTCTCCTATCGACTTTTAGGTTTTTCATGCTCCGCTGGGTCCTCATGAAGGATGGATGAGACGTACGTTTAAGCAACGAGTACATCAAAGATAACTTAGAGTGCAGATTATTGATGTAGCTTGAGTGTTGAAACGACTCGAGAGGATGTTAAAGTGGTTTCTGGTGCGAACGTTGAGGTAGATCCTGGAGAGAGTGTTGAAGAAGGATTATGAAGCGAACGTGGGTCTCGGAGAGAGCGTTGCGGCGGCTCTTGAATAGACCATTGAAGCAGCTTCTGCTGGAGGGAGCGTTGAAGTGGCTTCCTCTTGATTCGATTACCCTTGCGAATCCATGATTCTTGTGACCATCTTTCTCATGTTGAAGAAGTCCTTGACCGACGGTGAAGGAACTTCATCTTCGAGCCTCGATCCCCAAACGTGGTTTACATGGTTTATCCGTAGTGGTTTTTGTCGAGCCTGGTATGGAATATCTCGAACGTTGTTGCATCATTGCGGGAGTCGTACATGTGGCACTGGAGTTGGAGTTGGCGGACACGCAGGATATTGTATCTCGGTGGTTTTCCCCTTGCTGCTTCAGGGAACTGCTTACAGAAGGCTGAAGGTTGTATCGCCTGTTGGTGAGATATATGTCCTTGCGTAACGCTCGTACATCCTTATCTGGTTGTAGCCGCTACATCCATCCATGGAGGAGAACATGCCGTGTCCGCTGGTTGCATCTACTAACATGTCGATGTTCGTAGAGGAGAATCGCTTTTGGAGCATTCCATTGGGCGGAGGCGGGTGTCATCTCTCTGCTAATTTCTAACAAATGACGCCGGTATATTGTCTTCCCTTCTAATCACGTCTTGCTTCGAAAGTGCGTCCCCTTTTGGTGTGAGTATGGGTTGAAGCTTCACCGTATGTGCTGGTGTGCTATCCTTCGAAGTCCGTCATTGTGGTGGGATGACGCACAATCTTGCATGGGCTAACCTTGGCCGTCCCCGAGAGTCTTGAGAGAAATCACATTGGAAGATGCTCCCCGTGTCGACGAGGCCCTCCCGAACTCGAACCCTTGATGTGTGCGGTAACATGTAGGGCCGGTCGTGATCTTTTTCTGCCATCATGTCGTCTTCTGTAAATGTAACATTATTTACAGGTGTTTTCGATGCAATTAAGACTTCTGGACGTGAAGGAGTCAGGTGTATGTCCAGAGCTATTTTGTTAATTACAGGAAACATCTCTGCACGTTGATTCTTTGGGAGGCGCAAGAGTTCACACAAGCTTTCCACTAGAGATGCCGCTTCCTAATCCATGGTCTCTGGTTCGTAGTAAATCTGTTGACCTGGGGAGGATCGTTGTGAGGATCAGTCCCCAGTGTAGGAATCTCCATGACAGGACCGTTCATATCTGATGTTGCTCATTTGATCGGGTCCACGTAGGTCCGCGCGGGTGAAATACCTCTTTTCGAGTTGCGGCCATATCCGTTTGAGTCTTAGCAAGAACTTCCTGCTTCTCCATCAAGTCTGAAATGGTAATGGATGGTGGTCCTCCTCTCGTCCCTCCGGCTCCTCGTCCTGAAAGTTGTTGCTCTGGTGACTACTGGAGGCGTTACGCTTGAGGAGTTGTCGGGATTTGCGGCTGCTCTGACTCTGGTGACGGGAGGTGTTACACTTACTGGAACATCTCCTGCTACGCTGGCACCGATGGTAGAAGTGACGGCTGCATAAGGTGTATTGACCATGGTAGCTCCAGAAATTATAGGACGGAGCCCCCTTCTCGTATCTTGTGTTACTCGCCGGGAAGAAGAGGTTGAAAAGTTGCCTAAGGAATTGAAGGCCGAGCGGGTTGTACTTCAAAGGATGAAAGTCTCTCTTGCCCAGAAGGACGAGTTCTTCTGCTGAAGGACTTTCCTTGAAGGATCGTAGCTACCTACTTGTCTTTTTAGATCTTTGAGTGATAGTGAGGATTCCTTTGACTACCGGTTTTGAATTAATAGGTAATTGAATTGGTTCATTTTGAGATAGTTTGGTGAATGATTTTTTTTTCTGAAAGAGGTTATTTTAAATGAAATTTGCATCTTGGTCATGAATGATTGCACATGTCACATGAAGTTGCAAACGTTGTGTGAAAGGAAAGCATGAATGAAACAGACATGGTGTTTGATTATCGAGCCTCTTTCTCCACGTGTGGGATGCTAAGTCCCCAAAGTGAATTCTAAACTATCTTTCTTGTAAAATTGTTGAGTAGAACTTACTTGCTTTTGAAGCCTCATTTGTATCGAACCGGAGTAGCCTCTCCAAGAAAATCCTCCGCACTAACTTCTCAAAGCTATCCCTCTGAGCCAAGCTTCTCCCGAACAATGCGCTTCAAAGCGTTGCACTCACTGGTGGGGTGATGAAGGAACCGGTGGTAATGACATTACCTCGGGTCCATTACTTCTTGATCGATGGCGGACGCCATACCGGGGTAGCTCCACCTCTTCATTTCGCACCCATGTCTCCAGTAGCTCAGAATCTTCTTCATTGGGAATGGGAAATGTAAGTACCTTGAGTCCGGCTTTCCCTGCGTTAGTGGGCGTTATAACGTCTCTCCGCGGCTTCGACGTGGAACGGGAGATGAAGTTGGGAGATTTGTGAGTGCCATCATATCTGCGGATCGCTTGCCTAGGTAGAGGGATGTGGAAGGTGTCGTAATGTCACCGCCGAGTGACCGGATTGAACGCTCCCATCCTCTCGTATTGGGCATTTCTTGATTGATTTCTCCTTCCTCAAGCGTTTCTTCAGTTGATTGGAAGGCCGACGCGGATTGGACAGGTCTTAGGGCTTCTAAGTAAGAGCTTTGAGGCATAAATCCTCCGGCAAGGCTCCATAGGCTGCGGGTTCCCCTTCTTTATCTGGCGGACATCGTAGAATTCTGGATAAGTCTCCTCTCCCGTGGTTGCGCGCCCTTTTTGCCTCTCCACCGGTAAAGATGTGACTCCTGATTAAAGATTCAACATTTCTTGCGCTGCCTGAGTGGATGCCTGTCGACCCTTCTTGTAATTGTCCGTTATATGATTCAAAAGGCGAAATGTCTCGCTCGCCTTTCGTCTGATACCGCTTGATTTGCCAAGACATCCTCCAACATTCCAGCTATGCTTCCCATGATATCCCGAGCCACTGCGGACTCCGGTGGAGATACATCGTGACACGAGAACCGAAAATTGAGAATTCGATTTTTGTAACCGAGAGATTAATCTCCCACTGTGGTCGCCAATTGTTGATGGGTGAAAACTACTCCTCGCAGAATTTGGTAATTTGGGGTGTGGATGAGGAATGAATTTAAACCTTCAACAAATGCAGCGGTGAGTGCTTGTAGATTCGAGAGATCAATGACGTGCAAGTCCGGCCTAAACCAAGAAATGGCCGTTCAGGACTTGTTTAGGTCACAAAGTGAAGGAGATGGGGTTGATCTTAGGGAGGGAAGCGAAGAAGGTTTTGAGATTGTGAAGGTGTTGGCTTGCTTATGACTTGTAATGAAAGATGAGCAAGCTTACGGTTGATGCAAGTAGGCTCGAGTGTTTGAATACGGTTTTTTGTATTAACACTTGGTTTCGTCTGCCCGAACTTGTGTTGTTCTCCGTTATTCCTTGTTGTTGGAAATAGGCGGAGAACCTATTTATACAAGTCATTGAGCCTCATTCACGTTTCTCGTGGGAAGTGGAGGTAGTGGAATGATGGAGTAGTGGAGTTGTGTGTCGGTAACACACGACCGGTCTTGCCCACTTTTCCCGTTCATCTCTAACCGTCCATGACTTCCTAACACGTTCTTGTGATGGCGCGTTGCACGCCGCACGCCTGTAAACCGCCGGACCAATACCCCAGTATGTATCCCCCAGTTTGTGACATGATTGATGTCTGGAATGTGGATCGTGGATCCACGAAAGATAGCATGTAATGCGAGTTGAATAACTGTGTTATTCAGGAAGTCGATACTTGTGAAGTATCGTGTGTATTTTATGCAGGTACTGCATTGCGGTGTGGTAAAGTGATGGGTAATGACTCCTCACTAACCAAATAACTCCTGACCAGGGTTGTATAACCAAGCTGGTGAAGTCGGACGGATGAGATGATGTTTGAGACACTCATCCGCGACCGTTGATGAAATTAGGTTTTTAAAGAGGTGCGCAAGCATCACTCTTCAGCTTGGTCGAAACCAAGCATGGGAAGGATTTTGAGAGGACCGACCATACATGCGTGTTGACGGCATGATGGTGTAGGTGCACGTATTCCGTTCCTCATGAAAGCGCGACCGGGCCACTCAATTTGACCGCAAAGAGGAGTGGTCGAGATCGATTTTGCGATAAGAGTTTGATACCGCAAGAAGCCGCGCGCCATACTCTTTTCCGGCGCGTTTTCCAAGACGACCTAGCTTGGTCGGTCTTGGCCGGTTGGTTTGGCGTGAAGATGGTAGGCTGATGTTCACGCCCATGTCTCACCGTCCCATGAAAACGTGATCTAAGCCACCCAATTCGTCCAGGGTGAAGTTGAGTGGTCGAGATCGATTTGCAATTTGGGAAGTGTAACCACGCATGTTTGAGCGGGCGTTTTGGATTGGCCAGGCATGATATGCCTTGGCCGACCGCATGAAGAGGTAGATGGGCCCACGGTGGTCATCTTTGGTATGACCGGACCTCGCTTAATATAATCCGTGACCCTCCATTCGTGTCGGAGAAGATGGACGCGCGTGATGGCTTGAACCCTAATTTTGGCTTTCAAAGCCGCGCGACCATGCTATTTCAGGTGGACGAATGTGTTGTAACCAACCATGGTTGGTTTTGACCGATTGGTCAAGTGTGTAGGCGGTCACATGGTGATTGTGTCGACATGCTCCGGCCCTTTGAGTCTACATCTACACCCTCCACCTATACCTGCGAAGATGGATGGTTGAGACCGTTTTGCGGCACATGTAATATGCCGCAAACCCTAATTTAGGTTTCCCGTCCATAATGCTTGGTATGGACGGTTTCTTAATAGCGAGGCCAATGGCCGACCATGCGGGTCACTGTGTGTATTCCATACCGCTGGGGGTGATGGAATTGATACGTGGTCATCCAATCATGCTTGTGGAGTTGGATGACTGCGATCGAATCATATCCGGCAAGCTAAGGCCGTGGGTATTCCATACCATGCTTAGGGTGATGGAATTGATCCGTGGTCATCCAATCATGCTTGTGGAGTTGGATGACTGCGATCAGATCATATCCGGAGGCGATACTGATCAAGTCCGGATGCTCAATCGGGCTAGTATAACACACCGAGAGGGCTCAATCGGGCTAGTATAACACACCGAGAGGGCTCGGGCTAGTATAACACACCGAGAATCGGCACATGTACGGGTATTTCGTACATGGTTTCATTATAGTGCTTGGAGGTTCGTGTTACTCTATATGAGTAACACTCGGTCATCATGCCACACCGATAATGAGTACAGAAATACAAGGTCGATATGAAATTTCACGAATGGGACTATTGCTACAAGTTCCATTCTTGGTGAATCAAGTGAGGGAGTATCCAACACTTATAGATGGCTTTATCTTTTACAAGATGTCAGCGCATGATTTTCTCTGGTTTTTACAAATATAACCTTAAACGAAAATCCACCATCAACACAGAGGAACCCCTAAATACTGGCCTTTAGGCCATACTTTAGTGTACTGTAATCTATCATGCAGAATTACATAACAGCTCGACGACTTTCTTTCTGGAAACAGGCCAACTTTGGTCATGGAGGTGCATAAAATGTGATTTTCACCTTTTTCTTTTGAAATGTCACTGCATGGGTCTTTTTTTTTTTAAAATAAGACTTAGATTACTGGCTTCCGTTAATCTTCGGATTCAGTCTCTTCAGAGACCAACTCTTGTTGAGTGGCTCTTCCAATGGCTGAATCTCTAGGATTGACATCGGCTTGAAAACTTACAGAAATATTGTCATTTACGTTACAAAGTTCATATGCTTTGTGGTGTCAAAAGAAATTGAAGGAATTAAAAACTAGGAGATTGGTCATTCCAAAAAGTTGTAATGTTTGTGTTTCTTCCCTTCTTTGCTAACAATTCTGCCACCCTGTTTGCTCCCCTGCCTAAAAACTGAAAACCTAAATAAGAACCTAGTTGCTCTGCTAATAACTTTACTTCTTCTAAAATGGATATGCATTGCCATTGGACTGTTGATTCTTTGCCTTGTAGGTAACTGATTGTTGCCTGGTTGTCCCCTTCAATCACCAAATGTTGTATGTTGTTTGTAACAGCTCATTGAGTAGCTCTGAGAAGAGCTACAACTTCTGCCTCTTCTGATGAGAAGGTCCTGCAACTCCCCATTGATGCTGCTTGGAAATTTCCTGTCCAATTACGCAATATGAAACCAAACCCAACATTAGTGATTTCAGACAACCAAGAAGCATCACAGTTAATCTTATTTGTATTTGTAGAAGGCAAATTCCATTTGATATTTAGGATCCTTTGCTTACTACTAATTGCTTTATTCTGTTTCCTATTTTCTGGATGCCAAAAAGCAAAATGTCTGGTTATATCTATTGCTAATTGTTCTGGTGTTCTATTTTTATTTTCAAAAACTCTAAGGCACCTTTCTTTCCATATAAACCAACACTTAGTTGCAGCCAAAGCCATAGAAATAGATTGTAGATTGTAGATTTTCTATTTTCCATTCATTGTAATGATCTAAGAAAGATTTACTGTTAGAGATAAGATGTACTCCCTGTGATGGCATTGGAGATAAATTCCAAAAAGCTCTTGCATATGCACATTCGAAAAACAAGTGATAAGTAGATTCCTTCACTGAATGACAGAAAATACAATTGTTGTCTTCATCTCTAGATGATTTAATCTTTGTTTTAGTTGGTAATGCATCTTGCAAGCATTTCTAGATGAACAATTTTATTCTCTGAGATGTATCCATACTCCATAAACCTTTCCAGAATCTTTTTGTTTCATGAGAAACCAGAATGGAAGGATCGAGAAGTTTGGCATATAAAGACTTGACAGAAAATTCCCCATTTCTGGTTAGTGTCCATCTCAATTTGTCTTTTCTTAGGTGACCAACTCTTGTAGTAAATAGGTTGATATTAAGAATTTCCTGCACTACAGAGTTATCAAGATAGAGTTGGGTAATTGAATATTCCACTTCTTTGTATCTGAGTTAATTAGCTCAGACACGGTTATAATCCTATTTACTAATAATTTGAATCATAGGAAAGAGCTCTGAGGATCGGGCGACTAATGAGTTAACTCATTAGAAAATCGGTTTCATAATTTTTGCCATACTGTGATCACCATGCTTAAATTTTTTTTTATTCTTTCTTCTATTGTTTCTGTTGATGTTTCTTTACAAATTCCTTTCTTTTAATTTTCTTCAATTTGATTTGAATTAGTGCTATACTTTCTTGGTTTCATTCTAGGGTTTAGTTTGTTTTTCCGTGTAAAATTTATATCTGTTATTCTCAACCAGTTTATTCTTCTGATTTAATGGCGTTCTAATTCACTTTTGTAGGGTTCTCGTTTTATCATCATGAAGAACATCCAGTATGGGTTCTCTCGGTTCTATCTAATCCTTCTGTTAACTTTATTGTTACAATCAACTATAGTATTATCGGTTTCGCCAGCAGTATTGCAATTCATCAGTCTCCAGATGTCTCCCAACAGTATGTCTCAGTATTCTAATCAAGTTAATCATGTGTATGATCGTATGGGTTTCTGTAATTTTTTACAGACCGACTCGGTATATCCGATTCATCAAAGTCGTAACCAATTTCTGAAATTTGAATTTTCAAGTTTACCTTCTTTCACGGAGCGAAAAAAGTTCAATCAAATTAGTTGTCGTCTGAGTTTGTTTCGGTTGACCATGCAGTCTTTAATAGATAGATATTCTTCTACGAGTATACCGGTTAATCTGTTATTTTCTTCCTTTGCCATTGATCAAGGCAAGATATGCAGTTGTGATATATTCTCTTCCCAATTATCTTCCTTAAAAGGAGAAATTCCAGCAAAGAGAAAAACCCAGTCTCATTTCACAACAAGTTTTCATATACACTTCATAGCAATGGCGTCTACTTCCAACAATCAAGTTTCAGCCATAACTAGAAAGATGCAAAACTCAACCATTCGAGATCTCTGTGCAACGCAAATGAGAAGAACCTTAGGGGCAAAACAAACTCTAATCACTGAGGCTTCAAATGAATGGAAAAATACCTTGGTAGGAAAATTGTTCTTTAAGATCCAATTGATACTGAGGATGTGAGGAAAGCTACAATCTCCTTATGGAAAAGATATACAGTAAAAGAGGTACGTGGTATTGATAAGAATATCTTTTTATTCAAGTTCCATTCAGAAGAAACAATGCGTGCTTTCTTAAAAAAGGGTCATGGAATGTTCTCAAATGTTTGCTTAACCTAAAAATCTATGATCCCTCTATTAAGTTCAAGACCAAAAGTTTACTCACCAAGAATGGAATGTCCAATTCCAGCATCTTCTTTTAGAACATCATTCTCCGTCAGTAGTCAATGATGCATTCAATGAGCTAGGTGAAAAAATCTCGATTAACCCAGAGAACTGTAGACCAGGAGCAGGAAATCCAATTACAGCCAAAGTGAAGATTGATTTATCAAAACCTCTACATCGAGGTGGATGGTGGAATAATGCTGCAGGGTGAGATGCATTGGTTCGCTACCATTGGGAACGACAATCTCATAACTTATGCAAAGAATGCTTCATCTTTGATCACAAGGATGAGGAGTGTGCAAATGTAGCTGAAGATTTGAAAATCTGTCGATACACAAATGAGGAATACATATCACATATTCAAGATTTAGCCAAAGCTTATGGCGTGGAAGTTATTGAGGATATTGATTTAATGGTGCAACAAATATGTGAAGCAAGCAAATCTCAGTTAACAAAAATCAATGCAAAAGAGATTGAAGAAGGCCGAAAACTCAAGAGATCCAGAAACAATGAGGTAGATAATGGTTTGTCAGAGGATGATGATCTATGTGAAAACTCACAGAACCAAGGACTTGATAAGAATGCTGGAGAAGGGACATCTATTACGGTGACTGCTGAAATGGAACACGATCTAATTGAAGAGGGAGGGCAAGCCGAGAAGGAGTATCTTTATGTTACCAACGAGAACCCTGCTGCTACGGTATTAATCTTTCATCCCTTTTCTTTCTTTAACTACCAGCATTACTTTTCAAGTTGTAGTTGTAGTTGTATTTTTACTATTTTTATTTTTCAAAATCTGCTTGCAACTATGAGAATTTTATCCTGGAATATCCAGGGATATGGTCAAGAACACTAGAGCCCATCTTAAGGATTTAGTGAGAACAAATGACCCTACAATTATTTTCCTATCTGAAACTAAGTCCCATTACAAAAAAATGGAGCAGCTAATTAAGACTCTTAAGTATCCCCATTTTATTGTGAACACGGTTGGAATTGTAGGTGGCCTTTGTATCCTCTAGAAAGATGGAGTAAATCTAAAAATTCTTAGCCCTGCTTATAATGTGGTGAATTGCGAATACTATATTGATGCTAGATCTAAAATTGTTATGTCCTGTATGTATGGTGCTTTGCAAAATGGAAACATGGATGATCAATGGAATTTTGTAAAAAAATTCAGTGAAAACATTAACTTGCCATGGATTCTAATTGGTGATTTAAATTTCATTCTTAGTAATGATGAAAAAGAAGGAAGTAACCCTCATACTCAAACTGCTCTTGATATTGCTAGAAATTTTGTTGATGATTTAGGTCTCCAAAGTGTTGAATTTACAGGTAATCCTTATATATGGTCTAATAAAAGACATGGAATTGACCTTGTTCAGGAAAGGCTTGATAGAGTTTTGGGTAATGATTTTTGGTTTAATCTCTATAATGATTGTCATGTTTACCATCTAGCTCCCATATCAAGTGATCACATCCCTATTGTCCTAACTAATTCTAGAGTTTCTAATCCTGTTAGAAGACCTATAAAATTCAATAGGTGTTGGCTAGCTGATCCAAGTTGTAAAGATCTCATTAAAGAAAACTGGAATGCTTTTAATTATGGATCTGCTGCCTTCAGACATAAAAACAACTTGAAACATGTGAAGTTTGTTTTAAAAGATTGGAATATCCAGTCCTTTGGACATATTCAGACTAATATTAGCAATATCAATAACCAGCTTGAGTTACTTCATTCTCAAGGGGTTGTGGATACCAATGATAATAGGATTGTTAGTCTCTTAGCATATTTTAATAAATGGCAGAATATAGAGGAAGATTTCTGGAAACAAAGAGCAAAGGATGACACTCTAGCTTTAAATGACAGGAATACTAGATATTTTCACAATAGGGCCAATTATAGAAAAAGAAGAACACAGATTGAGGCTATACAAGACTCTACTGGTATTTGGATCACTGATAGGGATGGAATAGCTTCTAATTTATTACAGCATTTCTCTAAGATGGCCAAGACAAGTAACCCCTCTAAAGATAGAGCCTTTTTTGATCATATTACTCCTTGTGTTTCTGTCTCTGATAATATTGCTTTGTTAAGAATGCCATCTCATGAAGAAATAAAAAATGTTGTGTTCAAAATGAAACCATGGACCTCTCCTGGTCCAGATGGGTTCCCCCCTGGGTTTTACCAACAGTTGTGGGATATTGTTGGCAATGATACTGTTCACATGGTGCAAAAAAATTTTTACAGCAAGTTCATTCTAAAGGAGAACAATCACAACTTTATTTCCTTGATTCCTAAAATAGATTGTCCTAAGAATGCAGCTGATTTTAGACCTATAAGTTTGTGTAATACTTCATATAAAATTCTTTCAAAACTCTTATCCAATAGATTAAAACCATTATTGAGTAAAATCATCAGTCCTTATCAAACTTCTTTTGTTCAAAATAGGCTCATGACAGACAATATTGTTATTGCTCATGAAATTGTCGACACCCTTAAGAAACATAAATCTAAAAAAGGTCTTATGGCTGTAAAACTTGACATGAGTAAAGCTTTTGATTGGATTGAATGGAGTTTTTTGGAGGATTGTTTGAAATGCCATGGTTTTGATAATGATTTTTGCAAGATGATAATGCAATATGTGTCAACTGTCTCCACTTCTGTGCTTTTAAATGGTGCTCCAGGTGAACAATTCAAAACAAATAGGGGTTTGAGACAAGGTGACCCCTTGTCTCCTTACCTTTTTATTTTATGCATGGACATTTTTTCTAAAGCTCTGATTAATGCTGAGGATAACAATCTTATTAAAGGTATTAAAGTTACTCCTGCTAGTCCTTCTGTGTCTCATCTTTTTTTTGCAGATGATATTTTGATCTTCACTAAGGCAAACCCTAAAGAGGTTAGACATCTCAACTCTATCTTTGAAAAATTTAGTAGCATATCTGGTCAAGCCATAAACTTTGACAAGTCTGTACTTGCTTTCAGTCCTAAAACTTGTAACCAGGATAAAAATACCATTATTAATATTCTTAATATTAGAAGAATGGGTTTACAGGAGAAGTATTTAGGAGTTCCATTGCTGCTTCAAAGGAATAAAACTGAAAGTTTCACAGGTATGTTTGATAAATTTGGGTGCAGATTAGGTAATTGGAGAGCTAAGCATTTAAACCAGCCTGCTAGGACAGTTCTCACTCAAACAGTTTTAGGATCCATTGCTACTCATCATATGAGTGTGTTTCCTATGCCTAAAAAGTTAACTGATAGAATGGATGGCATACAAAGAAGGTTCTGGTGGGGTAAGAGTAATAACAATAGAGGTTTCTATTTAAAAAATTGGTCTACTGTTGCTAATTCTAAAATGAAAGGTGGTCTGAATATCAGACAATCTGCTCTTTTTAATCAAGCTCTCCTAGCTAAACTAGCCTGGAGGATGTTACAGGATCCTAATGCTTTGTGGGTTCAGATTTTAATGCATAAATACTTTCCTAACGGCTCTCCTTTTTCAGATGGAATTAATACTCATGGAAGCTGGATATGGAGAGGCATTTACCAAGGTCTGCAAATTGTAAAAAAACATTATTGTTGGGAAATTGCTAATGGCAGGGACATTCACATATGGAAAGATAGGTGGTTGCCTGAATCTAAGGAATTAGTTCCCTCTACCAACTGGTCTTCTGGAGTTGAGTATGTTTCTAAACTTATTGAGCAAGATACTAAAAGCTGGGATTTGAACATGTTAAATGTTCTGTTCCCTAAAGTGATTGTTGAGCAGATTTGTAGAATTAGAATCCCAATGATAGGAAAGGATAAAATTAGGTGGACATGTACTAGAAATGGGAAGTTCACAGTCAAGTCTGCTTACAATATCTTATTAGATGAGTATTCTTCAGGAGTTATCAGTAGCAATAACAACTTTCCATGGAAGAGACCGGGGAAAATGAGTTTACCTCCTAAGATTCTCCATCTCCTATGGAGAATTCTTCAAGACTGTGTTCCTACTAGAGAAAAAATGGTTAAACATGTTCAAACCATTGATGACATTTGTCCTTTGTGTGGTAATTGCAAGGAAGATGTTCAACATCTTTTTTTTGCATTGTTCTGTATCTCAGCGTATTTGGTTTGCTATGGATACCACTGTGCTTGCTTCTATTGGTAATCTGGATTTGGTCTCTTGGTTAACTAACATGTTTACAACTCAAAATTTTAATGATGCGCAGTTGCAGGTAAAGATCAGGTTTGTTGGTTGCATTCTGTGGCACATCTGGAAACTCAGATGTGCTATAATTTTTGATAATGCTCAGTTCAAGCCAGATAGTTTTGTCCATGATTTAAAAATTTTATTTCAGATATTGAAGCAAAAATCATAAACACATAGTGTATCAGTAGAAGTAGTTCTATACCTCGGAAGTGGTTGGCACCTGTAGATTTTGCAATCAAATAAATTTTGATGTCTCTTTTATTAATAAAAGGTTACCAGTAGGAGTGGGACTAATAGCTCGCAACTCTGCAGGAACTTTCATTGCAGCAAAAGGGAGTTCATCAACAGCAGTAGATGAGGAGCAAGGGGAGGCTATTGCAGCACTGGAAGCACTGAAATGGGCTAAAGAGAGGAATATTACTATGCTGCACTTGGAAGGCGACAACATCAACGTAGTGGATGCAATTAATGGAATCACTGGAAGAATAAATTGGACGACAAATAGTGTCATCCAAGAATGTCTTGTTTTACTTAATTATTTTAGCAGATGGAAATGCTCTCATGTTAAAAGAGAAGCGAATAGAGTGGATGATGTTTTAGCAAAATATGCAAGATCTAATGCAAACTCGGTTTGGTATGATCATCCTCCAGATTTTATCATTCGAAATCTGGAGATAGACAATGTACAAGTTTGATTTTCAATATATTTATTTTCCTATAAAAAAAAAAAAAAATTAGCTCAGACACAAGTGTTATGTGGGTGTTTGTCCTTTGGACAGTGTTTGCCAGAGTGTCAGTTCTGGCAGGAAGCCATCTGTCTTCCCAAATGTTGATGGATGAACCATCTCCTACCTCTCATATACTGTATTGCTTTATGTGTGCTATGCCTTGTAGAATACAGTTCCAAATCCAAGAAGCATTTGATTTCTTCTTGGATAGTAAAGTTCCAGTTTTTTTTGAAATACTTTCCTTTTAGAATTTGAGCCCATAAATCATTTGGATGACTAACTAATCTCCATGCTATTCAACTGATCATGGCTTGGTTAACTTTATTTGCTTCTTTAAAACCTAGACCTCCATGTTCTATAGGTCTGCATAAGAAGTCAAAAGCTTTTATGTAGATTCCTTTAGAATTAGTCTATTTTTCCCCACCAAAAGTCTCTTTGAATATTATCATTGATCCTTAGTTATCTTTTTTGGTAAGACAAAGCATCTCATGCTAAAAATGGGCGTGCTAGATAACACAGATTTATTTAGAACACGGTATTTTTCCTAACCAAATCTTTATTCTCTGTTCCATTTTTCTATTTCTATTATGTTATCGAAGGCCCTTGAGTTTTGATATGTCAATGAACAGAGGGATTCCTAAGTGTGTCTTTCATATGGATCTTTTTTATTTTCATTAACCTACAAATTATGCCCTGGTGTTTGGCATGGGTCTTCTTAGTTATCATAAAAAATATTTTTCAGCCTTCGACAATAATGCCTTTTAGTTAAACAGGATGGTCGAAGCAATTCAGCAACCCAGCCATTGCCAAAAAGACAACAAAGACGAGACAAATGTTTGGACATTAGATTTCCTCGGAAGTTCATGAGAGCTTAGACAAATTACAGTTGGGTATTTATTTATATTAACCAACCATTTTATCTCTCGTAATCCTATTCTCAAAAGGTGAAGAGGGGTTCTTAAGTCTCTCGAAATTCGTCAATATCCATATTCCCCTTACCTGAGTAACAATAACCTAAGATCTGCTTAATAAAAAAACCTTTGAAATCTTACCGCATATATACAGTGCATAAGGTAAAAGAGAAACCTCAAAAAAGATAGTTCCTACAATTTAATTTCTCATTTGCTATCAGTAAAGTCGGCATCGATGACATCACCATCAGATCCCTTGGCAGATCCAGCTCCCGGAGACCCAGCAGTTTCATCACCACCAGGTGCAGGTCCAGCACCAGGTTGGTTGTAGAGAGATTGACCGAGCTGCATCACCTCTTGGTTGAGTGCAGTCATGGCATCCTTGATGGCTTGTGTTGGTCCACCGCTGACAGCTTCCTTGAGCTCTCCAAGTTTTGCCTCTACCTTATCCTTCA
Source organism: Papaver armeniacum (assembly GCA_023531295.1). NCBI lineage: Eukaryota > Viridiplantae > Streptophyta > Magnoliopsida > Ranunculales > Papaveraceae > Papaver > Papaver armeniacum. The sequence goes on from JAJJWW010012994.1 coordinate 590,704, forward strand.
CTTCAGCAGGAACCTTTTCTCCCAACTCCTTGAGTTGTTTCTCTGTCTGGTAAATTACCGAGTCAGCCTGGTTCTTGGTGTCTATGGTGTCTCTCTTTTCCTTATCTTCACCAGCAAACCTCTCAGCTTCCTTCACCATTCTCTCTACCTGCACGAGTTTTCATATAAGCAGCTTGAGCTTTACATCTATACAATTTCAAGCATAAACAACATCGTCTCAGACAGTTGACATTGCACAGTAAATAAACTAGTCATGAATGCAAAAACAAACTACAACGTAAAAGGCCCATAGATAGCTAGGTAGACCTCACTGCACAAAAAAGAACGGTGGTTAATGCTGACAAGTGACAACCGTAGAGACAGTTTCGCATTGCTCGAACAAAAAAATCATACTGTAAGGAGCTCAACTTCTAATGTACTTTAGGATTTGCCAATGCAGCAATTGAAAGAGTAAAAGAAAGCTACAGAAGAAAATAGTGCTATAGTCTATAGAAACATACCTCATCACCAGGTAGTGTACTAGCACCAGTAATCGTAATGTCCTGCTTCTTTCCAGTACCCTTGTCAGTAGCGGAAACAGACAAAATACCATTTGCATCAATGTCAAACTTGACTTCAATCTGGGGGACACCGCGTGGGGCTGGAGGAATACCATCTAGACGGAAGCTTCCGAGTGACCTATTGTCTCTCACAAACTCTCTTTCACCCTGTAGTACATTTATGTCAACACTTGTCTGTCCATCTGAGGCTGTAGAGAACACCTCTGATTTTGAAGTGGGCAATGTGGTATTTCTCGGGATGACCTTGGTCATCACACCTCCCATTGTTTCCAGCCCAAGAGACAATGGTGAGACATCCAGGAGAACAATGTCACTCACATCCCCAGACAAAACACCAGCCTGTGGTTCAAAAAATCAAGAAACGGTTAAGTATCCAAGTATTTGTAAATTTATGTTGTCACTCGCATGAGTATATATCAACTACGACTAGAAAAAAGCTAAAACTAACCTGAACTGCAGCACCAAGAGCAACAACTTCATCAGGATTCACTGTAACATTTGGGTCTTTACCAGTCAATGATTTAACAAGCTCCTGGACAGCTGGGATACGTGTGGATCCACCAACAAGGATCACCTCGTCCAAGTCCTTGAAACTGAGCTTTGCATCTTTCAAAGAGTTCTGAACTGGAACTTTCAGTCTAAGAAAATTGTTTCCAAGAGAAGACAGGAGTTAGAACGCTCGCAATGTACCGCATACTACGAAAGTCCCACAACCAGATGTGTCAAAATAATGCTGGTGATGAATAAAGGAGATTACATACCTATCAAGAAGGTCTGAGCACAACTCCTCGAACTTGGCCCTTGTAAGAGTGGTCTCGATGTGCTTGGGACCATCAGCTGTTGCAGTAATGAAAGGCAAACTGCAAAGCAGAACGGATACACAACAGTAAGCTTTCACGAACACAGCCAGTAGAAAATAAAGAAGCATGTGCCTGTGCGAGCTTGCCAATAGCCAAAAAACTGTTGCATGCACCTTTCACTGAATGAGCAAGGACAACAACTCACCTAATGTTAGTCTGAGTCAAGGATGACAACTCCATCTTTGCTTTCTCAGCAGTCTCAGTGAGACGCTGAAGAGCTTGCTTATCCTTCAAAAGATCAATGCCTTCGTCTCTCTTAAAGCTGGCAGCAAGCCAATCAACAATTTTCTGTTCATTGGAAATTCACACACTCAGTAACTGCAGCCAGAATAATAATTTTACACATGTACATCACAAATGAAAGCCTGCACCAACCTTGTCGAAGTTATCACCTCCTAAATGAGTATCTCCAGAGGTAGATAACACCTCAAATACTCCATCACCAACTTCGAGAACTGCAACAGAGGCAGAGAAGCGTATTAAATATAATTGTTTAAAACACTGATGCTCAAGAAAAACTTGGAGTCTTGACTTTCAAGCCTTTGAACATTCAGCAACACGTCAAAAGCATCAATACACTTAAACCGCAGATAACTGAAACAAATATTCTAAGTGTCTATTTTAACATCTAACTAGCCTGTTTCTAAATAAGGCATCTGAAAACTGAAAAGATTGTACATCTAAAACAATATTTGGTAACAGACGCACTCATATGACACAATTGAATTGCACAAAAATAAATTTCAAAATTCGAATAATGAAGTACCTGAAACATCAAAGGTACCACCACCAAGATCGAACACTAGGATTGTTTCATTGTTTTTCTTCTCAAACCCATAGGCCAATGAAGCAGCAGTTGGCTCGTTGATGATACGAAGAACCTCTAAACCAGCAATTCTTCCAGCATCCTTTGTTGCTGTCCTTTGAGAGTCATTGAAGTAGGCAGGTACTGTAACAACAGCTTTTGTGACTTTGTCATTCAAAAACTTTGATGCATCATCCACAAGTTTTCTCAAAACCTGTAGGCAAAAAGATGTAAGCACTATTTCATCAAAATGCAAAACCAAAAAGAATGGAACACTAAGCTACAATTCAAACACAACATTGAAACATAAGTACACATAAATGCAGACCCCTTAATTCTCAAAACACCAAGCAGAAAATGTCATTAGACAAAACTTTCATGTGGTACTGTTGAACTCTTTGCCAATTCATCTGCCCTTGCCCTAGGTGAAACTAGAAAACACTAAAACCTCTCGTCGTAAGCACAAAAAACGATTAGTCTTGATTACATTATCCATGCCAATTCATCTCAAGCTAACATACCATAATCATCAGCTAAAGCAACCATACTTCAAAAGGCAATAGCAAATACCACATTCACAGCAAAACTACGAATTAACACATGCTAACTAATCAGGTTTCACAATTCATAAATGACCCAAATTCAGTACTCAAGTAAACAAATCAAAAACCCCTAAAAGAGAAAGAACAAACCTGAGCAGAGATTTCTTCAGGAGCAAACTGTTTACCAATAGCAGGACAATCAAGTTTAACATTTCCATTCTCATCTCTAACAACTTTGTAAGAAACTTGTTTAGATTCTTCTTTAACCTCACTCATTAACCAACCAATAAATCTCTTGACAGAGAAGAAAGTATTCTCAGGATTAACAACAGCTTGTCTCTTAGCAATCTGACCAACTAATTTATCACCAGTCTTAGAATAGGCAACAACTGATGGTGTTGTTCTTTGTCCTTCAGCATTAGTAACAATAGTAGGTTTCCCACCTTCCATTACTGCTACTGCTGAATAAGTAGTCCCCAAATCAATACCAACAACTTTCTCAGCCACAACTCTAAGTGGACCATAATTTCTTCTTTGTGATCTAAATGAAACTCTTGAATTTAATCTTTGCCCTAAAAATAGATTTCTGGAAGTACATTGTCTTGTTGTTGTTGTTGATGGGAAAGATGTACCACCAAAAATCTGTGATGTTGATGATGCCATTAAAAGGGTTTATTAGGAGATTCAAGCTCTTTAAGGGGGTGGGTTTAAAGAATATACAGTTTCAGAATCAGGAGGAGAGCATCCGACAGATTTTGAAACTAAGGTTTCTTTATGAGATTCAAGCTGTATAAGTGGAGGGTTTACAGGATAGGACCAAGAAAAACCCTAATTCCAGGGCCGGCACTGATGGGAAGCAGGTAAAGGCCCGGTTAGGATCTGGGTCCGCAAAGCATTTTGCTAGATATTTATAATTTGATTAATATAACATTATTTAAGAACGCGCAATTGGGGATAGTAAAACTAATTGGGGATATAAGAAAAGGACAAAAATAGGATCCAAATATCAAATCAGGGTCACCCCTTATCTAAGTATTTTAAGTAATTCCTAATCTACCCCTCACTAATCAGGATTAGTGGTTAATAATAATTAGGAAAATCTTAAGAATTTGTTAAAAGATTAGTGTATGTTTTTATTTGTATTTGGGTGAGTGAGGTGAGAGTAGAAAGAGGGAAAAAAATTGAGAGAGAACTTTTTTTGGTGAAAATGGAGGATGATTGTGAAGAGAGAATTGCTGCTAAGAGGTTGAAAATTTGATTTTTTTCTTTGAATCCACCATTTTTGCAGTTGAAAAAGCTCGGTGCCGGCATGGACATGGTATGAATACAATGCCGGAAGCAGCCATACCGGCATGGTAATCATACCACGTCCATGCCGGCACCGAGCTTATCCCCATTTTGAAATTCAAGCCGACATAGTATTCAACCCAAAAACCTATTACGTTTTGATTTTTTTTTTTACCCATTTGCCGGTTTTCGAGCATCCACGGCATGCTCGAGAATGCTCGAGAATGGTATGTTGGTTAATTCTCGAGCATGCCAGATCGCTACCTACCGGCATGGTATGTTGGTTTAATTTCTATGCCGGCACATGATGTAAAGTATCCAGAAAGTTGAATTTTTTTTTCACTTGACTAGCTACCGGCATTGATAGATTTCTACCGAGCATGCCGGCATTTAGTTACGGCATTGAATGTTAGTTACCAAGCATGTCGGCACCGTTTTCCGGCATGGTCTTCATCAATTCCGGCATGGTCTTCATCACTTCCAGCATGTCTTCATCATTTTCGGCATGTCTTCATCATTTCCGGCATGATCTTCATCACTTCCGGCATGGTCTTTATCACTACCGGCATGGTCATCATCACTACCGGCATGGTCTTCATCACTTCCGAATGTAAAAAAAAAAAAAAAATTGTTTCCAAAGTGAGGAGCCGGCAGAGAAGGAGAAGAGAAGTTGAAAGGGAGTGGGGAGAGTTTAGAATTTGAAAGGGAATGGGGAATATTTGAGTTTCAAAGCTCTAACCCTAAAAGAGATTAATAAGAAGTGGAGATGAAATGGGGGATATGATTTTGTTTTTTGTTTTTTGATTTTTAAGTTTTTTGTTTTTTATTTTGAGGGAAGGGTATTTTAGTATTTTTGCCCTCCAAAAACACCCCTTAGCAGACACTATTAGTTGGGGGAAGTAATTTATATCCCGCAATTAGTTTATATCCCCCAATTGCGTGTTCTTATTTAAATACCCCTCAAAATCTACCACTTGAAATATACCCTTATTCAATTTTTAAAAATACCCCTACCTTCTGAAAATGGACACAACTAGCACAAGTTGCTTTCAGAACTGGACGCAACTCTATACAAGTTGCTTCCAAAAAGTGGAAGCAACTTTCTCAAGTTGACTCCAAAAATCTTAATTTTTACCCCTCGGGGGTATTTGTGCAAGGTCAACCAAAATGGAGGGTATTTATAACATTCCCACTTTTCTTTTTTATTCAAGCTGGGTCAGCTAGACCAGTCCCACTGTTGATCCAACTGCCATCCCAACAACAGTTACAACACAATTCTCATCTCTGGGAGACCAGACAATGAGAGAAAGTATGGGATCCAACCTTCCTAATGAAAATCGATCTCCCTACCTCTCGCCGGTATTATGGATGAAAATGTTATCCGTTCTATTAGACATTGAAGACAATTACTAGGTAGTAACTTAGTAGTTACTTATAGGGTGTTTGGATAACCTGACTTTTTAGAAGTCGAAAGGTCAAAAAATAACTAGGTGATACTGAACAATTATGGAAGCTCTCGGTTAACCATCTTAGGTTATTGAGGCATGTATTTATATTGAGTTATATGGGTATTAGTTACAATGGACTCTAATACAAGGACATATATATGGACTTATATACGCGATTGCGAGAGACCTAGAAGATATCCTTTCACAAACTTTATATGGATGTTGAAAATTATTTTTCAATCATCAGCTTTGAAGTCCAGAAGTAGAAATACAAAGAAACACTTGAGTTTTGGCTGTGGTAGAGCGGATAAGAAATATCACGCCAAAAACAAATGCCATGACCTAATGTACCTTTGAGAAACGAAGAACATTTTCATCAACAAACTTGGTTGACTACATAGGTGAATGCTTAAATATTATAAAAAACAACGAAACCACGGTTGGATGGAAAAGGTGTCATAGCAAACTTAGTTTGACCCATAGAGAAGAAGAATACCCGTACTGCATCGTACTGACAAACATAAATGAGAGGATTTAAATCCCTTGTTTCAATCCATACAACGTCGTGTGTAACAAAAAAACATGATCAGGAAATCGAGGATGAATAGAAAGGCATTTTTAACAACTTTTAATAGGCCAATTTGAAGAGAAGACAACGGACTAAACGTTTCATCATAATCAATCCCAATTTTATAAGAATAGCCATAGTAGTTCTTGTAACATGGACTGGAGTAGTAGACAGAAGATGAAATGTTGAGTTTTAACACCGACATCAATGGGATATGGAAAGACAGACTCATCAAAAATTACGTGTCGAGATAGGAAGACGATGGTGCATGGAAGTGTTTTGGCACCGGAGAAAATGAGATAGCAGAGGATAACAATGACATCCAAAAGCTTTAAGAAAATCATATTCTAGAGCTCTATTAGACAAATAGATTGAAAAGGGGAAAACTAGAGATAAAGATTGACGGTGTGTTAGGATAGACTTAAGATGGATTGGCATACTGAAATACAAAACGAAAATTATTTTTCAATTATTGGGATGACCGGATAAGAAATATAGTAAAACGAACATTATGCCATACGGTTGGATGGAAAAGGTGCAGGACCCCGTCCGAATGGACAATTTTATAAGAATTGTACGAACGCACAAGAGATAGATTGAAAAGGGGAAAAACTAGAGATAAAGATTGACTAGACTTAAGATACTGAAATACACGATTATTGGGATGAAAAAAGTACGAACGCCGATGAAGTGGATGACTTAGGAGAACAACTAGTGCTGTGAAGAATGGGATACATGCCATCTTCAATCTTGCCCTTGTACAGAGGAATTCCCGTTCATCGATCCTGAATACAAAAGCCAAATTTATCAAAGACAAAAATACAATCAGAATCACGGGTGAGTTGTCCAACAGATACTAAATTTTTGGCAATTGAAGGCAGATGAAGAGTATTTTTCAGTAATATCTGAGATGATGGAGAGGTTATGGTGATATCACTAGTCCCTGTAATGGGAAAAATTCGACCATTGCCTACAAGGACTTTGTCATTACCGTTATAATCAACTCGATTGGTCATCTGAGAAGTATCAGAAGTCATGTGTGCAGAAGCAGCAGTGTCAGCAAACCAATGATTTTCATACGACATGGAATGCAGTTGCATTGCTGGGAAGGCTTGAGGTAAGTCAATTGTGACGGACCGAAAAATTACGCATTTGGCGCGTTGCCCCGCAGACCGTAACTTCCCCGGTGCGTCGTGATGAAGCTACGATCCGGGCCTTTAAAGCTAGCAAATGCACGTTCATCCGCCCTTGCAGGCATGCTCGTGGAGAATGATGCGGCTAACTTAGCTTCCACACCGTTCCAAACTTACCCTTGTCCGCAAAAGGGTTTAAAGCCTTGAAGGCTATGGCCGATGCACCCTACATGCATCACTGGATCCCGAGTCTTGTCCAAGCATAAGGCATGCCTTGGGATTACGCATAGGCCATTGCAGGCCTCATGTCGTACTTTCCTTAAGATTATGCAAGCTCCGCTAACTTGCATATCGATGTAGCTTACTTCCGCGGCCATGCCCAATGCGTCATTGGTACATGCCTGAGTCAAACGCCTTGATAGGAAGTATGGGCATCCAAGGAATGGAATGCAACTAGCCTCATCAAGATTGGCCACAATCATACCCTGCATCAAGCTACCGATCCAGATGATATGAGAGGCCAATATGCCGCAATCATCTCTCAATTAGATGATATGAGCGACAACGTGCTGGACCGGCAATGCTGCAACTCAATGCGGCTGCCTACGTACCCTTACCTACTCTAAAGGGATCAAGCACATACCATCCCGAAGGGACAACAACTTAAGTCAAACTCGTTTGCAAGGCTGTGGCCTAACAATAATGGTAATGGACTGGTCCGTATAGGCCATTCCGCCAAGATGCACAATGATTATGCATCATCGGGTCCGCAGTTTTGCATAGGGATGCCTTCGCATCATATGCCCCATTGGCAAGACTACAGAGCTATAAACGTGACTTATGCATCGTTTATAATCCTCCGGCTAAGCTATGAAGATTACTTGGTACATGGTCCGCATATGCACCTTCAACCAACTACCCCTCCCTATATATGTCTTAATGGAATTTCTACAAGTATGGAAAGGGGACCATATTGACATGCTTGCTTCACCGTTTATTCAAAATGATTGCGTACAATGATTGTGATTGAGTACAATGATTGCGATTGAGTACAAAGATTGCGACTGCGTACAATGATCGCGATTCCATACAATGATTGCGCAACATTCGTTCGGCCAGCCCGCTCTGGCCTAATGCACAATGATTGTGCGATATTAGCTCTAGGCCAATAGCCTTCATAATGCGCAATGATTACGCTGCAAGCTCAAGGCCATCTACCCAACTGTCCTAATGCATCATTTGATGCAAGGTTTGGTCCTTAACCAAATGCCAAACATAATGCGCCATTTTGGCACGATATTGGCCTTAATCCAATCTACACCTTACCAAGCGACGGAAGCCTTGAGTGAAGCTTCCTCTCAATCCATGGCACATATTTTAGAATGCGCCATGCTAAAAACATTGGGTGTTACATCAATGGTCTGAGCTTGCGTGAGATGATTGCAAGTTGGAGCAGTATGACCAGTATTTCCGCACCATTGACACACAACAGGGGATGAGGGTGGTGGGCCAAGAACTGAGGGTGCATTGTTACCACGACCATTGCCATAAGAACGACCAAAAGAGCCAGTAGAATAATTGTTGTTGAATTGAGAACCTCCATTGTTTCCACGACCACGAGTGTTGGAACAGTTATTGTTGGAGTAACCATTGTTCCACCCACCATTATTCCAGTTACCATTGTTCCAGTTTCCACGACCATTTGAGTTCCAGTTTGGACGAACATTATTATTCCAGTTGGTACGATCACGACCATTACCAGTTGAGTTCCAATTTCCACGACCATTAAAGGAGCCACGACCACGATTTGAAGATTGACCACGACCAATAGGTTGAGAACCAGCAAAGAAAGCGTTTGAGTGTTGAAAGTCTGATGCCGAAGTTTGAAGACCTTGAAGATATTGCGGATGAGACTCATGATGGAGAAGGAGGGCATGAAGTTCAGTAAAGGTTGGTAGAGAGGTTCTAGCAATGACAGCCGTATAAATACTTGTCCAATCAGCTCCCAATCCACGCAAGGTTGTGGAGACAAGTTCAAGATCAGATACATGACAGCTAAGGAGTCAGAGATTTCCTTGATCTTGAGAATATACTCAGAAATAGAAGAGTTACCTTTTTGAATGATAGATAGGATTTCCTTGGGTTGTTAGATTCTGGCTGGATTGATAGTAGCATGGGTGGAGCGAAGATATTTCCATACTGCGCGAGAATTGCCTCATCGAGCACATTCAGATTTCATAGTTTCAGTTAGAGAGCAGTTGATCCAAGACATAATGGTTTGGTCGATGACTTCCCATTCTTCATAAGCTGGATTAGGATATTTTTCTTCAGTTACGACATCAACCAGTTCTTGAGTTGGTACATCATATGAATCATCAAGATATTTATAAAGACGATGAGATTTCAGAATAGGCGTTATTTGAGATTCCCAGAGGAGATAATTGGTTTTGTCTAAGAAAACTATTTTGGTTGAAGAAGGAAGAAACGATGAGGTCATGAAAGAGCCAACACTGATTGATTGAGAAGCAGCACTAATTAGCGCTCCTATATTGTGAGACATAATTGAAACAGTAGAAGAGGCTTGAGTTGAAGCAGTTGACATGATGAAAGAAAAGAAAAGTGCAGGCTAGGATTTTGAAGAAGAAAAGAAAATAGTTTTGAGGCTAGGGTTTGTGAGAGATCGTTCTAGCTCTAGATACCATGAACAATTATGGAAGCTCTCAGTTAACCATCTTAGGTTATTGAGGCATGTATTTATATTGAGTTATATGGGTATTAGTTACAATGGACTCTAATACAAGGATCCGACATATATATGGACTTATATACGGACTTTACATGGACATATATTCTACAGATAAAAATTTTAAAACTACTGCTAGAAGTAAAAGAGTGACTTTTTTGTGAAGCAAATATTTTTGCTTTTGACTTTTTAGATTGACTTTTGCTTACGGAAAAGCAACAACACTCATACTTCTGGTATCCAAACATGCTCTGGACTTTCCCGGAATATGGAGGCCATGCGTAATTCTTGCTGCACCATTACATAACAGCTCAAAGACTTTCTTTACGGAAACACGCCAACTTGGGTCATGGAGGTGCATAAATTGTGATTTTAACTTTTTTGCTTTTGAAATGTGTCACTGCATGGGTCTTCTGAGTTATCATAAAAGATTTCTATCAAACTTGGACAAAAATGTAAACACTTTCAGTTAAACTAAAGGTTCAAACTTAGTAGCTTTAAGATGCACAAAACATGTTTTCATTACCTTGAAATCAGCAGATATTAAGGAACTCTTTATTCTTGTGGAATAAAAACCCGTTGCTGCTTATAACCTTCATTCATTCTGAATTCTTCCGTCGAAAAATTCCTAAATATGGGTGGACCTTTAAGAAATATCTTTGTTACTTCTGTTTTTGTTGTTATGATCTTCACCTTAGCTAATGGAGATGCTCTTGTACCTGCACTATACATCTTTGGAGACTCAGTAGTTGATGTGGGCAACAACAACAACCGTACAACTCTTATTAAAGCCAATTTCTATCCGTATGGGAGAGATTTTGTAACTCATAAACCTACAGGAAGATTCTGCAATGGAAAGTTAGCTACAGACTTCACTGGTATTGCAAACAGATTTTATTTTTATCTTTTATTTGCATCGTTGTCTCAATCATTTTCTTCGTCTTTGTAGTTCACTGACAGATTTTGTTGTTTTCACGCAATTGTTTAACTTAGCTGAGAACTTGGGTTTTACTACCTACCCACCAGCTTACTTCAGTCCAGAAGCTAAAGGGAGTAACATACTGACCGGTGTTAACTTTGCCTCTGCTGCATCTGGTTTATTCGATAGAACATCACGATTATATGTAAACCATTTCTCTTCTCAAAGGTAATATGAAATAGTATTATTCTTTTCCTGATTCGTTTGCTTCGCTGTAGCGGGCTATTGCATTGCCCGAACAACTGGAGAACTACAAGGATTATCAGAAGACATTGGTAAGAATGGTAGGAAAAGCTAATGCTACGTCGATCATCTCCGGTTCCATCTACCTTCTCAGTGCTGGGAGTAGTGACTTTGTTCAAAATTACTACATAAATCCTCTTCTCTATGGACCGTACACACCAGACCAATACTCAGACATGCTCATGAACTCTTTCTCTACTTTCGTCCAGGTTCCTCTCCTTGAATAGGTTATTGAGCGTTATGTTTGATATTCCACTTGATTTGGCAGCAGACGGTTATCTAATCTTTGAATGACATTTTTGTGACAGAATCTGTACAAATTGGGAGCAAGGAAGATCGGGGTGACATCCTTACCACCACTGGGATGTTTGCCAGCAGCAATTACGTTATTTGGTAATTTGGGGAGTAGCCAATGTGTGCCAAGGCTAAACAGGGATGCAACTGCTTTCAACAATAAGCTAAATTCTACAGCTATAGCATTACAGAGCAGACTTCCTGGCCTTGTTATGGTCGTGTTTGACATATACACCCCTCTCTACAGCTTCGTTACAAGGCCTACTGATAATGGTAAGTCAACATGAATAAAAATCCACCTTGTTACCAAAATTTAGCAATCTGGAGCAACATTTAGACTACTCAACTAATTCAGCTCACTAGGATATTGGCAACTATGTTGTTTGAGGCGCTAGCCTCGCTTCGCGCCTAAGGCGACCATAAAAATAAAAACAAAACTGATGGCTCACATTTTTTACGCCTTGGGCACTTTATTAGCTAGGCATCCCCTGCACGACTCGTGCGCCTAGGCGAGCGCCTAGATTGCCTTTCACACCATAGATTAGCAACACAAATCCAATTTATTTCCTGCAACTTTACATAGTAATGATGATGTCTGGGTATTCACCCCGTTACAGGGTTCTTCGAGGCCAGGAAAGCTTGTTGTGGGACAGGAACACTCGAGACAGCATTCCTTTGCAATGAAAGGTCTGTCGGAACTTGCATGAATGCAACAGAGTATGTGTTTTGGGATGGATTCCATCCATCTGAAGCTGCAAACAAGATGTTAGCTGATGTACTCCTCCTCCAGGGAATCCCCCTCATCTCCGGCTAAACACTGATATCACAGTCATTGTTGTTGCTAGATAGTACATAGGGTTGCTGCTTGTCAGAGTTATGTTTCCATAATGTAATGGAGTTGTGTAGGCTTCCATGTAGTTGGAATTGTTGGATGAGGTCGTCAAGAATTTCAGCACTTGTTTAATTATGTTAAGTTCTAATAAAACAATACCAAGAATGCTTGCTCAAACCAAGAAAATTAAATTTAAAATAAAATTACAAAGCAACTACTTTTTACTTGACACATGGAATAGATTCTCTTTGTTCATTATAGTATTAAACAATTAGGTTTCTGCTATACACAAGATTACAACCTCAAATTCAGATTGGCTTACTTACAAGGTTAGATAACTGGAAAGCTTACAGAATTTCCACAAGTGTATACCTCATATTTTAAGAGAGCTCAAATCCTGCATTTGAATTTATTGCATAAAGAAGCTTTGACCTCAGAGTACTTGCCCGTTTATATGTAGGAAGCTGTATATTTTCGAAACAAATTCAAAAGATAGAAATCAGAGTATTGTGTTTGTTGTCTGAAGATAAAGCACATGTGGTCATTTTGTCAATGTTTGATACCTTCAGTGTGTTATAGCATGTAGATGCTGAAGGAAGTCTGTCCACGTCCTGACCTCCAAAGGATGCCCAAAGAGGAACATCACACACAACCTAACAAGTAAGAACAGATTCCTGTTTCAGCTCAAATACTTCCCGAGTTCATTATTATACATAACAATATATGAACAGACCTGAAAAACTCCACTAATAATAATGAAGGTCTGTAAATAAAAGCTAACCAACATCAGACCTTGTGAATAGTAAAGGTTGGTTGTAAGTGTTTAAATCCAAGTAAAGGAGCACGAGAACAACTTGTCACAAACTTTAGAAGCATACCCCGGTCCTTTGGCTCAAATCCTGCAATAACCTGCAACAGCAGAGGAAATACGATAGATGTTAAGGTCATCATCAGTCACCAACTCCCACAAAATCTAATAGCGGAGAAGGGTATACAAACTTCTATACAGATTAATTTTGTTGTGTCATGAAGCTCGAAAGTCAAAATCCTGGCTAAAAGAAATTTACAAATTGTTAGGCAACTACCTCCCAGAAAATTTTAACTGTTCGACTTCCGTCAGAATAGCCGCCAGTGTACCTCGTGTTTTCTCTTAAATCATCAATGTCGATGTCATGGCTTCCACCTGAAAGCAGCTGCATAAGGTAAAACCACAAGTTAGTAAATAGCAGTAAAATGTGCACAGCCTTAAAAATATTTGTTTCTAATCACAAACAACATTTCTTTACTTGGTAGAAACAAATTATTTGAACATGAATGGTTCAATATATTGATATGTACCTGATTGAATTCACTAGCATTAAATATATTCAACCAAGATGGTGATATAATGTCAATCATGCCTCTATAAAATGCATTTGCCAAAGGTATCATCTGCAGATCAATATCAATTTGTAAGATAAGAGAATATACAACATGAGACATAAATGTAGATAACATACCAAAAACAATATTTCATACCTGCCGATTGAGTTTATAGTCAGCAATTGCATGAACATACTGTAACTTATTATCATTTGTCACCGCCATGTCTTTCCCACCAGGTTTAAGCTCAGAGACAACATGTTTACCAACTATTTCCTCTGTAACTGTGAAGTCCAACGACAGGTCCTTGACATCACCATCATAATGCTGTAGAAGAAGACATTGGAAATTATATATATTAAAGATGTCTATATAAGGTCAATAAGGGACAGCATGAAGACACCACAAGAACAACATTCAAAAACAACTTACCTTGACGTACATAAGATTCCTGTAGACTTCCGGATCAAGTGTTGACAATTCATCAACAAAACTATAGCGGCCTAAAATCTTTTGTACAAAAACAGGTGAGAAGGAATAATCCAACAAAATTCCTTCATAAAGTGCTTTTCCAACAACTCTGCCTAGGAACTCAATCATTTGCATTCCATTATCTAGAAATCTTGCAGATGTATTTGGAATTAAATGTCTCTCTGAAGTTAACGTCTGAGAAAATATTCCATAACTTCAACAGAAAAAAAAAAACAATTTATTAGTGGTGTCACATTTGGAATTGAAACCTGACAACATGGGAAAACTTACATATAGAATAAGCAAAGAGCTCATCCGAACTTACTCAGGGTCAAAAGCTGTTTTTGATATATCAGTTAGGAACTCTTTTGATAAACCACCATAGTCCAGGCCAGCCTCTGGCAAGCCACATTCACTGACAAAGGAAACATGAATACATGACTTCAACCTTGACCCAAGGGAGTTTAACTGTTTAAATCCATCTTCAACAATATGACCACGGCGAATCACTATCTCTATCGATCCTGGACCAGGCCCAGCAACTTCACCAGCCATTCTTCTAGATACTTTGTCCAACTTAATAAATTCTCTGAACATCTGAACTCTGTTAATTAAATTAGAGATGTCAAAAACCAGCATATTAAGGAATGAACGGATAATGAAAGGACACACACTAATTGCATAGCCTAACATAGAGTTGAGCAACAGATCACATAGGTTAGCATATCTCCATAACAAGTAAATCCACAATTAGTTCATCTCATCTGGTATAACACCTACCTTTCTTCAAATGGAAATACATGAGGGGTGGTAGTGATAGCAGAACCCATGCTTGGAATGGATAAAGCATCCTCAGGCCTAGAATTAGCAGATATAGATTCATGAGCTCTAGCAGCTGCTGCAACAGGGGGGCGACTATTTCTGGCCGGTGAGAGCCACAGAGAAGGCGGACAGAACTGGTGTCTGCAATCTCTCTCATACAACAAATGGAGGCACCTAACTGCAGCATCCATTAATGGTTTATTACGAAGGCTACCATGAGAAAACCCATTATACACCAAGGTATTAAGCACGGATGCGATCTTCCTTTGTTCCTCCAGCGTGAATGGAACCTACATCAATAAATCATGCTCAGACATGGGGAGAGATAATATCACCACAAAAAATGATGAGTGAATTTCTGCTGAAATCAAAATCCGGACCAACATACCTGCTTTTCATAAAATTCTATATCATCCAGCACTAACAGGAGATGAGAATATATAGCAGCAAAGAGATGTAGCAGACATGACATATCTCTTGACAGACCTAGTGGGCCTTGCTTGAAAAGTTCAACATCCCATGTTTCACATGAGTCTTCCTCGAAGTGGTCAAAACTCGGTGGTTCATAAACAGAGTGGCTATCCTCCACATCCCTAGTCGATTTTCTGGTAATCCTTTGCAGTGCATTCACCCACTTATTCCCTGAATCCTTTGAGGTCAATTTTAACTTTCTACCAGTACTTCCATCATTATTCACTCCGGTTTCGCTTGTGCAAGGTTTATCAGAAATAGAACTGGTGCAATTTTCTGGAAATATGGAAGCTTCAAGAGCTTTCCATAAATGAGTAAGAAATCCAGGAGTAAAAGATAGTGAGTTAAGGATAGGTAATGATCCACCCGCAGGGTTTAAGGATGAGAATATTCTCAACATGTACGAATAGAAATATGCGACGTCAAGCAGTTCCAAGTTGCCTAAACAATCCAGCTTCTGATTGGGAGGAGAAATACCATTTTGCAGCAAAAGCGCATCCTTCTTGATTGAGGACAGAAGTGTCACAAGATGCCACCGCTGATGGACTGGCCTAAAAATGCCTAAGTATGGCAACTTTAAGGTTTCAAAAGTTGTGTGGCTCTGCGATACAGCAGGCTCAATATTTTCTCCAGAAGAAACAAAATCTTCTTGATATTCATGGTTCTCCACCTTCCTTACGCTACCAACACTATCAAGCACAGACAATAAGTTCTCTGCAAAAATGCTAACAACACGAACATACACTCTGCAATCTAGACCAGAAGAAAATTTCCCTGGATTTGAGGAGTTGTTCGGATACTCTGTTGCCAAATTTATTATGTTTGCAAGAGCCCAACCAGCATTTGGAATAAATCGGTGACAAGAAGCAGAATCATCCAACTTTGACATTTTCATGAAGATATTCTCCTTAGAGGTCTGCCACCACCTGCCATAGTTTGATCAGCCTCAACAACGTTTTGGAATCAATGAAATGTAATCATGGCAAGAGAATAAATGAACTGTTATCACAGGATACAACATGGGAAGAAGATTGATAAGATTAAGTATGAGTATTGCCAAAAGCTATAAATGCTGTCAGAATAGTATCGTACGAAAAGTATGTTTAAAGGTAATACTGGAAGGCGGTGACTGAATCTTTCTCAAGTTATAAATTTGATTACCTTAAGTATTTTAAACTCCTACAGAACTCTACAGATTTCTTTATTAAGATTATGTCTTATGTGTCATCTTTTGGTGCCCAGTATTTGAGATTGCTAAACTTTAGATGATCCCTACCAGTAAAGTGCTGAGGCAAGGTGCGAACACAGACTGGTGCTTCAAAGCAGGCACAAGAATCGCTGGTAAACGTTGAACTAGCCAAGGAACTGTAAGTAGAAAAACACAATGCTGCTCCACAACGTCTTGCATTTCCAAGTACAAGGAATCATTTGGAAGTGATTTGCCAGCTTGAAAAGGTCGTAATGCCAATGTTATAGCACTTACAATAATCAAGAAATGATCACCCGTCAGCAGAGCCGAGCTTGCTTGCAAAGCAACTTTCATATCCAGTTTCATCAAATATTTCCTAATACTTCTATGAAGACCACTTTGCTCAGTTCCCATAAATTTGACTAAATTCTTTACAGCAATCTCTGCATCATTAAGACTTTCACTTTTGATGCATTTCCACCCTTTCAAATCAGTCAAGGCAACAACCACCCGCATTGCAAGTGAAGTAGCCACACAAGAGTCATCCCCCATAGGACACGCTGGATCACATTCACCGAGCACAAACGACGATACAAATATCATCTTCTTTGCTTGGTAATTCCACGTAGTTCTCTCTTCAAGTGTACCCGTAGCAAGAGAACAAAAATTCTTCTGAGATTCTACAATTTCAAAACAACTTAAGAATTCAGCACATGCATTATCAAGCAGAATCACAGACTTTTCATGAAGCTAACCAATAATTTGAGATAGGGCAGATACCAGTTGAGTCAATGCTTTGCAAGAGAATCTTAAAGCAAGTCAGAATACAATTCAAATTCCTCGCTTCCAAATGCTTTTGCGTAATAGATGAACGAGTTATAAAGAAAATAAACGGTCTCAATAAACAACTCGACACCCATTCACCAGTAATCACAACATCAGGCTGGCAATTCACTACAGCTTCCTCCCATTCTTGCCGAATTTGGACAACCAATTTCTTTGTAACACTATAACCCCTCCACACTCTCTGCAATAACAACAACAACATAATTATAATCAGAAATCATACTAGACCTAAAAAAAATGAAATTTGGGGAAAAAATCAAAGAAAGAAATGATGATAACCTGAATGAAGAGAGAAGCAGAAGCAGCTTTACGCGTATAATTCCGAAGCTCTCTTTCTTGTGTAACTTTTTCAAGAAGTGCTGCTCTTGTTATCTCTTTAGCACTTGCTCCCCTCAATGATACCTTAAAAAAAAAAACAGGAAAACACATGATTAGACATCGAATTGGTGCCCTAAGTTTATCAAATCTGTGAGACCGAAAGAGAGAAAGAGAGATTACTTGATGTTTCCGGCGATCAGCCATCGGAGTGAAATTGAAGAGAAAGGGATTTCAGGATTTGATGAAAATAAGATCTTCGATTAACCCTCCCCTCGACTTTCTTTCGAGGAAAACAGGAAAACTGCTGTTTGTTTTGTTTTCTTGTGGTGGTTCACGACTCTTTTTTTTTTTTTTTTTTGGTCGTGGTTCATGACTTGAGAAGGGTGTTTCATGTTTGTTTGCCGCTTTGGCGAGGACCAGGGGTGCCAGACACAAATCAAAAGGGAAAGAACACTGACCTGCCAAGGTCATGGTCAACTTAGTGATTGGCAGAACAAACGCCTTAGTGTCACACCTTCAAATGCCTCTTGCAAATTTCTGCGAAAGCGTAACCCGACAGCACAATGGTTCTGTGAATCAAGCTTCACCCACCTGCACTTCAGCCTTATAAGTTTGCACCAATGCAAATGTACCAATTCACTGCTTCTACAAATGAAGTCTTTTAGCCTTCTTTCTCTTCTCCAAACTTCTCAAATGCACCCCATAATGCACTCAAACATTGCCATACATTACTAACAACAATCATCCAACCAAGAACACTTAGAACATGACACAATCAACTCTTTTTATTGCATCAAAGGGAAGAAATACAAAACTTGCCCACTTAGGGACTTACACAGACTTGTTCACCTTGAACCAAGACTTAGCCTTACAAAAACTCTCCTATTTTGAGTCTCACACTCTCCTATGCGATCCTGCCGAATTTTCCATGCCTTAGGACTATTTATACATCAGCTTTACTTGACCAAACCTTGCACAACCGTTGCACACGCATGGGACAACCATCTGTTCCAAAAAGCAGTTTTGTAACCGCCACTAACTGTGCTAACTGGCCAGTTTCTCTTCAAACTTGCGCCATCATCCAACACATGTTCTCTAGAAGTTATGAACCTTCTCCCACGCTTATAAACTCATTTTATAACCGTGCTAACTCGTCTCACACCATTGGCATGCTTGTGAAGCTCGTAACCAACTCCTATGCGTCACTTAAGCTATATTGCGCCACTGTTGCGCTTTACTGGACTTGGTTTCTGTATTGCACCATTGTTGCGCGTTACCATATTGCACAACTCTTGCGTTGCAATCATCTCGACCACTTCCTTAGCTCATTATGGTTATATATGCGCCATATGCTTCACTTAGCCAATTTGCTCGACAATAGCAATGCCACTCTTGCATTACTAGCTTGTTTGCATTACTCAAGCTTTGGCCAGCCTTGAACTGATGCATAGACCAACTCTTGGCCTATTCTACCTTCTTGCATCATCCTTGAGTTTAGGCCAACTCAATTCAATGGATATGCCTTAATACCAACATCGCATGCTGCATCTTGTCACTTTGTCTTTGCCTTGCCTTTCCCTCAATGAAGCTTCATTGTGTCGGCCAATAAACTTCATTACTTAGCCAAATGTTCTTACAGTATAGCGCAACCTTTGCGCTTCATTGGACCTGCAGGGTGCCACTATCTTAGTGCTTGACATTCTATGCAGCATAGCGCTATTATGGCTGAGCATAGCGCTATTACGGCTGAGTACTGACTTGTTCATCAACACTATAACACACAATCATTGTGCAACACTTGCCTGACCGGTCATACTTAGCAATTAATTAGAGCATCTCCAATGCAAAGATCATTTTAGGTGGGGGTCTTATTTACACTTTTTTATTTGTGGTTCATTACTAAATCACAAAAAATGGTGAAGATAAAATTTTTTAGCTACAATTCATCCCCACTCCCAAGATCTTATTCAACACTTTTTATTTGAATTTAGAGACAAAATGACGATGTGGATCTAAGGTCCAAGGTCATGAAGAAGGTCTAATCTAGACTTTCTCCTTTACCGCCACTTAACCATGTCATTACTTTATATGACCTTGACACTTACATTGGAGATGAAATTTTTTTGGAAAAGGTCTTAAATCATGTGGCATGATTTTTTAAGACCTTGACCCCTTACATTGGAGATGCTCTTAGTAATTCAAAAAGATTGTAGATCCTGAAAGCTGGCACACATGGAAGCCGGTGGAAATATTTCCTACTTCATAGCATCTAATATAGTATAAATTCCTAAGCCACAACCTTATTATTTCGACAAAAAATATTTTTCTCTTTCCTCTTTTCCCACTCTCTCAACAGGAGATTTCAGGCGAGCTTACCTTTTTCTCTGGCGAGCTTCAACTGTTCAGGTCTGTTATTTTTGGAGTGGATCTGAGCAGATACCCATTTCCCTTTCCGTTTTAATTAGTTATTCTTAGTTTTAGTTAAATTTTAATGTTTTTTAGGTTTAGATAAGGGTTAAAACCTCCCTTGTCGGTGGCAAGTTTTATGCATCTTTATGATGTTTCCTTCTATGCTCTTAGAGCTTCTTTTATCGACTTTAATGCTCTTATACTTGTCTTAACTTCGCCACATGCATTTTCATAACCTCTTCTCGAAATTCAGCAATCATCGTTGGCTTTAGCAATATGCCCTCTACCAACTTTCATGCAATAGCATCAACATCGCTTAGCTTTACTGCTTTGCCATTAATATCATATACTTGATCTACTTCTCGGCGTCGTGCACTACGCTTCAACTGCTACTCAAATCATGCATCAATACCCAAATGCAAAACTGAAATTCTTCTTAGCCAATTCTCTTTAGGCCTAAATTTCGCCTTCAATCATTTACGCCTAAGTGTACGCACAGAATGATTCTTCTCCAACTCGATCATTATGATCATTTCCATAACCTTTCGCCTCCCGACTTTGCCTTTTGCATCTAACTCAACATGACAAGGACTTATAAATGACTTGGCTTCCTTTTCAATCAATTTTGCTGTCACATGCCTTGGAATGTTGTCCTACATGCCCTCCTTTAAGAACGTCACAAAGTGCATAGGGGTTCTCTTCGCATAAGATACCCGAACTTAGCACTTCATGCCTCGCAAATTCTGATTATGCAAAACCCATTCAAGAACTCATTTCTATGAATGTGGCTAAGTATAAACTCTCTATACTTAATGTGCCATCTTGCATACCCGTAATCAAACTATGCGAGTTTGCTTTGCCTGACTCGCTAAAGCAAAACTATTGAGTTGCACAACCCATCTACGCAATTTGTGACTAACTATATTTTGGACATAACATAGCTAACCTTTTAGTTGTCCATACGCCATGCCATCAAAGCCAATATGTCTCCAACTATTTCTTTGAACCGCATTGCTCGTTTCTGGAAAGTGTGTGTCTTTCTCTAGGACATGAGTTCCATCCAACTCATGCTTGCTTTGATGGAATGATTTCTATCTTGCTTTGCATTTCTTTCTCGTCGCTACTCATCTATCGTCGTGACATATTGCAATCCCCAAAAAGCGCTTATTAGCTTTCATCTTGTCTCGCTATTGCATACGTTAGGCTAAGTATGTTACTGCAGCATCTCACCATGAACTAGCTTTACATCGTAAATAAAGAGGAAAGACCTTATAAACGAAAAAAAATTCATTCATTACTGCTCTTACATAACAAGACCATGTACCATTACATGATTTGATCCACCGATCATTTTGGAAAGCTAAAACTTCATTAACAAAGCAACTTTATTACACCAAATCAAAGTATATACAAACTTGAAGACTCAAATAAAAGTATGTACAACCAAACTCTACACACAGAGTTTGCAACAACCAACAACTAAAGCTACATAAAACAAGATCAGAAAACACCATGTTTTTTGCACTAAGTGTTGCCAATGGAGACAACAACACTCCCTCTTGTTCTAGCTTAGTTTCTACCTTTGTCGAAGTGAGCAACAACTTCGCTGCGTAGTCTCTTCACTTAGGCCTTCACGAGTCTTGCTAGAATGACTCCCATAGTCATCCCCAACCGATGCATTGAGTTGCGCCTTGAGTGGACGACTTCTAGCGAAATGCAAACCTTTGCAAATGAAACATCCCATATACTTCCGGGATGAAGGGAATAATTCATCTTCTTTTGATTCATGCTTACGCTTACTGCCTACAGATTTTTCCTTTCCTTTGGCCTTACCTTCACAGCTTTGCACATCTTCAGTTATTGTGCAACTGGCAAGCTCTCTTACCACCTAAATAGCCATCTCGATACTCTGAATTTTGCTCTTCTTGAGTTCAGCAATGACCAATAAACTCGCGCCACTCAGAAATTGGAACATCTGATCTTCTTCACTCATGCCAAGCACTTCTTGCACCAATGCAAGGAAGTTTTTAGCATAGGCTTGTGGTTTAACCTTTATTTTTATTCTACGCAAACTCTCTCTTGCGTACCAAGCACTATTGCTTGGCCAGAACTGACATCTCAGTCCTTCTTTCATGTCATTCCAAGACATAGGATTGGCATAACCAGCAGCTTCATCTTCTTGCAGCATAGTTCTCCACCAAACCTTTGCATCACCACCAAGGTAATCGCCTGCGATATTTACCTTTTGTCCTTCTCCAGTTCCATTCGCCTCAAAGTATGCCTCAACGTCATACAAGAAATTCTCAATTTCTCTAGCATTTATGGAACCAACGTAAACTCTTGGCTCGGAGACTCGATTAGAACTTTCTCCATTCATGTTTGCCTCTGCAAGCATGCCATCACTGATTAACTTGCGAATGTTTTTCATCTCCACAGATATTTGCTTCGCATGGCTTGTTAGTATGGTCTTAATGTCACTGAATTGATCCTTCAATTCAGTCACTTCAGCATTGGTTTCGCAATTCAACAAGGTTGCATCAAACACCTTGTCCTCAACAACACCCACCCTTTCGTCAAATTCTTTAAACCAATCTGGTGTTCTTCCTTCAAGTAAATCTAGCATGCCGTTTTCTTCAGAAATAAGAGGAATATCTAGGCCATCACAACTCATATCAATGGTCATACTTCCAAGATCACCATACTCCTCTAGTTGATCAAACGTACCCGGTAGTTCTTCGTCGATCATCATGCCATAAGAACTCATTTCAAATGCAATATCTCTGAAAATAATGCGCCACTTACTTGCACACAAGAAAATAGCTTAAGAGAGAAAGAAGTACCAGTGTATTATCCAACAAATACACTTGAACTATGTACCAAACACAACTCTGATACCCGTACTGTCACACCTTCAAATGTCTCTTGCAAATTTCTGCGAAAGCGTAATCCGGCAGCACAGTGGTTCTGTGAATCAAGCTTCACCCACCTGCACTTCAGCCTTATAAGTTTGCACCAATGCAAACAGCCAACTCATCAGTTCTACAACGGAAGTCTTTTAGCCTTCTCTCTCTTCTCTAAACTTCTCAAATGCACCCCATAATGCACTCAAACATTGCCATACATTACTAACAACAATCAGCCAACCAAGAACACTTAGAACATGACACAACCAACTCTTATTATTGCATCAAAGGGAAGAAATACAAAACTTACCCACTTAGGGACTTACACAGGATTGTTCACCTTGAACCAAGACTTAGCCTTACAAAAACTCTCCTATTTTGAGTGTCACACTCTCCTATGCAAGCCTGCCAAATTTTACATGCCTTAGAGCATCCACAGTCGTGGAGTATAACCAAATTTTTTGGTAAAAAACAGACGCGGTGGAGACGGAGTAAAGACCAAAGACCGGACTATAACCAAAACCCCAGACCATATTTAGTCTTTAGTCTGGTCTTTAGTCGGGCGTAAATTGGAGTTGCGCCTGATGGGGCGTAACTCAAAGTTGCGCCCCAACAATTAAAAAAAAAAAAAAAAATGGGGCGCAATTTGGAATTGCGCCCCAACAATAATAAAAAAAAAAAAAAAAAAATGGGACGAGATTTGGAATTGCGCCTGATTGGGGCGTAACTCAAAGTTCTTTGACCAAATTTTAGTCTCCCTCCTGCGTTACAACACGGACTAAACCCAAATTTTAGTTTTTTTTTGCTCTTTGCTCTTTGGTTATGGTCGCACCACCACTGCAGTTGCTCTTAGGACTATTTATACATCATATTTACTTGGCCAAACCGTGCACAACAGTTGCACACGCATGGGACAGCCATCTGTCCCAAAAAGCAGTTCTGTAACCGCCACTAACTGTGCTAAACTGTCCAGTTTCTCTTCAAACTTACGACATCATCCAACACATGTTCTCTAGCAGTTATGAACCTTCTCTCACGCTTATAAACTCCTTTTATAACCGTGCTAAGTAGTCTCACACCATTGGCATGCTTGTGAAGCCCGTAACCAACTCCTAACCGTCACTTGAGCTATATTGCGCCACTGTTGCGCTTTACTGGACTTGGCTTCTGTATTGCACCACTATTGCGCGTTACCATATTGCATAAATGTTGCGCTGCAATCATCTCGACCACTTCCTTAACTGATTATGGTTATATATGCGCCATATGCTTCACTTAGCCAATTTGCTCGACAATTGCAATGCCACTCTTGCATTACTAGCTTGTTTGCATTACTTAAGATTTGGCCAACCTTAAACTAATGCATATAATAACTCTTAGCCTATTCTACCTTCTTGCATCATCCTTGAGTTTGGGCCAACTCAATTCCATGGATATGCCTTAATGTCAACATCGCATGTTGCATCTTGTCACTTTGGCTTTGCCTTGCCTTTCCCTCAATGAAGCTTCAATGTGTCGGCAAATAAACTTCATTACTTAGCCAAATGTTCTTATAGTATAGCGCAACCTTTGCGCTTCACTGGCCCTGCAGGGTGCCACTATCTTAGTGCTTGACAGTCTATGCAGCATAGCGCTATTATGGCTGAGCATAGCGTTATTACGCCTGAGTACTGACTTGGTCCGCAACACTATAACACACAATCATTGTGCAACACTTGCCTGACCAGTCATACTTAGAAATTGGTTAGAGCATCTCTAATGTGAAAAGATGAGGGCACCCAAATATACCTCAATCTAAAACTTTTCCACCTATAAGTCCTTTCTCCGAAAGTGATTGTCTATGGACTGAGTCGAGACAATATAACTAATCGGTTCACACTTCGTGTGATCGTCTATGGATACGAGATCGAGACAATACGATAACAAGATAACTTGTGTGATTGACTATGGATACAAGATCGAGACAATACAACAACGAAGTATGTTTACTTGATAATAGGTTCGGACTTAACCAAAAACAATACGATTGCTATCAAGTAAATAGGAATTAACGTTTGTGTATTTTACCTCTAATTATAATAAAAACAATTATAATTACGGAAATAGAAAAGTAAAATACACAACAAGATTTTGTTAATGAGGAAATCTCAAATGCAGAAAAATCCCGGGACCTTGTCGAGAATTGAATACTCTCGGGATTAAGTCGCTATACAAAATCTAAACCAACTTCGTATAGTTGAGACCAAGCAAATAAACCTATAGGTCACCTAGTTCCATCTGTATCCCTGCGCCTCCAACTTGCAATAAGTCACGCACTTGGAACAATTCCTTTGGTTCGTATTCCAAACAGTAAAGGAACAACAAATCTGTTCGGTAACAACTCTTTTCAAACAAGTGATATGAGTTTGACAAAAGGCTCTTCCGTTTATCCCAATAAACTCCTTTGTACGGTCCTTATATCTATCTTTTCAACAACTACCAAAGTAATTGTTAAGACTATGCAATCAATACTTTGAATCACAAAGAAACGTATTGATGCCGATCTACTCAACTAATCAATCAAGATTATCACAAAGATAAACCGATTATAGTTGGATCCCCAGCCGATCAAGTTTTGTGCACACCAAAGATTATGAACCCAAATTTTTCGTTTTCAAATCTTCTTAATCTTCAATAAACACCTCCACACAATCAACTTGAATCTCTTGTGATCAATCACACACAGAACGGAGTCTGTTAACAATGGATTATCACAAGACGTCTTTAGATCTACAAACAGTGTAAAGATCCCCGTCGAACCTTTGATCTAGTTTGAGTGAATCTTATATCAGAAGAGAAGATTCTCAAGCATAAACAAACTAGGTGCAATCAAAGTTCAACAACCGTTAGTCAATCAAATTAATCTAAAACTAATAATAAACTGCAATTATCTAGTTTCCCACCAACGGTACTTGTAGAGCTTCCCAATCCCAAAGAAGTCTTTAAAACGAGCGGTGGTAAGAGATTTCGCCTAATTAGGGTACTTTCCTCTCCGAATAGACGGCTCCACCAGTAACAACACAACAAGGTAGTTTTGCTGGCTCTGAGGATTAGTTTGCTCGAAATGCAAACTTCAGTATTTATAGACCATGGAAGTTTGGACACCAAGGAATTTCCAAAACCGAAAATATTCTCAAAATATGCAATATATTTCCAAATTCGGTTTCCATAATTCCTGGAAATGCTTTGTCCAAATATTGACCGAAATCTCAGTAGAAAATCTCCGATTAGTAAATGCACATTACCATTTTTATTTTCTAAAGATATGCATTTTAATTGCTGGAAATTAAAAGCATATAAAGCTAAAAACCTTAATTAAAAGATTCTCAATTTATTTCGATCCGAGATTCTCCTTTAGATATTAAGGAATATCTTTGAACAATAAAAGATAAGCGTTACTGCACATGTTCAAAGTATGTCGACATCTTTACTTTGTAAATCCTTTATCATATTTACAATTTTGAAACCGATTTGCCACACTTCCAAACAAGTTTAGAATTGGTTCATCTGACTTCCAAGAACTATGTGATTGATTATCCTATCAAATCACCAATCATGGGTTTCACGGTTCTACCAAAATAAGTTTTGGTTCTACCTCCATGTAGGTACTAGGATCAGTCACACTAGCTTTCCAAAATTTGGTTGACTAGGTACTAGGATCGGTTACCACATATTTATGGTATCTAACTTGTATTCGGTTGCACAAGTCATAGGATCGGTTACCAATATCTAAGACTTGGTGTACCTCTTACAAGGATCGATTCCCCTTTGCTTGTGATCGGTTGCACCTCTTACTAGGATCGGTTCCCCAATGTCTAGAGTTGGTCATACCAATTACAACAAATCGATCATACCATCTCAGGTGATTACTTAAGATCGTTTTCACTAATAAAAGTCATACCAATACAAAAGTCAGGCCTTATGAATAGTTTTACCAAGATACATAAACAAGTTATGAGCGGTTATACTAAACACACATATTGGTAATCCAAAGATTTGCAATGAATAACAATACCAATAAGCCTAGCGATTTCTCTTTCAATTCATAAAACAAGTTTATGAATTGTACTTCCTTTAAACGAATGTAAAACATTGTTTCCTAGGAAGAAATCTTCACCCATACCCATACATAATCACAATAGCATTCATACGATTATGTCGATGTCTTATATACGAAGTTCAAAAGATAGACGTTATACTTCGTATTGTAATTCCTTAATATTGTGTCTAACTATAGTATAATCATTCACAGCTTCGAAGTTATGTTTTCAATATGCACGACTTGAAAGATACGTTAGGGAATGAAACAGTTCAAGTCAAATATTACTAACCTCAAGTAGAAGGATGATGTCGTCGTTGTAGCTCCTTACTTCTTCACATTCTTCAAGTCTTCACGTAATACTTGTAATGTCTCACAAGCTAACCTATACGAAGTTGACTCTAGTAAATAATCAAGCGACTCTTTAAATGAGTTTTGGTTCACTAAAATATGACAACCAAACTTGACATACCAACGCTTGGTGGGTTCAACCGAGCTATGCTCTAACACAATGCAAAGGTCATTTTAGGTGGGGGTCTTATTTACACTTTTTTATTTGTGGTTCATTATACTAAACCACAAAAAATGGCGAAAATAAAACTTTTTAGCTAAAATTCATCCCCACTCCCAAGGTCTTATTCAACACTTTTTATTTGAATTTAGAGACAAATTGACTATGTGGACCTAAGGTCCAAGGTCATGAAGAAGGTCTAATCTAGACTTTCTCCTTTACCCCCACTTAACCATGTTATTACTTTATATGACCTTGACACTTACATTGGAGACAGAAATTTTGTGGAAAAGGTCTTAAATCATATGTGGCATTCTTTTTTAACACCTTGACCCCTTACATTCGAGATGCTCTTAGCAATTCAAAAAGATTGTAGATCCTGAAAGCATGCACACAAGGAAGCCGGTAGAAATATTTCCTACTTCATAGCATCTAATATAGTATAAATTCCTAAGCCACAACCTTATTATTTTGACAAAAATTGTTTTTCTCTTTCCTCTTTTCCCACTCTCTCAACAGGCGATTTCAGGCGAGCTTACCTTTTTCTCTGGCGAGCTTCAACTGCTCAGGTCTGCTATTTTTTTAGTGGATCTGAGCACATACCCATTTCCCTTTCAGTTTTAATTAGTTATTCTTAGTTTTAGTTAAATTTTAATGTTTTTAGGTTTAGATTAGGGTTAAAACCTCCCTTGCCGGTGGCAAGTTTTATGCATCTTTATGATGTTTCTTTCTATGCTCTTAGAGCTTCTTTTATCGACTTTAATGGTTGTTCTCTGTTGGGGTTTTTAGGTTTGAAGTACATCAAAGGTGATCGTCGGCGACCGGAATATACGTCGGAATCTTCATCACCTTGGTCAAGACTTCAAGCAAATCACTCCTAGTTTGGAGCATCTCTTTCTTTAGAAGAAGAAAATCAACAAAAATGGTGGACTTTTGATCCGAAAACCATTTCTCCTCCGATTCAATCGGTTCTCTACTCATACATGTGTCTTGTTTTTTTTGGGTGTTCTTTCTCTTTTCTTGTTAGGACACTTGATATTGTATTATTGTTGTATGGTATTTCTCTATGGTTCTTAAAATTTGATGTACTTGAACTCTTTGTAACCTTAACTTTGAATTATCAATGAAGAAGAAGAGTTTTATCAAAAAAAAAAAAAAAAAAAAAAATCCTAAGCCACCATCACAAATGGGTAAAGAAAATCAACTAATATTTCCTACTTTAAAGTTTTTATTTTATTTTATTTTTTGATACAAAAGAAAATTATGTTAAGAGAAAATCAACTTACAACTTTATAATCTTCCTTTACAAGATTTAAGATATTTTTTATTTTCTAGCTTTTTTGGTCAGGCACACCATTTGAAGTTCTCTTAACATAAATACACACCCATGAAGATAAGTCTGATAGATGGTGTTTTATTTCTATAATAATCTCCTGGTTTTCCCAATTTACAACGGGGTTGCACCATTTCTAGCATTAACTAGCTACTGACAAACTATCCGACTCCAGAATTAGATTATTTAGCTTTAAATCTTTGGCCCCTAAAGTTGCTTCTTTGATGGCCAAACACTCCCATGCTCAGCCCCTAGCCCTCCATTGAAGTATTTCCTCTAAATCCTTTGTAGGTTCCTGTAGAATCGTGTATGATTAGTCCAATGCCAATTTCATTAGTGAATTCATCATAAAAAAACATATATATTCAATTTTAATTGCTTCCCTATTGGAGGGATCCAAGGTTGTTTAGATTGCTTACTTCTTTTTCTTTGTTCTGGACTGGAGCATATTTTGACCATGTAGTTTATTCTTGAAACAGTTGAATAAAGATTTGCTTTATTGCTTTGAAAGAGCTTAGTGCACATATCCTTCCAAAGTTTTCAAGATGTTATCATCATGATGTGAGTCCACTTTTCGTCCCAGCTGGCTTGGTTTGTAATGAACTAACTCATGATCCAATCTTTGACATTACAATTTTGTTGTTGCACTTGATGAAGATTAACATTCATACTAAACCAAGTATCCCTTAAATGATCACAATGAATAAGAACATGGGATAATGTCTCTTGCTCTTTCTCACATAAAGGACAAAGAGTTTCTATTTCAAGTTTGTATCTGCTTAACTTAACTCTTGTTGGAACAATGTCTTTTGAACATTTCCAAATGAAGAATTTTACTCTGTGGGGGACATTAGTTTTCCACATTGTTTTCCAAACTTTCCTGGGAATAATGGAGTTATGAGTTTGGTTACCTCTTGAAGTTTTAAGAGCATCTTAAGAGATTTAACCGTGAAAACTCCGGTTCTCTTTGGATAGCCAGCCCATAGTATCATTTCCATAATCTGGCAACCACATCTTAAGAATCAGATCGGCAGTTGCTTTGGGAAAAAGCTGGGTGACTATTTGGACATTCCACTGTTTGGGATTTTGATTTATTAGATTACAAACATAAACATATCTTGCTGGTTCTGAAAAAATAGCGGGGAGGTAGTCATATGAGATTTCAAATGACTTCCGGTGATTTTCCAAATTTATTGTTAGTCCATAGAAATTTTCGGAAAGTCTCCTAATATCTCTTGTTATTCGTTGGAGACTTTTTTTTAAGTCATTTAAATTCTCTTAAACTCCATGTTATTGGATTAGGATTTCATAAGAGTCACTGCAACATCCATGTTATATGGAAGGAGAATTGGAAGTTATCGATTTGTTTTTTTTCAGAGATTTGGAGAGACTTCTTTAGGAAAATAGGCATGGTAGAAATCTCTTCCCAACAGGTGATATTTTGGGAGACATAGTAATTTGAGTAATATTTTTTTTGAGAGTAGGAACATTTTTTTTTTTTTTGTTATTTTTTGTTTGAGCTGATGACCAAGGAACGCGCCATTTGCGCAGTCAACCAGTAGCGAGATACAATAGCAAATAAAATGTGGGATGAGTGGAACAAAGAGAATGAAAACTTAGGCATATGACAACAATGAGATTTATTTTGACAATAAATATATAATTTACAAGGTGTATGGTTCTATTAACATTATAACGTGCATAATAATGTAATCGGTAGTTGTTTTAAATTTTTGATTAAATATTAGTATACATTTTTTGTCTCTACAAATTATAGAGACTCTTTACAAATCTTTTTTTTTGTCTCTACAAGTCACAAAGACTCTCTAATATACTCCTAGAGAATCACTAGAAATCTCAAGATTTTCCGAGAATCTCCGGGAGTCACTCAAATAAAAAATCTATGAAAGTCTATAGATATCTCATTTGACTACACCCCTATAGGATTTGGTGTAGAAGGGTCTCTAAACCCTTGACCCATTTATCATACCATATCATAATCTTGGTGCCGCATCTAACATCCCAAAAGTGATGTTCTATCACAATTCGTAAACCTTGTTCTATTCCTTTCCATGCCCATGGGGAGTTATTGTGCTCTTCCGAGAGATGAAGGAAATCACAGTACAATGAGTATTTTGGTTCCAAGATTTGCACCCAAAGTTGGTTTGAATCACTGCACAATCTCCAAGCCAGTTTATCCATAAGAGCATCATTAAATTGCTCAAGATTTATAAATCACAAACCACCCTCATTCTTATTTGACATAGATTATCCCAAGCTATGAGGTTAGGACCCTTATTTTATTTATGTCCCACCAAAAATTCCTTTAAATAGTATGTAATTGTTTTATTAGATTCTTTGGAAGTTTAAAGTTTCACATGTAATGGGATGGAGTTTAAAACAGACTTGACTAAAGTGGATATTTCCGCTTGATTCAAAACTATTGGCATCCAACCTTGAAGCCTATGTACAAAAGAGTTTTTGATAGAACTACAAGATTGTTGTTTAAATTTACCAAGAAGAATGGCGAGACCCAAATATTTATTTGATTTGCTCAATTGCTTGATACCTATAGAGTCGACTATTTGAGAGTGAATTCGTTGATCAATTTGACCACAAATAAAAGCCGCAGACTTATTAAAGTTAATAAGCTGCCCTGATAATTGGTCAAATTCGTTAAGGATGCTTAAAATGGTTGATAATCCTGTTAAGGAAGCTTCAAAGAAAAGCAAACTATCATCTGCGAAGAGCAAGTGACTTATAACTGGAGCATTCTTTGCAACCTAAAAACCTCTGAACTGTTTGTTTTGTTGAGCTAAAACAAATTTCCAAGACAAATACTCCATGGAAGTGATGAAGATATAGGGAGACAAAGGGCCTCCTTGTCTTATTCCTATAGAAAGAGCATACTCTTCACTTTACAACACCTACCATTTAGAAGAACTGGAATTTTAGTGGTTGATATGTATTCAAAGACAAGAGCATACCATTCGTCACAAAAACCAAGAGATTTATGCATCTTAATCAGAAAAAGCCATTCATGACGATCGAAATGCTTGGACATGTCTAGCCTTAAAGCAATTTGAGTTGTCTTCTTCTTTGATCTTTTCATGAAATGTATCACCTCATGGGCTATAATGATGTTATCATTGATCATCCTATTAGGAACATAGCATTTTGATGTGGTGATATAAATTTGTTCATAAGAGGTTTCAATCTGGACAATAAAAGTTTAGAAATTATTTTGTAAGTGTTATTACAAAGACCAATTGGTATGTAATCACTTGGAGTAGATAGGTGGTGCATGCGTTTTAAGAATTAGAAAAGGATTTGTTTTGTTTAGGTACCTGAGAAGTTTTTTTGTTTTGGAAAAAATTTGTACCATAACTGTTGTCACACCTTCAAATGCCTCTGATAGGTTTCGGAAGATGCCTATATGAGTAATAACCGCAATCGCACGACTTCTAACTAGTAGACAACGGCAAGTACGGGTCGAACCCACATGGAGCGGTGGAAATATCAATAACCAATATTCCTAATTGACTATCCAGAAATAATGTTTTTGGGATTTTTCGAATCAAAAACGAAACAATAAAATTAAACTAATAAAATCAAATCAATGGGAAAGACGGTAACCAGGGTTTATAGTATCCACCACTATTTTTATTCAATTACTGAAATGAAACATAACTTATGAATAATTATGTATCATCTGTTCTATCGACATCACCTATTATATGTATTAGAGTCGCAAATATCACTGGGACACCCTAAGCATAGCGCATCAAAAGACTAAATCCAAGCATGCACCATCAAATTGTATTAGTGAGAGAATTATACGAAAATAAATATAAGTTCACAAATAATACCTGGCTATCCTAAGCATATCCCATCAAAGGAATTAACCCAAGCATGAAATATCAGACAATGAGACAAATATATTTGTTATCCTAACAAATATGCACAAAGGTTCTACAAAACCGGTGAAGCAACAACTCATATTTCGATAAATCGATAAACAATATTAAGAATTAATCATATTCAATTCATAATGGTCTTTCGCTCAATCAATAAATTCAAATATCCTAATACCCCAAGTGATTGCAACAATGAACCCTAATTATAAAAAGTCTAGCAATACATGCCTTTCTCAAATGCCATTAAAATAATTAAGACAAGATAGAGAGGTTAAACCGAAGGAATCGCCATCTCGTTTGCTCTTTGTTATGCTCCAAAACTCTAACCGCCGCCGGCAATGTTCGTCTCCGCCCCCCCTCTGTCTGTCACGAACAGAGTTAAAAACCTTAGATGATCCTGCCCACCGGCCTCCCCAATCACTCGATACCCCCTCTATGACTCCTCAAGATCCTTTTATACCCAGTAGCACCATCGAATCTCGTAATTAACTCAAGAATAATCCTCTTTTACTCCCCTGCCATTTACGTGAAATATTTCCTTCTTTTTCTTTGCACGCATCTGCTGGTGATTCCCATGCATCACAAACTCTTCAAACACGTTAGAAACACTCTTAAACCGACGAGAATATCCCTTCTCACCCTGATTTCTTGTGTTGGACCACTTCAAACACGTTGATTCGTTACCCATACACGCTGCAGATTGAGTAAAACACTCTTAGGTCACCAAAAATATCTCAAAAGAAATCGAGAATCCTTCTTACTTTGTTTTACCAAAACTCCGTATAATGACCTTTTTTTTCTCGAAACAAAAGCGATTTCCTTTCCTGTTTAGCTGTAACAAGAAGATACCATTCCATATTCAACATAAAATCTACGAGAATCTCGTCAGCAATCAATCCAGAGAATTTCGCATTTTCAAAACACATTCTCCCGCCAAAATGTTGTGTTGTACGTGAGGAATATGAAGGGTGCCCCTTATCCTGTTGTTGGGGACTGATATAAATTGGGGCGCCCCTTAGTAATTTGGTCGGGTGCCAATATCAACTCCACGTGGTGCCTTTAACACTTTTCTAGGGTGCCCTGAGTAATTTTCTCTGGGGGTGCAAAACATCATTTTTCGAGCAACATTCTCCACAAGAGCTTATTTCTCCAAAAAAACACCTACAAAAACATAAAATAATCAAATAAGTATATAATCGAGCACTAACAATACACATAATTGAGAACAAAATAGACACATAAATGCGTCTATCAAATACCCCCAAACTTATTATTTGCTAGTCCTCGAGCAAATCAAATCTACAAAATAAAAATACTAACTTACTGTCGCAGGCATCACGATTGCACTTAGCGTGTGCAACAAGCCTTTAAGCCCCTAGGTGGCCCTAGTGGCCGAGTTATAGTCTCGGTAGGGTTTACCAGAGGTGTACCCACAAAACCTGTACTCCAGACCCTAGCTATCTGCGCAGAACCTTGGAATAGCACTAAAGAATCTCCTTGGTTGACATACTCTCATTGACTACAGGAGGAAGTACCCTGATGCGAAATTTCAATTATTGTACACGAGTTTGCACTCACATACTAAAATTCATATATAAGTGACAGAACTCTACTCAGATAGTCGCACTATGGACATCAATATCCGGAATCAAACAAATCACATGAATAGATTAAGAAGATGGAAATAGAGATAGATGGTTGCAAATGGACGTCAATGCTAAGATAAATCCTATTACCTAATGGATTGAGATACTGGTCTGGACTAATATCAACACAGCTGGCATATACAAGGGAACCAGTGGTCGATAATCCTAATTCTAGATCAACTCAGCTGGCATATACTTGGGAACCAGCGGTTGATTTTAATGAACAATTTATTCTGGTTGGTCTGATGGTCTGGTCTCAATCTCTTTTTTTTTTCATCTTTTTTCATCTTTTTTTTCATTTTTTTTATTGGTAACTCAATCACCCTATTTCAACCCAGCAGATATCAACATAAAAATTTTGCAAAAAATAAAAACAGAAAGTAATAAGATGATTCCGAGACACGGTGAAACTACCATGTTATTTCTAACACCTGAGCTCTGTGCTTTTATGAATAGACTATATTTAGATGTTTCCATCCACTCAGATTGGTTCCTCAACTCCTAAAAGCAAGATGCTTCCATCCACTTAGATTGGTTAGTGCCATCCTTAATAGGCATAAATTTCTAGGCATTGGAGTTTAAAATAATGCAACTAAAAAGTTTCTCCCATACCCCCAATCTAACATTGTCCTCAATGTTCTAAAGATGAAATTAAAAGCATGAACAAGGAGAAATTGTTACCACTTAAAGAAAAAGAGATAAGGAAAGATATTACCATGTCGCATGAGCATGGGTTACCTCCCAAGAAGTGCTAAGTTTAAAGTCTTCAGCCAGACTAAGAAAGGAATATTTGTGGGTCATCAAAACCAAATAAAGCTACCACAAATAAAAGGAATCTGCAACATATAATGGACAAATAAAGTACACCCTTGTCTAGTTTCTGTTTAGGATAACTACATCTAGCCGTGGTTCGAGTTTAGGCTCTATGAAAGGGTCTAGATAAAAATATTTTCATGTCTTTGGAATTCCTCAAACCTAAGATCCGGTTCGGGTAATAGAGTCCGGAAAACGCAAGTAATAACTTAGAAGCACATAATAATAACTCGAATAAGCGATGATCCTTAAAGTCAATTAGGTTTGACTTACACGAGTTGACCACAATGAGAATGGCGGTCATTCTTAAGAAAATGTGTCGATTCTAATCTCCTAAAGTACTTAGGCTTAGTCTCAAAACTTAATAACCGACACATTTCAAATTCAAACGTTCCCACATTCGGAAGAAAAATATTTGGTAGGAAAACAAAGTCAAACTTAGAATCATAGCACGGGTAAACCACATCAACCAGAGGATTGATTTATAATAACCGAACTTCTTTATGGACATCACTAGGTTCGGAAAACATGTATGAAGGTAATCTTGCAAAATGGTTGAGGCACATATGTCAAGTCCCGGGTGAGGGATCTTTCTAAGAGTCAATGGTAAGGCACGGGGAGATTGATAATCACCCCCAAACTTAGAGTTTTCAGTATCTCTAGATAGACTAGTCACAATCTCCTAATTTCTAGGTCATTGGATTCTGAAAATGGTCAGGGAGGTACATCCTGACTCATACTCATATTTGAACTCTCTACGAGTCTATCTTCTTTGTCTAAGATTAAGGTTTCTAAATCGCTAGACTCTAAAACAATATTCTCAGAAGAAGCTCGTTCCTCTAAACCATTATCGGCTTCATAATCAAAAGGAAATACTACATCGTTTAAAACGGGGGTATCTCTAGTCAGATCCTCGTCCTTTTGAATAGGTGAATAATTGTTAAAATTATTTGGATCTGAACCAGAAATATCAATCGGAGTAACAAATTCCTTATCACTATGCCTACATACATCAGATTCTTTATCAAAATTATTCTCATCATAATTATAATAATATGAAAATGGTTGAACCTTATCTACACAAGTAGTGTTACCAATTCTAACCTCGCCATCTTGATTCTGCAAATAACTGTCCTCATTTTCAAGGGTACTATTGGAAACACTATATTAAATTAAGATTATTTTGAGCAATTCTTTCGTTCGTCTCAGCCATTTGCTTGAGGGATTCCTCTACAGAAAATTACTCACTGGTGCAGTTTACTTATTCATTTCTAACACAAATCTATTTGTATTCTCGGTTAACTGCTTGAGAGACTCTTCTAGAGATGTGGAATGACCATAAATAGTACCAGGGTTCAACTGTTTGATTAAATCATTCAACTGGGAACTAGTACTATAATATTCCTTATTTTCTTGCTCACCGATGCACGTGCGGATAGTAATTGGGCTCACCATGGTATGAGCCATAACCTTGAAAAGGTTGATGTTCCCAAACACTATTCACACTATGGTCAAAGTAATGTCCATTTTGAAAATCAGTTGGATATTCACTGTATTGGTTATAGTAATACCAGTTCGACATTCTATTTTGCACATGTGTGTGTTGTCAGAGTCTAAACACAAAATAAAACCCACTGACAGGGGATTCGTGGGTGGATAGAGTCTTACCTCCCGTACCAGACGGTCGATAAACCGTTTAAGTCGACTCAGGCCACAGACTCCTATGTCATTGTACGAACTTGAGGGGCCGAGACAAGTATCGTGAATCGTCGTCCTTCCCCGTGTGCGTTTATATTAAAAAAAATTACCCTTCCTTAGGGTTTAAAATAATAAAGTCCAATGTCCCAAAAATAAAGTTCAAAAGTGTCCAAAAATAAAAGATTACAAAAATAAAACCCTAATTACAGTTTCTAAAAACAAAGGAAATAAAATCTAATAAAAATAAATTAACTATATACAAAAATATTCTTCTTTACTCCTTTGGATCTCTCCTTTCTTTCCATTCTTTTTTTGGATTCGCTTTTCTTTTCAGCACTTTCTCTTTTTCATTAGCTCCGCTCCAAATCTGAAAGCAAACAGAAAATACCAAAAGGCGTAAAAAATAACAAAAATAAAAACCTAAAAACAAGTCCCCGGCAGCGGTGCCAAAAACTGATATGATTTCAATATTGTTGTAGTAAATAAGATTCAAACTCTAAGACTTGTGAAGATTAAATTTAAAGATGTATTTTCTAAAACTAATAAAAATTAATATAAACAAATTATTGAAAGGTACTGGAACTGAGGATTCTGCCAACAAACTCATAACATAAGGTTTGTTATAAACCATTGTTTATTTACTAAGATGCCCCCGTGGCTAAGATTAGGGTTTCTTCTATCTATATAAATAGAGGCCTAATCTCTTGTATTCTATACACATTAATGAGAATCTCTCTTTCTTCTTCCCCTCTATTTTGTGTCTTTTGTTCTCTTCTTCTATATCACAAGACGTTATCACGCACGTAGCTCTACCGATTGAGCATGGTTTTGATTAAAAAAAAAAAGATCATCTTTAAGAATTTAATAAAGATAAAAACATTAGCTCTCGTTGAAAATCGTGGAAGGTGTCTCGGAGCCATAACAGAATCAGTCATACAAGCAAAATATTACTCTTTGTTTACCATTGATTGGTTTAAATGTTTGTTTTTTGAAGATATACGTGGCATTATTATTCCACTACTAATCAATTTTTTTTTTCTTTCCATACGCAGACTATGCAGTTAGATCGAAGCAAGTTTAATTGTTATGAGGAATGATGACATCATTCATATACAGATGTTGTAACCCATCGTACACTAATGCTTGCTTTTTATTTGCTATCTCAGTTATTTGATTATTTGTCTGTTTTTCTTTTCTATATATGTGCAGTACATTTTTTTTCGATTTGTTTGTTCTTTCTATCCACCTTAAACGGATGTGATTGGTGAGATAGATTTTACCTCAAAGTAACCCGATTGGTATTGATTTTTCTCCATCGTTTTTGTAAGATGGAAAAAGATAAATCAGCGTATTCTTTATATTTTTGCCGATATGTAATCAACTTCGAACAAGTTTGATTTTTCTTCTCTTATTTTTCTAATAGAGAAATAATAATAAAAAAATCCATTAAAAAATGGTTTACAGTTTCTATTCCTTTAATGAAACTGTAATCACCAAAAACTGGTGTTACTATAACCAAATTAGCTAATCAATCACGTGCATGGTTGAAAAACCTCCGACCAATTAAATTTGGTATCTTTGTCTGGTAGATAAGGATCATGTGATTTCTCTGTATGGTTTCAATTTTCTTTTTACAAGAAACCATTCGTCAACCATAAAATGGATTGTCCATATGTGATGACTAAAACATTTTCTTTTTCAATCGTCTATACGATTTTAGTGAACCGCATAGATCAATTGATATTTATTTTCTATTCTCAAAGTCTAAGAGAAAATAAATTGGCATTTAACTTATTTTTAAGCCAATGTCTATTCACCACAAAGTGGATTATTTCTAAAACGAATATCGATTTGTTATTCTCTATTATATATCTCGATATTATTAATTGCAAATACCAGTATACGAGGAATTGCTACATTCCACAGGGATATTTAGCAATTTTTATTTTTATTTTCATCTTGGTACTAGTTCTCCAAAATTGAGA
The DNA here is from genome assembly GCA_023531295.1 of Papaver armeniacum. Lineage (NCBI taxonomy): Eukaryota > Viridiplantae > Streptophyta > Magnoliopsida > Ranunculales > Papaveraceae > Papaver > Papaver armeniacum. The sequence goes on from JAJJWW010012994.1 coordinate 629,770, forward strand.
CCATTCAACTTGATGTTGGAATACAGTAGGACATAAAAAGATCAATGGGTGCGCACCCGCCTTGTTAGGCCATATAATTAGTCCTTGTGTGACTATATCCATCTTGATATAATTTTCTTTGACAAAGAATGTGTCCATAAATTTATTCTCAATAATTATCTCATCGGCCCTATGGAGATTTATTTGCATATTTTTCTTGTAGCTAACAAAATCCATGGTTGATCTTTAATTTGTATGAACTACAATTATTGGACATTTTTTATGGCTTTTTAAGTCAGTATCTACTGTCCAACGTGGTTTTCTTAAAATCCAGATATTATTATGAGTATATGTCTTCGATTTAATCGGATAATACTCTATGAAAATTATTTTTCGTAAATGAGGTGAAAATGTTTCTCCATAATCAGGGGGAGACTACACACTACCAGATGATGGTGTTCATTAACTTAAAAGTTAAATCAATTTTTCTCCCATCATGATCCAATCGATAAAGGCTGCCATATAAGATTGGTGTGAAATTTCTCATTTTGGTTTTATTTAATCTTTGCCTCTTAAGAGGTAATCCAATCACATCTAGCAGATAAGTAGCGTTCTATAAGAAGCTATAGGTAGTGCTTCAGTTGAGTATACCGAATTCACATTCTCATAATTCATATCTCCTCACTGGAAGATGGGGAGATTATAATGCCCGCGGGCGCTGGTACCAGTATTTCTGTGAATTTTTCAAGATATGTATATACTTGAGAATTGTGTGGGATCATAGTTAGTTAACATTGTCGAATATTCATTTACAGTAGCTACTGAAATAATAAATAATGGTGGTTGTTAACCCCTCTGCAGAGGAATATCGACATATGTGATTGGTTGGCATACAATCCAAATTAAGTTGGATTAGTTTCTCAATTAACGCAATTTTTTTCTTGGATCCAAAACTTAACACTTTAAAAATGCCAAACCTATTAATTACAGGCTAGTGTAGTCATAATGCGTTATACGAGAAATTCTCGTTGTAAAAACGATTTGAGGGTTTTCTTTTTGATTAGGCCCTAGGATTGGTTCAACAATTGTTCTTCTTATAAGACACATTTAGCGTGGTAGTCCTTGAAGGACTCGTATGTGGTCAGAGAACATATTCAAATTTGTAATCCTTGTAGGATTCAAATTATATTCTGGTAGCCACTTGACTTGATTATGTCAAGTTAACAATCCTTCATGTGTTTTTAGAAATTTGGTACAAAACCAAAAATCCGGATTAATTAGTTGATGCTATCAACTTTATGGGTCTCTTGAGGAGTCCTTAAAAACACAAAAATCCACGCTTTAGCAACATGAATTCTATTTTTTTTTCTTTCTCAAAATTGCAGTTGGAATTATGCTAGCTTAAACTCATCTTTGAAATAGACTAGAGTTATTATTTTGATGCTTTTCTTTTGTAAAACTCATATAGTTGGGTTAGCATCCATATTTACGTCAAAAGTTGTACTCTTTTCCCTTTATTTTAGGTTTTATCCCATGTGGTTTTCCTGACAAGGTTTTAACGAGGCAACATCTCGTTGACGTTTGATTTTCTTTCAAAAATGTTGATATTTGTGCTCTTTTTCCTTCGTCCAAATTTTTTCCCACTGGGTTTTATTGGCAAGGTTTTAGTGAGGCAATTTATTCAACATGGTGGTCATCGAAGGGGGAGTTGTATAATTTTGGTTATTTGGCGGATTCCCACCATTAACTAGGTCATTTTGTTTCGTTAGACCACATCAACATAAGAACCCTTAGGAATTTGGATATCATTCTGATCCATATATGGTATGATCACAAACTTTACTCACCTATGGTACTATAACTACATATTGGCACTTTGGTGAAGAAACCACATCAACTGCTTTTGCAAATCATCTCTGAGAAGCTAGGAATCCAAAAGCAAGTCCTCAATGTACTTAAAGAAGCGTGAAGACTCGAGAACACTACCATTAGAAGACTAACACAAAAGAAGACTTCATCAACTTGGAAATTTCTCACGAAAACATTGTTATCTCCAGCATTCAAGAAATTCGTTTACCGAAATTGGCTCGACTCGAAGATTTGCAAGCCAAGATTTAACTGAAGTACTTATCAGGGGGAGCGCAATCATCAAAGGTGCATTTACAAGACTTATCGCGTTGTACTCTTTTTCCTTCGTCGAGGTTTTGTCCCACTGGGTTTTTCCTTGTCAAGGTTTTAATGAGGCAACATTTGCGTGTCCAATACTGTTTCAAGTTTTTACGTGCTTGTACAATTTCAGGTTTTTCTCTTTTGAGTTTTCCTGATATGTTTGTATTGATTTAGCCACTGTGGTCATCAGGGGGAGTGTTATAAACCATTGTTTATTTACTAAGATGCCCCCGTGGCTAAGATTAGGGTTTCTTCTATCTATATAAATAGAGGCCTAATCTCTTGTATTCTATACACATTAATGAGAATCTCTCTTTCTTCTTCCCCTCTATTTTGTGTCTTTTGTTCTCTTCTTCTATATCACAAGAAGGTTCAAATATTAATTCTTTTAATGATTATAGCTCAATAAATAAAAACATGGACTCTTAGGCCTTGTTTGGTAAAAAATTTGATTATCTATTTATGATTATAGATAATCATAAATTGATAAATGATTTTGATATAATCATTTTTAAGATAAATTTTCCCAAACACATTTTTTCAAATAATTGATTATCTTAAATGATGATTTCAAAAAGGAAAGGAAAGAACAATGATCAAGGATTTTTTTTATTCATATGTTGTCTTTTTGTCTCTCTCTTAATAGTTTAGAGAAAATAAGAAAAAAAATTCAATTTGAGTTTGTTAGAAAAAAATTATAATAAATTTTCAAAACAACTTTTTCATTTTATCGAAAAATGGATTTTTTCAATTATGATTAAAATAATCAATTATTATAATGGTTACCAAACTCATATAGAATCCATTATAATCTGGATAATGGATTATGAGCTAATAATCCATTAAAATAATGGTTACCAAACAACCCCTTATTTTTGCCAAGGCAGATTCTCAAAATATTAGTTGTAAATCCTAAGCATGGGTTATCAAAACATCTAAGCAAGCATGACCCATCAAATGACAACTAATTAATCAAAATCATAATTCAATTTTAATTAGTGCAAAAGTCATAAAAATAATTAATTAAAATTACTCACGTATGACATTCGGCTTCCTCCGTTGTCCCAGTGATGGGGTTTAGCTCCTCATGATGTAGACACTCTCAAAATATTTTTTTATAGCTCAAATGGTGTTTACAATGAAGAAAAGGAGAAAAATAACATAAATCGGGAATTTGCAACGCTCAATAGGCGTTACAAACTCACCGTTACAATTTGCAAAGCAGTTGTTATAGAAACTATATCGGGGAAATCGTCGTAGAAAACCGTCACTAAGCCGAAAAAGGTGACAGGATTTTAAAATGATAGACACGTAGCGTCGTATGTGTTCTTCATCTTCTACCTCTGCAGCCAGCGAGAGAAGTTTCGCAACTTCTCCTCTTCAGCTCTGTAGCCTCCCCAATCACTCGATACCCTTATATGACTTCACCTATCTCCTTTTATACCCGGCAGAACTCAAATCTTTCATGTTTAATGTAAGAAATCGTTGAAACCTTTCTAGGGCAGTCACGGGTAAAATCTTCTTTATTTAGCTCCTTCACGCTGTTATCTCGTGTCTTCTTGCATCTGGCATATATAATATAAACACGTTTAGTACGTGTTTTAAACTCTCCAAACACACGCAGACATTCCAAAAGTAGCTCGGAATAATCCCGAGAATACTTCACCCTCTGTTTCGTGAGAAAAACACGTAACTTCCCTTTTTATTCGATTCCAGCTCACTTAACAGTCTTGTTTCAGTGAAACAGGTGTATTTCAATCAAATCCCGTGTCGACCTCCGGTTAAATCTCCCTCCAATCCTTACCAGAAAACCCTAGAAAACTATCCTCCCCTGTTTCATCGAGTTCCCGATCATCCCCCCAATTTAGTTGAATTCTTCACGTATACCGACCCCGTTTAATCGAATCAAGACTATCCCAGCCAAAACTAGCGATTGGATCTCGCCACAATTCCTCCAAATCTGATACAGAAAGTTACACAGGTGATAAATATTTGAATGTGACTTTCCCGCCAAAACTGATTATTATGGGAAGAAGATGGGTGGCCCGAATCCAACAGTGGGGTGCCTTTAGTAATTTTCTCCAGGGGTGCAAATACAACTTTTCGAGCCGATTTCTCCACAAGAGCTTATTTCCTTGAAAAGACTTGAAACAATATTATCGGTGATAAAATGAGTCATAGCTAATGTAGTTATGGGTGAAAATGCATCTCACTTACGTGTTTATCGCCCCCTTGTAAATTTTTGCGAAAGTGTAACCAGACAACACAGTGGTTCTGTGATGGACTGGAAAATTACGCCTGTCGCGCCTGGGCGCGCAGGCCATAACTCCCCCGGTGCGCCATGATGATGCTACAGTCCGGCCCTTATCACTAGGCAAATGCACGTTCATTTGCCCCTGCAAGCATGCTCGTGGAGCATGATGTAGCTAACTTAGCTTCCACACCATTCCAACTTACCATAGAACAAGGGTATAAAGCCTTGCCTCAACGTAGAAAGTTCATCACTGAATTTCCTATCTAGTTGAGTAACCTTCATACTGCCGAGTCTTGTACATGCATAAGACATTCCTTGAACTTACGCATAGGCTATCGCAGGCCTAATACCCCCTCGTCACTTAGCTTAGGCAAAACTGAAAGCATGTACTTGTCCAGCTCGTGCCAAGGGTGCATCAATCAGGCTCCTGCCGTACTTTCCTTAGGATTAATTTCGCTAACTTCCATATCGATGTAGCTTAATTTCGAGGCCATTCCCAATGCGTTATTGGCACATGCCTAAGTCGAACGTCTTGATAGGAAGTATGGACATCCAAGGAATGTAATGCAACTTACCTCATCAAGTTTGGCCACAATCATCTCTTGCATCGCAATACCGAGCTAGATGATATGAGAGGCCAATGTAGCGCAATCATCTCTCAATTAGATGATATGAGCGACAAGGTGCTGGACCGGCAATGTTGCAACTCATTGGGGCTGCCTACGTACCATTCCCTACTCTAAAGGGATCAAGCACAGTCCGTATTTCATCCTCGAATGGACAACAACTTAAGCCAAACTCGTTTGCAAGGCCGTGGCCTAGCAATAATGGTAATGGTCTAGTCCGTATAAGTTGTTCCGTCAAGATGCACAATAATTGTGCATTATCGGGTCTGCAACATGGCATAGTGATGCCTTCGCATCATATGCCCCATTGGCAAGGTTATGCAGTTATAAATTAGGCTTACGCATCACTTATACTCTTTCGGGTAAGCTATGAAACTTACTTGGTACATGGTCTGCATATGCACCTTCAACCAACTACTACTCCCTATATATGTTAACTTGTAATTTATACAACTTAGAAAAGGGGAGAGGATTGACATGCTTGCTTCACTAATCATGGTCATTTACCATGTATTCCCGAATAACTAAGCAATGATTGATGAGTTACATTACATGTAATGCACAATGATTGTTCACCACTCGTTCTGGCTATTGCACAATGATTACGTAACACTTGTTCTGGCTGTTGCACAATGATTGTGCAACACTCGTTCTGGCTATTGCACAATGATTGTGCAATATTCACTCAGCCAGCCCTATTTGGCCTGATGCACAATGATTGTACAATATTTTCCCTAGGCCAATCGTCCTCATATTGGCGATGTTTGCGCTGCATCGTCCAAGGCCATTTACCCAACTGGCCTAATGCATCATTTGATGCGAAATTTGGCCCTAAGCCAAATGCCAAACATAATGCACCATTTTGGCGCGATATTGGCCTTAAGCCAATCTACCTCTTACCAAGCAACATAAGCTTTGGATGAAGCTTCATCTCAGGCCATGGCACATCTTTTAGCATGCGCCATGATTAAAACACGGGGTGTTACAAGTTCCGTGAATCAAGCTTCACCTACTCGCACTTGACCTTATAAGTTTGCGCCAATGCAAAATAACCAACTCTTGAGTTTTTACAGTGGAAGTCTTTTATCCTTCTTTCACTTCTCTTAACTTCTCAAATGCTTACCATAAAGCACTCAAATAATGCCATACATTACCAACAACAATCATCCAACCAATAACACTTAGAACATGACACAATCAACTCAATTTATTGCATCAAAGGGAAGATATACAAAATTATCCCATTTAGGGACTTACACAGACTTGTTCCTCTTGAACCAAGCCTTAGTCTTACAAAAACTCTCTCGATTTGATTCTCACACTCTCCTATGTAAGCCTTCCAAATTTTACATGCCTTGGGACTATTGATACAACAGCTTTACTGGCCAAAAACCGTGCACAACTGTTGCACACGCATGGGACAGCCATCTGTCCCATAAAGCGGTTCCATAACTTACTATAACTGTGCCAACTAACCAGTTTCTCTTTAAACTGGCGCCATCATCCAACACCTGTTCTCAAGAAGTTATGAATACTCTCCCACGCTTATAAATTTGCTTTATAACCGTTCTACCTTGTCTCGCGTCTTTGGCATGCTTGTGAAGCCAATACCCAACTCCTAATCGTCACTTTAACCATATTGCACAACTGTTGCGCTTTACTGAATCTTGGCCTCCGTATTGCACAACTGTTGCGTTTTACTGAAACCTTCATATTGCACAAATGTTGCGCTTTACTAAACTTGGTTATTTTCTTAGCTCATCCTGGTTATATATGCGCCATATATATGCTTCACTTAGCCAATTTGCTCGACAATAACAATGCCACTCTTCCATTACTAGCTTGTTTGCATTATTCAAGCTTTGGCAAACCTTGAACTAATGAATAGACCAACTCTTGGCCTATTCTACCTTCTTTCATCATCCTTGAGTTTGGGCCAACACAGTTCCATGGATATGCCTTAATGCCAACATTGCATCTTGCATCTTGTCACTTTAGCTTTGCCTTGCCTTTCCCTCAATGAAGCTTTATTGTGTTGGATAATAAGCTTCATTACTTAACCAAATGTTCTTACAGTGTAGTGCAACCTTTGCGCTTCACTGGCCCTGCAGGGTTCTACTATCCTAGTGCTTGACAGTCTATGCAGTATTGCACCATTATGGCTGAGCACTGACTTGGCCTGCAACACTGTAACGCGCAACCTTTGCGCATCACTTGCCTGAGCGGTCATAGACCTCCCCCACCTAATCCGTTCAACGCCCTCGTTGAACGCGACCTAGTATAAACATTATACTTGTCTTAACCTTGCTACATGCACTTTCAGAACCTTTTCTGAAATTCAGCAATCATTGTTGGCTTTCGCAAAACGCCTTTAGCCAACTTTTCATGCCATAGAATCAGCACCTCTTATCTCTACTGCTTTGCCATTGATCTCATATACTTGAGCCACTTCTCGGCTTCATGCACTACACTTTAACTGCTACTCAAATCATGCATCAATACTCAAATGAAAACTTGAAATTCTTCTTAGCCAATTCCTCTAAATTAGGCCTGAATTTTACTTGAATCATTTACACCTAAGTGTACACACAAAATGATTCTTCTCAAACTGATCACTACGATCTTTATCATAATCTTTCGCCTCCCGACTTTTCCTTTTGCATCTAACTCAATATGACAAGGACTTATAAACGACTTGGCATTCGTTTTCAATCAATTTTTCCGGCACATGCCTTGATCGTTGTCTTCCATGCCCTCCGTTAAGCATGTCACAAAGTGCACGAGGGTTCTCTTCGCATTTAACACTTCATGCATTGCAAATTTTGTTCCTTCAAACGCCATTCAAGAACTCATTTCTTTGAATGTGACCACTAAGTATAAACTCTCAATACTTAGGCGGCCTTATTGCATACCCGAACTGGAATTGCAAGTTTTCTTTGCCTAACTCGCTAAAGCAAAACTATTGAGTTGCACAGACCATCTACGCAATTGTGACTAACTATCTTTTGGACATACATAGCTAACCTTTTATTTGTTCATACGCCATACCTTCAAAGCCAATAGGTCTGCAACTATTCTTTTGAACTGCATTGCTTGTTTCCTGGAAAGTGTGTGCCTTTCTCTAGGCCATGATTTCTACCCAACTCATTCTTGTTGATGGAATGATTCCTTTATTGCTGCATTGCTTGCACTGTCGCTGCCCATCCACCGTTGTGCCATATTGTAATCCCCAAACAACAATATCATTTTCACATCAACTAGGACCTCTGTCATATGCTTTGCTTATTATCTTTCAACTTATCTCGCTGTTGTATACGTTAGGATAAGTATGCTATTGCAGCATCTCCCCATGAACTAGCTTTACATTGTAAATAAAGAGGCAAGACTTTATAAACGAAAACACATTCATTCATTACTGCTCTTACATAGTAAGACCATGTACCATTACATGATTGATCCACCGACCATTTTGGAAAGCTAAAACTTCATTAACAAAACAACTTGCTTACACCAAAGAAAAGTATATACAAACTTGAAGACTCAAATAAAAGTCTGTACAACCAAACTCTACACACAGAGTTTGCAAACCAATAACTAAAGTTACATAAGAACAAGTTAAAAACACTATGTTCTCTATCCGTAGTGTTTCCAATGGAGACAACAACACTTCTACTTGTTCCAGCTTAGTTCATTCCTTTGTCGAAGTGAGCGACAACTTCGCTCCTAGGTCTCTTCCTTGAACCTTCACTTCGGCTTTCATGAGTCTTTGCTAGAATGACTCATATAGTCATCCCCAACTAATGTATTAAGTTGGCCTTGAGTGGACAGCATCTAGCGAAATGCAAACCTTTGCAAATGAAACATCCCATATACTTCTGGGCTGAAGGGAATAGTTCATCTTCCTTTGCTCATGCTTGCGCTTGCTACCGCCCTTCTGATTTTTCCTATCCTTTGGCTTTACCTTCACAGCTTTGGACATTTTCAATTGTTGTGCAACGGGTAAGCTCTCTTACCTCCGAATATCCATCTGGATACTCACGAATTTTGCGCTTCTTGAGTTCATAAATGACCCAAAGACTCGCACCACTCAGAAAATTGGAACATCTGATCTTCTTCACTCATGCCACACACTTCTTGCACCAATGCAAGGAAGTTTTCATCATAGGCCTGTGGTGTACCCGTCATTTTTAGCCTACGCAAACTTTCTCTTGCATACCAAGGACCATTACTCGGCCAGAACTGACATATCAGTCATTCTTTCATGTCATTCCAAGACATAGGATTGGCATAACTAGCAGCTTCATCTTCTTGCAGCATAGTTCTCCACCAAACCTTTGCATCACCGCCTAGGTAATTGCCTGCGAGAGTTATCATTTGTCCTTTCCAAGTTCCATCCACCTCAAAGTATGCCTCAACGTCATACAAGAAATTCTCAATTTCTTTAGCATTTCTGTAACCAACGTAAACTCTTGGCTCGAAGACTCGATTAGAGATTTCTCCATTCACGTTTTCCCCTGCAAACATGCCATCACTGATTAACTTGCGAAGGCTTGTCATCTCCTCGGACATTTTCTTCGCATGGCTTGTTAGTATGGTCGTCATGTCACTGAGTTGCCCCTTCAATTCAGTCACTTCAGTATTGGTTTCGTAATTCAACAATGTTGCATCAGACACCTTGTCCTCAACTACACCTACCCTCTCGTCAAATTCTTCAAACCAATCTGATGTTCTTCCTTCAAGTAAATCTAACCTGCCATTTTCTTCAGAATTAAGAGTAATATCCAGGTCATCACAACTCATGTCTATGGTCAAATTGCCAAGATCACCGTACTCTTCTAATTGATCAAACGAACCCGGTAGTTCTTCATCGATCACAATGCCATTACAACCCATTTCTAATGCAAATATTAGAAAATAATGCGCCACTTACTTGCTCACAGGAAAATAGCTTAAGAGATAAAGAAGTACCAGCGTATTATCCAAAAAATACACTTGAACTGTGTACAAAACACAGCTCTGATACCCAAACTGTCACACCTTCAAATGCCTCTTGCAAATATCTGTGAAAGTGTAACCTGGCAACACAATGGTTCCGTGAATCAAGCTTCACCCACCTGCACTTCAGACTTATAAGTTTGCACCAATGCAAACATCCAGCTCTTCAGTTCTAATGTGGAAGTCTTTTAGCCTTCTTTCACTTCTCTTAACTTCTCAAATGCTTACCATAAAGCACTCAAACAATGCCATACATTACCAACAACGATCAGCCAAGAAAGAACACTTAGAACATGACACAATCAACTCATTTTATTGCATCGAAGGAAATATATACAAAACTTGCCCACTTAGGGACTTACACAAACGTGTTGCTCTTGAACCAAGCCTTAGTCTTACAAAAACTCTCTCAATTTGAATCTCACACTCTCCTATGTAAGCATGCCAAATTTCCCATGCCTTGGGACTATTTATACAACAGCTTTACTGGCCAAAAACTGTGCACAAATATTGCACACGCATGGGACAACCATCTCTCCCATAAAGCAGTTCCGTAACCGCCTATAATTGTGCCAACTTAACCATTTCTCTTTAAACTGGCGCCATCATCCAGCACCTGTTCTCTAGCAGTTATGAACACTCTTCCACACTTATAAACTTGCTTTATAACCAATTTACCTTATCTCATGTCTTTGGCATGCTTGTGAATCCAATACCCAATTCCTAACCGTCACTTGAGTCATATTGCACAACTATTGAGCTTTAATGAATCTTGGCCTCCGTATTGCACAACTATTGCGATTTACTGAAACCTTCATATTGCATAACTATTGCACTTTACTAAACTTGGCTATTTTCTTAGCTCATTCTGTTTATATATATGCGCCATATGCTTCACTTAGCCAATTTGCTCGACAATAACAATGTTACTCTTGCATTACTAGCTTGTTTGCAATATTCAAGCTTTGGCCAACCTTGAACTAATGAATATACCAACTCTTGGCCTATTCTACCATCTTGCATCATCTTTGAGTTTGGGCCAACTCAATTCCATGGATATGCCTTAATGCCAATATCGCATGTTGCATCTTGTCACTTTGGCTTTTCCTTGTCTTTCCATCAATGAAGATTCATTGTGTCGGCATATAAGCTTCATTACTTAGCCAAATGTTCTTACAGTGTAGTGCAACCTTTGCGCTTCACTGGCCCTGAAGGGTGCCACTATCTTAGTGCTTAACAGTATATGCAGTATAGCGCCATTATGGCTGAGCACTGACTTAGCCTGCAACACTATAAGGCGCAACCTTTGCGCATCACTTGCCTGACCGGTCATAGCTGCATAACAATTATGTTCTTTCCAACTATTCTCCATTGGAACTGATAAAAACCTTGCGGGAATCCATCAGGCCCTGGTGCATTCCAGCTAGGCATGTTCTTAACAACTTGAAAATTTCTTCTGGAGATGGTATCTCCATAAGTAACATGTATTCAGACTCAAAGATGATTGAGTTAATAATATTAAAATGCCTATCTTGTACAACCAGATTTGAGTACAAGCAATATCGCAGGGAAAACTATTCTTCCAAAGTAAAATCAGATCTCCCGAAGACCATTAGATCCAACTATGTTATGGTTTGGATATTTGAACTGTTGAATTAAAATAAAAGCCATATTGTAACTAGTTTTTATCTTTGAAAGGAAAATAACATCAGGATTATGCCTATTTATTTGGACAGACAAGTGATTTATAGTGTTGTTGATGGTGGTTTTTAGTTCAGGGATAAAACCATAAAACTACATATTTGTATGCATGCTTTCTGCAAAGAAGTAGAGCTGTCAAGAAGCTAATAAGCGCCTATACCTCTCTGCTTACATATGAACCCATCTGCATTATTCACTAATGCAGGGCTTGCTGAGTATTTATCCTATGTTATGTTCCCAGTTGAACTCTTAATATTGACATGATATGACAATTAATGTTCACTCTCAGCTGAGTAGCATGAATTTCCCGAAGTGTCGGGATTAATATGTGCATGAAGGTACTCAATCAGAGGTGCATGAACTGCGCTGCTCTCCAAGATAAAATTAGTGATTTTGTACCAACGTGCAAAATTCACAAAAATTGATTTATTTTGTGCCAACTCACAAAATTCAATTTTTTGACCTAATTTTGTTGATTTACAAAAATTAGGTTTTTGCCCCAAAACGGAGCCTGCACGATATCTCGATCCCTATTGGTCGAGACTAAACCTAGGCAAGCTAGGAAACTAGGCTATCAGATAGCTAGTAGGAGTAGAATCCTACCAAAAGTTGGAAAATAAGGAAGAAAGATAAACCGCGACAAAATGGGAAAGTAGCAAGGGAGGCGTGAACGTGCAACTTGGCCGGTCGGTTTGCCCTAGCTGACATCTCTCCTTGCCGACCGGCCATGCCCCATGTTGCTTTCCGCCGGTCCCTCTTTCCCATTGACCAATCAAATCGCTCCAAAGTTGTAACCAGTACTTTTAATTAAAGGTGGAAGTAGGTTGGTCGACGCGTTTAAATCCTTAAGAAAATAGATCTTGGCCTTCCAAGACAGTCGCAAGTTGATCACAACCGCACGACTTGGTAAGCTCCGTTAGCTAACCCGGGGTCTTGCAAACATGACCAAACAAGTCCCATGGTATTCATCGGCGGGCCCACTTCTATTTCAGCCAATCAGAACTCTCCTAGCTTGAAGGCAACATCCATAATCGCTAGCCAAAACAGGTTAGTTACGCGGTTCAAAAAAGGCCTTTAACGAGGTTAAGACCGCCCATGGTACTCTTGAATCCATCGTGGCCGTCCAACTTAGCCAGCCTAATTGGATGGCTTGGATTTTATTTTAGGCAACCAATGAGGTGCCGATATGCTCACCGGCGACAAGCCTTTGGTCTCGACCAATCACGTTGCTTCAAGCCTACAAGCAACGCCTCAAACCGATCGCCCAAATAAGGTTGGACACACGGCTTGAATTCGACTAGCGGCAGTGCGTGGCTGTCGCAAAATGATCTCGCCCGTCCAACTTGGCCAGCCAAATCGACCGGTATAGATATGATTTTTGGGGGACCAATAAGGTGCCGTCAAGATCACCGGCCGCCCCTCTCCTATGAGGACCAATCGACTTGTCCTCAATCTACCCAGATAGCTCCCAGAAGCTGCTCAAAGTAGGTTAGTCACGCCACTCATAGAGTCTTAAATAAGTTAACGATAGACAACAAATGCTGCAAATCATCTCAACCATCCAACTTGGCTAGATGATTTGACCGGCTTAAATCCAATCTTAGGCGACCCATGGGACACCATGATTGCTATCAGCTGCTCATCTTCTTCATGAGCCGGTCACGCCATCTTTAGTCGACTTACTCGGCTGGCAATCGTTCGACCAAAGAAGACTGGTTGTGCTCCTAACAGTGGCACTTCATATGTACCGATTTAATTTGAGCTTCTTTTAACAGATGATGCTTTACATGCATTGAATATAAATGATATTTCATAAATATCGATTTCACGAATAATTTAATTATTTAACCTAAAAGCACCATATGCTATTTTTTAGTACCAACTCACGCCAAGTCTCATTTACACGACTTGACTTATCACATATGACCACCTACCGCCTAACATGTGCGGTCGAAATTACTAGGTCTTTCTGCAAGACCAACTTAACAACTATCATGAAGGATTTGTTCTACTCTTCATGTAACTTATTCCATATTTTCTACAAAAATGCTCGAGACATCAAACATGTCACAAACTGGGGGATACTTATCAGGGTATTGGTCTGGCGGTTTACAGCGTGCGGTGTGCAACACGCCCATTATGAGAAAGTATTAGGAAGAGCGAGCAATTGATGACATTAGAGAAGTAGTGGGTGTAAAACCGACCAATCTTCCCTTCATAGTAGGGACGTGGTTTTCATCATCCCACTTCTCCATCATCCAACTACTCACACTTCCTACGAGATCAACGTGTTCGACTATGACTTGTATAAATAGATTTTCAATCTATTTCAACAACAACAAGGTTAACTACACAAGTATTTAGAAACCATCCGGAACTTACAGCTTACACTCTGCAAGCAGGTTTTACATTATGATAGAAGTCATAAACAACCACACCTTACAGATATTATCACTCTGATCTCAACACCTTCTCTGCTTCCCTCCCTAAGATCAACCCTTCTTCTTCCTTTGTGACCGAATTAAATCTGGAACGACCATTTCTTGGTTTACGCCAAAGTCTTACAGATTGATCTCTCGAATCTAAAAGTACTCATGTGCAGTATATTTGTTTAGGGTTTAGATTCGTTTCTCATCGACACACCCAATTTACCATTTTCGGCAGAATCAGTTTCTACCCTACTATAAGTGTCATCTGAAGTGAAAGCTTGAACATTCCACGCAATACTTTTCATGATTATACTATGGTGATGCAATAAGGAAATGTAAAAGTTTATAAAGGAAATATGATGTATGGTACTGATAAAGTTAAAAAGGGAATGATAATTAAGATAAAAAAAATCATAATTACCATAAGCAAATTGTGGGAAAGAGAAAAACGATAATACATGAATACCAGCTTTAAATGCATCCACATGGAATCTTCTAGAATGGTTCTGCGCTGAAACAGTTCCATGGAAAATAGGGTAAGATATTGTAGAATGAGGATCTTCATCTAGAATAACACGAGTACCATCACTCGAATCTTTAGGATCAGCAGTGGACATGACTGATTTTGTTCATACAGTTGAACAAGGTTATAAATTGGTTGTTTATATGATCTAGTTGGGTGGTTAAATAAAATATTTTCCTCTACAAAATTGATGGGGTTGATCGTATTAGTGTTTTCGTTATTATCTAGATGGGAAAGTAGAGGATTATTAGAAAGCCAAATAGATCCTGAACCCTGCCCCTGATAGTGGATCAGGTTAAACTTCGACCCATGACCCAGATTTGAAAAAGGATTGGACATCAAATTTTGGTTATCTATATGATTGAAATGCATGGCTCCTTGATTCCCCTCTAATATTAACATCTCTATAAACATTTGTTCGTACAATATTAACCTGGTCATACCTTGTTGATCACATCCAACAGATGTACCAAGGTTTGTCTGTTGTATGTTGTAATCCAGTTGCATAATACTACTTGTACCTCCTCGACCAGGCCCAACAATTTGCATCTATTCAGGATGACTCATTAGTATATCAGTTAATGAATTTTAAGCAAAAATTAATTCCTTATTAATCATTTGTATGATTGGAATTTAAGTATATCTAATCTTTTCCTTCCAAGTTAATTGGAGGATCCACTGAAGATTGATAAACAGTGTTTATGACCTTTGCGTCTCTAAGATCCGGGTTTTTCCAAAAGGGAGGCTCAATGAGTGAACTTGACAGATGCCCTTTTTGTTGTTGTAACAAAAACTCAGCAATTTCCGCACACTCATTTTCCTTATGATCGATTGTGAAGCAATACCCACATAGATTAAAAGGTGGTTTTTCATAAAAAAAAAAAAAGTTTAATCCAGACTAGTTCTCCAACAACATTTGGCAACCATAAAACCCTTCTTAGTGGATCTCTGACATCTTATAAAACAAGTGCTTTCTGAACTTTACCTTTAGGAACTATACAATCCGGAGGATCTAGATCCTTGACTTCACCCACAGCTTCATCAATAATTTTCACATTTACAACATATGAAAATTCTGGTTGCATGTTATGAAATCTTAACCAAAACAACTGCTTATTGAGATCCTTGCGTTTTGCTATCATGGGATTCCAAGGCTCCATTACTATCAAATCCTCTTATAAAAACCATGGCCCGAGCTTTGAAATCATATCATACTCTTCTTATGAACTAAACTTCAACATATATTCATATCCTTTTTTATAATAATTTATTTACACTTCAACCACAGTTTCTTAAGTTCCTTATCAAGATCACTTACCGAAAATCTTGTTTTGCAAAAGTGTAAAATCTTGTACAAAAAGCATATTTATACTGAGCATCTCTTTGAACCAAATCCTCATTTGTTATGATTGGTTGTTTTAAAGCTCTTAGCCTTGAAGAAATATAGGTAGTATCAATTGTTTCTTGTACCTCCTGAATATTAGTCTCCATCTTCTGAAGAGCAAGGCCAAAATATTCTCAATGCCTCTTTAAGGCTAAATGAATGTTGTACCTAAAACGAATGTTGTACCTAAAACGAATGTTGCTCCATCTTGGTAAGAGCAAAAATAGTTAAATATAAAGACATGCCTCTTTTTTGCTAAATGAATGTTGTACACTTTTATGTCAAGTAGGGTTTACAGTCATCGATAGAGAGGATTATAAACTAGGGAGTAAGGTTATTACGGCTGAAAGATAACCGAGGAATATAACAGCGCATGGGTTTAAAGGGAATGAAGTCCTTTGGCGGAGAATTAAAATATTCATTCAAAAGAGTGATTTTAGAACTCACTGATAAGGATCAAATCGAGAGTAGAGACAAATATAAAGTTTTAACAGAGAAGATCCCTGTAAAGATATAAAAAGAGGAGACGAAATGTTAGGCAAAACCACTCTAGAAGCCCATAGGAATTTTCCAAAAGCTGGTCTTCAGGTACCTAAAACGAAAAATAAAGAGAGGAAGACATTAATTATTAGAAAAATAGAAGAAAGATTAAACAAGCAAAGATAATAATAAAAAAAAAGTGTGAAAATGGAATGGAGGACAAGATTATAGCATGAAACATAGAAAATTGAGATCGAAGACGAATTCACATAATAAATTTGGGAAGAAGATGATAGTGGTTCAACTCCGAGTCAATCGCCGATTTAATCGCACACCCTATAAAAAAGAGGTATAACACACACTTTAAGTTGATTTTTTCCCTACTTTAAAATTTCCCAGATTTGTATTGTTATTGTTATATTTTATACAACTTCTGGCAAGATGAGCAAATTCTATGTAGTTTTATAAACCGATGATGAATAATGTCTACACTAATGTAGTTAATATTGGATTTTGGGTACAACTTTATATCGGGGAGATTGTCGTTGAAATCTCGGCGAAATCTAGGTTCCAAAATTTATACATATAATTATCATATCGAACGTTTTTCACATATATCACCTTTTAAGATATGAAACGCGTACTCTTTTTCCTAAAATACCACCAAACAAACTCAGGATATCACCAAAAACACGATATTTTTATGAAAGAGATAAAACCTACTAACAAAATCATAATTGCAAAGCTCAAACCTAAGAGAGTTTTTAATTTTAATGCAAATTTTAGAATTTCAAAACTCAAACCTACGCAAATTGCTATCATATCATCGGTTATTGTACATGAAACAATAAAACGTGAAATTAAAATGAACCCCATAAATCATGAGAAACCATTGGAAATTGTTGAAAGATGTAATGTCGTTTGACAATCTCTTATATTCAATTTCATTAATCTTCTTCTCAATTTTTTTCTTACAAACTCAAGAACATAATCAGGTATTTAAACCTGTCACAACTGCTGACCGTTTCATGACCGGTACCGTACACATCAACTACTAGGTACCGGTTACGACATGCTTGCAAGACACGCTTACATGAATACAAATGACATAAGCACTGACATCACAGGTCACGGAAAACACATGACACATTGTATCAACAACAGTAGTTGATACACATAAAATTGTATCAACAATAATATTTGACACGCAGAACAACTGATGAGATAACAACCATTCTCTAACACCCGCACCCCCACCCCCACCCCAAGTGAAGGGTCTATGGAGGTTCAGATACACCGAGCTTGACCCGTAGTTGATGAAATTTGTTAGTTGATAGGCCCTTGGTAAAAATATCAGCAATCTGTTCTTGAGTAGAGATAAACTGTACTTCCAAGCATTTAGCAGCGACTAGCTCTCTGATAAAGTGAAAAGCAATCTCAATGTGCTTCATCCTGTAATGAAACATTGGATTTGCAGTTAAGTACGTTACACCCATATTATCACACCACAAAACAGGAGTTCTAGGAGATGGAAATTGTAGCTCTGACAGAAGCGATTGCACCCACACCAATTCTGAAGTAGCATCTGATGAAGCTCTATACTCTACTTATGTACTTTATCTTGAGACAGTCTATTGCTTTCTAGAGCACCAAGAGATCAAATTTGGACCCATAAAGATATCCATACCATTAGTTGATCTTCTGTCAGTAAAATCACCAACCCAATCTGCATCAGAAAAGGCCTGCAAGTGTAAAGATGATGACCTTTTGAAATGTAACCCAAAAGAGACCGTTCATTGTAAATATCTGAGTATGCGCTTCACAGCTGACCAATTTTCCTCAGATGGAGCTTGCATATGTTGACATGCTATATTAACTGTAAAATCTATGTCTGGTGTAGTGATAGTAGCATATTGTAGAGCACCAACTGTACTTCTGTATAAGACTGTGAAAAAACGGGGGTCTAACAACCTCACCCAATATTTCGTTTAGCAATCTATATGGAAAAACTCCAATATAATTCCAAGAGAATCAACTAGACAGTCAGACTCAATCAATGGAAATATATCCAAGAGTTGTATCTCTGTTTCACAATATAATCAGCAAATCAAACATATAGAAATCCGCGAGTCTGATTATTATGTGAAACAACTTGAACGGTACCAAAGAACAATGTTCAAGTGTCAATGAATTACGCACAACCTGTGATATTTCAATTATACAGAAAATATAATGCGGAAAAGAAATAACACAAACATCAGAAATTTTGTTAACGAGGAAACCACAAATGCAGAAAAACCCCGGGACCTAGTCCAGATTGAACACCACACCGTATTAAGCCTCTGAGACACTAGCCTACTACAAGTTAACTTTGACCTGGAATGTAGTTGAGCCCTAACCAATATCACACCGATCAAGGTACAATTGCGTTCCTTACGCCTCTAGAACCATAATAGGATTCTCGCGCACTTGATTCCCTTAGATGATCTCACCCACAACTAAGAGTTCCTACGACCCAAAGTCGAAGACATGATAAACAAATCTGTATCACGCAGAAAAGTCTATTGAATAGATAAATCTGTCTCCCACAAATATACATCCGAGTTTTGTTCCGTCTTTTGATAAATCAAGGTGAACAGGAAACAATTGATAAACCAGACTTATATTCCCGAAGAACAACCAAGTAATATCAATCACCTCATAATAATCGATTAACGAAATAAGATATTGTGGAATCACAAACGATGAGACGAAGATGCTTGTGACTACTTTTCAATCTTGCCTATCGGAGAATAAATCTCGAGCAAATCTTAAAGAAGATAATACTCAATCACAATAGAAAACAGCAAGATCAGAACACGCAACTACATAGAAAATAGTTGGGTTTGGCTTCACAATCCCAATGAAGTCTTTAAGTCGTTAACCTACAGGGTTTAGAAAAATCTAAGGTTACAGGAGAATCGACTATAGTCACAACTAGTATCACACAGGAGGTGTGGGGATTAGGCTTCCCAGTTGCTAGAGTTCTCCTTTATATAGTCTCCAAATCAGGGTTTGCAATCAATGCTACTTTGGTAACAAAGCATTCAATATTCACCGTTAGATGAAAACCTTATTAGATTCAAGCTAATATATTTCAACCGTTATATCGAACTTAGCTTGCCATACACAAATGAAATGTACCAACATTTAGATAAAGGTAATCGTACCTAAACGTGTACACTTAGTTGGTTTAACAATAGTGAACCGAGGTTAGCCATATGAACACTTTCATATCAACCTTATTCATCTTTATCACAACTAGTTCAAATGAATCAAATGAAACTAGTTAGAGACTTGTTCAATTGTTTATATTCTCATAGAAGTATACAAGACACAATTGAAGCAAAATCGATTTTGATTCACTCGAATCATTTCATGAACATTATAGCCACGGTTTGCAAAAGATTGAATTCCTTAATATATAAATGTATTAGTTCATGAACAAACCGATTTTAGAACATAACCTACTCAAGTATGCAAACGGGTACTCATACTCAAGTAGCCGGACTAAGTTTGGATTCGCCAGTACACAAACGTGTACGCATACCATGGTTTTTGGACTTGGAATTTCCAAAAATGTGAATACACACACTATGTTTATATCCAATCATGGTTACATGTTCTAAACTCTCATTTCAATCATTGAAACATTCCTAGAAGACGACAATAGATGTCTCACACAACTATTAGCTCCAAAGCAATTTTCAAGTGATCGAATGATCAATACGAAACATTCCGAGTCTACACAAAATGATTGCATCACACAAATCATGTAAGATGTTACACTGCGATTTTCACATGATCATCTTTTGACTTTCGTCAAGAATAAAAGATGAACTTGGTTAAAGCGAAAAGCTTACCAACACATATTTCGAGAAATAGATAAGCGAGATAAACTCGACTCGAAATACCAAATGTTTATAATGGAAGTCTATTTAGCAATACGACTTTTGTCTCAAATAAGAGATAGAGTAGATAGACTTTTGAGTGATAGATGAGTTCAAGTCTCCACATACCTTTTGTTGATGAAGTTCCATAAGTTCCCTTGAGTAGTTCTTCGTCTTCATTCGATGAACGTCGTGAAGTCTAAATCTCAACTACACTTTCTATCCTAATCCGTGACTTAGCTATAAGTAGACTAGAAATCAAGACTTATAGTTTTGGCAGTTGAACTTGACAAACAAGCTTGAGATAACAACGCTTGCGAGTTCGACCGAGCAGTGCTCTAACAATTTCCCCCCTTGTCAATTTTAGTGACAAAACTATCAATACATATGGATTACAAAATAAATAAACTTTATAGCTTCTCATCCAAATGCTTGATCTCCTTGGTTCTTCAACATTACTCGAAATCTTCGTCACTTCCAAGTACTCCAGTGATTCTAAACGTGTTCAACTCAGTATCATAGTTGTTGAAGATCCGTAGCTATAACAATAAGAAAACAGTTATTCTCAATCATTGTTATACAATGTCATAGTATTATTACACATCATCAAAGTTCAATTGTACCACAACTTTGACAACAATACTATGGTGGTATGTATCACTCCCCCTTAGTCAATACTTCATCTCACAATAAAAACCACTCCCCCTAACATAATGATCCGTAAACCATATGTATTTTTAGTGTGAACTACGCATTAATTCTCCCCCTTTTTGTCAAAATAAATTGACAAAGGTAAGAAAACTAGAGGGATCCTAATGAAATTTTCATAGAGATACTTCATGACCAAAAGAGAAACACATATCAACTTTGTTTCGATGATTTCACATAGTCGAAACTTAGTGTATTCATCAAGGAGTAAAGATACAAGATAACCCCTATAATACTCTACAACCGCACTCCCCATAAAGATTTGGCAATTAAGCACAAGTTCAATTAAGAACTCCCCCATAAAAATTTCATTCCCAAAGGAACAACAAGAGCGACCTTACTTTTACAAGAAAAGAAGGATTTCTTTGGACATTAACAAATTACATGAAACATGAATTCGTATCCAGAACACTCAATTAAATTAACCACAAGAGAACCTGTGATTAAATTAATCGAAAATGATCAACATAAGAAGACTTACGGAGCCGCACAGTATTTACACAATGAGTGGATCATGGAAAGACCAATACTGCGGAATATCCAAAGATTCATTCTATTTCATCAATACTTGCATAATGATATCATAGACTTAATCTTTGTTATCAAAAGTTCATTCTATGTTCCGTCAATATTTGCATAAAGACATATAATAGACTTAACTTTTGACGTATATGGGACAATCATAGTTCACAGACGCAAACACACATATCTCATAAAGTTTTTGCAATATAGAAAACCATAAAGATTAATACTGCAAAATCATCTTCCAAATCAACTTTAGAATTTAAATAAATAAATCTAAAAACATTGCAAGATGAAAAACGTTGGAAATAGCTATGTGTACTCACAATAATTGCTATTCCAAACCCTTGTTATCCTTCTTAAAACACAAGAATAAATTCTCTCATAAGAAGTTTCCTAAACAAAATCAAAAAACAACTACTAAAACCAAAACCGATCACAAGCTAACATCAAGGTTGACGTTTGGAAACTTCACGGGTTTCAAGACCTTTGAGCTTGTGATTTACAGCATCAACTGCTTCTTCGGAGAAGGTATTCTCAATGAAACGATCCTTAACATGTGACTTCATGAGAGCAAGGTCAGAGTTAACCTTTTTCAACTCAGTTCGCAACACATCAAGACCTTTCATGGTATCAACAAGCTGCAGTTTTGCTTCCTCAAAGTGACTAATAAAATCAAGAACCACTTAAGCAGAATTCTCTTCATCATCCTCAATGTCTGAATAAGAGTCATGTGATTGAGAAGAGAGATCATCAACTTCTACAAGAGTTCTTTTCTTCTTCCCTTTGGACTCAAAACCACAACCCTTATCAAGAAAACCTTTTGCAAATTCACAAGTGCCAGGAGGTGACGCTATTCTTGACAAGAACAAAACCAGGAGTACGTGTACTCAACTCAAAAGGGTTTGGTATTTAAAAGGTTTCACAGGGAAAAGATTTTAGGGTTTCTAAAGACAGTTTGTGACAAGTAACATGGGTACCCGTACGAGTACAGTCTTGACCCATAAACTAAAGACATTGAAGGAACAACCCAAGAAAATTGTTTGCACAACAAAAAGTTGCTAAGTGAAAAGTTTCACATATCTTAGCTCAATAAATTTTATATTCTCACAAGAGGAAAAATTTAGAGCATAAGAGTGGCAAATAAACCACTGAAAATTCATGGGATAGAATTATGTTTAACCAAAAATCACAAAAACAAGAATTAATAAGAATACTTGTGCAATAATGTCTCGCTATCGATAATCCGAGTTAAGGACGACAAGAAAATAGCTCGACCAATCGAGAGAACATTTAGCCACAATGTATTCTCGATCATATCTCACTCAACCTAGGGATTTTTTTTTTTGAGTGAGGTTTCAACCTTGTGATTAATTAGCACAAGTATGAGCCCTAGGCTCATTAAATGAATGGTGTTCTCGGTTGAGTCTCTTCTTCCTTCCAATTCTAGAAGAGAACTCTTTTTGATGTGAAGAGTTATATAAAACTTACTGTCATCAAAATACGAGACTATGGTTGAATCCTTACCTGAAGAAGTGTGTATGGAGAATTTTGACAGTGATTGTTTATAAGATCCTTGTATCCTTCAATTATCAGATTAAGATTGTCCTTCATATCTCCACAGTTGCTTCCATCTTCAGAAGCCCTTTTTACATCAGGTTGATAAGATTCTTTCTGAAATCTCCTTGAACGATTTGTATAAGTGCTACCATTATTTTGAGCATTCGATGAGCAACCCGAACTAACATTCCTGGAAGAACACACAGGGAGAATACTAACACCAAAAGGTTTAGACATCCGGATGTCAGTTACACCTTTGAGTATTAAGTCTAAGGTGTGCTGAAGTTAACAGAAGTAATTGTCATTTGGCTTCAGTTTGCTCTTCTGTTGAACATGTCTTTTTGAATCACAAAAAAGACATACTCTCTGATCACCGGAGTAATTAGAGTGAGTAGCGTTAGAAAAATCATTAGAAGATTTCATCCTTCCATAAGACATGGTAAATCCATGATTAGTGGAAGAACCAAACACTTCTTTATCAATAAAAAGGGTTTCCAGTTTAGCTTATGAAGCTGTTTTCATTTGAGAAACATGATTAGAACTTTTCATGTTTTCCAAGATCACAGCACAGTTAGAAGTATTTGGAATGACTGACTCCCCAGAACAACATTTATTTTGAATAGAGAGATTACTCAATAGTTGTTCAATTTCACAAGCATCTTGTTTGAGTTTTTCCTCACGAAGAGCCCTTAGTTGGGAATCACGATATTCTATTATTGTATTAACCTTGTGTTTCAGCCTATTGATTTCAGCTGCCCTGATTCTAACAAGTTTTAGAATCGTTGTACTCTCTCGGGCTGCTTCCATTTTTACTTCAGAATCAGATTCGTCAGTAAGATCAACAGGAGAACACATATCAATACTTGTCTGTTTCGTAGGAATAGAATGTTCATCTATATGTGAGATTGACAAGTCTTTATATTTAGTATATTTCATCGAAACAGAACTTTTATCTCTGGTGATACGTTTGTCAGAGATAACACTATTGTCCATAGAGTCAGATCGCTACAAACACAGACTTATGAGGTCTTAAACGTGTTTGCCTACTCTGATACCAATTGAAAAATAGGGGGTATAAAAACCTCACCCAATATTTCGCTTAGCAATCTGTATGGACAACTCCAATATAATTCCAAGAGAATCAACTAGACAGTCAGACTCAATCAATGAAAATATATCCAAGAGTTGTATCTCTGTTTCACAATGTAATCAGCAAAATCAAACATATAGAAATCCGCGAGCCTGATTATTATGTGAAACAACTTGAATGGTACCAAATACCAATGTTCAAGTGTCAATCAATTTATATTAACAACCAAAGGTTGGATTATCTAATTGATTGAACTACGCACAACCTGTGATATTTCAATTATATAAACAAATATAATGCGGAAAAGAAATAACACCGACACCAGAAATTTTGTTAACGAGGAAACCGCAAATGCATAAAAACCCCGGGACCTAGTCCAGATTGAACACCACACTGTATTAAGCCGCTACATACACTAGCCTACTCCAAGTTAACCCGATTTGGAATGTAGTTGAGACCTAACTAATCTCACACACTGATCAAGGTACGTTTGCGTTCCTTACGCCTCTTGAACCACGAAGGATTCTGCGCACTTGATTCCCTTAGATGATCTCACCCACAACTAAGAGTTTCTACGACCCAAAGTCGAAGACTTGATAAACAAATCTGTATCACACAGAAAAGTCTATTGAATAGATAAATATGTCTCCCACAGATTTACCTACGAGTTTTGTTCCGTCTTTTGATAAATCAAGGGGAACAAGAACCAATTGATAAACCAGACTTATATTCCCGAAGAGCAGCCTAGTATTATCAATCACCTCACAATAATCTTAATCAATTAACGAAACAAGATATTGTGGAATCACAAACGATGAGACGAAGGTGTTTGTGACTACTTTTCAATCTTGCCTATCGGGGAATAAATCTCGAGCAAATTTTAAAGAAGATAGTACTCAATCACAATAGAAAAATAGCAAGATCAAAACATGCAACTACAGAGAAAATAGTTGGGTCTTGCTTCACAATCCCAATGAAGTATTTAAGTCGTTAACCTATTGGGTTTTAGAAAAACCTAAGGTTAAAGGAGAATCGACTCTAGTCGCAACTAGTATCACACAAGAGGTATGGAGATTAAGTTTCCCAGTTGCTAGAGTTCTCCTTTATATAGTCTCCAAATCAGGGTTTGCAATCAATGTTACATTGGTAACAAAACATTCAATATTCACCGTTAGATGAAAACCTGATTAGATTCAAGCTAATATCTTTCAACCGTTAGATCGAACTTAGCTTGTCATACATAAAATGTACTAATATTTAGATAAAGGTAACTGTACCTAAACGTGTACACTTAGTTGGTTCAACAATAGTTAACCGAGGTTAGCCGTATGAACACTTTCATATCAACCTTATTCATCTTCTTCACAACTCGTTCAAATGACTCAAATGAACTAGTTATAGAGTTGTCTAATTGTTTATATTCTCATAGAAATATATACAAGACACATTTGAAGCAAAATTGATTTTGATTACTCGAATCATTTCATGAACATATAGCCACGGTTTGCAAAAGATTGCATTCCTTAATATATAAATGTATTAGTTCATGATCAAACCAATCGATTTTTGAACACAACCCATTCAAGTACGCAAACGGGTACGCATACTTAAGTAGCCAGATTGAGTTTGGTTTCGCCAGTACCGAACAGGTACGCATACGAGTACACTTCCAAACTCCAGCAGAAATTCACGTGACATGAACTTATGCCAGTACGCGTACGGGTACGCATACCTAGTTCCCGGACTTCCATTCACCAACCACGGGTACACATACCATGGTTCCCGGACTTGGACTTTACACAAATGTGAATACACACACTATGTTTATATCCAATCATGGTTACTGTTGAGGGGTGAATATTATTTTGGTTCTACAAGTCTTAGCCTCAACACACCCAATTCCCAAGAGAAGAGAGAGAAACAAAGAGAGAAAAAAGATCCCCCTCCATTGTACCATATGCCTCCTTTTATAGGCTTTCCTAGAAGTCCTTCCTTTTATGACATTACGCCACATGTCCTAAACCTCCTAAATTACCACTAATGCCACTCCTCCTCTAATATAACCTTCTTCTTTTCCATTAATTCCCTCCTTATCCTTTCCACCTTATGGATACTTTCTAGTGGACTTAGGCCTTAGTCCCCATCTTTTGTGTTGGGTTTGCCTCCCCTTTAGGGGCTCCCTACCCTACTAAGGGGCAATAATTTTCATGTATCAACATTAGTCCCCTGACTACTGGGTCAATTGTCAAATGACCCGGTAGTCACATCATGTCTTGTCTTAAGTTCTACTTTTTAACAGTAGTCATTGTCCTATGATGATGCCATCCTAAATTCCCCATTATAGGTTGCCCCATATCTGGTTGTCATCTTCATATCTCTGATCGAGTGACTCTACAGCTTCTTGGATATACCTTGATACTGGCAGTCTTATGTGCGCTCATATCTTCATCCTACCTTCAAGATGAACTAGTACGCTTATTAGTGTTGAAAGAGGGGGTGGTCATGTTGTGGGTCCTTAGGGTGATTCATTAAGACTAGGCGCGTAAATATTATGACGAGCATGAAGATACTGTCTCACTTGCGCGGGGGTCACAGTCGTCTGATAAGATTATGGACGATATCCGCAAGTTGGTAGACGAAGTTGATCGGTATTTGGCTTTGATGAGTGTTTTGTGAATAGGCGCGTTTAATGGTGGAGACTCTGGCTGTAGATACCGCTCGTTGTCGTGCGTTGATAGCCGGCTAAACTTGTGCGGGTAGTCCCAGTGTTGTTCCATTCTTTTGGATAGGCGAAACGTATCGTTTGGCAATGTTGGATCTAGGTTGTAAAACACGCCTACTCCCTTCTTTTTATTTTCAATAGAACGCGGCGTTTGGTGCTTCGCCTTGGTGGGGATGGGTGGAGCGTGTATTAAACGCGCCTACTCCCATTTTCTATAGCCGATCGAATGCGCGGAGCAACCCATCGCCCTTCTTTTCTTTTTTTTTTTTTTTTTTTTTTTTTTTTTGTATATCTGTGGCCGATCGGATAAGTGTACCAACCCGTCGCCTTTTTGTAAATATGTGGCCGATCGGATGCGCGGAGCAACCCGTCACCTTTTTTTTTGTAAATTTGTGGCCGATCGGATGCGCGGAACAACCCGTCGCCTTCTTTTAAATCTGTGACCGATCGGATGCGTGGACCAACCCGTCGCCTTTTTGTAGATCTGTGGGATCGATCGATGAGTATATCAACCCATCACATTTTTTGTAAATCTATGGCCGATCGGATGCGCGGGGCAACCCGTCACTTTTTTTGTAAATTGTGGCCGATCGGATGTGCGGAGTTGGTCACCTTTTGTAAATCAGAATGTTGGCTCGATCGGAATTCACGGCCTTTTGTAAATTTGTCGGTAGACAGAGGGCGCCTTTGGCATTCCGTAGCCTTTTGTAGATTTGTCGGTGATAGGGTGCCTTTGGCATTCCCGTAGCCTTTTGTAGATTTGTCAGCCGACCAGGCGTCTTTGGCATTCCTGTAGCCTTTTGTAGATTTGTCAGCCGACCGGGCGCCTTTGGCATTCCCATATCCTTTTGTAAATTTGTATTTGTTCAAGCGGCCTCTATGGACCCTTGCTAGCATGGTTCCCGGAGCACGTTACTAGAGATTTTTTTTTTCGTTGTGTAGCCGATCATGAGATTCAAGACAAGATGGTATGCTTTGTAAAATTAATAAAGTAGCACCCTATACATGCGACTATATGACATGCATATTTCATGGAGAGCGAGTAAACATTCAAGTTAGCTTTAGATTAGACGCTTCATGCTTTAAATTGACTAAAATATGTGTGATGGACGCGTACAATCATAATAGCAATACCAATCACATATTGCATGCTAAGAAAAACCATAATATAATCATACTTAATAACCATATGCTCCCAACTATTGCATTCTAGCGATGTTTGATAATGAACAAGCCATGAGGTATCGTGACGCTTATGCATGAAAATTAACATATATATCCCTCCTCCTTTTTTTTTTTAGGACGAGAATCTAAACGCTATAAAAGTTGTGAAAAGCTTCAGCAAAGCGCTTGTGCTTAAAACATGCCTTCCGTAAACTTACTATACATGCTAATATGCTAAAGTGGGCATATTCCCTCAAACAGCTCATGGACACGCTAGGCAGACATATAATACAACAATATCGACTCATATGTTATCGGCATACATGATTTCAAGCAAAGAAAGGAGAACTTTTGTGGGTACATCCTTATAGAATTTTAGGCGAGATATACATTTACAGGGATGTTAGGCTGTAATTTAACCAATATCATGACTCGAATGCGCACAAACATTATGGCAGAAATGTCATGAAGTGAGTACCGAATATTCGTCGTACGCATTTGATGGTGTATGTACGAGTCAGGAAAATGTGCAATGTGTCGAAGGCATTTCGTTAAGCAGTTGTAATGCTAAGAAACAAAGACGAAAAGAAGCTAACCAGTATGTAATCGTATTATTTGAGTATTCAAAGTCTTCTTTCCCCCCTCTTCTTTTTTATCTCAAGCTTTAACTGAACCAGTCAAGTGTAAGGTAAAGCGGCGTGAGGAGTCAGTGGACGAGGAACTGAACAAAGGATGAAGGCTCGCTATTGGGACTATCAGGAGTTAAGCTGGTGGTCTTTTTTGCATGGGCAACGCTGGTGGTGATCTGACAAGTTGAGCCGACAGACGCTAAGGGTAGAGGTCGTCGTTGTTGTTTGATGCAGTTGGAGATTAAGGATGGATCGGCGCTGGTGAGTCCAGATGGCGCTGATGAGGTGTGTTGGCTGTCAGCTGATGCGTGGTAGTTGGAACTGAAGCGCTCTTCCAGGCGGCCGATGGCTCATTGTAAGGCAGCGGTTCAGTCAGTCAAGGGTCACTATGATAGCTGCTAACGTGTATTCAAGAACATTTTCCACGAATCGAGCGGGTAAATCTCCTCTCTGAGCAGGTGCTTATACTTTGAAGTTGGTTCTTCTCTTGGAGTCGGACTAGAGGTATCGTAGATGTGAGAAGCGCTGGTGCTGACATTGGCAATTGGGCAGGTCGCAGCTTTGGATGAAGGGCGCAAGTGCTATTTCTACCAGTGGAACTAATGGCGGCTAGCTTCGGTTTTATTGAGGATGGCAGTATCTCGTAGATACATGGCGGCTGGAGCTAAATCTCTCTTCTTCGAGCGACACATTTAGTCCTCAGAAACTACCTGTGTCAAACTAAAACAAATCAAATTGTGGTATAATGAATTGCTAATGCTTAACTAGAGCCCCAACAAAGTTTCTCAAAGAAGTGGAATTCATAACGTGGACACAGCTAAACATCCTCGCCACTAACTAGTACGGTAACTAGTAGTTCAAAGAGATAAACCATGTGCAAGTTATCATTTGAGAATGCAGTTGAGTTAAACAAGATAACACTTAGCCTTTTGCGATATGAGGCAGGCGTCTCGAGGGCTTTGTTCTGGCGCCTTCTGCTGAGGTATATTACGTGGAGGGTATGAGAGGCCTTTCGTGACGCCAGTACATGAAGGATCTTGATGATGGGTTTATTTTTTTACAAAATTTCTAGATATATCGTATCATGTACTTATCTATAACTTGTCTTCATTGCTTGGGGCTCAACTGAGAGGAAATTGGCACTATGTGGCGCTGGTATAGCCAAGCAGTAGTGAGGTGGTCGAGTGGTACAGTTAGACAAAGACGCTTGTGGAAGGTAAGCGGTGCTGATCAGACTTAGCATTGGTTATCAGCATTAATTAGGCGCCTTCTAGCTGTCTTGCTGGTCAAGCGATGATGTAGGTGGTGTCTGTTGGGTGGTAAGCAGAAACAAAGGGCCCATGAAGACGCTTGTTGGAGTGGTTCTTCTGTGTTTGAAGTTGATGTTTTGCTTATCAATGGTGCAATACCCCAGGACTCCAAACAATTGCAGCGGCTGCGACTTCAAGGTGATGAGTGATGGGCGGCTTAGTTGTTGTAGTAGTCATCATATCTTCCATAATAGAGACTGCTAGTTACTCTCTCCGTTTTTTTTTTTTTTTGAAGAGAGGCAGTTCGACATCAACACTACTTGTTATCATGAGCTCGGTGCCATTTGTAGTAGTTTTATCAACTAGAGTACTAGTCTGCAGAGCGTGCTTCTCGTGATAACGAGATGACCTCCTTCTATATCCGCGCCTCCTCTTATAGCTTCTCAGCCTAATTTGTATCCCACACTTCGCCAACACACAACATCTTCTTTTCTTGTTCATAAACTATGCTCAGTTTGACACAACAGCCTTACATTGTCCCGAAATTCAGCTCAAGACGCAACCCAAACTTCGCCAAGGAGGAATAAGTTTCATCATCGCCAACTGGATTCTATTTAACCAGACCATTGGAATTGATTCTGAAAACAAGAAACCAGATTTTGGATCAATTGACTGCTGAAATTCTTATTACCCTCTTGCAATTAAGAAGTAAGATAAATTCAAGTCATTGTAACCATCCAAACACAGCTATAAGTGCGGGTTAGACGAAAAGGTTAGTAAGCGAGCCGAAATAGAAATTACTGGAAAAGTACAAGGTTCAGAATACGATTCAGGTTTTCAAAGGTTGCAAGATATATCAAATCTGATCGAAGATCGCCCTTAATATTTGCAAAATTAGGCGTGGGTTTTATCTAAAAACGACAAAAATGGCAAGATAATTATCAATAAGATCCCAAACTACTGATCAGATGATATGACATCGAGTTCGATTTCATGAGAAAACCCTAAAATTCCATTTCGAAATCAGCCAATCGATTAATGATTAAAATGAATGATAACAAATGGGTTAACTTATCTGTTCAATTTTTGGTTGGTGAGATTGTGTTAGATGCTGCTGAAACTTCAAAATCCATCCCCTGAATTCATCTGAGAGACGACTTTGTTGTCTGAAATGGAAATCGGACTCGTTGTCTTGGCGTAGGTTCATGCTTTCAACAAAGGCGCGTCCTGATTTGAGAGGCTGCTTCTTGATGTAAAGTGAGATAATGGGTACAAGTATCAACAAAATTTTGTATAATCGGAGGGGAAGGAAGCGGCACTAGTGAGGTTGCGCGTCCTTAGGCTAACTGGGATGGGATAGATTGGGCTAGATTGGCAAAAAAAAAGTGTTGCAAATCAAGAAAAAAAGTGTGGGAAAAAAGTTAACAATACTTCTGTCAACTTCTCTCTCCTAGCAAGTGCTCGCAGTTAAACTAGCAGCGAGATTGAAACGCTGAATGATTCAGCGCTAAAAAAGTGGTCCCAACGCTAAATGGTTCGGCGCTCACAAAAATCACACGGATCACAAAAATCATAAAATTTGATCTGATGGCTGAAATTTAAATCGCTGAATGGTTCAACGCTCAAAAAGTGGTCCCAACGCTGAATGGTTCAGCGCTCACAAAAATCACATGGATCACGAAAATCACAAAATTTGATCTGACGGCTGAAATTTAAAATGCTGAACCAAACAATCACGGGACGGTGGTCCCGAGATGACGTGGACTACTAATCTAGCTTCTAGATTAGCAATACCATAGGACTTAGAAGGTTGCCCTAGCTGACGTGGATGACCAATCTAGCTGCTAGATTAGAAGACCATAGGGGTTAGCCTAACAATGACTAGCTCCTAGTTTTTTTTTTTTACGCGCCGATGCAGTGAATGCAGGAGTGCTTTGATAACCTTTGAGAGCGGCCATGAAAGTGGAGGAAGAGGCGCTGGTATTTGTAGATGGCAGATGTACCTTACAGGCGCTAAGATTGGTGTAATGACTCGGCTGTAACAAACACGGAGATTATTTGGATGAAGATTGGTGAAAGAGAAACGCGGGGTGAAATAAAATCAGGGACGCGGATGAGAAAATAGTGTTTTAGGGGATTGGACGGCTGGGCTAGAGACGAGCCTTCGGGTGTGGTCTCCAAATGTTGAGAGGTGAATATTATTTTGGTTCTACAAGTCCTAGCCTCAACACACCCAATTCCCAAGAGAAGAGAGAAAGAAAGAGAGAAAAAAGATCCCCCTCCATTGTACCATATGCCTCCTTTTATAGGCTTTCATAGAAGTCCTTCCTTTTATGACATTATGCCACATGTCCTAAACCTCCTAAATTACCACTAATGCCACTCCTCCTCTAATATAACCTTCTTCTTGATACAGGTGTATCCGTACTCCTTTAGGGAACTTAGTTAACCTCAAGCTAAGTTGAGGGAAGAAAACCTATTCTAGGAATGAATCCTTGTTTAGGCAGAATTCCTAGTTAGGGAAGAGTTTTGTTTTAGGCAATACTCTTAGTTTAGGAAATAGATTCCTAATAGAAGTACTTGATCGGCTGAGTACGATGAAGACTATAAATAGAGAGCTTTGGCTAATAGCTAAACACACATATACTAGGCACGAAAAACCTAGAGAAAGCTTACGACAATATTTGCGCAAGCTTAGCAAACAGCTTTAAGGTTAATCCTTGTTTAGAGAAGATTGTGAGCGTAACAAAGAGAGAATTGTAATCGTTTTCTTGTTCATAATCTAAGAGAAGATATTTTCTTCGAATTATTACTTGTGTTCCGTTTTCTAAGTTTCTCGTACATTATTATTCGAATTCCGCCTTTATAGTAATAGTTACCAAGGTATAGAGATCAATACGTATCAAGTTGGCATCACGAGCAAGGTTAGTTTTTAGGGTAAACTCGCGGTTTATGGTTTTCACTAGATCTCTCTACATAAAGCTTGGTGAGGTACTCGAGAAGTTGTAAGACGTTAAGAAAACAAGGGGATCAAGGATGACAAAGTCAGATGGTGATCCTAAGGAAGGAGAACTACAAACTATGGAAGAAAAGGTGGATACGATGCACACAGACATGAAGTCTATTCAAGTTACCCTTCAGGAATTGAGTGAATGTATTCGTTCTCATACACCTAAGAAGAAGACAAAGAAAAAGGTTACACCTTCACCGAGCTAGGAAAAAGATGATTTCAAGAAGACGATTCGGAAAGAAGAAGAGGAAGAAGATGAGGATGAAAAAAAGGAGAAAGAGTTTCTTAAAAGTCCTACATCAACTAAACCTCATGGTAAGAATCTGAAAATTGATTTTCGTGTTGATATTCCACTTTACGATGAGAGTGTCGATGTAGAAAAATTAGATGATTGGATTGAACATCTAGAGACGTATTTCTCTTTCTTTGAATATGGTTCAAAGGAAAAGATTGCTTTCGCGGCATTGAAGCTACAAAAGCATGCTCTAACCTGGTGGAATGATTATCAAAGACAAAACCTAGGTAAAGGAGTATTGTCGTGGAAAAGATTCAAGGCAGTTGTAAGGAAACAGTTTTATCTGGTTGGCTACCTTGAGGAGAGATGGTTCAAGTGGTACAACTTGAAGCAGACTTACAACCAAACCGTACAAGAATATACTTGGAATTTGTAATCAAGCTATGATTTTGGACTTAGACTTGGGGGATTATGTTATCTACATGAAATATATTTCCGGGTTCCATGAGTATATACGTAAGGAGTTGAAGATGTTTTGGTGGATACTATCTCCGAAGCAAGTATAAAAGCTAATGCCATTGAGGGCAAAGTGCTTAAGAAATCGATTCAAATGGAAATACTAAGGTGAAATCTGGAGGTACCACTGTGAAAGGAGGTGAAAGGAGCAAAGAAGAAGGGAAGTATAGTGACAAGGAAGGTTTGTCTTGCACCCATTGCAAGCAAACAGGTCACATTGTCGACAAGTGTTGGGTTAAGAACCCTGATCTAAAGCCTAAAGGATTGCAGATGAAAGAAGCCAAGAAGGCAAAGACTAGTCGCTCAAACTCCAAAAGAAGTCCACGGACTAACGGAACCCAATTCAAAGCTTTCTCTTATGACAAGGGCAAAAGAAAGACCTTTAAAAGATGATCTTAGGGAGCAACTCTTCACAGTGAAGATGCAAGTCAAAACTTCACTAGTTGATGTTGTTATTGACAGGAAAGTCGAAGAATTTGCTTTCAAATTCTTTGGTGCAGAAGTTAGGTTTGAAGACTTTCAAACATCCAAAACCATACCCTTTAGGATGGTTTCAAAAGGAAGGGGCTTACAAGTTTCACAAATAAAGTGCACGTTCAAATTTGCTCTAGATGAGTCATATATTGACGAAGTTACATGCGACGTAGTTCCTTTGGATGTTTGTCAGGTGGTACTAGGTAGTCCTTACATATGGGATAGAGATGCAACTCTACACAGGAGGGAACAAAAGTACACCTTTACCAAAGATGGAGAAAGTTTTGTGATTCGGGCTATTGATTCTCCTCTTGAGGGAGCAAGTTTGATCACAGCCACTCGTGCTAAGGGGTTGGTGAATGCTAGCACGAAGTTCATTCTCCTTGTGATCCGTTCTCTTGAGGAGAAGCCGAGTATAGTTTGTTTGGCAGCCTTGACTCGCACAACAAGAAGATGACCTAGAAAGGTTGAAGTTGAAGTACAAGGATTTATTTTCGATGTCACGGGATTACCGCTAAAGAGGAGTGTGGAGCATGAGATCATGTTGACCGAGGAAAGTTCTCTTCCTAATGTAGGTCTTTATCGCACGACCATAGAGGAATCTAATGAGATCAAGAAACAAGTCCAGGAACTTTTAGAATTAGGAATGATAGTGCCAAGTGCTTCACCTTGTGGATCAGCGGTGTTGTTGGTTCCAAAGAAAGATGGAGGCTGGCGCATGTGTATTGATTATAGAGCGTTGAACAAGATCATAATCAAGAATCGTTACCCTTTACCTAGGATAGACGACATGATGGATCAGTTAGAAAAAGCTCGAGTCTTTACAAAGTTGGATTTCAAATTCGGATATCACCAGATGAGTGTTCGAGAAGATGACACATGGAAACTGCTTTCAAAACCAAACAAGGCTTTTTCGAATGGTTGGTGATGCCTTTTGGTTTGTGTAATGCTCCAAATGACGTTTATGCGTTTGATGAATGATTTGTTACGACCTTTTATAGAAGATTTTGTGATTGTTTACTTGGATGATATCCTAATATACAAAGTAACTTGGGAAGAGCATCTCGTTCACGTTGAGAAGGTGTTTAAAGTATTATATGAAGGCCAAATCAAGTTGAACGTAAAGAAGTGTGAGTTTGGGAAGGAGGAGTTAGTGTATCTCGGATTTATTGTTGGTGGTGAACAACGGAAGATTGATCCAAGGAAGGTTGAAGTGATCACTAAGTGGCCTAGACCTAGTATCGTGAATCGAAATCGGGAGTTTCTTAGGGGCTTGCACCTACTTGCGTAAGTTTATCCGGCATTTTTCAAATATTGCGGGACCATTACATGGTTTGACGGGAGCTAAGGCAAAGTTTGAATGTCAAAGCAAACTCATGAAGACGCTTTTCAGTTACTAAAAGAAAGATTTCGAAGCACCGGTGTTGGCATTGCCTAACCTACAGCGTACTTTTGAAGTTGAGACCGACACTTCTAACTATGCATTGGGAGGAGTGTTGTTACGGGATGGTAAACCAGTGGAGTACCATTCAGAATTGTTCTCAGTGCTATTAAGAACTACACACCTTATGACAAAGAATTTTATACTTTATATCAATGTATCAAGCATTGGCGAGTGTATCTCTTAGGTAAAGAAGTAGTGGTACATTCAGATCACAAACCGTTGGAGTATCTACATGCAATGCACGAAACTACAACAATCCCGACACATGAAGTGGATGTCTTATTTGATGACTTTCAATATTCTCATTAGGTACAAGAAGGGAGTAACAAACAAGTCGGGCAGATATGCTATCTCGACTCCCGTTCGAGCATTAATGGTGGCCATGAGAATTCAGCCAATTGTCCCTCAAGAGTATGCGGAATCATACGCATCCAAAGAAAGACTTCAAGAAGGTGATAGAAGGTGTAAATAGTGGTTTGAAAAGCGAGTATGAACTCCGAGATGGATTGTTATACAAAGGTCGGTTACTTTGCATACCAGAAGATGGAGATCGTTTACGGTGGTTGAGAGAGGCACACACTTCCGAGTTGCTGGACACTTTGGGATGAATAAAAACTCTACTTAACCTCCCGTTATGTCTTTTGGCCGAAGATGCAAGATGATGTGACTAAGTTAGTTAGAGGGTGTAAGTTGTGCAAGACATCTAAACCTTCCAACAGAAAACGTGGGTTATATCTACCATTACCAAGTACCATCAAGGCCTTGGGAGAGTATTTCTATGGATTTTCTTGGTGGGTTACCAAAGACCAAGTCTGGTCATGATTACTTGTTCGTTGTGGTCGACCGATTCAGCAAGATGATTGCATTAATTCCATGTACAAAGACGGTAACGGGAGCCGGTGTAGCAAAGCTCTTCTTTGAGCACGTGTGGAAGCATTTTGGTTTACCTACTTCGATTATTTCTGATAGGGATAGTCGATTCCTTAGTCACTTTTGGGATTCTTTATGGAAGATGATGGACACTAGGTTGAAGAAGAGTACAGCTTTTCATCCACAAACAGACGGACAAACAGAAGTGGTCAATAGGACTATGGTTCACATGTTAAGGGGATATAATTCTAAGCATCCTAAAACTTGGGATGAGTGTTTACCGTATCTACAGTTTGCTTTCAATAGAGCAGTTCACAGTTCTTCGGGGAAATCTCCTTTCGAGACGTGCTATGGTTACTTACCACCTAGTCCTTTCGATCTAGTATTTTCTAGTGACACTTCAATGGGGGGGGGAAGGAAGGAAATGAACGGCAAAAGGAATAAAAGTTCTTGGAGAAGATATCTCATATTCATGCGACTGTTGAAGCACAACTAAAGAAGTCACAAGCCAAATACAAAGCAAAGCATGACAAGCATCTTGTGCCTTGTAATTTTGGTATTGGTGACTTGGTATGGTTAAAATTAGGTAAGGAACGACTGAAGGGAGAAGGTAAGAAGTTGAAACCATTGAGGTACGGACCATTTCGTATTCTCGATCAGATTGGTGACAATGCCTTTCGTCTGGATCTGCTACCTTATCTAGGAATGTATTCGGTCATAAATGTCGAATACTTGAAGTTGTTTGAACCACCATTACTTGATGATGACGGCGATGACACTATGATCTTACCACGAGTAGAAGACTTATGGTTTGATAGAGAGGAACCACTCAAGGAAGACAAAGATATTGGAGCGAAGAGTGACTAAAACACGACAAGGAGAGAAAGAAGCTTTTCTAATTGGATGTAAAGGTCAAGTTCCTAGCAAGGCTAAGTGGTTTAACAAGGAAAAAGGGACTCTCGAGTTCCCTAACCTTCAATTTTAACTCTCACAGGAGTTCAAGTTCTTAAAAGGGGGACCCATGATACAGTGTGTATCCGTACTCCTTTAGGGAACTTAGTTAACCTCAAGCTAAGTTGAGGGAAGAAAACCTATTCTAGGCATGAATCCTTGTTTAGGCAGAATTTCTAGTTAGGGAAGAGTTTTGTTTTAGGCAATACTCTTAGTTTAGGAAATAGATTCCTAATAGAAGTCCTTGATCGGCTGAGTACGATGAAGACTATAAATAGAGAGCTTTGGATAATAGCTAAACACACGATACTAGGCACGTAAAACCTAGAGAAATCTTACGACAATATTTGCACAATCTTAGCAAACAATTTAAGGTTAATCCACTGTTTAGAGAAGATTGTGAGCGTAACAAAGAGAGAATCGTAATCGTTTTCTTGTTCATAATCTAAGAGAAGATATTTTCTTCGAATTATTACTTGTGTTCCGTTTTCTAAGTTTCTCGTCTATTATTATTCTGAATTCCGCCTTTATAGTAATAGTTACCAAGGTATAGAGATCAATACGTATCACTTCTTTTCCATTAATTCCCTCCTTATCCTTTCCACCTTATGGATAATTTCTAGTGGACTTGGGCCTTAGTCCCCATGTTTTGTGTTGGGTTTGCCTCCCATTTAGGGGCTCCCTAGCCCTGCGAAGGGGCAATAGTTTTCATGTATCAACAGTTGCATGTTCTAAACTCTCATTTCAATCATTGAAACATTCTTAAAAGACGACAATAGATGTCTCACACAACTATTAGCTCCAAAGCAATTTTCAAGTGATCGAATGATCAATACGAAACATTCCGAGTCTACACCAAATGATTGCATCACACAAATCATGTACGATGTTACAAGGCGATTTTCACATGATCATCTTTTGACTTTCGTCAAGAATAAAAAATGAACTTGGTTAAAGCGAAAGCTTACCAACACATATTTCTAGAAATAGATAAGCGAGATAAACTGTTTACGAAATACCAAATGTGTATAATTGAAGTCTATTTAGCAATACGACTTTTGTCTCAAATAGGAGATAGAGTTGATAGACTTTTGAGTGATATATGAGTTCAAGTCTCCACATACCTTTTGTTGATGAAGTTCCACAAGTTCCCTTGAGTAGTTTTCTTCTTCATTCGATGAATGCCGTGAAGTCTAAAGCTCAACTACACTTTCTATCCTAATACGAGACTTAGCTATAAGTAGACTAGAAATCAATACTTGTAGTTTTGGCAGCTAAACTTGACAAACAAGCTTGAGATAGCAACGTTTGCGAGTTCGACCGAGCAGTGTTCTAACACGGAGGATCATATCCATTAACAACACGAACCCATGATTGAAAATCACGCGCTTGAAGAAATGCATGCATAACAATTTTCCGCCATAAGTAGTTTGAGTCATCGAAGACTGGCGGTACGTTTATGGAGATAACGTTTCTGTCCATAAAGTCAGATTGCTACAAACACAGACTTATGAGGTCTTAGCGTGTTTGCCTGCTCAGATACCAATTGAAAAAACGGGGTCTAACAACCTCACACAATATTTTATTTAGCAATCTATATGGACAAACTCCAATATATAATTCCAAGAGAATCAACTAGACAGTCAGACTCAATCAACGGAAATATATCCAAGAGTTGTATCTGTTTCACAATGTAATAGGCAAATCAAACGAGATAGAAATCCGCGAGCCTCGATTATTATGTGAAACAACTTGAACGGTACCAAAGACCAATGTTCAAGTGTCAATCGATTTATATAAACAACCAAAGGTTGGATTATCTAATTGATTGAACTACGCACAACCTGTGATATTTCAATTATGTAGAAAATATAATGCGGAAAAGAAATAACATAGACACCAGAAATTTTGTTAACGAGGAAACCACAAATGCAGAAAAACCCCGAGACCTAGTCCAGATTGAACACCACACTGTATTAAGCCGCTACAGACACTAGCCTACTACAAGTTAACTTCGGACTAGAATGTAGTTGATCCCTAACCAATATCACACTGATCAAGGTACAGTTGCGTTCCTTACGCCTCTAGAACCACGCCAGATTTTGCACACTTGATTCCCTTATATGATCTCACCCACAACTAAGAGTTGCTATGACCCAAAGTCGAAGACTTGATAAACAATTTTTTATCACAGAAAAGTCTATTGAATAGATAAATCTGTCTCCCACAGATATACCTACGAGTTTTGTTCCGTCTTTTGATAAATCAAGGTGAACAGGAACCAATTGATAAACCGGACTTATATTCCCGAAGAACAACCAAGTAATATCAATCACCTCACCATAATCTTAATCGATTAACGAAATAAGATATTGTGGAATCACAAACGATGAGACGAAGATGTTTGTGACTACTTTTCAATCTTGCCTATCGGAGAATAAATATCGAGCAAATATTAAATAAGATAGTACTCAATCACAATAGAAAACAACAAGATCAGAACACACAACTACAGAGAAAATAGTTAGGTTTGGCTTCACAATCCTAATGAAGTCTTTAAGTCGTTAACCTACAGGGTTTTAGAAAAACCTAAGGTTACAGGAGAATCGACTATAGTCGCAACTAGTATCACACATGAGGTGTGGGGATTAGGTTTCCCAGTTGCTAGAGTTCTCCTTTATATAGTCTCCAAATCATGGTTTGCAATCAATGTTACCTTGGTAACAAAACATTCAATATTCACCGTTAGATGAAAACTTGATTAGATTCAAGCCAACATCTTTCAACCATTAGATCGAACTTAGCTTGTCATACACAAATGAAATGTACCAACATTTAGATAAAGGTAACCGTACCTAAACGTGTACACTTAGTTGGTTCAACAATAGTTAATCGAGGTTAGCCATATGAACACTTTCATATCAAACTTATTCATCTTTATCACAACTAGTTCAAATGACTCAAATGAAACTAGTTAGAGAGTTGTACAATTGTTTATATTCTCATAGAAGTATACAAGACACAATTGAAGCAAAATTGATTTTGATTCACTCGAATCATTTCATGAACATTATATCCACGATTTGCAAAAGATTGCATTCCTTAATATATATAAATGTATTAGTTCATGAACAAACCGATTTTAGAACATAACCTACTCAAGTACGCAAACGGGTACGCATACTTAAGTAGCCGGACTAAGTTTGGATTCGCCAGTACGCGAACGTGTACGCATACTACCAAACTCAGTTGAATTCCGGAACTTAAACTTACGCCAGTACGCGTACGTGTACGCATACAAATTTCCCGGACTTCCATTAACCAACCAGTACGCGTACGTACGCATACTATGGTTCTTGGACTTGGACTTTACACAAATGCAAGTACGCGCACTGTGTTTATATCCAATCTTGGTTACATGTTCTAAACTCTCATTTCAATCATTGAAACAATCTTAGAAGACGACAATAGATGTATCACACACCATTAGCTTCAAAGCGATTTTCAAGTGATCAAATGATCAATACGAAACATTCTGAGTCTACACCAAATGATTGCATCACACATATCATGTAAGATGTTACCAGGCGATTTTTACATGATCATCTTTTGACTTTC
This sequence comes from Papaver armeniacum, assembly GCA_023531295.1. Taxonomy (NCBI): domain Eukaryota; kingdom Viridiplantae; phylum Streptophyta; class Magnoliopsida; order Ranunculales; family Papaveraceae; genus Papaver; species Papaver armeniacum. The sequence continues at coordinate 671,002 of JAJJWW010012994.1, forward strand.
GTAAAGAATAAAAGATGAAATTGGTTAAAGTGAAAGCTTACCAACACATATTTCAAGAAATAGATAAGCGAGATAAACTCGGCTCGAAATATCAAATGTGTATAATTGAAGTCTATATAACAATGACTTTTGTCTCAAATGGGAGATAAAGTAGATAGACTTTTGAGTGATAGATGAGTTCAAGTCTCCACATGCCTTTTGTTGATGAAGTTACACAAGTTCCCTTGAGTAGTTCTTCGTCTTCAATCGATGAACGCCGTGAAATCTATAGCTCAACTTCACATTTTATCCTAATCCGAGACTTAGCTATAAGTAGACTAGAAATCAAGACTTATAGTTTTGGCAACTAAACTTGACAAATAAGCTTGAGATAGCAACGCTTGCGAGTTTGACCGAGCAAGGTGCTCTAACAGATCGCATCCTCAAAAGCTGGTGATTGATCAACAGAAGATGCAGCAACATAAAGAGTAGGGCAAGACTTAGATACTCTCATCTTTGTCTTGGACAGCAAATTGGACACATATTGTTTCTGAGAAGCAAGAATTCCATGAGGAGTAGTTTTTGCCCGAATTCCCAAGAAAAAATGTAAATGACCCAAATCTTTGATTGCAAACTTAGTGCTCAGAGTAAGAATGAGATGGTCCACCTCAGATTGACAGCTACCAGTTACCAAAATGTCATCCACATAAATGAGAATATATAGTGTTGAAGAAGCAGTTACTATGTAAAACAAAGAAGTATCTGTCATGGATGTTCTAAAGCCATGTGCCAATAAGAATGTTCTTATCCTTTCAAACGATGCCCTAGGTGCCGCTTTGAGACCATAATGACACTTCTTCAGTTTTCATACATGAGTAGGAAGTAATTTATCTGATATCCAGGAGGCTGCACCATGTATACAGTTTCCTTTAAATTCCCATGCAAAAAAGCATTCTTGACATCAAGTTGTCTTATTTGCCATCATTTATAGAGTGAAATGGACAAAAGCATATGCATTGTAGTTGGTTTTACCACTGGACTAAATGTATCCTGATAATCAATGCCTTCTACCTGATTATACCCCTTTGCAACCAGTCTTGCTTTATATCTTTCAATTCAACCATCTTCTCTCCTCTTGATCCTGAAGATCCATTTACAACCAATAATATTTTGTGTAATATTAAGAAAGACCAATTCCCAAGTAACATTCTGCAGTAAGGCATTAATCTCTTCATCCATTGCAGCTCTCCGTTTTGGATCTTTGCAAGCTTCGGAATAATAAGTAGGCACAGTGATGTCTTCACAAACTGTTTGAACTTCAGAAGCAAAGACTTTGGGTTTAAAAATTCTCATTTTCCCTCTTGTGTTCATGGAATGCTCATTAGTGATGACAGGAGGTGATTGAGACACATTTGACAAAGCAGGAAATTCTCTGAATTTCTGAAGAGGTATATCAACTGAATTTGACACTGTATCAACAACATGTGTTGACACAGGAACAGTTGTATCAATAACAGATGTTGACACACAAGATCATGAAGGAACAACTGACATTGTAGATAAAATAGCTGAACATGAAGTTCATTTCTTGAAGAAATTAGCAAATGGAAAAAGAGTCTCATCAAATTTAACATCTCTAGAAATAATAATCTTACTTGTCTGAGGATTGAGGCATCTATATCCTTTATGTCGCTGACTATATCCCAAAAATATGCACTGTACAAATCTTGGTTGCAGTTTGTGACTATTGAATGGTCTTAGACATGGATAACATGCACATCCAAATGTTTTTAAGAAATTGTAATCAAGTTGAAGATTGAATAAACACTCTAGAGGAGACATCTGCTGCAAATTATTTGTTTGGAGTCTATTGATAAGAAAATTTGCAGTTTCAAATGTATAAGACCAATAGATAATGGTAGAGTTGCATGAGAAAGAAGAGCCAAACCAGTTTCAATAATATGTCTGTGTTTTTTCTAAGTTGTACCATTCTGAGCATGAACATGAGGACAAGATACTCTATGACCTATTCCACAAGAGTCTAAATAAGAAGAAACATTTTTGTACTCACCTCCCCAATCTGATTGCACAAACTTTATTCTTCCACTTAACAAATTTTCTACATGTGATTTGAACTTGAAAAAAGTTATAAGAACTTCAGATTTGTATGTTAAAGGATAAATCCAAGGGAATCTACTAAAAGAGTCAATGAAAGACACATGGTATTTATAGCCATTGATAGAACATAAAGGAGATACACATACATCTGTGTGAATTAGATCCAAAGGACCATACACATTATTTGAAGCTAAAGAAAAAGGCAAAGCATGACTCTTAGCTATTTGACAATCAGGACATATAGTAATAGATACATTATCATGTATAACTTCATCTATTGATGCTAAAACATGCTTCATAGTTTGATAAGCAGGATGTCCAAGTTTCATGTGCCAGCTTGTTGTTGTAGAGACATCAGAATTGAATGCTTGTTTAAGTTGAACAGTAGTAAACTCCAAATGATACAGACCATCTTTAACCGGACCATGAAGTAGAACCTTGTGAGTAGCCATATCCTTAACAAAGAATTCACCAGGATAAAATTCAAAGAAACAGTTATTTTCTTTTGTAAATTGATGCACAAAGATTAGATGCTTTGTAATATAAGGAACATGAAGAACATTAGATAAAGTAAATTTCGCAGTATCAGTATCAAAAGTAGAAGAACCTATATGAGTTATATGGAAACCTGATCCATTTCCAACTCTGACTTGATCTGTGCCTTGATACTTAGAACACAAATTCAAAATTTACAAGTCAGAAGTAAGATGATGTGTGGCTCCTGAATCAGGAACCCAACCAGAATGAGATATAGAAGAATCTTCATTGTACACAGCAAATGCCTCAGGTTCATGGCACCAGAATTCCTCATAATCTTCACTAAAATCATCAGTAGATGTATGATATGCTTGTGCCATTGAATAATCATTTGTGGCATATTTGTATGTACATTCATTAGCTAAGTGACCAGGATTTTTGCAAATTTGATACTCAATGTAGTAATTATATCTCATGGATGGAGGATGAAAATTGCTGAAATCATTTGATATGCCAAATCTACCACCAGCATTAGGATTTATACCACCATGAAATCCTCATATGAATCTACCACCAACTCTATTACCTCTAAAACTATTGGATCTGTTAAAGCCACCTCTTATAAAATATTGATTCCAATTATTAGAAGCATGGGAGTTATGATAAGATTGATCATTATAGTGAGGATAATTACCAACTTATGAAGAAGTAGATCCTTGAAATTGTTGACTAAAATGAGGAGAAGAATAAACCTGATTTTGTTGTTGCAAGACATTAGCAGAAGCAACTGTTAGATCAACATTGATATCAAAATTCATACGAGTCTCCCCAGAAAGAAGTAATCCCAACAATTCAGAGGATGTAATGAGGTTCCCATTTTTCAGTTGTTGTGTACTTATAGAGGTTTTGAAAGCATTAAACTCAGAAGGTAAGCCTTGTAGAATATGGAAAAAAAGATCCTCATCCGTAATTGGACGATCAATTTGAGCTAATTGGTATGAGATGGATCAAGCTTTGTTGAAGTAAACTAACATAGAATCTGAACTTTTCTTCAATGTTACTAGATCTGATTTTAACTACATCAATCTAGATTTAGTTGTAGCATTATAGTTGTTTTCCAAATGAATCCATAGCTCATGAGAGAATGTACAGTCAAGAACTCGAGAGTGTATTTCTTCAGTGCAAGCAGAGAATAGCCATGAGAGAATCGCTTGATCTTGATTCTTCCAGTAAGCATATGTTGGGTTCTTCACAAAATCATTATCTGGATCAAGATCTACAAAAGCAGGATCATCAAAAATTGCAGCACCAGCAGGAGTAGTACGTCTGTAATATTTAGTTGGACATTGAAACAATCAATCAACAAAACGAAAAAGATCATAACTACGTAGAAGAGGTACAATTTGAGATTTCCATAATGAATAATTTGTGTTTGATAGTTTGGATGGTGGTTTGAATGTTAAAGGAATCACCATTGATTTATATAGAAAAAGATGATTTTAAGATGGATTTAGGTATCTGATACCATGTTGAAAGATGTAATGTTGTTAAACAATCTCTCAAATTCAATTCCATTAATCTTCTTCTTATCAATTTCTTTCTTACGGACTCATGAACAAATTTAGGTATTTAAACTGTCACAACAATTCGCTGACCATTTCATGACCGATACCGTACACATCAACTACGGGTCTAGGCATTTACATGCTTGCAAGACACGCTTACAGGAATACAAATGACATAAGCACTGACATCACATATGTCATAGAAAACACATGACACACTGTATCAACAACAATAGTTGATACACACAAAACTATATCAACAATAATAGTTGACACGCAAAACAACTGACAGATAACAACCATTCTCTAACAGGAACTCAAGAATAAGAAGATTAATTATTTCTTTATTAGTTTTTTTCTTAAGACCCCCACCTTAATATCGGCCATCTTAGCTAACTCGTCTCGGTCCGATATCTCGTCCGAGATATCGGTGGTATACCATGTCTCATCTTGTGTAATTGCGGAAATCGATATTACAGGCGATATCTCGACATCTCAGCGTCTCCACTTTACGGACTAAGTAAGCAACGGACTAAGTAAGCAACGGATGGTTGATTCATGCGTCATTTTCTTCATCTTTAGCTTACACTAGTTCTCGTGGTGTACAATGCTGGGGAAAACAGATGCTCCTTTTGCAACATTATCTCCACGGACTGTTTGTAACGAGTCGAATTCAACCGAGTTAAGAGTTGTTTTTTTTTGTTCTGAATCGGACCCAGTTGAATGTGAGTCAACTCTTTTAGTCAAAGCAAATAGCACAAAACCCCAAATGACTCGTGTTTTCCTCCCTTTGTTTTCTTTTTCAAGTTCACTCCTCCTCGTTCTTCCTCCTCTTTTGAGTTTCTGCAGAAGTAATTTCTGCGAGGCCACCAAATTCTTGCTATTGACGAGTAAAGGTATTTTCTACTACTACTGCTAGCACATGAATTCAAGCTGTAATTACTTGTTTTTATTATTTCAGTTCAATTAATTTTGAATGTTTTGGACAAATTCAAATGAAATTTAGGTTTTTGAAAGAGAGATGATGATGCTCAATAATAAAACTAGAGACACCATATATTGTTGTTACTCTAGTGTTAAGCAACCCTAATAACTTCATTATCAATTTCATTCCTTTTATCTTGAGAAAAAGCTAACGAATTGTTGCCTGGTTCGATGTTCTAAGTTATTTCTAATTTCTTCAATTACGAATGCCAGTTTTAGTGGCCTTAGCAGTTATATAATTTTGCATTTAGTGAATTTCATTCAACATGATAAAGATTTATTCTGTTTCATTTTTAATTTTTTTTCCTTTTCTTCTTTGTATGATTATGTGAAGGCTACTGAAAGAGGACAGATATCACAATATGAGGGAGGCAGCAGGAGTGGATAGGATCAGTAATTTACCAGACTCACTTCTTCATCACATCCATTCTTTTCTTTGCATCAAGGATATTGCTCGTACTAGTGTATTATCAAAAAGATTGAACCACATTTGGACCACTATCCCCTTCCTTGAATTTGCAAATTCATTATACAATTCCATCCCCACTTATTCCGAAACCGAGAAATTCATGGATTTTGTAGATGGAACATTGCATCGTCGTAATTCGTCAAATATAGACAAATTCTCTGTTCACTGCAATCACCACTTAAATGAGTACCGGCTTTATTCTTGGATTTCTGCTGTAGTAAGGGGTAATGTTAAAGAGCTAGATTTATCCTTAATAGGACAAAATCGCCCCTTATTTATTCCCCTATCTCTTTTTACTTGTGAATCACTGATATCTTTGAAGCTAATAACTTACCCTAATGTCCGACTTCCTAAATATATCTCTTTTCCAAGACTCAAGCGCCTTGCACTTTTTAGTTTTGGAATTAGCGATGAGTCCTGGAATGAGGAACTCTTTTCAAGTTCCCCTGTCCTTGAAGAACTGATTATGCACAGCTGCACTTTTTCTATGAGGAATTTCTGTATTTCAATTCCTACACTCAAACTCTTGAAAATTGATACTTGGCGTAACGTGGAAAATGGTTTTCGAGACTGTGTTTTCAAAATTGATGCACCAAGGCTTGCCAGTTTCTCCTACTGGGGTTATGGTGCAAAAGAGTTTGTCTTGTCTAATTTTCTAGAACTAGTCGAAGCAACTGTTTACTTCAACTGTCAAGATAAAGTTGGTGCAGAAGCAATAAGTCAGTTACTTGGTGCGCTTGCACATGTAAAATGTCTAACTGTTTATAATGAAACCCTCAAGGTATTGTTCCTTGCTTATTCGTAGCATGTCTTAATTGTTTATGAATAGATAGGTTTTGTGTTTCTTTCTACTTTTATGGTTTAGCATGTCTCCTTGTAACTTGCTTATTTTTTGATAAATAGGCTATCTGCTCCGCATACGATCTGTCAAACAATCTTCCGACATTTCAGAATGTCAAAATGTTGAAAATATCTGACAGCATAACCACTGATGAAGGACTAATTGCTTTGCTCAAAGGAGTACCTAATCTGGAGTCGCTCATATTTGGTCAGGCAAGTGTTCAGAACTCACGATTTTGCATATCGTCATGGGATACATAACAAAATTCAAATTCTGGGCTTATATTTGTTAACTTATTATGTCTGTATAGTAATTAATCATTTGATATCTTTTTATTATTTCAATTTCGATTCCAGTATATGAATGATAAAATGGTAGAAGACAGTGTCGGGGAAGTTGAGAACGACAGTGACGAGGACGATGTGAATGATAGTGATGATGCCAAGGGCGATCGGGATAATGACAATGAAGACGATGCTGCCAATCCTGTTGAGGGTGAAGACAACCACCACAATAAAGGCGAAGGAGCTGGCGACGGAGATGATGACAATGCAGATGACAATGAAGACGATGATGCAGGCGAAAACAACCACCACAATGAAGACGATGGAGATGTCGCTGATGCTGCTGAGTGCGAGAGCAATGATGAAGACAACTATGGCAATGAAGATGATAGTTGGGCACTCGATAGTGCGACTACTGGATGTTTATTTCCACACCTTAAATCAGTTTGCTTTCAGCTATTTGTTGGGAATCCAAGGGAGATGAGGTGGGTGAAATTGATTTTGAGGAATGCAAAAGCTTTGCAAATGATGACTATTTGTTACCATGCAACTAGTTTCTGCTTCGTAAATGCGAAAAGTGAAGAAAAACTTATGGTAGAGATGCCAAGTTTTCCAAGAGCTTCAGCAGACTGCGTGATAAATTTCTGTTAGAATCAGCTGTATTTCAATCTTTTACTGTGCATCTGAGTGCTGTCCATTTCCAGTTCAAATGGTAAGAAAAACCTCTGAATGAAACAAAACTTTGTGGAATTCTGTTTCGAAAGCCAACCAATGGGTTGTTTACATTTTTGGCTGTAGTAGATTGCCAATTGATTGACATTGTAACTGGTAAGAGAATACATTGATTTCTGTATGTAAACCTCTAGGGTATGGCTGTTTGAACCTTGTAGCCTTCCAACCAAGATTTATTTAACGATACACAGCAAGGTTCCATTCTCTCAGTACTTGAAGTTTCTGAGGAGTTGCTGTAAGATATAAGTCCCTGCTCTGGCTCTCTCAAATGTACCTGTAGTCACAACTTGCATGCGGAGAGAGCTGATTTGCATGACTTCTCTATCACATGATTTTCGAATTATTTTAATGGTTATTTTTCCACTTCTGTGGTTGCTTGCTAGCCACTTGTCCCTCTTGACATCGAGTAAAGAACAGAATTGACCGTTGACTGACATCCCATGGTGAAAATCGAGGGCTAAATTAAATAATTTACACCGACAGCCCACTTCCAGCTAACATACCCTTTCAAGGTAAATATCCTTAATAAGTGGCGACAGAAGCCGCTTCAAGTTAGTACTGCTGCAGTACTGGTAACTGAAGTTTGGGATGGAAAGTATCATGAGCCACAGAGCTTCAACCTTATCATTCACACTTACAACTACTTCACTTCCATCAAAAATGTCGATACTACAACAACCCACCACCAGAACTCCATTCTTTAATTTCTGTCCTAATTTGCAGAATCAAACTAGAGCTTTAACTACTAAAGATCTTCCGTCACTTCTATTTCATCATAATCATTATCCTTCAAATTCATCCTCTTTCAAGGTTTATTCTTCATTGAATTTCTTCAGTTCAGATCAGAGCAACATAATTTTGCAAGATGTAGGTGCTACTGGTCTTGTCATGGTTGGAGCTTATTCTCTTGTTCTTGTTTTCGATAATCTTACTAAGAATCAAGTTATTCAACAGGTTGGTACTGTTTCATCTTTATATAAAATGGTGTTATGTTTATTTTGTTGGATTTTAATTTAGAGAAGTTTAGTAGGTTTTATGATTAACCCACGATTAGTAAACATGAAAAGGCTAACCCTAGGTTTATTTTATGCAGAACTACTCGTCATTAATTGATTTTTGTTGTTGCTAATGTACCTAGAAGTTAAGCAAAATAACTCTGTACTGCAATTGATTTCTAATAACATGCTAAAGCTCAAGATCTGTAGCAAAATAAATCAGAAATTAGAATGGAATTTTAGAAATTCTTACTAATTTTTATGATTAAGCCGCTATTAGGTACGAAACATGGATTAGATTATAGGCTAAACAGATTTTTTGTTTCTGTACTTGCAATAGTGAGAGAATCTCATTTCTATGTGGTATTGTTCCTAAAAAGTTGGGCACAAAGGCTGTACTGAATGGTGACTAGTGATAAGTACTGTTACTTACTGTACTATATTGAGATGAGAGTTATCCAAATGAACACCACTCATTTGGATTCTATGTTTCTTGTATGGTCTATTTTCTAACTCTTCTTCATTGTGAAGGAGTGGAGTGACTCTGGTACATAATTTGTGCTATCTATAGTAATTTGTTGTTGTATTGATCAAAAAATAAATAATGCTGGGACTTAGATGTCAATTAGATTCTTTGACATTACTAAGAATGCTGTCTGGATGGCTATAATGCAGCCAAAATATTTACCATAAGAGTTCCTTGGCAGAGTGAATCCCATTCCCCATGTGTGGAAACCATTGCAGCTACATTTTTCCTTCTCTTTTGAGCTAAGCTTGTACATCTCTTTTAAGTTTGCAGTACCGTTCCACTTATCCAGCCGAAAGTTAGTCGATTCACTATCACCTAGTTGAATCTCAGTATTCTCTTCTAAGATAGGTTTGCATGAGGTTTTGTGTCACTACCTGGCATCATAGCTTCTTCTTTTTCATTTACTGTTTCTTTTATAACCTTCTCGGTCCACAATGCCTTCTTTTCTGACCCATACCTCCACAACCATTTTACGAGAAAAGATATATTTGTGGCTTTGAGATCTCTCACCCCCAAGCCACCTTGTTACTTAGGTCTGCATATTTTTTCCCAGGAAACCAATGCATTTTCTGACGTTGGTTTGTTTCCCCCAAAGAACACTACGCACATCTTACGAAGAGTCTTACATATGATTGAATCCAACTTCAAGTTTACTCATCTTACTTTGCACACACGTTGTAAAGCACGAATATTCGGGATCTGTATTAGCTTCGTGGGTTCATGGTGCACGAGAGTCTGATGTTCCATAGTCACCCTTCCCTGCAAAACAGCTGATGCCCACTTAGCAACTCAGTTTATTCCATCAATGATCCAACCATCTCAATTTCGACGGAATTTGTTTTGCTAACATTCATACGTATCTGCTTTTGCTACCTATATCTTGGATTTCTTCAGTAGTATCGAAGTTAACCTCTAAAATTCTTTGCAATGCCAAATGTGATAAGAGACCCCAGGCAGTGAGCCAGTTGCATCCAAATTATTAAAGTTACCCAATGGGCCCAATCCCACTGTAACTTCCCAGGAGCACACCTATTAAGGTAATGTAGGTCCCAGTCCCAGTTCCTATTCTTTTTGTTTGGTAAATTTTGATAGAAATAACATTAGTGATAATAAAAGAACAGCTAGATCTTCATCACTGAGGCTACCCACATAAATAGTAAGTAGTACTGGGTAGTAAAAGGAGTGAAAAGTATCATGAGCCACAGAGCATCAATCTTATCGTCATTTCCTTCAAAAATGTCAATACTACATCATCATCGTCATTCCACTAGAGTTCCATTAAATTTCTGTCATAATTTACAGAATCACACTGGAGCTTTAACTACTAAAGATCTTCCATTACTTCTTTATCATCATAACCATTGCCATTATCCTTCAAAATCAGCTTCTTTCAAGGTTTATTCTGCGTTGAATTTGTTCAATTCAGATCAAAGCAGCATTGTTTTACAAGATGTAGGTGCTACTGGTCTTGTTATGGTTGGAGCTTATTCTCTTGTTCTTGCTTTTGATAATCTTACTAAGAAACAAGTTATTCAACAGGTGAGTACCGTATCTTGTTTTGTTTTATTTAATAATGAATTTATCATTCTTTGGATTTTAGAGAATTGTAAAATCAGAATATAATTTTTTTAAATATTAGCAATTTTTATGATTAACCTAAGACTAACAAAAATTGTCCAGGACTCCAGGCTAATTTTTGTTATGCGTTAATGGATTTATCATACATCATTAGATTTTAGGGTAATAGTGCATTTGAAATTAGTATGTAATCTGAGAGATTTACTATGATTGAATCCTATATTAACAACCATGGATCAGGGGTTAAACCCCATTTTTTGTTCTTGAAATCTTCGAGAGATAATAGTAATTTCTTTGATCAAATTTAAATAGAATCGTCTTGATAGTCGTTTTACATCCATCTGAGAGAAAACCTAAGGTTCTCCGGTGGAATTTTTTTGAATATGTGGCTTAATCTAGGCTGTGAATGTTATGGATCATCGAGTACATTTTTAAATCAAGGGTGAAAAATATCCACGGGAATATCTTGGTTGATTAAAAAGTATTGTTATTTCAAACATCCATGGAAAATCTGTCAAGGTATCATAACCATTGACTTGAAAAATCTAAGATTCAGTTATCCATAGTATTCAGGGGCTAGATAAAGCCACGTCTCCAAAAGGGTTCCACGAGAGACTTCTTGGATTTTTTCTCGATGGGTGTAGAACTACTCTCAATCGGAAAACACTGTACTGCAATTGATTTCAAATGGCAAGAACTGTTGTACATTGCCGTAAATTAGATGGTAGTTAGACAAAAAACATTGTAGTTGATTTCTAATGACATGAACTGTAGTTTATGGTCATAAATTAGAATCTAGTTTAAGGAAATTTTCTAATTTTTATGATTCAGCTTAGACTAGCAAACATCGATTAGATGATTGGCTAAACAGTTTTTTTTTTTTTTTTTTGTACTAGAAAATGTTAGGAGGTTATCGTAATTTTTGTTCACGGAATTGTGAGAGAATTTCTTTTCCTATGAGTATGTAGTATTATTCATAAAAAGTTAGGCACAATGGGTGTACTGAATGGTGAGAACTGATGAGTCCTGTGGTAAAATGTACGCGTAATATTTAACAAATGAACACCACTCAACCATTCTCATAGTACTTACATGTGATAAACCAGCTAGATTCTTTGACATTATCAGGAACGCCGTTTGGGTCGTTGTTCTGTATCCAAAATGTTCATCCAAAATGCCCACAAGAATTCCGTTAAATTTTTGTCCAAATTCTGAGAGACTTGCCTGTTAAATGAAATGTTCATAAAATACCCGTGGTATATCTACAATTAATTGCTAAATTACTATTGTCGCAATAAAGTTGTCTAGAACTAGGCACAACACGAAATAGTAGTTTATGAACATAGTATTTAAATTAGTAGGTAAGTCATAGATTACTTGGTTTTCATTAGAATCATCGTCATTATCCTTCAAATTCCTCTTCTTCCACGGTTTATTCTTCATTGAATTTCTTCAATTCAGATCAAAGCAACATAATTTTACAAGATGTAGCTGTTACTGGTCTTGTGACGGTCAGGAGCCTATTCCCGGGTTTTTAATAATATTACTAAGAATCAAGTTATTCAACAGGTTAGTGATTATCTATAAAAAGGGGTTATGTTTTTGTTTTCAGAGTTTATCATTTCGTTGGATTTCAGGGGAATTGTAGTATTAAAAACCAGGAGATCGATGAAATTATGTATGGGTAAAAATAGGATTTAGTTTTCTTGCTTTGTTGCTACTGTTTGTTTTCATACAAGATATTGGGAAGTACTTAGCTTTTACTTTTACTGCTAGTAATAGAAGAGTATTATATCGTGAAGAATGCTTTACTTGACGTGAATTTAGCAATTTTATGATTAACCCAATGTAAGCAAACATAAATTAGACTAAGTACTAGTTTCTGTTTAGATCTGTGTTACTGAGTTTTGTCATTTCATTAGCTATTAGGGCAATTTTATGATTCACCCCTAGTTGTTGTTCTTAAACGTTAAGATCAAATTATTTTTTCTTGTATCCCCCAAGAGGAACCCCTTATGTTTCTTATGTGGAACCCTTTTGGAAACCGAGTAAAAAAAAAAGTGGAACCCTTTTGGAGATGCGGCTTGATCTAGGCTGTGAATGTCATAGATCACTGGACTCCACATTTTCAAATCAATGGCGAGATTTGTCCACATGATTTTCCATGGGACAACTTGTGGGAAATCCCAAGAAAGATCTCAACAATCGGCTTGAAACTTTGTGGCTCATTTATCAATGGCATTCACAGTCTAGATAAAGCTACGTCTCCAAAAGAGTTCCACTGGAGAAACCTTTGGGTTTTTTCCTCGGTAGGTGTGAATCTCCTAGTCAGAAAGTGCATTTATACCTTGAAATTACACAAAATATGCTGTCCTGCTATTGATTTTTTAAAAACAAAAATGGTAATAGATAGTCATAATTTTTGAAAGTTGGAATGTAGTTTTAGAAATTTTACCAATCTTTATGATTCAGCCAAGATTAGCAAACATGAGTTAGCTTAGTCTAAACCCTTGTTTATGTTTTTATACTTGAAATGTTTGTGAGGTAATAGTAATTTATGTCCTTGAAAATTTTGGAAGGTAGTAATAATTTTTGTACTCAGAACTGTCACAGAGTGCCATTTCCCCTGTAGTATTGAACCTATAAAGTTAGGTTAAAAGGCTGCAGTGAATGGTGACAAGTACTGTGCTACATGTGAGAGTTCAAAAATGAACACCACACAACACAACCATGCTGATCTGAAGCAAGTATACATGTGATCAATGAACAAGATTCTGAACATTATTAAGACTCTCATTCGGGTCGTTATCATGCATCCGAAACGTTTATACAAAAGGATACCGGCGATGTGGTACAAGTACAACACCTTAATTTGCTGTTGCACACTGAAAACTGAAAGTAATTTCGGGCCGACTACCTTTTTTCTTGTTGTTCTACTTGAGAAGTGTGGCCATGTTGGAGTTTCAGAACTTGTACTGTATGCATATGTAATGAGTTTCACATCAATGTTTTAACTTGAAGTTATGGTTCCCATTGGCATTAAGAATAAATAAAGAAAGTAAAAAGGGTTTGTGTTTTAACTTATAACTATCTAAAAAATGAAAACTCAAGGTATTCTACTCTTCAGCTAGGCGCTGTCCGCGCGTGCTATCAAATGCAAGGTTTCTGTAAGTTAAAAGAAGACTACACATTTGTTGTTTTACTGGATCATTAAAGTAACTACCATGCTCGTAACTCATGTCAATCTATGTTTATACATAATTAATTTAAGTATGCAGTTGAGTTCTAGTATTGCGCTGCGACTCAGCCTATGAAATACGAGACATATCTCTTAGTTCTAGTATTACATTTGTGTGTGTTTGTTGAATTCAATATGGGCACTTCTTCTAAACAGATTTTTACCTCTTTCATTTAGAGCAGAATTTGAGTAGAAAACTGGTGCATGTATTGTCAGGGTTGCTATTCCTGTCTTGTTGGCCGATCTTCAGGTGGTTCTTTCTCACTTTATTTCATCATTGTTTAAAGCTATTTTTTCTCCTTCCTATCTTCTTGTGCTGAATTTCTGCATATGAACCTAGAATAGCAACTCCGCAGAGGCTCGCTACTTTGCTGCAGTTGTTCCTTTTGTGAATTGTGCAAGGCTTATCTTAAATGGCTTATCACTCACAACAGATGCAGGTCTTGTGAAGTCCGTTACTCGCGAGGGTAATCCAAGGTAATTTGGTCAATCACTACTATCGAGTCTCTTCCTCCTGTAAAAAACATTTTCAGTTTAACATATTTGCGAATTGGTCAAACTCTCAGGGAATTGCTAAAAGGCCCCCTGTGTTATGTTCTGATATTGATCCTCTCTGCTGTTGCCTTCTGGCGTGACTCTCCAGTTGGGATTATGTCATTGGCAATGATGTGTGGTGGGGATGGTAATAATCACCTTCCGCCTTCTTCAATAATTGTGCCTGCCATTTTTCCAACCACCAACTGATGTTAGCTTTCTTACAGGAGTTGCTGATATAATTGGGAGAAGATACGGAAAACAGAAGCTACCATATAACCAACAGAAGAGTTGGGCTGGCAGCATCTCCATGTTTACATTTGGTTTCTTAATTTCCATTGGGTACGTTAATAGCAATCATTGAACTTGGCTAACCAGCAGCGCAAGATTTCGAACTGAAGTTGACAAATGTAACTTTATTAATTTGAAATGATTTTGAATTCTTTGTAGGATGCTCAAATACTTTACTACTCTGGGATACTTCGAGTTGGATTGGTCGTCTACAATGGGAAGAGTCGCTTTAGTGTCCTTGGTGGCAACCATAGTAGAATCCCTCCCAACTACAGAGGTACTTGATGACAATTTGTCTGTTCCATTATCAACCATGTTAGTAGCAGTTCTTATGTTTGGTTAACATCCTTTTTTTTTAAGGCCGTCACAGTATCTGTAATTAAATCTCCACCTCCACTGGTTTGATGTTAAAGCTGTTGTCTCCATCAATGTTACCATTAGCCCTTCTCTGTGATCTCTGCCTTATGGAAACTAGTTGTTGTTTATGAAAAGAAGCAGGTAGTACAGCTAGAACGCACGTCAACAAACCCATTTGTATCATGTTGCCATTTATTCAAGGAAATGTGACACTATTTGTTGTAGTGGTAGAACACATTCAAAGATGTTTGTGCGTCAACCGACCCCAGCAATATGAATTCCTGCTTTACTCAAAAAGTAGTGCAGTTGCAATTCGCTATCCACAGCTTATGTGGTAGTCTTAGGATCCAGATAGTCTCCGAGCTAACATCGGCCCCATTTGCGTCTACCTAGTTAGGGAATTTGCAACCAATTTCAAGTCCCACATTGCCGTTGACAGATAACAGTCATTTTCAGAGTGCAAGTGCATTCCAATCTAGGCGATGAAGCTTCAATCAGATGAGTATGAAAAATGAGGGCGTCAAATTACCTAACTCTCTGCTTGTTCCCCATCTACTATTCAAAGCATCAATGCTGAATTTGAATGTGCAGCAGCTATATTAGTACCATTAGCATGTGATATAATTATGGGCGGAAAAATCAATCAATGGTTGACGGCGACAATTCAAATCAAATTTTTCAGAAAGCATATAAATGCCCACAATAGACGCCCCAGTTAAGCCTTGCCTTTGCCCTTGTTGTGGGTTTAAATATCAAAATTGGAGATCTTTTAGGAACAGTTTTTTCTGCGGTAATTTCGAATTGGTGGGCAGTTAGTCCCGTAAAATTAGGACCCTACGAGCATTATCTGCCCCTGATAATTAGCAGCCATCATTATCCTTCATTGAAGAGGAAAAATTACCACCAAATTTTCTCTATTGTTTTTTTTCTCAATTCTTTAAACAAATTGTGCACTAAAACCCTAGCACCACAAACAGAAGATATTCCCATCTAAAATTTTTGAAGTTTGATACAAATTTTTGGAACCTAACCCATACAAATTCAAAAACAAAGAAAAGGATAAAAATACTTTTTTTTGTTCTGGTGGATTTCTTGATTTCAAAAGCTTTCTAATTTTGTCTCTCTTCGATTGCTTGATCCGAATATTCAATCGATAGAAAGGTACGTACGTAGATTTTCTCAAACTACATTATCATGAATCTAGTCTGTTAATTGATGTGTGTTTCTCAAACTGTGAATTTGGTTGGTTATTGATGAATTGTACATAAAGAATTTGTCCATTTTCTGCTTGAATTTGTTTCTTGTTAAGAATTGCAAAGAGAATTTGGTATAGAATTCGGCATATTTATGGAATGGTTATTTTCGTATGTCGAGTTCATGGAGATGATATGGGTTGGCGTGATGCTTATAATGGGCAGTAAATTTAGGTTACGTTTTAGACGTCATTCTCATGCATAATCGTGTGTGCAAACATTTTTATGGACCGTACTTTTGAGCTTATGAGCAGCCTAGCTACCAACCGAGTTGGTGCATAAAATATCTATTTTTGTTTATGACCGAGCTTTAGATAAATTTTGACAACTTGTACATTGTATGATTTTTCTCGCCAAATGTATTAACAGAATCCATATTACAAAATTTAAAAGTGTTTATCTTTTTCCCGGTGACGGTCACTTAAAAGATGGATTCACTTCTTTAAGGGTTCTTTTTGTGCACCAAATCGGATTTCTGGATCGGTGCTAACCCTGACAACACTGGCACCAAACCTTTAACAATCATAATCTTATGGCAGAAGTTTACAGCTTATTAGGATAATATTTTAGAAATTATTTTTTGACTTTTAAAAGTGAAGAAGTCTACTTTAGAATGATTTCTAGAACAAAAAAAAAAAGATTGGTTTTCTGTCAAGCAAATTGCTTGACTTTTGAGATTGATCTTTGTTTCTTTAGAAACAAAAGCAATTCTGCGTATGGTATCTAAATGTGCTATTAGTGTAAACATGGTGTAAAGTAGCCATGTAATGTACTAATATAAATGTATAAACACATGAAGTTGATGAGTCAAGTTATCAATTCTAGGACCACTTAGAGCACTCTGACCACCACTGCTCTTATAACCACATAGTCAAATTATTACATGCATTCACGATTTTCTTATCATCTATTTTTTCATCAAATTATTACATGCATTCAAGATAAAAATCCTGGCTTGATTGGGGTATACTCATTTTGTTCCCATCCAAAGGAGTGTGCTAAGGGGTGTCTAAAAGGTGTTAAAAGACCAAATTGCCCATACTAAAAAACCTTTGCCAGCCAAAACATATAAAAATCAAAATCTTTCTTCTACACTCTAACTATACATGTGAAATCAAAAAAAAAAAAAAAAACGAAGAATCAAAACGAACCAAAAGCGGCGAGGGTATTTTTTTCCGATTCCACCAAAATATAGCCTGGCAGTGGTATAAGGTTGAATAACATGCCGACTTTTCATCTCTAAATTTAGCAATTATGGTGGCCTGGGCAAGATATCCATATCTATACCTTGCCGACTTTTCATAACATCCATGGCGACGATCAGAAATTTTATATAAGCAGGTATTTTTAAGACCTCGACTTATACCGCCGGGTGGGGTTTTTCAACCGCCGGGCGGTGTATTTTTCTCAATAAATGTGAAGGGTTTTTTTTGTAGACCTCGCGACTAATATTTTTAATAGCCCTCTCCTGTGTGTCAAAAAAAATAAAGTCGGCATGTTCTTCATTTAAATACCTTGCCGACTATGAAGCACGGATACTGATATGGGGATTCGTCAATTTTAAAAAAATGGGGATACGTGATACGTTGGGATACATGTATTAATTAAAAAATATTTAATTTATTAATAGTGAAAAGAATCACATAAAATAAGAAAACTCTAAAATACTATCTGGAAAATAAAAAAAAAAATAAATAGATAAAACTATCTAAACTCTCGCTGACCCATCACTCATCAATATTGAATAAGAATGTTAGGGTTAGACATTTATATACTGCTTTTATAGAATAATTTTTGATAAATACGAATATATTACATATCTAAAAAAATTTGACATATTCTGTATATAAATATTTGGCAATATATATATATATATATATATATATATATATAATATATCTTATACTATAAGAAGTGTCCCCTCTAGAGTATCCGAGAAGTATCCCAAAAAGTATCCCCTACCCCTTTCGTAATTAATAAAAAAGGACACTTTAAACGGTGTCCGATACGTTTATCCCCAAGTGTCTAACATCGATACTTGGCGTCCGATTACGGATACGCCACCGGTTTTGAGGTGTCCGTGCTTCATACCTTTGCTGACTTATACCGCCTAGCAGGTTTTTCAACCGCCGACGGGTATTTTTCACAAACCCATGGGTTTTTTTTGTAGACCTTACCGACTAATATTTTTCAATATCCATCTCCTATGTGTCAAAAAAAAATAAAGTCTAAGATGTTCTTCATTTAAATACCTTGCCTAGCTAAAATTGGTCGCATTTTATTCAAACAAAGACCATGCCTACCATATATACCATGACCTTATTCAAACGTATATCTTATTTGACCTTTGACATTTTTGAAAACCAAATTTTTTGATCGAAATCGAACTCATAAGACGGATTAAAGGTTTAACCTCGGATTTTCATTTTCAAAATTTTAATCTAAACTCAATTAATTAACCTAATCAATTTTTTAGTGTTAATTAAACAAAGGTATATTAGCCATTTTGAAAATACAAGGTTAAGGGGTGGCTTGGCTTTACTTCAAAATGACCCTATTTTGTCTTATTGGGTATACCCCAATTAGTTTGGGTACAATCAAGCCAGGATAAAAATCATGCAATTTCTTTTACCATCTTTTTTACTTATTCTATTTTCAAATCCCACTAATTGGGTCACATACATTTTCTTTAGCTTAACGTTTTAATGCATGATGTGAGTGATTACAGCTTTCATTACCAAGTGTGTATTACTTGCCTTTCAAAGCAATACACAACTTTATAACTCAATTTATTAAGGAAGTTTGCTTTGTTAGGTTTAACAACTCTTCTGAAAAGACCGCCAAAAAAAGATTCCACATAAACCTTAAAAAAGAAAAAAAACTGGAAAAAATTGGATAGTACTTAATCTCACTTTAATTACTAAGAGCAGTTCCTATGGAATGAACAAACTCCAAGTTTGTTCATTTTGCTCCCACAAAAATGAAAATTGGATGTTCAAATTAACAAATCTGTTGTTTTGAACATTGAGTTGGACCACCCAGCGCGCGTGTGATGGAAGACCGCGCGGTAGTGTCACAAACGTGGGCGTTGGATTCACAAATGCGGGAGGTCAATCTTCCAACGCCCCTAACAAATTCTCTCTCCAAATACCGTTATTATGTGTAGGGTTTATATTTTATTTATTTATTTTATTTATTATGTGTAGGGTTTATATTTTATTTATTTGTTTTATTATTAAATAATCTAGTGGGACCCAATTTATATTAATAAAATCATTAGTGGCACCCAACTCTTATTAGTTTATATTAATAAAATCACTAATAGGACCCTAAAACATCGGATTTGTTCATTTTGCCTTATTTTTCATAGTGGAGAATGCAGTTTGCTCATCCACGTGGCTCAACAAAACAATAAGTTTGTTGATTGCCATAAGAATTGCCCTCAGTAGTAAGTACTCATAGCTTGAATAAAGAATACATATTTCATTTCATTAATGAGAAAAGTTCATTCGGAGGTATGGTAGCTAGAAGATATTAAAGCCATTCCAATCCCTCCTAGTTGGATTGAGCAGAGACGTACAGAGGTATTATTATAGGGGAGTGCTACACCTACCGCATCCCTCTCCCGCAAAACATCCCAATAGGGAATCCGACGGTTTAGGGTCACCTTCGGGTGATGCTACAGCCTCACGGGCAGGCATCGTGGAAATCACCACGTCTCACGACCCCGGGACTCCGCCGGAGCTTGTAGGGGGTGGGCTTATGGGTCCCACTCCAATACGTAATCTGCGGTTGATTCCACGGGATTTCGGTCCGGTGGATCAAGCATTACTCAGTCACCCTTCACCGCATTGGGATTATTAGTGAGTGAAAGTGGGGTCCAGTTGTTGTGAGAGGCGGTATTCTTTTCGGGTGAATGAATCGGTAAGGCTACCATTTCCAATTATTATATGCATGCTGGGCCACTTTATGTATGTGGTCTTGGTGAAATGCTGGTAAGGATTAATTTCTGGGATAGTTTCATCTCCGGTTAACTGAAGTCCAGTGACCCCGATAAAATGCCCATGTAAGGTTAGATATCACTCTAATATAGTGGTAAGAGAAATGATTCTAATGACATGGATCGTAACTTCGACAAAAAAAAAAGACATTAGTTGTCTTAAGAGACGTTGGATACGGTGCTAATAAATATCGTGAGTCAATCTATTACACGGTTTGACATACTGCAGCAACACTGTAGAGTTTGCATATTTTGATGATTATTTTTTGTCATAGAAACGTGCAAGTAATTAAATCATTAACAGAGAGTAAATAAGCGGAAAGAGAGAGTTTGGCACTGTTTGGGTGTTGTTTTCTTGATGAAACACCGTCTAGTAATTGGGTGATGAGGTGTTTGAACTGAAATAAGCAACTAATGGCACCACATGTTCACAGACTTGTTGTAGAGTCCAATTTGGACTCTTCTTATTATAACTCTCTGCATATATATCTCTCTCTTCGTGGGATAAGCATGTGCAGATGGCAGATTTATGGTTTTAGAATCAGACTCATGATCAAGGGTCCCTCCTCTTACTGCAAACGACAATAAAACATTCACCTTCTTGGAACCATCCTCTGTCTCACTCCATCTTTCTATCTCTCAATTGAGTTTTGAGTTAAATTTGCTAATATAGTCTGGTTTCTGTTTGTTTAGAAGAAGAAGAGGTGCTCAGGAGGACCTTGAGACGGTGTGTGGTAGTGGTGGTGGTGGGCAGTAGTTCTATTCTTGGGAAGAAGCTAAGTTTATTAGGTAGCTTTGCCATGGCAACAAAAGGATTTGTAGTGTATCTTCTCACATGTTTCTCTATTGCTATTCTATCGACTTTCTTCGTTAGTTCACCATCATTCAATAACCATGTTCTTCAACTTCTTAATCAAGAAGAACCTCATATTGTGTTATCTACTTTTAAATACTCGAATTTAACGTATTCGAGTAATGGGTCGTACTCGGCTCAAGAGAATGGACGCGACATTAAGGTTTGGCCGGTAAGTCATATATAATCTCTATCTCCATGTCTATATGCCTTGTTTGCACCATGAGACGTAATTTGATTTCAAGTTGTTTTTGGTTTAACAGCCGCTTGAATTCAATTGGAGAAGTGTATTGGCAACCATTATTGGATTTCTAGGTTCTGGTTTTGGGACCGTAGGTGGTGTTGGTGGTGGTGGGATTTTCGTTCCTATGCTGAATTTGATTGTTGGATTCGATACCAAGTCTGCCGCTGCTCTATCAAAATGTAAGTTAATGCTCAGGATTGGTCTTAATTAGAGGAACCCATGTTCTTGATCATTGTGAGGCTAATTAAAATTGGATATGAAATTGCAGGTATGATTATGGGTGCATCATGCTCATCAGTTTGGTACAATCTAAGAGTCCCTCATCCAACAAAAGACGTTCCAATCATCGATTACGATCTTGCTCTTGTTTTCCAACCCATGCTCATGCTTGGAATCACACTTGGTGTTGCACTGAGTGTTGTTTTTCCTTACTGGCTCATCACCATTCTCATTATCATTCTTTTCTTGGGTAAGTAATCAAACCTCTTTTTTAAGCCATCGAACCACGATTAGTTTTGTCCTAATTAACAGATTGTTGTTCATTGAATCAGGGACATCATCAAGGTCATTCTTCAAAGGAATCGAAATGTGGAAACAAGAAACAATCTTCAATGTATGTTTTCCAATTCTCAAAATCATTATTATTTTTTTTACAATTGTTGATTTTCCATTAATCTTTTCTCATAAACTTCATTATTCATGCCTGCAGTCAGAAGAAGAGAAGAAGCAGAATGCTAATCCCTTGCACAACTCCAATGGCGAACGTAAGCATCCAATCTTTGCTAATCACAGAACATCAGATCTCTAATACTGCTTAAGAGACCGCTAATTAAACTGTTTTTGTCTATGCAGTTCTGATTGATACAGAATATGAACCACTGGTTCCTAGAGAAGAGAAATCCAAACTGGTGAGTAAAAAACAAAACTTTATGTCTTTATCAGTAGTCCAATATTCTGTAGTTTATACTGAATTTGCATTTTGTTTTTCTAAAATTTTGCAGCAAATTTTACTGTTCAATCTTAGATGGAAAAGAACCCTGGCATTAGTGATTGTCTGGGTTGCATTTTTGCTCTGTCAAATGATCAAGGTAAGTGCACAAGCAGCACAACTGTTAAATCTCTATAAAAAATAATAATAATTCACAACTGTCCTTTTTCTTGGCATTTTTTAATTTTTGTTGCTGTCGGAAACAGAACGAAACAGAGGTTTGCAGTGCATGGTATTGGACACTAAACCTTTTACAAGTAAGTGGTTTGGATTTCATAAACAAGTCGACGGTTTAAATACATTATTTTTGTCGTCTGAATTTGAGTGCCATTAGCATAATTAATCTTGTAATTACTATGTGTGTAGTTTCCTGTGGCTCTTAGTGTGTTTGGATATGGAGCTGCAAGATTGTATAGAGAGAGTAAGAGGAGAAGAGCGTGTGGTAACAGTGAACCAGTTTGTGAAGCTAATATTCAGTGGACTGCACTTCAGATTGCTTTTTGTGCACTCTGTGGGATTTTAGGTGGTACAGTTGGTGGGCTTTTAGGTTCAGGTGGTGGTTTTATTCTAGGCCCTCTTCTTCTTGAACTCGGAGTCATTCCCCAGGTACAAACCTACTTTCCTCGTCTTTTTATTAGTCTGATAAAATTTTGAATTCAAATTCATAGATATCAATGACTCGAATATTTTTTACAACTATGATGATAAATAGTTCCAATGTGGTACTCGGAATCCTACTAATTTTTTTAGTTGCCAACTAGATTCCTAGGGATCTATCAATGTCTAGGATTGGATAGTTACAATAATAGAAGAAAATAATTGAGGAAAACATTATTCCCTTTTGGTATGATTGACTCAAGTGTTTGTATCTATTATCACATGAGGAAACAAGTTGTTGCCTAGGAAAAAAGAGGAAAACGTTTATGCCTCCGCATTATTTGACTCAAATATTTGTTTGGTTGTATCAATTATGGCATGGGGAATAGAAGGAATAATATAGATGGCTGATGCAAATATTTGTTTGGAAATGGAAACAGTTGCACAAAATTTAGAAACCTATTATAGGGGCTCCAAACATTTGGTTTTGAGGGCTCACAAGATGACAAAATCGGGTTATGAAATAGTAATCAACAAAACCCCATATCTAACTATTTTTTGTAATGGCTAAAATACCCTCCATGAATTATAAAATTAAATTTATTATCTTTTCTTTCTTTTTTCATTCATAAATCATGATGAAGACGATGATCATAAAAAAAAAAACCTATTACTTTTCTTTCTCTTTTCTTCTTCTCCGTCGTGATGAAGATGACGATCATAAAAGAAAATACTAAGAAAACCCATCACTTATTTTTGCAAAAAATGGGGTTTCAAAGATCTTGTCTACGGTTGGGAAAATTCATATTTCCCAACCGTAGACAGTCTACGGTTGGGAAAATTCATATTTCCCACCGTAGACCGCCTACAGTTGGGAAAATTCTGCTTCCCAACCGTAGACAAGTTCAAAACTGCTTTTTTCAAAAACTTAATTCGATCGATTCCGCTTATCCATGCATTGAAACTAATTAAATAAGATGGGTTTTGATTTTTACCTTATTGAAGTCATTGCGGGTGGATTAAATGGTGTTAATCGATAATGAATTATTTTGAGAATTGACGATTAATCGAAGAAATAAGCGATGGAGGTGATGGGAAAGAAGAAAATGGAAGAATTAAAGGAGAGGAATGAAAACAAATTAGTTTTAGGTTTTCAATATTTAATAAGTTAAGGGTATTTTAGTATTTTTCTTATAAATTAGGTCCCCTTATCTTCATTGTAGGATATTTGAATCCTTAGGAGCCCTCAAAACTCTTTTCTTAGAGCCCCTATAATAGGTTTCAAAATTTATGGGTATCTTGTTTTCTTTTATCATATGTGAAGAAAAGTTTAAAAAAATTGTTAATGTTGGTGGAATTGCCTTTTATCTTATAGGTGGCAAGTGCAACTGCAACTTTTGTGATGATGTTTTCATCATCCATTTCTGTGGTAGAGTTCTACTTTCTCAAGAGATTTCCAATTCCGTACGGTAGGTTACACTAACACTTTTACACGTCTGAATCTGGATAAGTAACGTTTACACGTAAAAAAATCAAATGTTGCAAAACTGAGTTCCGTTTAATTTTGGGTGCGTGCAGCTCTATATCTTATTGCAGTGTCCGTAGCTGCTGGATTCTGGGGGCAATGTTTCATTAGGAAACTAATTGCCATACTAAAAAGAGCTTCAATCATTATCTTCATTCTCTCTGCTGTCATCTTTGCAAGTGCTCTAACAATGGGTATTTCTCAAAACCCTGCCTTCTATTCTCTAATGATGATTTATCGGAGAATTCGTGTTTT
This sequence comes from Papaver armeniacum, assembly GCA_023531295.1. Taxonomy (NCBI): domain Eukaryota; kingdom Viridiplantae; phylum Streptophyta; class Magnoliopsida; order Ranunculales; family Papaveraceae; genus Papaver; species Papaver armeniacum. Next base: position 695,688 of record JAJJWW010012994.1, read on the forward strand.
AAGACTTCGCTTTGAAGATGAATGTACTGATTGTATTTTGATCTTTCTTTGTTCTTAGGTGTTGTGGGGATCCAAAAAAGCTTGAGTATGATACATAATCACGAGTACATGGGATTTTTGAACTTCTGTGAAAACTGAAATCATCCATGGAATTCGTCGACGCTGAAGCTAGAGAAGACATCACTAGAGTATATAGATAGGTCGCGTTATTCAATTCTATGGAAAGCAGTACAAATGAAAGGTGTTGGTCAATACCTTATTGACTAACCCCATGGATACACTGCTAAGAAGCTAATAAAAAGCTAGTATTGCTACTGTTGGTTACATGGTGATTTTTTTGGGTGTCTGCCCATTGATGCAGCCTCGCCTTTATTATTGTACATTTTGGATCTTAATTTATAAGATTTATACAAATATTGTCCAAAATTTAACCATTTATGTTTTTTTTTTTTTTTTAAAAAAAATGATATAGCAAAATTGGGTTGGAAATATGGTAAGCCTAGGCCTGGCCTTATGTCCCCTATTGCCTAAATCATCTCTTTTTATGTGCCTCTCGCTCCTTAAGTCGAAATCATCTTCTTCGCGAGCTTTATAAATTTCGAAGTTAAAAGGTTTGCTGATTATAGCTCAGATTTCTAAGATCACCTTCTTTTCTTTTACAATCAATAATCTTGTTTCATTAATCACTGAATACTCCGCCAAATACAAAACTTAACTTATAATTGCATTTAACTGCTTCTCTCGATAAAAAGATCGAGCCTTTCGCTATACATAATTACGTTACCTTTGTCCAACTTCACAACTCGTCAATCAGTACTAAAACACACTTTGCTAAACTCTTTCAGAATTTTCCATTCTCCTAGGACTACATTCAACAAATTTGCAAACCCAAATAACTTCTAGTTTTGATAGTTGCCTGATGCCAGTTTCCTCAAACATCTCATTATAATAAATTTGTCAATCATTGAAACGATGTTTTGAAACTTTTTTTCTTGAATGAAGAACACAATCAAAGCAGCCTCAAGTTAATAATACAAAAAAGATTGATGATCGGCACATATATATGCATGTTTTTCCCTTATGCCCATGGCAATTTCTCTATAGCCTATCTTTGAAAGCATCTGTTTTACTTTTATACGTGGTATCCACGATTTCTTTGTTCTTCTAACACAATTAATTTGTGAGGTTACCCTTAGCATACCTTGGGTAACTTTCTCTTTGCAAAATTGCATGCTCATCTAAAAGCTAGCTTACCCATTAAGTAGTTACTGGTAAATATTGCACCCCGCCCAATTTGTAAGATGTAAGACGAGTGCATAGTGCATAAGCATGAGTTAAGATTACCAACAGCTACAAATAATTGGACGAAAATATACCATCATAGACATCTAAGTGCAAGGCTCTATGCCGAAATTTACATTTTTTTTTCATTTAATTTATTTGATCGGTAAAGAAATTAGCGCTGACGAATTTTAAACTCAGGTTACTGGTATCATCACCCATTGACTTTATCACTGCAATGACAACCAAACTTGGAAATTTGGCTTGCAGTTGGAACCGTGAAGTCTAAAATTGTGCATGGGTTTTTGTGCAATTTGAGTGTTCCATTGCAGCATACCAGATTCACCATTTTGAATACCTTCGAATGTTTCCAGACATGTTTATTTTGCTGATCACGCACAATGCCTCAACAATGCTTTCTGTTTTTTTTTTTTCCTATAAGGTGGAACAAGATTTTAAAACTACAAGAGCTAAAACAAGGGTACAATTGAACTCCCCGATACATAAAAGCTTAAAACGCATGGGACACCAAATACACCCAACTTTTTCGTTCGAAAACCTGTACATACAAAACTTAATAACACAATTGCAAGTAGATCAACTTAATGATCCTTGACAATATGTACAGGGTTGAAAACTACATAAAGGAGAACTCTAGAAACTGGGAAACCTAATCCCCACACTTCTGTGTGATACTAGTTGCGACTAGAGTCGATTCTCATTTAATCTTAGGTTTTTCACGAAACCCTGTAGGTTAACGACTTAAAGACTTCATTGGTATTGTGAAGCCAGACCAAACTATTTTCTCTGTAGTTGCGTGTTCTGATCTTGCCCTGTTCTATCGTTGAGTACTATCTTCTCTAAGATTTGCTCGAGATTGATCTCCGATAGGCAAGAATAAAAAGTAGTCACAAACATCTTCGTCTCATCGTTTGTGATTCCACAATATCTTGTTTCGCTTCCATACGATTAAGATTATTGTGAGGTGATTGATAATACTTGGTTGTTCTCCGGGAATATAAGTCCGGTTTATCAATTGGTTCATGTGCACCTTGAGTTATCAAAAGACGGATTAAAAATCATAGGTATTTCTGTGTGAGACAAATTTATCTATTCCAATAGACTTTTCTATGTGAGACAGATTTGTTTATCAAGTCTTCGACTTTGGGTCGTAGCAACTCTTAGTTGCGGGTGAGATCAGCTAAGGGAATCAATTACGTAGAATCTTGCTGGGGTTCAGAGACGTAAGGAGCGCAACTGTACCTTGATTAGTGTGAGATTGGTTATGGCTCAACTACATTCCAGTCCGAAGTTCATTGGTAATAGGCTAGTGTCCGTAGCTACTTAATACAAAGTGTGGTGTTCAAAGTCGGACTAGGTCCCGAGGTTTTTTCAGATTTGCGGTTTCCTCGTTAACAAAATTTCTGGTGTCTGTGTTATTTCTTTTTCGCATTATATTTTTTCATATAATAGAAATATCACAGGTTGTGCGTAGTTCAATCAATTAGATAATCCAACCTTTAGTTGTTGATATAAATTGACACTTGAACATTGGTCTTTGGTACCGTTCAAGTTGTTTCACATAATAATCAGGCTCACGGATTCTATCTGTTTGATTTTCTGATTACATTGTGAAACAGAGATATCGCTCTTTGATATACTTTCCTATAGATTGAGTGACTGTCTAGTTGATTCTCTTGAAAGTATACTAGAGTTAAGTCCTCTCAGATTGACGAACAAAATATTGGGTGTGGTTGTTAGACCCCCACTTTTTCAATTGGTATCAGAGCAAGCAAACACATTAAGACCTCATAAGTCTGTATTTGTAGCGATCTGAATATGGACAGAAGTGTTATCTCTATAAACGCACCTCCAGATCCAGGGATTTCTGAATTCTCTTCCATGACTGATTTAATAAAATTTGTAGAAGAAATTCTATCTAAACCTCCACCTGGTTTAAAATCCCTCGGCGTTTTCAGGTGTTAAAAAGAAACTGGAAAGCATATCTCTTGATGTTGAGTTATACCTCCAGAAAGAACAAGAATCTCTTGATAAGCTAAATCTAGTTATGATGAATAATATTCATTTTGAGGTTGACATTGATTTACTAATCAGTGAGAGAAATGCTCCTCCTCTGTGTAATCCTTTTGGTTGTAACACACTAAATGTTTTACAAGAAGAGTTTAAGTCTGCGTCTTGTGACTGTATTATCTCTAAGCATGAATCAATTCACTGGTCAATTTCTGATACATCTCTTCTAGATAATAATATTATCTCTTCTTATGAAGAAAATATGATATCTCTTTTTATCAAAAAGGTTTCCCTATGCGATACTAAAAATTATCTGCAAAAACTGTTTCGTATAAGATGTAAAATAAGAAATCAGAAACACAAGTATCTTTGTGGGGTCTGGATGTTCTTTGAAAATCTTATAGAAATAATTTTTTGGGTTCTTCTCAATTCAGTAAGATGTAAGAGTAGTTGGATAAAAAACTCTCTCTTGGTGTCATGGTGAGCAAGGCCTTCTTGCAGTGTATCTGATCCTTCATAAATATCTCGTAATCATATTTATTGAGTCTTACTCCAGATATGATGTTACCTTATGTTTTCAAAAAAAAATGAGTGATCGAATTTAGAATAGTGGTAAGTAGAGTTGTCGTTTGGTAGGCCTGAGAAAGGGTTTAGATTTAAGCCTACATCTTATAATCCGCAAGTGCACGGCGTCTATCGGAGACGCGGCAAGTACGGGTCGATCCCACAAGGACTTGTGGTGCTGATTTGTGATCAAGGCTTGCTTAAACTAAATTCAGGGGAATGTAACAATACTATTGAGGTTTTGTTGTGTCGAAACGACTAGCTGAAGGTTGTGACACTAATCTAAGGAAAAGAACAAAAGATTATAGCTAATTGAAGGGCACTAGGGTGATTGCATTCACCCTCCAATCTTATGCTAAAGTAATTTTCCTATGGTTATGCTCTTGAGCCTTCACATGAAGGTCTCGGTGGATATCCATCAACCGATTCACTATCTCCCCCTAGTATGGAGTGTCTTACAAGTACACTCCATCACAGGGTCAAAAGCTTACAATTGACTACTAATCCTAATCATGTTATAGAGCTGCACAAATAAATCCAAAGGCTAACTACATGACATAAGATTAGGGGTTTCAACAACACCCTAGTTAATTAGATTAAAACATAATTAAAGTAATTTAAACACAAACTACACCGAATTGGTGCATCAAGCTAGCCTGTGCATCAACTCTATCAACCCTTGATTCATCTCCATTTATACATGCACAAAACCCAAACCCTAATTCATTTTAAATTGAAAAGTAAACGCAAAATAATTCGAACCCATACTCGATTGCCTCTCGAATTGCTTGTCCGCTCCGTCAATCCGGCTCTGATTGATGTTTTCCCTCAATTGATGTGAAGTAAGAGCAAACCCTAGCTCTAATTATCTTTAGTATAGCCTCTAGGGTTAAGAGAGAGGCTAGATGAAAGATAACTCGAACTAGGTGCAGCGAAGATGGTTGTGGTGGTACTGTTGGTGTCAGGGAAGGAGAGATGGTGGCGGAGGTGGTGTTGCAGAGGGTTTGGTCGGGGAAGAATGGGTGGTTTCTCGCAGAGGTCGTGGGAAAGAGGTGAAGAGAAGAAAGAGAAGATGAGGGTGAAATGGCTAGGTCGATGGGGGTATAGGGTTAGGGTAGTTTGGGTGTTGAGCGGCACATGAAGTGTCGATGGGAAGGCATCGGCGAGCGTAGGATCTAGCTGAGAAGATCTCGAACGGTCGAGGGAGAACCGAGGCGATTTGTGTGGAGCGGGAGTATCAAGACATGATGTGAACGATGGAGAGACCGTAGGATGTATCTAGACGCGATCCACCCGGCTCGGGATGAACGGGTTCGGATCCGGGTCGTTGGTAGCTCTAGCCCATGTCTTCCTTGTTGGGTTGCAACCGATTTGCGCGCGGCTTGGGCTATCTGCTCCATAGACGCTTGTCTCCAATTCTTCTCGCTCTTTGGCTCCTCAGTTTCTCCGAGCTTTATTTATTGCCTAAAAACACAAAATTAATTAATACAAATATTTATTCTTGAAAACAAAGAAAAACACAGAATCTGGGATAATATCTGAATTCTAAGCGCAAAAGATGAGTAAAATGCCAATAAAAAAGGTGTATAAATATGCGCTATTTGGCACTTATCAAATACCCCCAAACCTGAATTTTACTTGTCCTCATGAAACAGAAATTAAGAAATCCTAACTATACCCCCGTCGCAGTCTCTCGAATGCATTTAGCGTATGCACTAAGCCTTTAAACCCCTAGGTGTCCCTAGTGGACGAGTTGTAGTCTCGTGAGGGTTTACCAGAGGTGTACCCACAAAACCTTCTCCAACTTCGTAGTGTAAAAGAGTCTCAAGCATCCAAGAAGCTATGAGTACATAGAGTTTTCGCATGCTAGTAACAGGTTAGAACTATCGAAGAACGCATTCTCATCCTTAAGTGCCGAGCGAGAAGTAACCATACCATATGAAAGAATTGATTCGATTGTGATCATAAGTCTCAACTTCGCCTCACCAATAGGGTTTTATGATAATTGCACTCAAAAGATCGCTTTTTAGTCTCTCATGTGTGCAAAAGCAGGAATAAAGAGAGAAATCCGCACATGTTGTAGGTAAGAAGGATAACCTTCCGAAATAATTCCTGGAGACTCCACAGAGGTGTGGACAAAAAGAATCTTTTTCTGATGATCTCTAAGAAAGGAAATCAACCATTAGCAAGGGGTGGGAGTACTCACTCACTTCTCACCCGATCGGCAATTAATATCACTCTCTCATAAGAACCATAGAAACGTCTTCAATCTTCGGTCTTTGGTCTTCAAATGTTGATGATGAACTTCTAAACTTCACAAAACTTGACAAATTTTAATTTTTCTACTCAAATTCCTTGTTGTTTGGATTTTTTTTTGAACTCTTCTTTACCATGGTGGTAGCAAAAATAAACTACAATATTTTTTTTTTTTTTTTTTTTTTTTTTTTTTTTGTTGATTTTTTTTTTTTTTTTACATACAAAAAGTGAAAATAAAATATAAATAATGAAACAACTAACTCCATGGACAAAGGACTCAATTTTTCCACAACTTGTATTGTCTTGATTTTATAAATTTTATTAATTCTCATCCTATTTTCTTTTCTTTGTTGCACATAAACCTTGGACTATATCAATTTTTCTTTCCATATTCTGATGATGCTCCGTTTGCCGACGATGATGTGTTTCTATGGGTCTTGCCGATTGAGAGAGAGTGATGCTAATCGCAAATCGATATTTAGAAGGAGTTTTCATCTTTAGACGTCACCCTCATGATTGACAAAAACTAGCACTCAAGAGATCAAAAATAGTGCTGAAAATGGTGCGAAGTTGGGTAGCTCACCATTCCTACCCGAAATTGACGTACGGTGACACACACTCTAACAGCTTTTCTAGAAAGTTGCAAAAAATTGAAGGTTGGTGCCTCACTTGATGTAAATTGGGTAGTCTCCACTATGGGTGATCACAATTCTACTACCGAATATCTAACAAAGACCTAATTCGCCCTCCCGGTATGGTTAAATCCAACTTTAACGCTCTAATCAACTAAGGAACCCGATTGTGTTCTCCTAAGATTTCTAACTTTTGTTATTTCTACGATTCTCTATGTAAACATAGCTAGAAGCATGCTAGTGACTCTAAAATCTCTAAAAGTTGGAGGTTTTTACAAAAAGAGTTTTATTTTTTTATTTTTTTATTTTTTATTTTTGAAAATAAAAGATTAAAAAGACTAAAAACTCTATATGCAAATGCACCCCCAAACCTAAATCAAACATTGTCCTCAATGTGTCAACAGATAGGAAAAATTTAAACAATCACATACCAAGAGAACTATCCGATAAGAGAAAAGGGAAGAGATTACCGGTATGTCGGCGGGAGCAAGGTTGAGCTTCTTTAGTCAAGGCTAGAATCCAACATTCTCAACGGAGATCATATCGGATTAGCATAATATATGCGCATGAAGACTCAACCGATTCAAGAAAAGAAAATTTAACAAGTCCTACTGGATATATACAATGAAAATTCACCATAAACTAACAATCTAAAGAGTTGAGGATCAACCCAATAGAAAATATATACAAACATCAACAGCCTTACACAGATATAAAATGAGAGGGTTTAGATTTAAGCCTACATGTTATAATCCGCAAGTGCACGGCGTCTATCGGAGACGCGGCAAGTACGGGTCGATCCCACAAGGACTTGTGGTGCTGATCTGTGATCAAGGCTTGCTTAAACTAAATTCAGGGGAATGTAACAATACTATTGAGGTTTTTTTGTGTCGAAACGACTAGCTGAAGGTTGTGACACTAATCTAAGGAAAAGAACAAAAGATTATAGCTAATTGAAGGGCACTAGGGTGATTGCATTCACCCTCCAATCTTATGCTAAAGTAATTTTCCTATGGTTATGCTCTTGAGCCTTCACATGAAGGTCTCAGGTGGATATCCATCAACTGATTCACTATCTCCCCCCTAGTATGGAGTGTCTTCTTACAAGACACTCCATCACAGGGTCAAAAGCTTACAATTGACTACTAATCCTAATCATGTTATAGAGCTGCACAAATAAATCCAAAGGCTAACTACATGACATAAGATTAGGGGTTTCAACAACACCCTAGTTAATTAGATTAAAACATAATTAAAGTAATTTAAACACAAACTACACTGAATTGGTGCACTGGCTAGCCCAGGCATCAACTCTATCAACCCCAGTTCATCTCCATTTATACATGCACAAAACCCAAACCCTAATTCATTTTAAATTGAAAAGTAAACGCAAAATAATTCGAACCCATACTCTGATTGCCTCGAATTGCTTGTCTCAAGCTTCATTAATCGGCTCGATTGATGTTTTCCTCAATTGATGTGAAGTAAGAGCAAACCCTAGCTCTAATTATCTTTAATATAGCCTCTAGGGTTAAGAGAGGCTAGATGAAAGATAACTCGAACTAGGTGCAGCGAAGATGGTTGTGGTGGTACTGTTGGTGTCAGGGAAGGAGAGATGGTGGCGGAGGTGGTGTTGCAGAGGGTTTGGTCGGGGAAGAATGGGTGGTTTCTCTGCAGAGGTCGTGGGAAAGAGGTGAAGAGAAGAAAGAGAAGATGAGGGTGAAATGGCTAGGTCGATGGGGGGTATAGGGTTAGGGTAGTTTGGGTGTTGAGCGGGCACAGTGAAGTGTCGATGGGAAGGCATCAGCGAGCGTAGGATCTAGCTGGAGAAGATCTGAACGGTCGAGGGAGAACTGAGGCGATTTGCTGTGGAGCGGGAGTATCAAGACATGATGTGAACGATGGAGCGACCGTAGGATGTAGCTAGACGCGATCTGAACGGCTCGGGATGAACGGGTTCGGATCCGGGTCGTTGGTAGCTCTAGCCCATGTCTTCCTTGTTGGGTTGCAACTGATTCGCGCGCGGGCTTGGGCTATCTGCTCCATAGACGCTTGTCTCCAATTCTTCTGCTCTTTTGGCTCCTCAGATTCTCCGAGCTTTATTTATTGCCTAAAAACACAAAATTAATTAATACAAATATTTATTCTTGAAAACAAAGAAAAACACAGAATCTGGGATAATATCTGAATTCTAAGCGCAAAAGATGAGTAAAATGCCAATAAAAAGGTGTATAAATATGCGCTATTTGGCACTTATCATCGTTCACTCGGACTTGTTGAAATCGATTCTAGGATTTAATAAAGAAAAATAATAAAAATAGAGAATATATACAATTTATGTCACAAGATGAAGAGAGTTACTGGGACTCGGGATTCCACCAATTCTCACATTCATGCGGTTCATCTATTAATTCTCGACAATTAAAGCTCATAAAATAACAAACATCGACTCTAATTCTTTGCCAAGGTAGATTTTATAAAGAATTATATTTAATTCACAAGCATGACGCATCTAAAGTACCTAAGACTAAGCATGCGACATCTAACGAATTTCACAAATAATCAAGAAAATCATAAATCAATTATAATAGTGCAAATAGTCATAAAGGAATTAAATAGAATAACCACATGGGTGCAAAACAGCTTCCTCTGTCGTCCCAGTGATGGTTCTAGCTCCGCATGGTAAGAACACACTCAAAGGATTTTTTCATTGCTCAAAAAGGTGTGTTTACAATGGTGAAAAGGAGAAAAGTAATAAAAACCGAGTTTGTACGCTTATAATTGTTACAAACGGATTGTTACAGAGAACGATAACTGTAAAGTGTCGCTGTTGCTGTAGTTTTAAGACTGTCTCCAGAACTACGACCCACGAGTGTGAGTCGTTATCACTGTTGATAAACGACGGTTTGTGGTGCGTCTTATGTTCTTCGTGTTCTTCAATGGCAGCAGCAGCAGAAAATTTCTCTGCAACTCGATTCTCGCCTCTGTCTTCTCCCAATTCTATCCCAAACTCTCCATCTCTCTTCCTTTCGATGCCAGCTACCCTTTTATACTCCACAGGCCTAATAATATCTTGTAATTAATCCCGAAATCCCCCGGCAATCAATCAAGAATACTCGGTTTTATTTCCATGCAGGTTACGGGAATATCTTCCCTGATTTAGCTTCTGACGAGATTACTCCATCTTAAATCTCTCCATCTCACTTATGCACATCCCTTGATCGAGTTAGACACACCTCAAACACCGGAAACCACACAGAAAACACGGGAAGTGTTTAACAGAACCCGTGTGAAGCTCAACCCCTGTTTTACTTCAAACCGACATTCTAACCGATTTCCGTCGAATAGATGAGTTATACCAAGCCCGTTAATCCAAAACAGCCCATCCAAACCGAATCCAAAGAATTGAATCTACCTCCAACACCTTCAAACACCAAACCCTAATTTTTGTCGTGAATATCTTACTTTCCCGCCAAAATTTCTTTTGAAACGATGAAGATGGACCTCCCCCTAACCAAACCTGGGGTGTAAATAGCAAGTGGGGTGCCCCTTAGCCACTGAGGTACCCCTTATCCAACGTGGGAGTCCGCTTAGCATATGTCCTCCGAGGATGCCTTTATCAACTTTTCGAGCCGAATTCCCAAAAATATTTATTTCAAAAAATACCTACAAACACACAAAACACCAAAATTAGTACAAAATCGAGTGCCAACAATATATAGTATTGAGATCAAATTAGACACAAAAATGTGTCTATCAATGAGCCATTGTCAGCACACGTACAGTTCACATACCCTGAGCCTATAACCAGTCCGAGTTGGAACCATGTTTCGGAACTTGTGTAACTGGTTCGAGTACCACCGCTCGACACATAAAAAGAGGAAGAACCAAATTCGTTCTCTTCACCTCTCTTTCTTCTCGACAGTTTGAGAACGAAAAGAAAGAAACCCAAACTGTTCGTGAACGTTGATTCCCATAACCTCAATTCTCAACCTTTTTGGGCGTTCTTGGGTTCATTATTCTCACAAAAAGAAATTACATCACGGGTTGGCTCTTGTTTCTCGTTTCATTGCAGTTCCGGAATTCTACCATCAGCATCAGTTCATGTACTCAACTGAAGTCCTTAATTGGTTCTAAAGTTCAAGAACGATTGTTCTTTGTTCCAGAGCACTTCTAGTGCAGCCGTTCGGGTACCCGAGTAAGTTTTCCTCTCTCTTTATCTTTGCATCTACGGCATATAAGAAGAAAACTAGTCAGGGTGGAAGCTCAAGTGGTCAAGGTGGTGATAATACGTTATATGATCCAAGTATCTGTACTAGGTTTGTTAACCCTGCTGCTTGTGACCTCTTTTTGGAATATAAGAACAAACAACCTATTTTTGAAAGATACTTCAATGCTTCTAAAATCGAGGTACCAGGTCTATCTGATTTTTTCAAAAACCACACTTGGGGCATTATTCACAAACCTCTAGGAACTGCTCGTATTGATATGACTGCACAATTTTATGCAAACATTCATGATCCAGACCTAGCCAATTGGATGTTCAAAACTATTGGTGGAGGTAAAATCTTCACTGTGGATCGCCATGTTATTGCTTATTTCTTGAATGTAACTCATGTTGGAAATGTTCGATTTTCTCCTCCCGAGAATGAAAGATTGACTCCAAAAGTGGTGTCAAATCGTCTTTTTAATAGAGACATCTCTCTGAGAGATGGCAAGATTGATATTCATGGTGCTGGGTTGTTTCTCAAAGTTGTTAGGAAACTGATTGTTGCCAACATGATGCCAAGTACTATTGACAGTATGTTGTGGACCAGGTCTCTTGCTGAATTGGTCTGTTATATTGTTGAAGGGAGAGACATTGATTTCTGTGGGCTTATTGTTAATCAGATGATAAGTGTGAAACATATTTCAAAGAAAAATTCGGGCTTTCCTTGCCTCATCTCAAGGATTTGCAGTCGCTTTGACATCACTCATTTTGGCTCTGATCTTGGAGCCCCAAAAATACTGAGTATGTCAAGCATCGAAAAAATGAAGCAATACTCAACTAGAGCCACAACAAGTAATTCTGCAACTGCAAACTCTGAACTTGTCCGTCTTCGGCATGAAGTTGAGTGCATAAAGTATTAGTTGGATTATGTTGGAGCAGAACATCCTGATCTGATAGAAAAATTTGAGGAAATGGCTATTGCTTATTATGAGATGGTTGATTAATCTCTGTATCTGCAATCTTGCTACTTGTCTTGTCTGTTAAATTTCTTATGTTGAACTTAAGTTAATGTTATTTTGATGTAATAACTTTAATAACACTTTAGCCTTGAATGATCTTCTCTTTCAATTAAATTTCTAAATGTGTTGAGTCCATAAGGAGTACAGATGAACAGGTTCAAAAGTTATGTCTATTATATGTCGGTATGTAAATATTGATAAAACATAGAATGGACTTTTGACAACAAAAGTTAAGCCTATTATGTCTTTATGCAAATATTGATGGAAGATATGATGAACTTTTGTTTACAAAGATTAAGTCTATTGTATGTCATTGTGCAAATAGTGATGAAAAATAGAATGAATCTTTGTTTATTCCCCAGTATTGGTCTTTCCCTGATCCACATCTTTGTGTATGTACTGTGTTTCTCCGTAAGTTTTCTTATATTGAGCATGGCCAATTGAATCAATCATATTCCTTATGGTTAATTCAATTGATATTTTTGGATACAAATTCATGTTTTCATGTGATTTGATTATGTCCAAAGAAAACCTTCTTTTCTAGTAAAAGTAAGGTCGCTCTTGTTGTTCTTTCGGGAATGATATTTTATGGGGGAGAATTCTTAATTGAACTTGTGCTTAATTGCCAAATCTTTGTGGGAAGTGCGGCTGTGGAATATTGTAGGATTTTTCTTGTATCTTTATAAATTCCTTGATGAATGCATTTAGCTTCGGCTATATGATTGCATCTAAATAAGTTGATATGTTTTTCTCTTTTGGTCATGAAGTATCTCTATGAAAATTTCATGAGGATCCACAAGTTTTCGTACCTTTGCCAATTTATATTGACAAAAAGGGGGAGAATTAATGTGTGGTTTCATACTACAAATACATATGGTTTACGGATCATTATGTAAGGGAGAGTGATACATATCACCATAGTATTGTTGTCGAAGTTGTGGTACAATTGAACTTTAATATTGTGTAATAATACTATGACACTGTATAACAATAATTGAGAGCAACTGTTTTCTCATTGTTATTTCTATGGATCTTCAATAACTATGATGCTGAGTTGAACACGTTGAGAATCACTAGAGAACTTGGAAGTGACGAATATTTCGAGTTATGTTGAAGAAGCCAAGGATATCAAGCGTTGGGATGAGAAGCTACAAAGTTTATTTATTTTGTAATCCATATGTATTGATAGTTTTGTCACTAAAATTGACAAATAGGGAGATTGTTAGAGCACTGCTCGGTCAAACTCGCAAGCGTTGCTATCCCAAGCATGTTTGTCAATGTTAGTGATCAAAACTATAAGTCTTGATTTCTAGTCTACTTATAGATGTCTCAGACTAGGATATAGATTGTGTAGTTGAGCATTAGACTTCAGGACGTTCATCATTTGAAGACGAAGAATTATTAAGGAGAGCTTGTGGAACTTCATCAACAAAAGGTATGTGGAAACTGAAACTCATCTATCACTTGGAAAGTCTATTTATACTCTATCTCCTATATTGAGACATAATTCGTAGTGTTATATAGTTTTCTACTATGCACATTTGATATTTCCAGCTGAGTTTAACTCGCTTACATATTTCTCGAAATATGTGTTGGTAAGTTTTCGCTTCGACCAAGTTCATCTTATATATTCTTGATGAAAGTCAAAAGATGATCATGTGAAAATTTTCTAGTAACATCTTACATGGTTTGTGTGATACAATCATTTGGTGTAGACTTGGAATGTTTCGTAATGATTATTTCAATAACTTGAAAATTGCTTTGATGCTAATACTGTGTGAAAACGGTTATTGTCATCCTCTAAGAAAGTTTCAATGATTGAAATAAGAGTTTAGAACACTTAACCATATTGGATTTGAACATGTTATGCATTCTTGCATATATGTAATCCATGTCCGGGAACCATAGTATGCTTACATGTTGGTTAGTGAAGTCAGGGAACCTAAGTATGCGTACACGCTTGCATACTGGCGTAAGGTTCATGTCCGAGATTTTCTGCTGGGATTTTTGGTTTGCGTACCCGTTCGCGTACTGGCGAAACCCAAACTCAGTCCAAGTATTTCAAGTATGCGTACCTGTTTGCATACTTGAATGTTAAAGTTCTAAAATCGGTTGTGTACATGAACTGAAACATTTATATAATAAGAAATGCATTCTTTGCAAATCGTGGCTATAATGTTCATGAATTGATTCGAGTGAGTCAAACTGATTTTGCTTCAATTGTGCTCTTATATACTTCTATGAGAATATAACAATTGAACAACTCTTTATTTATTTTTTTCATTTGAATCATTTGAACTAGTTATGGTTAAGATGAACAAGGTTGATATGAGAGTGTTCATATGGCTAACTTCGGTTAACTATTGTTGAGCCAACATAGTGTACACGTTTAGGTACGGTTACTCAAACCTAAATGAAGGTACATTTCATTTGTGTAGCAAGCTAAGTTCGATCTAACGGTTGAAATATATTAGCTTGGGTCTAATCAGGTTTTCATCTGACGGTGAATATTGAATGCTTTGTTACCAAGGTAACTTAGATTGAAAACCCTGATTTGAAAACTATATAAAGGAGAACTTTAGCAACTGGGAAACCTAATTCCCAAACTTCTGTGTGATACTAGTTGCGACTAGAGTCGATTCTCCTTTAACCTTAGGTTTTTCACGAAACCCTATAAGTTAACGACTTAAAGACTTCATTGGGATTGTGAAGCCATACCCAACTATTTACTCTGTAGTTGTGTGTTCTGATCTTGCCCTGTTTTATCGTATTGAGTACTAACTTCTCTAAGATTTGCTCGAGATTGATCTCCAATAGGCAAGATAAAAAGTAGTCACAAACATCTTCGTCTCATCGTTTGTGATTCCACAATATCTTGTTTCGCTTCCATACGTTTAAGATTATGGTGAGGTGATTGATAACACTTGGTTGTTCTTCGGGTATATAAGTCCGGTTTATCAATTGGTTCCTGTGCACCTTGGTTTATCAAAAGACGGAATAAAACTCATAGGTATTTCTGTGGGAGACAAATTTATCTATTCTAATAGACTTTTCTGTGTGAGACATATTTGTTTATCAAGTCTTCGACTTTGGGTCGTAGCAACTCTTAGTTGTGGGTGAGATCAGCTAAGGGAATCAAGTGCGTAGAATCCTGCTGGGGTTGAGAGACGTAAGGAGTGCAACTGTACCTTGATCAGTGTGAGACTGGTTAGCGCTCAGCTACATTCCAGCCCGAAGTTCATTGGTAGTAGGCTAGTTTCTGTAGCGGCTTAATACAGTGTGGTGTTCAAAGCTGGACCAGGTCCCGGGGTTTTTCTGCATTTACAGTTTCCTCGTTAACAAAATTTCTGGTGTCTGTGTTATTTCTTTTCCACATTATATTTTGTTATATAATATAAATATCACAGGTTTTGCGTAGTTCAATCAATTAGATAATACAACCTTTGGTTGTTGATATAAATTGCTTGAGACTTGAACATTGGTCTTTGGTACCGTTCTAGTTGTTTCACATAATAATCAGGCTCACGGATTCTATCTGTTTGATTTGCTGATTACATTGTGAAACAGAGATATCACTCTTTGATATACTTTCCCATAGATTGAGTCTGACTGCCTAGTTGAATCTCTTGAAAGTATATCGGAGTTAAGTCCTCTCAGATTGCCTAACGAAATATTGGGTGTGGTTGTTAGACCCCCATCTTTTTCATGTGCATAAATGAATACTATATAGTAATACGACTTTTGTTTCCATATAGGAGATATAGTAGAAATAGACTTTCCAAGTGATAGATGAGTTTCAGTCTCCACATACCTTTTGTTGATGAAGTTCCACAAGCTCCTCTCCTTAGTAGTTCTTCGTCTTCAAATGATGAACGACGTGAAGTCTAATGATCGACTATACAATCTATCCTAGTCCGAGACATCGCTATAAGTAGACTAGAAATCAAGACTTATAGTTTTGATCACTAACATTGACAAACATGCTTGAGATAGCAACGCTTGCGAGTTTGACCGCGCAGTGCTCTAACAGTTTGCATACTAGGTACGCAAACAAGAGTTCCGGACTCCGAATCATCACAATATCGCCGCATACCGAGTACGCGTACCATGTAGTATCCAGACATGGGTAATTGTTATAAACTCTTATTGTAATTATTGAAACATCCTTAGAAGACAAAAATGATAATCTTACACATACCACTAGCTCCAGTAATATTCCCAAGTTATTAAATGATCAAAACGAAACTTTCTGAGTTGTCATCAAATGACTGTCTCACACAATTCATATAAGATGTTCAAGGCAATTTTTACAAGATCATCTTTTGACTTAATATTTAGTTTCCAACAAATAAACTATTTCCAACTAAACTCTTCAAGAATACGATGAACTTAGCTAAAGCTAAAAGCTTTCAACAAGTATTTCAAGAAATGAATATACGAGATAAACTCATTCGGAATATAAAAGTCTATACAACTATTGGACTTATTCTCATTAGAAGATAGAATAGAATATACTTCTGAGTGATAGATAAGTTTTAGTCTCCACATACCTTTTGTTGATGAAGTTCCTCCAAGTTCTTCAGTAGATCGTCTTCTTCAGTTGGTGAACGTCGTGAAGTCTAATGCTCAACCACACACTTCTATCTTAATCCGATACATAGCTATAAGTAGACTAGATATCAAGATTATAGCTTTGATCAACTAAAATTTACAAACAAGCTTGAGATATCAACGCTTTCGAGTTCGACCGAGCAATGCTCTAACATAAATGTACCCTTGGACCGGACCGAGTTCACCTTTTTACATATATTTGGTTGTTTATTACATACTCCTAACATGTTTGTTTTGCGGATCACGTGTAATCCTCAACAATGTTGTAGCGCCCCTAAGCTAGCAGCTGACTAATCCAAGAGATTAATTGAATAAAGAGGCACTAAGAATCTAAATCCTTCACTTAAACCTTTAGTTTAGAACTCTGTTACAAAACTTAACCCAAAACAATCCCCACTCGTAAAATATATATACAAGAACTCCTCTCAAATGATACATATACAATAGTAATATGGTTTACAAATAGAATATACAACATAATAAACATAGCCGAAGTTAACCAACTAACTAACGGGCTCAACTCCTCGAAGCTTTACCGCGCAACTCGATCTCTGCCTCTCTGAAACTGAAAGTGGGAATGGGTGAGCACATCATCCCTAAAAGGGGTGACCATTAGAAATGACAACTAGTTTTCAAGTAATCATTAATATGATTCGAAGACAATGCAGGTTTAATCGAAAGTCGGTAATACAAGGAAAGACAATAAAACATAATGTAGAAACTTCTTCAAAGACATTCATAAATAACAATAAACATCCATGTATGAGATGTGTGTTGCCGCACATAAGAAAGAGTAATATTGATGCCAATTCCACACCGATTAGGTAATATTGCGGTATCGCCCTAGCCATAGATTGAGATATAAAGGAAGAATAATTTTGGCCATGTAATATTGCGGTGTATCGCCCTATCCGTAGAATACTGGATATTGTGTCGGCACACATCTCATACCACATAGAGCATACAAAGATATGCATGAATTTCACAACACCAAGATTGATTTGTAAAACAATAATGAATACAAGAAAGTTCGTTATCGATTCCCACCTCTTTTGATGACAAGCCACGCCTACCTCGAGATCCACGATCCAATGGTTCATCCTTGAATCGATCGTTGTTAATATAGACTAACTGTTAATCACACAAGAAATCTAAGAATCTAGCCAAAATGGCTCACACAAGAATCATACAAGTCTATCTAATGGCTCTAAGCCCAAGTTCACTAAACATGCCCACTAACCAAAGGCCTGATCCAAATGGTCAACTAACGGTCTCTAACGGTCAGCTGAGTCAACTAACGGTAAACGTCAGTCGAAGGTCAAAGTCCAGTCCACGGTCAAAGGTTAACTTGGTCAAGGTCCACCGAGTCAAATAGGGAATAGGTGAGTCAACCTCAGTTCAACTCCGGTCAAATTAACTGAAAGTCGCACAACAAATCATCCGACGCATCCGATCGAGATGACTAATGTGCCTAATTCCATCACAATTACTTAACCTCTACTAACCTAATTCTATAAAATGTAACGTTACACAAATTATTCATTTAAACAAAATAATATAGTTTAATACAACTGTACTTTAAGATTACCTTGATCTGCACTTGCAGGCTTTCACTAAGACCATTGCTAACAACATTACAATCCATCTTCTGTTCAAACATCTCTCATAAGCACACTCAAGTTCAGTTCCAGTCATCACACTAATAATACCACTTGCACATTTATAACTTCACTCCCAATTCCATGAACTGCAACCAGACAAACCATAACTTCAACTCAACAACCACAATTACTTGCAAATGTACTTCAAACTCAACAATTTCTCGATCCATGCACCCATACCAAACCTGTAATCCTTAGCACCACAACCACAATAACCCATCTAAACTATCATGACAACATTCAACAACACACTTCACCAATGTTTTCAAATAAAACAAATCACTAACACACACACACACACTCACACACCCTGTCTCAATCTCTCTTGCACCTATAACAGTTCATTCATCCATTTCAGTGACACTGCAAACTCTATGAATCGCAAACTCTATGAACTACTACAACACTATCACCACACAACATTACTACACCTTGCTCCTCTGATTCTTCCCAATACACACACACACACACACACACACACACACACACAAAAAAAAAAAAGTGTATTTAGTAAAGATTCATATATGCCTGCAACAGTTCTTACATTCATAGTCACCACCACAATTTACAATTACAACTCCACTAACACTTCCACCTCCAATACCAGCTTCCGCAATAACAACTACAAATTTTACATTCTACAAATCAATTCACCAATATTTTCATTATATACCTCAATATTCATTACTTCATCCAGTAAACTCATTTCGATCTAATATGATTAGAAATCTCATAAACTCAAACTGAAGTAAATAGTCAAATTATATTTACTAAGAACAAACAATTACCTCAAGATAAATCTTCTCAAGCAGCTTGGACTTCAAATTTCTCCTTCACTAGACTCGTTCGAGAAAAACATCTAAAGACTAAGAACAAACCCCCAATTCAGTTCATCCAACACTAAAACCTCTCCATCATCACCATCAATTCTCAATTAAGCCTCAATTCAATTCCCAACTCTTCTCTTCTCTAATTCGAACCAAAACCAAAACCAAATCTTCATATCAACAACCCATTTCCAAACGATCATTTAAACCCTCACTTACATCTTCTTTATCAATAGTTGAGAACCCTAATCTTCATTTTTACCGTAACATCATCTTCTTCTTCTTTACAACTTAAACAATTTCAGCAGCGTCAATATATAACTCCTTTAATTCACCAACACACATATTATAATCAACCCGATTATGTGAGAAATCACTAATCAAACTTCAAACCTAATTCAGTTTAAGCCCATCTATAAACATCCCTCTATAATCTCACTTTCATCTTCGAACTCATCTCAGAATCAAATCTCAAAAACCCTAAATTATTCAACCGATATCCAATAATCAATACTACTCTCATCTCTTCATCAATCATCAGAAGCATCTTCTAATTCATCTCCTCTAACTCATCGATTTTCTCTCTCTCTCTCAAACAAACTCTCAAACTCGCAGAGGAAGAAGAACAGGAAAGAAGGAGACGAGGGAAGAAGAAAGAAGAAGAATTAAGAAGGAATAGAAAAGAATTGAGTTTATCTTCTCGATGGGTGAAGATAAGGCCTACCAGGAAGTTTATGGAACACCCGTTGAATTGATAAGGGAAGTCCCAGACTATCTAATGGAAAAAAAGACTATTTTGCCCTTCTCACTATTCTGATAATTCCTTCTTCTTCAGGTATCCGAATGACACGTTCGAGTAGTCTATTTCGCATAACTTTTCGAGATCGTTGTTAGATTAATTTCTATTAATTAAAATTCATGTTAAACTAATCGAGTCAATATCGCTTAAATCGTTACTTGACTGGTCTAATAGCGTTGACGAGCTTGAGGGTCTTTACAAATATATTTATCTTTCTTTTCTTATCGATAAGATGGAATAAGATTTCAACATTACAAGAGCTAAAGCAAAGGTGTACAATGGAACTCAAGGGGTGACGCACGACGCCATGAATAAAAACACAAACTAGGACAAGAAAATTTGGAACCTCATAAAATATATTTTTTTGTCAACCCTTACATTCTCTTTTTTGTCCTTACATTCTATCTTCCAATCAAATAGGGTGGGTAAATAATGCAAGATCAATATACGGGTCCTTCACGAGAGAACAACCAATAGGTATTCTTCTAGGGCCAATTGGACCAAATCTTGCCGAGCATGCTCTCTCAGCTTCCTCTAACATATGATTATTTTTCTTACTCTACCACGTTGTTTAACATTAGGAACTCCGCCATCATATTTCCAAAAAAAGTTCTTCAAGTAGCATTTGATAGTCTCTTTATCCATTCATATATAATTATTACTGTCTCTAATATTTGTCGAAGCCTATATAGACTTTGATCCTCATATTCAAAAATTTCCCATGATCATGCATTTTAATTTAACATGTAAATACCGAGAAGAAGGAAATTTTCTTCTTCTTTTGAAGCAAGAAAGAATTATTTGGTTGCGTCTTAGCCTATCCATTAATGTTGCACGAGCCTTTAGCTTTGCATGAATCCATCCCTTCGTCTACTATGGGTGATATTTCTCCAAGACTTATCATAATGTTCCTCCATGCGATAAAAGAGCATAGAAAATGCAGCTTAGGCCTATTCTTATGCACATGCCAAAAATAACTTGTTTGACATACCAGGTGGCATGGCAAATGAGTTGCGCCACTATGGGAAAACCACCGAGCGGCGTGATTTTCTAGCAAACGATATTGATAATATCGTCGGCGATAAAGTCTCTACGGCCAGCGATAAGATGAATATCGCTCGATATTGAGTCTAGCGCCAACGGCTAGTTCTTTATCGCCTATAAATAGGTAGTTTTCAAACTCAAAACTTACCCCAAAATTTTAGTGTAAATTGTTTTCTCTATTTCTCTCTTTCTCAATCGAATTTCTCTATTTCTCTCTTTCTCAATCTAATTTATGTTTTCAATATGGCACAATTTGAAACCCAACTTGATTCGGCAACACAACTTGATTTTTCTGGAGTAGTGCTTGAAGGTGCCGTTAAGAAGATATGTGATAGTTATAAAGAAATAGGTTAAAAGCAAAGAAGTCTTCACATTTTGGATATTAACCAAGTCAAAACCGAAACTAATAAAAGGAAAAAAAGTTCAAGGCAAAACAAATTGGAAGCCAAAGGAGAAGATAAACAAAGGAAACTCTGTTCATAAGCGCGTTGATTAGAAGTTTTGTGAAATGATGAAGATTAACAAGATGAAGAACATTGTCCCAAATTTTTATTTTTAAAGTCAATATTTCAAATTACTATTGTATAGTTTTATGTCTTGTAAAATGACTATTAATGATTAATTCTAAGTTTAATGAATTTGAAAATTTGAATCGTATTGTTGAAAATTAAGCTTAAATTTATTCTTAATCCAATCTTACATTTTAATTAGAGATACATTTAAGTTTAAACTAAAGTAAGACAAATATTAAAATTTAATACTTAGACTTAAGTGTACAATTAAGAAATTAAAACATAAATATTGGATTATACTTTGGAAACCCTCTTAAAATCTCGAAACAACTTCCAAATTGGAAGTCTTTTTCGTAGATGCGACGATATTCCGCACTACACCTTTGTTGAAGTTCCATCATGGTTTTACCATCCTTCATGTTTGGACCTTCTTGTTGAAGTAAAACAACATACCTAATAACTTCTTTATTGATTACAATGAAGAGATGACTCAACCCTGAAACATCACGATTGTTGGGGTTCATTGTTTGTTCTTGAAATTTCCCAAAAAACCTTTCCCAAAATGGTGTCTGACTGAATTCATCTGCAAATAAAGTCTCTGTAAAAGAAACAAAATTCCTGTAAATACATTCATCTTCCTCAAAAGTAAATTTTTGTAATCGCCTCCTAATTTGACTTCGCACATTGACGCGATTGGCAACTCTTTGATTTTCGGCAGCATATTGGTTTGCTACGAACTCAGCCAGATTCGTATTATCATTCATGCTCTCTGAGGAATTGGAAGAGTGATGAAAAGAATTGGAGATTGAGAATTTCTAGAGAGATTTAGAAATTCTGGTGTAAGTTGAAATGAGTTTGAAATTGGGTATTTATAGACGGGAAAAATGGTAGTCATCGGATGAGGATCGATGAGCGATGATCAAACCAGCGAGCGACATCATGACTATCGCTGGCGCTGGAATGACTAACTAGCAGGATTTTTACCATCTAGCGATGAACACTTTATCGCTCGCTGGAATGTCTGACATGTATACCTATATGTTATATTTGACATATTGGCGGATATATTTGGAACTTTGGCATACCTATAGTGAGTGCATATATGGAAAAATCAGATGTTTGACATGTGCATAGAAATGGGCCTTATAATGGATGAATAAACACATATATGGGTTGAAACTCGTCGATAGCATTATTATTCTTAATTATCAGTTAGAAAGCCATATTAAATATAAAAAAAAAACTATTATGTAGTCCTAATATTAATATCCCTTAGAGCATCTCCAATAGAGGGTGAATCTTTTTATTTTTCATGACACATAGGATTCTAGACCCCCAATTAAAATAAATCCATCTCCAATGGTTGGATCCTAAAAACTAGGAGGGGTGTGAAAATAAATATGAAGGTGTTCAAGAAAGTCTTATTTACACCTTCACTTGCACCTCCACGTCATATTTTTATTTATTTTATTTTATTAGAAATTAGTTAAAGTAAAAATAAACGGGTTAAGATTTTATCATACAAAATATTCTAAGGATTAAACCCTTCACTATTGGAGATAGTTTTTTAACCATGAGGTCCTATATTTACTATATGAGTAAAATCTCCTAAATAAAGGTCTTAATTAAACTTCCACGTAGGATTTTTTACACCCACTGTTGGAGATGCTCTTAATATAAATGGGTGAGTTTGGTCATTTTGACTAGGTCAATGTCTAGTTGGTCCTTTTTCTTAAATATATATTATTGTTTGGTCACAGGATAAATATTGCCCACATGGATGACGTCATCATTTTTAAACAAGTGACAAAATACACTTTTCTCTCTCTTCATAAATATAAATGGAAAAAATATTTTGGACCAAAAATCAAAAAGTAATAAATTTTATATTTTCTAAAATCCTCGACAAGACCTTTCCTATTGAATACAATTGTTGCTATATTTCGAAGCTTCAATTTTTACCTTATTCTTTAGCTAAAAATCAACTAAAAAATGATGCCATAAAATGAACTACTTGAATGAATCGATGAACTACCATACTAGCTAGTTCATTGTACAAAGTAAACTACTTGAATGAACTATCATATGAGTTCATTCTACAAAATGAACTCCTTGGATGAACTAACATACGAGTTCATTCTACAAATGAACTAGTAAAATGAACTACTATTACGAGTTCATTCTACCTTATGAAATACCATTAGGAGTTCATTTTACAATATGAACACCTATCACGAGTTGATTCTAAGATGTGAACTACCATATGAACACCTATTACAAGTTCATTCTACATTATGAACTTCCATAATTAACTATCATTATTAGTTCATTTTACAAAATGAATTACCATTCCTATACACTTATCACGCAATAATGAACTACTATTACGAATTAATTATATAATGTTAGAATTAGTTAGAACTATCATGCTCTAAAATAATGTTCGTTCTTAAATATGAACTACCACTATACCGAAAAGAAAAATTAAAGTTTTGAAACAATAGCACAATCGATATTCGTTGTGTAGATCTCGTCGAGACCTTTCCGATTATATAAAATTTATTCATTTTCGACTTATATTTTGAGAGATATTTAGTTTTAATTTGATTTTATTCTTTATGTTAAGAAGAGAAAAAATAAAGAAGAGAGAGAAAATAAAAACAAGATAGTAAAAATGTATTCCACTTAAAGAAGAGTGAAAATAAGAGGATAAAAGGACCAAACTAAATTCCTTTTCTAGTTGGTGGGCCAAATTTCCTTTGGACAACCTAAAATAGGACCAAACTGAAATTTCTCCTAAAAAAAACTCGGCTCTAAGGCCTATCAATATCAAGTTTTTAAGTTATATTGATTTTAAACATACAAAGGAAACTCATTAATACAATTATTACTCTTTATTATCAATTAAAAAAACATATTAAATTCTTTATTAAATAAAAAACCTCAGCTGGTTCTAAGGCCCGATAGGTTCAATATCAAGTTCTTTAAATTGCTTCAAAAAAAAAAGTTCTTTAGAACAAGCCTTACGGTGAAATCCGACTTATTCGAAGTTTGGAAAAAGTGTGGAATGTCAAGTCTTATGGATTCCAAGTTGATGTCATCCACACTTTCCAAGCCATGTTCCATGGCTTTGTGGAATAGTGTGTGCAGTCCAAAAAATGGTAATCTGATTGGCGTTAAACGTTATCCAGCATGCTAAAAGACGAAAAATGCTATTCAGAATAGTGTTTTCGTCTTTTAGCATAAGTCAAACGCAGATTAGCCACTCTTAATTTCTACCACTCTTAATTTCTACCATGTAAATATTTTAGTCAAATTCTATTGACCAAGTCAAAAGCTATTCGTTTTGGCGTTTCTATGATTCCATCATAAAAACTTTAGCTTCAATGAACAATTCTAAATACTGATATGGAAGATGGAATTCTTCCACCATAGACTTGCTCTTAACATTAAAAAGGAACTTATCATTGCCAACTATTTTTCTTTATTTTTGTCATATTATATTCATTATTAAATATAAGAACCTCTGCTCTAAGCCCTGGTAGGTACAATATCAAGTTTTTAAAATTATATTGGAATATTCTAAAACTTGACATGTTATTATATCCGAAAGGATTTTATGATAAAGGATTTCTGTATTGGAGGGTGAATGTTTCATGTATCAATCTAATACCTGAGAAAGATGACTCTGCTACAGTAAGGGACTTTAGGCCTCTAAGCTTGATTACTACCTTTTATAAGATCATTTTTAAGGTATTCACAAGCAGAATGACTGTAATAACCCGACCCTGAACCCTGATATTGTACCCATTTTGTCCAAAATAGAAGCAAATATTTTTATAAATAATAAAAACATACTCCTTTTGTCCCTAAATAGATGAACTATTTATTCTTGATTTTTGTCCCGTTAATAGATGATTTGTATTATTAAACAAGGGGATATTTCTAAAATTACCATTTTGATTGATTATTGTTAGTATACGAAATTTGTATAATTTGATAGCCATGTTTGTATTTGTTACTTAGTTGTTTTAAAATGTTTTTCAATGGTATAAAGTTTACGAATATCCGTGGTATATTTTGAGAGATAAATCATTTTTAAATTTACTAGTTATTATTCATAAATTTACTAGTTATTATTTATAAGGGTACAATTGTAAAAATACTTAAAATACTTTCCTCTCTTCCTGCCTTAAGGAGAATTATGCAAACTTAAGCTAGGTCATCTTTTTAGGGACGGAAGGAGTTGGCAAAACCACCACGGAGAAACATTGGTTGGATATATGGCAAGCCTCTATAGACCTTGCCTTGTCTCTCATATTTATTAAATCAAAATCATCTTCTTTCCAGGCTTTATTAGCTTCGATTCTTCGAAGTTAAAAGATTTGTTGATTATAGTTTGAATTTCTAGGATCACAATTCTTTTTCTTTTCAATCAATCAATAATTTTGTTTAGTTAAACAAAAAAAAACTCACCAAATGCAAAACTTAGTCGTGGCTTTATGGCACATTAATATATATTACCTCCATCCAGCCCCCATATCTCACCTCTCACCACCTCTCTTTCCAAGCTTATTTGCAATAAGTTAATCTCTATGAAGCCAAGGTAACCTGGGTGTCGGTTCTAAAACACACATTGCTCAACCTATTCAGAATTTCCATTTCTCTTAGGATCATCACATTCAACAATCTCGCATGCCCATAAAACCTTTCGGTGTCTTCAATGTTGCGTGACGCCAGTTTATTCAAACATCTCATTTATGCATCTCACTACGATAAATATTTGTCAAACATATCATTACGGTAAATAGTGCATTGTCTATCATTAATAAATAAGACAATCAAGTAGCCTCAAGTTGATAAAAAAAAATTGGTGTTTGGCACATAAATACGCATGTTTCCCTTATGCTCGTGGCAGAATTTGTATACCCCATCTTTGAGAATTGTTTGTTTTATACACGGTATCCGTTCCACGGTTTCGTTGTGCTAACACAATTAATTTGTGAGGTTACCGTTAGCATACTTTGGGTAACTCTCTCTTTGCAAAGTATGATCATCTTAAACCTATTCCTATTAAGTTTTTACTGATAAACATTGAACCCCCAATTGTACGATGTAAGCAAGTGTTTACCGCATAAGCATGAGTTAAGATTTCCAACGGATACAAATATAGACATCTAAGTACAAGACTCTATGCCGGCAGGGCCTAAATTAGTGGATTGCCAAGCACAATGACAATGCATTTACCTTTTGTTTCCGCGTGTAAATAATGTCTTCTTTTTTTCCAAATTTTAATTCAACCGATTTAGATAAATATTCTTTACCGGTAAAAAAATATTAAGAGAGGAAAATGCAAATATAATAGAAAAAGAAGAGTTTTACAGTCAAGTGAGTAGGTTCTTTATCGATAAGTATATCCATATATTTTCGTAGATTCTTTATTGGATTAGCTCCCACAGGTTCTCTGAAAATATAGAGATTTCTAGTGACTATCTGAGAGAATTTAGGGAGTCTTTGTGACTTGTTGAGACAAAAAAAAAGAGAGATTGTATAGAGTCTTTGTGATTCGTAAAGATAAAAAAATCTATAATATTTAATCAAAAATTCAAAACATCTACCGGTTACTTTATTATGCACGTTATAATCTTAGTAAAAATACCATGAATACCTAGTAAAATATGTGTTCATTGTCAAAATAAATCTCATTGTTGTCCGATGCCTATGTTTTCATTCTCTTTATTCCACTCATCCCACATTTTATTTGCTATGCTTTATCGCCACTGGTTTAGTGCGCAAATGGCTCGTTACTTGGTTATCAACTCAAACAAAAAAAGAGGGAAAAATTTGGCCCTACTCTCAAAGCAAATATTCCCCAAATTTCCAAGTCTCCCAAAATATCACATCTTGAGAAGAGATTTCTACCACACCTATTTTCCTAAAAAAAAAAAAAGTCTCTCCAAATCTCTGAAAACAACAAATCAATGACTTTCAATTCTCATTCGAATAAAAAGGTTGTTGGAATGACTCTTAAGAAATCATAATCCAATAATATGGAGTTTGATAGAATTTAAAAGACTTAAAAAAAAAGTCTTTAACCAACAACAAGAGACACGAGAAGACTCTCCAGAAATCTCTATGGACTAACAGTAGATTTGAAAACTCTCCGAAAGTCATTTGAAATCTCATTTGTCTAACCACTGTTAGTAAATAACGAGTTAAAAGTGAAAAAGTTGGAAACGGAAACTAAATATTCAAAATCACACGGATAAAGTGATTTTTCAAAGGAAACTCCGTTTCCGTGTGATTTCCCTTAGCTTAAAGGGGGTGGATACATATGATCAACTTTTAAGAGTAGCTAAGGGATTTCACTACACTAAAACAAAAAGCGAAGACCATATTAGTTGGATTTCGCTATAACTAAGCTATAGCGGAGCGAAATCGCTTACCATTATGTTTGGCCTAAGTATTCCTACCATGTTTATTTTGCGGATCACACACAATAACTCAAATGCAACAATGTATTTTGGTTTTCTTTAATAACAAGATGGTTAATAAGATTTCAACTTTACAAGAGCCAAAATAAAGGTACAATGGAGCTCGCCAATACAAAAGGGATGACGTGCACTCTAATTAAACAAAAATGTCAGTCTTGCGCTATTTTATCTCTCTGTATTTAATTCTTGTTTGGCAGATAAAAAAGTAAATTGACCTTTCTCATATAACATATAAATATAACAGAAAAGTCATCCCTTGTATAGAACCTCATATTACAAGGTCCATAACATACGCCACATTCGGTTGTAGTATTGCTGGCGTGAGCTGAGGCGTAAAGTTCGCCCCGTTCGAGCGTTCCTGCATGCCCTTTGACTAATGACGACATGCCCTCCAGCCCCCATGTTTCACATTTTCATGGTTTTAATTTTTATGGCGTTTGAGTTTTTGCCGTTTAGTTGCAGATGCTGAAGCATTGAACCCGAGCGTTGAAGGATATTTTGAGCAGTTGGGAAGATATTTTTTCAATTTGAAACATTATATGGGAAAATTCATTCAACATTTCCCCACAAATCTTGCTGAAATAGAAGTATGGAAAGACAAGAAAAACAGTTATTATTCATCTTCAAATTATTTAGAAAATTTTCACCCAGTTAAACACCACGACCACCAAATACCCGACCATCCACGAAGCGATAAAGAGGTCCAAATTTTACGACAATCGAGCGTAACTATGTTGTAAAGATTCGTTTATCAATATGCAGAATCAGGGTGTTAAGGCCCGATGGAGAAGCATTATGGACTTCGTGCCAAGGATATTGAAGTTCATTTACCCTGTCTCGAGGAGAGGACTTGGAGTTCTTGCTTGGCGTTACCGGATCCTAAGTAAAATGTGGCGTTGTTTCGACAAAGCTGATAGAAGGTGAATATCCTGCCCAGTTGGAATACAAATATGAAAGGTAAAGTATTCTAGATTTTAGAACTAATTTATTTACTAATATTTAATTGTACCTAAACTTAGGTATTATTTAAAAAAGTGCTGACTCAGAAGAAATAACAAAAAGCGGTTCGGAATGCAATAGCGGAAAAATTTATTGCATTTCTTTGTTATCATGAAGAATACAAAATTTAATCGCTTCGATCGACTTTCGTGATACAATCGGCCTTGCAGAATTTGGAGCCAGGTTATAAGTGGGTAGATGAGGAAGAATGACAATGACAATTCAAAAGCCGAGACCGATGCTCAACACTTTGCGATAGGGGAGCATAGAGAACATATCTCAAGTCAGGACATTGGGAAAAAGCAGCGAAGGCGATTAGAAGAAAGCGAGGAAAATCAAAATATCAAGGAAAGGGTGGTAGAATAATTATTAAGAACAAAATTTCAATACTGTTATACCAAGCCTGATCAAAAATTCAAAGATGGAACAAGAAGCGGCCCGATTTGCAGCAAAACAAGGCTTTGTTTTCATAAATAAGTATATGATTGAAGTAGCCCAATTCGCATCATTATGATGGATCTTTCAAAATTGGATAACATCCAACAAAGGAGGTACTTCCAACTTAAAGGCGGACTATCAAGTTGTGAAGAAATAATCTTAAAGCAGCGGAATAGATTAACAAGCAAATATTATTTCTCTATTTTGATGATTCAACATTAAATATAATTGTTGATGCCTTGATAAGTGGAATTATTCTTAACTTTTTATTATATCAAAATGGTTATTCTTTGGTTTCTTTCAAATTTGACAACATGTGCGAAAAATACAAAGAAAATGCAAACCAAGTTTTAATTCCATAAACCATATATGTTGATGGTCATCGCGCCGAAGCGAATATCGCATCTTTATTATAATTGCGGTCGGAATTATTGAAGCTCTGGTGAAAACTAAAGTACTTCTTTACTCTGTCAATATTAGCAGTGAGTTGCTTCGTTGTTAATAAACATGTGGTCACCGGGTGACATACTAAATCTCGACTATCATATTATCTGGTCTCAGAGTTTTTCGCGTGCCAGAGCAAGCACGCTCAGTTCCATTCTTGCGGCGAGGTTGTTTGAAATATGATTTCAAATTGTTGTTGAAGTACTAAGCCCTAGTTACATCTTTCTGCACCTTTCTTGCATCGATGAAAATATTTCCCTTTTCTAAAATACAGGATGTTTAATATATTATTATTAGTAAAGGAATCTGTGGTGGAAGTACCATCACCTAGATAATACGGCATATCATATGGATAATAGTTTACGAAGTGTAGTTCTTTGGTGGTGCCACTCACCACGACTTTTAGACTTGAAAAACATGAGCGGTTACGTAACATTATATCGTTGTTAAATGGGCATGCCAAAAAAATACATGCCAGAAACCACATGTGATCATGCGGCGCGCGCACCTCGCGCGATACTTTAGCTCCGCACATCCTTGGGGTGTAAACCCAGTTGGCGGCGGACATTTATCCCATCTCCACGATGCATGCGATCTAAAGTACCAATGCCGGAAATCCCGCGGTCTTTTGTTTTGAGTTCATGTTTCATTCAACATCACCGGTAGTTGGTTAGCGCGCAAATATTCCTTTCCATACACATTGCTGTTCGTGCTTTACTGAGAACCTAGGTAACTTCAAAGCGCAGTTTCTTTGTCGTAAATTTGCGTCTATATTCATTCTGTTTGCCGTCATAAAATTTAACATTCAGTATGTGTTAAATTTTGATGAGGGTTTTAATCCTAAACTCCCATAGCGTGGGCTTTTGAACAAAATATCTTTGGCATTGGTAACACCTTCCCTTTATTAGGTTAAACAATTGTACTTGCGTCTGAATCCTGCGGAAAGCATTGGGTGGGTGGTTTTGAAGTACGGAGAAAAATAGTGGATTTCCATGAGGATT
The DNA here is from genome assembly GCA_023531295.1 of Papaver armeniacum. Taxonomy (NCBI): domain Eukaryota; kingdom Viridiplantae; phylum Streptophyta; class Magnoliopsida; order Ranunculales; family Papaveraceae; genus Papaver; species Papaver armeniacum. The sequence goes on from JAJJWW010012994.1 coordinate 726,511, forward strand.
CTATACCTCACGATCTACAGGTATTTTTGATACGAGTTTGAGGCCATTTTTGAATTGTAACAAGGATTTCCCAAACTAGCAGGTGTCTTTACCTCACTTCTTATTCCCGTCTCGTCATCAAGTGAATAAAAGAAACTACTATTAGAAGAAGAAGAAGAAGAAAGAAAGCAGAAGAACAATAATGGCGGTATTCTCACTTAATTTTTTCCATTACATGTGTGAAGCCGAGAGAAGAGATGTGTTAGGCATTCATACACATTAGGTGATCTCTCTTTTTAATTTATAACCCGTTTCCCACATCATTAAAAATTTAAAATAAGAATGCTGTTGAAGTTAAGACTAAAGGTTTTCCAAAAACAAAAGGGTTTGCCATTGATGACTATACTCTATACATCTACGATATCTACACGTAGAGACTTGAGCGGACCTCTTGGGACCCAGGTGGTGACTCAAGCTTGACTGCTCGGTGAAAAGAAAGTTAAACGGTACTATTAGTAGGTCAGGCCAGCCACCTACACAAAAGTTTAAGATAAAGATAACACCAAAGCATAGACCACTGTTGGGTTAAGCAAGTGTGCTCATTGATATTGTGCTCAATGTCCAGGAGGTGCAGTCGTGGTGGCATAAAAATCTAAATTTCTCGAATTGGTATTGGCCGGGCATTGTTAGGCCCGATCCATGTGACTCATCAAACTCAAACTTGTGGCGTTGGCATTGTTTAGGAAATGCAAGGCCAGTATCCCGGGGGAGGTTGGAGAGGTCGCGTCAAAGAGAGAGTTGTGCTATGATTGGTGTTTGAAGTTTGTTATTTTCGATTACACTTCTTCGACGCCAATCACGTCGCCCTCATGGTTTGTTTTTAAAAGTAAAATCGGCGAATTATTAGTTAAAATCGGCATTTCTTGAAATAATGTAAAAAGCTTCATGCATCAAAGTAAAAATTAAAATATGTATAGAATTACAAATATACAATTAAAGTGAATATACAACCGAGGATAATAGTTACCATTGGGACGCAGATGCTGGAGGAGGATAGGTACATGTTTAAACCGCAGCGGTTCGGTGGGATTCGTCCACTATAAGTCACCCGACATACCCATGTATTTGGGCTTCCGAATAGGATGGTGGTGTAATCTCACGTAGTTAGATTGCACTCTCAAATCATGAAATATGTATCCCCCTTAATCTTGCTGACTTGCACCATCTGCAGCAGCATCCACCTCACTTTAGCACAGGCGTCTTTGCTTGAATGTGCCGATATCCCAATAATTGTGTGTAGTTTTTGGGAGCGACAAATGTATAATGGTTTTGCCTCAAACACCTTTCTCAGAAATTTTTGCTTTATCTTGTACAATTTGAAGTAGATGTGAATAACGTATGTTATATACTGCTAATAAGCCCTATCTTAACAAAAAAGAAATAAATGTGGTGGTAACTCACATTGCCATTTCAAATATATATCTCCAGGATCTGATAGCCTCATAGCCGTGCTTCCTGTCAGATCGAGGACATCTCATGCTGATTCCATGGGCGCGGAGTCACTTGACTGGTAAAAACACTGATAAATCATATTGAGAAATATCATTTGCTTATTCTTGGTGACACATTCATTTAGAAGGTACAGGCCATTATTATTCTTCATTAGGCGTGGAAAGTATCAAAATTTAAACATATTCCGGTGTTCTTAGCCCCCAAAACCACTCATGAACCAAATTAGCCAAGTAATAACTAGCATTCAAAATAAGGAGCCTAGAGAAGAAATCAAGACAAGAAAAGGAGAAATACCTCTAAGTTTGGAATGGGCCCGCGCATATGGTACCTTATCTCGCCAGCTAAACGCGTTGTGAACCTAATTGAAAGCGCTTTTGATCATACGTGGACCGCCCGATATATCAGATTTTCCAGCATTAACCATCAAGCCATCATGTGATGCCGTTAGAAAGAAAAATGTCCCAAATACATACATGAAAAGCGATTGCCCTCATGAGCAAGGTGCTATCATTTTGACATAACTAATAATATTTCAAAATAGGGCTTCAAATATTTAGTGATTAGTTTGAAACCCACTGATAAGACTTTGAATGGTGGTAGCCATCTGGTCTCATGGAGAAATACATGTACTCAGGCATATTCAATTTGGTACTTCCAGAATTACTTATGTGGGCATTAAATATACAATGCTGATCCGGTCAGCACATGACTGATCAGAAGGGTGAATCCCATCTCACCAAATGGGGGTGCAAAGAGTGTTGTTTAATATCCCAAAAACTCACTTCCTATGTAATCAACCATGAATGTTGGTTTGGCTCCACATTAGCATGCTCAACCGCCTTTGCCATCCCAGCACCGATAGCCTCAGCCCGCTCGGAATGGTGTTGTGAAATAATTTGATAGTGATGAATAACCGATCACCAAACTTCCCACGATGTTGGTGCCAGTTAACGCCACGCGCTAAATCGCTTTATGAGTATCAAAGTAGTAGCGGTGGCAGTTTATCATCCTTGCTGGTAGTATAAGAAGAACCCTCCCCTAGCAGAGGAATCTATCTCATTTCTTTATTACCACAGTGCAAGGATCAAGATTCTGTAAATCCTAACCCATTACATTCCACATTTCTTTGTTAGTCTTGTGGAAAAACCATTGAGCAGCCCCGACCTTGATAAATGGTTGGCAATCTGTGCCACATCATACGAACATGACCCAATGCTTTCGATCTACGATTTCAATATTAAATTGCAGCTTTCATTATTCCCTAAATTCATCGTCAGCACCATTTATATTCCAAATCATCACTCATTTAAGCAAAACTGATAATTCCCAGATTAGTTATTCTGAGCACAAATTGATCCCTCATGAGATATATTTCAACCATATAAGACAAGCCCAAACCATAAATTGATGTGAAGATATTGGAACAATTTAAAATATGCCATTACAGAACATGAATTGCGCAACCATTTAGTGGCTCAACTTTATTACACATATGTACTTTTCAATTGACATAACAACAATTTTCAAAACTGCCACTTCCAATGCTAACTACAATTTTCAAACAAAATATTGATTTTTCAAACATAACCATAAGGTGGCAATGGCCTGATTTTAAGAACATCATACAAATATTGTACTTCATTGCGTCTTACGCATTAAATTCCATATAGCACAAATCATCTGTATTATATTCAAAAAATTCAAAATTTTTACATTTAAGTACTAATAAAAATACATAAATTGGTACATCTTATCATCACATAATTTAAACAAATTAAAACTGAATATATTACAATATATAAATTACAAAAAATCAAGAAAAATAGTATTTAACAAGTTCAAAACCAGAGTGGTAAAGCTAACAAGTCTTGTTAAGATACAGATTATGAAACATCACAATGCATGTGACTGCAGATCTTACAGAAGTAATTTTGCAGTTGTTAGTAATTTTTTTACTTTCACCTCTTATCTTTACACCATTATTACCATGAAGTGAAGTTGATGAGTAGAAAGAAAAATTGAAAAGAAACGATGGCGTAGTATATTAGGTTAACCGACCTGCGTGTAGGCTTACATCCCAGTCTGATTAAATTTGGTAAAAATAAAAAACAAAAAACACAAACCACATATCTGACGTGGCATGGGAATGGACGTACTTCTGTCAGCAATGCAAATGATGAACTTTATAATGGCCCATTGGTGAATTAGTATAATAGCTGGCCATCAAGCGATGTTTATAGCGCCCATATGGCGTTGATTACCGTTGACATCGAGGCAGAGTGACTTTTATGTAGCCCCAGGTGAATTCATAAACCGCTTGTTCAATAAACCCATGTCCTTCACCATGCAGGCGTAATCTTCTGCCTTTGTGGGCGTAATCTTTATCACGC